>OZ034967.1:51241532-51979198 GCA_964030785.1 Siderastrea siderea | reverse complement strand
AGGTAAACTGACAAATTAAAGCTCTAATACAAAACAAAAATGGCCAGAGCTTACTTTTCCTTATTTTGGCTTAAAAACGTCGTATACTGAGCCTTTGAAAAAGAAAATCAGTGTGTTATACTAAAATTTAAACCACTATAGTATACGCCACACCACGTTGTTTTGTCTTTTAATCTGGCACTTCTGCAGCCCTGTAGGAATGAAGGGTCGGGTCACAGTAAAGATCAAGGAGACTCCAACGGGTTGTCCCTAAACTTTTTCTCACAATTCAAAGACTATGCACCTTTCTTCGAGTCAAATGTTTGGGCACAATATTCAATTGAGATGTTGTTTGCATTATTTTCATACTGGCCATGCTTTCAAGTTCTATCAGTGTTCAGTGACCATTAACTGCTTGATATTTCCTTTTGGGTTATTCTAGAAAAACATGCACATATGATGTTGTTTACATCTCATGCTGGCCATGCTTTCCTTCAGTGTTAAGTAATCATTAACTGCTTGATATTTCGTTTTGGGTGATTCGAGGAAAACATGCACATATGATTTTACTTGAATTGAATTGTGATAAAATATCAGATTAGTTTCGTCGCCTTTTAGAACCATTTCTTACCGCGAACTGCATTCATGAGTGCTCCCACAAGTTTGTCATCTTCGTAGTCCTCTATCTTCGTTAAAGTTATAACCTTTCAGGGTGCAGCAGTTTCATTTAACTGCTTGTAGTCCATTTTGCCTTTTGGTCCAAATCCAACGAATTCGAACACGATATGCACTCCACGATGAATCTGTTTTGAGATATACGATGTCGAGAGGACGTCATATCAATCATAGCAATGTGGAGTAAACGGTGGCAGGAACGAGGTCCTATTAATGACTGAGCTTTAGATCTGAAGTCCAGCGTGCTAACCACTACACCCCAGCCCCCCAACGAGTGCGTTAGGGCCACATTTAATCCAACACGAGCGAGTAGTATAATGTTCTACTAAATAAATTCTTAACTTCGACCGGTAAACTCTGTTAAATGTTTCTTGCCATATTTTTGGACAAAACTTTTCTAACAAGACTTCTGCTTCGTGGCGAAAACGGATGAACCCCGTGGCGCTTGCATGTTGACATTGCATCCTATTTGCTTATAGGGCAAAAGATAAAGTTTGCCGCGGACCTGAATCAGAAAGCTAAAAATTCAATAACCGAGATGGTTACAATAATGGTCTTACTCTGAGAGGAGGTAGTGTCTTGTTGAATGGTAGTACTTCTGCAGGAGGAAAAGGCTTTCCGTCTGTGAACACGACCATCACATTTGGATAGTTTTCCCTGTCTCCACCGTCTTTGGAGAAAAGGTCATCGTAAGCTTTTTCGAGTCCTTTGTCGATTCGAGTGCCCCAATTTTTCCCCAAGCGTATCTTTTTCACCTCTGTGACCAGTTTATCCTGTTTAAAGGAAACGCCCTATACAAAATTGCTAAGAACTTCAGATTCAGTGTGGAAGGAAGCAACAGCCACCCTTGTTCTGTTGAAGCCGATATCGAGGCGACGAAAGAACTTGGGTAGAAACCGTCTTTTAAGGTTTTTTAAAAACTTCCGTCGTATGCTTCTTGAGGCATCTATCAGTACACCAAGATCTGTTCCAGGGAAATCTGTAAACAGAATCAACAACGGACGGAAAATAGAGTTAGGAAAGAAAAGAAAAGGGTCAATACTGGTAAGTGTAAGAAATTAGGTGGTACAATGCTCATTCCACAGATAGGGTGATTGAACCTACCACTGATAAAATTATCCTTACATTGCGGCACAAGATAGCGAATTTTTCTTTCAGAAATGTGTTTTGGATGTCTTGCCTTCTGACACAGTTGTTTCAAAACCAAAATGTACCAAGAATGTAGCGTAACATATGCATCTCAAAAATGCTGATAGCATTTGTACATCTGGCCCATTATGGGCAGAATTGTTATAAAACATAAATTGCTCATGATAATTACGGCTGACTCAGCTAAATGTTTGTAATAAAGTAATCAAATTAAAGTGAACAAGTGAATAAGCGTCCTGTTTTGTTTCATTGTCCTATACCTATTTCATGGCCCATGTATACGGCTGTTACAAAATCAAATGCGTTATCTCTGCTAAGAATTATCCCCATACTAACAGAAACAAGTTTGATAACAGGAAGTCTCTTCGGCCTTTACTTTTACCTGCAGTCAACATGTATGACTAATTTCATACATGCATTATTAAACAAAAATTAAACAAGTCATGATCAGGAAAAATTAAATAACTTCTGGCACGCAATGCCATCGTTATTCAAAATGTCCTTTTACCTTTCTGGCATGCGCTGCCGCAAGACTTGACTTCTTTTGCATCTCCACTACAATTCTTCCCCAGTCCTTCAGGGGCTGGATGAGTGCAAAATCGATACCTAATTTGTTCCCCATTGCAATCTTGGCTGCAGTTAGACCCTTCTGACCAGTTAGTGTAGTTTCCGTCAACCCCTACCATATGAAACAAAGTGGTGACTTAAAAGTGCAAATAATTCTCCATAGATAATACACTAATTTGACGTTCAGTTGTTTCTGCTTTCGGGAAGAAGCAACAGCTCTCATCAAAAATCGCAAGACATTTTCCTTGCAACTAAAAATCAGTGCAGTCACTCTGTACCTCTGAAGGAAATTTTTTAAACGTCAATTATTGAAGTAACGCACAGTTCCTAATACTGTCTTATAAATGATGCTGGTGCAGGTTCATAAACGTCTTGAATTCCTCACCAGAGGACAACTGGTATTTTACCTGAATTCAGACCAAGTGGTGTAGCCACCAGAAATACAAAACCATCACAGTTATAAAGTTACGTTAATGGGGCACCAAAATTGTACAAGTTACAACAAAATGCGAAAAATGTTTCAATTTATAGCAACCCAGAGTCTTATTCATCAGACGTACAATAGGGGGGGGGGGGACGATTTTTCATCAGCACCTGCTGTATGTTATCCTGTATTGTGTATGCTTCTCAAGGTTTTATTAATTCAAACAGTCTTTCAGGTTTTGTTAACTGTCAATGAAGGAAGTTTCATCAAAACATGTTTACAGAGGACAAAAGTGTAGAAGTTGAAGAAATCGGAACTTAATTTAGCCATGTGTTGCAAATGAACAGCTTGAAGTCCAAGAAAAACGATCTTAAGGCTATAAAATCGCGTTTTTTGTACAACTGAAAAAAATATTACAGTTAACCCTAGTGAGACCGGGCTTTTTTTGGTCTTCTGGGACCGAAGGGAGCGGGGGGGGGGGGGGTGATCAGGCCTCCACCTCTTACCTCCGAGAATATTCAAGATATCACAACAATTTTTGGACAGCGGATAGTACATTCACAAACGTCTCCTTTGAGGTCCGCAACTAAGCTGATAACGTAATATGACGTAACAACTATGTCAGGTTCTAAAACGGCGGCCATCTTGGATCCGCCATCTTGGATTTCTTGATTTTACCAGAACCTGTGAAAATTGCCAAAATTGACCCAAAAGTATCCAAAACCAATAAAAGAACACGAAAATGATGTTGAAATGGAAAACTTATTTCATAAAAGTTATATTTTTTCAATAAGCCTGCATGTCAAAAAATGGTTTCTGTGGTAAAGTCAAACTTGATGGACAAGCACATGCTGTGCCAAATTGTTGCCAGATAAATTTTAGGAAAAGTCACCAAGTTGGGTGGGTTTAGCTTGCTTATGGCAAAAGTTATAAAAGTCTAAAGTCAGTGCGGCCACAATCGGCGCCCCTCCCGGTCTGAATAGGGTTAAGGGATTAAACAAATTTTACATTTACCAAGTCAAGCCTTCACACGTCAACTCTGAGGATTATTGGCTGGGATCAGCAAAAAGTAAATAAATAGGTAGGTAACCTACTTTTTATAATCAATGCAATTTTTAATATAAAAGAAATGAGCTGAAGCAATTTATTTGTCTAGAGATTGAGCTAACGACATAACCGATTTCCAAGTAAAAACCATAAAAACAGCTGCAACTACAGCTTTTTCCATGCTTTTTGCATTAAGTACTATGAACTGAATTAATACTTATTGCAGCATCTCTGATATTTTTACTTCACTCAAAGCATCATAGTGGAGCACCATGGGGATTTGGTAACCTATCGATCAGAGAAATTTTGGTTCTGACGCCAGCGTGCGTCCGTACGCCCGTACAGACTCTGAGAGTGGGGGAGGGGAGTCCTAAGGCAACCCAATGGGGGAAGGAAAATGCCATCTTTTCTTGGCGGCAAATCGCGCCGTGCTTTAATTTGCGCAACCAGCGTTTTCCTTGGCGGAAAATCGTATGACCATCGTCGCTTTTGAAAAAGAGATTTCTTTAAAAGCTTAAACTTATTTAGCAAAACAATTGTTCGAGAGTACTGAAGTTTTATACTTAAGAAAGAAAACATTTAGTATCTATAAATGGAAAGAAAAAGTTCAAAAGAATACTCAATTGTTTTTTTGGTGGAAGGCGAAAAGTTCAAGTTACGAAATTTGCCTTCGACTTCATCTTTGTCACGATGTTCGGCTGCGAACTCAGTCGGCACATCGCTTGAGTTTGTAGCATTTGGCAGTGGGCAGGGACGCCAAATACAGCTGAGCTAGTGCCTTCTGGTTTTTCTGTGGTTTTTCTTTAAGCGGCGGTCCGAACACATTTTCCTAGGAAAAACACCCGCTTGCTTATCTCGATCGAACTGCGATGTGTGTTAGTTTAGCTCAATGGCAACGCGCGTAGCTCCGACGCAAAATGTACGGGGTTCGACTTCTTAGACGGGAGTGTTTTTTTTACCGACTTCAATGAGAATATTTTGAGAAATTCATAAATACCAGCGAAAAAACTGTAGAGTTCCGCTTTTAGCCTTGGCTAAATGGATATATTATTTATCAGTTTGCAAATCAAGTTTTCAAGTGAAATAAAAGTAAAATACTTACGGCAATATTGTGCGTTACATGGCTGCTCTTCTTCAGCGGGTCCCAGATATTGTTCGATACAAGTTTGGCCACCGCCAAATGGAGGGGGATTGGTGCAGGTTCTTGAAAGTTTCTGAACTCCTCGACCACAAGTCCCACTGCATTCTCCCCATTCAGACCAACTGGTGTAGCCTCCAGACACAGCTAATTATAAGAGAAGACTAAAATTCAAACCAGGCATTTCGTTATCTATTGTTATCAAGACGGTTTCAACTGTAACGTTACCCTTGCACCAAGAGCCTGGTAAAAAGTCTGGTAAGCCTGGTCAAGTCTGGTTCAACCAGACTTACCAGGCTTTTGTGAAGAAAACAAGTCTGGTAAAAAGTGTGGTAAGGCTGGTTTTACCAGGCTTTTAGGGTGAGCCTGGTTGTATTGTACCACAGAAGCCTGGTAAGGCCGGTTTAGGGACGAAAATTATAACCTGAAAAGTCAGGTTAGTCTGGTTTAACCAGGCTTTTATGGCGAGTCTGGTTCGAAAAACTTTCCTGAAAAGGTTGGTTAGCCTGGTTTAACCAGGCTTTCTTGGTACGTCTGGTTCAAAAACAAAACCTCAAAAACCTTGTTTGTCTGGTTTTACCAGGGTTTTCCAGAAAGTCTGGTTCGAACATATCATATGCACCTGAAAAGCCCGGTTAGTGTGGTTGGAAAACATCACAGTACTTGAAAAGCCTCAAGCCCAATGTTCTAAGAATTCAAAAACCTAGAGGCCCAGGTTTCCCTGGGTTTTCCAGGCTTTTGGTTAACAGTGTTTGACAAACGTTCCAAGCAATTCTTATGTGCCTCAATGATAATTTTTATTGCAAACTGTAGTGCAATTTCTAATACATATTCTATGGAAATTCAAATGGCCAGGGTACAAAATATAAACAAGCACTACAATTGCCATACCACCAAAACCAACAACGTACAGTGATTAATGATTATACAATGTATATCTTAACAAAACTTTCTAATACCAAATCGATTTTAAACATGGAGCAACCCTATAAACATTAACTGAACTCTAAGTTGGCTTATGACTTTTCAGCTTTGCAAGTGATGGTCTAGGGATTAAAAATGGTTGTGACATTCGACACATTTACAGGTACACACACTGTACTTTGCAAAATTTTACTTTGGTTGACTGAAATATTTTAGTCTCTACTGAAGAGCCAAACAAAAAAGATACAGTTAAAACTAAAGTGTTGCATTGCACTGTCGTCTGAAGATGTTGATTAAGATACTTTACAGAACTTGATACATTTGCAAAATAATACTGATCAGCCAGGGCTTTTACGACTGGAAATCAAATTCAGCAGAGGAACCAAAAATGTTTCCATTGCTAGACTATTAAGTCATCAGCCACTCCATAGGACCGTCTGCATACAGGCTACTTTAACGTCCATTGTTTTGACAAACACTTGTACAAACCATTGATTAAAGCTTAACAATTCTAGTAAAGGGTTAAAAATTTAATTTCTTTCAAAAAATATGAATTCTCCTGTACATCTTCCAATTGCCACTGGATTTGATTCTTTATACAGTGGTCTCACAAACCGGGATTCAGATTTTTTGCATCTGTGTTTGCATCTGTGTTTGTAAGCTGCTAAAGTTCCATGTGTAAATATGGATTGGAGATAAAAAGTACTACTTGTACCTTAAGAAAATAAGTTAAAACTTTCAAATAAAATTAAAAATTCACAATGTAAGGCTGAGAGATAAAAGGCACTACATGTACCTCTGGAAAAAAAAGCTAAACCTTTCAAATAGAAGGAAAATTCAGATTTGCAGACATGGTATTGCTGGAAAACTATATTACAACTTTGGCTGAATTTCATCAAATTGGTTTAGTAAAACAGTCAATTTGCCATTGGTTGATACAGTATCTTACATCATCATGTAATAAACTGAAGCTTTAGACTGAAAAAATGATTTTTCTCATACCTATTCATTTTTGTCACTTCACCTACAATGCAAAAATGAAAGGAATCTGTGAAGGGCTGTAGTTTCAGTTACTTGATCTCATTCAATACATGTATTAACCATTACACGCAAAATAGAAAGCTGTTTCCACAAAAAAAATCTGGAAAGAGAACAACGTACATTGTGTGTACATGTTGACTTCAATTTGGTTTCTTTTGACATCTCATTATGCTGGTTGCCACCTTCATCATGCTAGCTGAACTTAACTTTTAATTATTGCATTCTTTCCTTCATAGCCCCAGTTTTCTTTTGAGCCTGGTTTTTTTGCCTCTTAATTCTTTTCCTCATTTATATCTTTTTGTGGCAAAAGTCCATGGCTAAACGAACACTTTAAACTTATCATTTTGATCTGAGTTTCATCATGTAAAAATGTTACAAATATGTCTGAACTGCTAATGTGGCTTAATGTGTACATGTAACAAGTGATCCAAGCAAAAGTGTCTCACCCTACAGGATTGCTCCATGTTTAAACTAATGCCTCTGTTCTGTTCTGTTCAGTTTCAGGTCTAATTGAAAAAGTAACAAAACTACACTGTACATATAAAGGGCCAATTTAGACTATGTTGTATGCGACATGCTAATGAACAGCCTACAATACAAGTTGTTCCATGCAAATAAAAGCTAAAACTTTCTCATGTCTGTCGTGCATGGCATAAAAATGCTGGAGGATTTTGAAATGTGTTAAAACCTTACGACAATCATAGCCAGAGGCAATGATAAATGAAGTGAACTCGTTACAGTATTTCCAATGATATGCCAAACCAGCAGCATAAGCAAAACTCAGACTATCTAAATAGGCCCTGAACTGCAAATGTTGTGGTATTTCTTATCTGCTTTGTTGCCAAGGATTCCCTGTTAGACTTGGAAGTACTGTTTTCAGTTTTTAACAAATGCACCTGGAAAAAAAATACAAAGTAAAATAAACATAAATAAAATACCAAGGGAAATAACCAAAAAACTGCAACCATATTGTACAGTTCCTCTCAGAGGAATAGGAGTAGCTAGTGTCTTTGGTATGGCATCTACAGGCACACCTTTTGCGTGCTCTTATAATTACGTACATGCAGCCCCTAATAAATGGTGTATTTTTAAACAGTGAAAAATGCTATTGTATGCTTAACAAGCCAAATAGTCACTGAATGGAGCCGTATATACATGTACATGTGTATTATATTCTCAGCCACTGACAAAATTTGAGGCAAAGAAGTACTGTAACATAACAGAAGTTGATTGGTGAACTGTAACTAGAAACACCTACTCAGTGACTTGCAAAGGTCTTTGAAGGGCCAGCTCTACATGAAAGAGTGGGTGGACTGGCTAGTTTATTAGATTTCTCACCCAAAAAGGGTTAAAATGCTTGTCTTGTCCTTTATGTATACATGTAGCCACCATTTAGTTACAAAACTGAAACAGTTGGTGGGTGACCATCTTGTATGTACAGTATTTAGCAAATAACAAAATAAATAAATAAATAAATAAATAAAACATAAATAAAGTAGGGTTATTCATCCAGACAGGAAATCCATGCAAAGAGGCCCCACATAAATACTTTCCTTCAGCAACCATGCACGCTAAAGTATGTTTAAATAACAGTTTCAACTAACAGAACATGACAGTACTGCTATTGCAGACCACCAGAAATTGAATTGGAGGTAAAATCTGAAGTTGACACATGTACATTATTTCTTATATGACCAAAAAGTGACCTGTCAATAAAGGTTATCCTAAATTAATAATTCCCAGTCATTCATGGTAGAAGGAATGCAAAAACACAATATTGGTAAGTTGATAAAAATTCTCACCAAAACTGGTTCACTTTGATTTTACAGAAGGTAATGTTGATTGAGAAATTTTAGAATATCCAGCCAGTTATTTACTTGTGTATTAATGTTTTATGAACAAAAGAGACCATTCTTATTCAGTGACATGCAAATGGCTTGCCAGATAGATTCTAATTTAGCCTGTCTATATTTGCTCACCAAGTCCAATTTTTTGACTGAGTTTGAGTAACGAACGTTTGTCCTGAGGCGACACTGTATATCAAGCTGTTGTAAAGATCGTTCCAATTGGCTGCAGAACGAGAGTGCTGCTTGACTATAACACAGTCATTGAAATTTATTCGACCTATTTACTTGCAAGAAAAGTCAATATCTAAGAATTATTATTCTATATTCTTGCAAAAATCCAACTTATTAGGTAAAATTCGAATATGTTGCAAATGAAGCTCACTTTTTTCACTGGACATTTATGTCTGGTCGCCAAACTCGGCCGAGTAACTTACATGTACTTTTCTGACCTCAGCCGAACCGAACGAACCAAAATGGCCGCCAAAGAGGAGGTAGAATCTATTCAAGAAATTTAAGATTAATACTGTACCTTTGTGTAAGGGAGGGTAGCTCTGCATCGAATTCCACAACTCTTCAACTACTGGAGTAAAAAAACTATCCACGTTTCCCTTTCTGGCGCACACAAACACGGAGAAAACCAGCCACATTTTATCCCGCAGCTCCAACAAACACATTCACCGGTTACTTGCGCCTGCAATTCTCGAGCGTGCGGTTGTAAATCACATGACCCCTTGAAAGCGGCCCGGTCGCATAGCTGGGTAACCGGCGGTACGCGGTGAGTTTCAAATAAAATGGGTTTGTGTCGAATAGAGCTGGTTATCGTACGTGAAAGTGGTTTATTACGCTATTCTTTAGATTATTTTCGCTTACGATTAGGAAGGCTCAACTCAGAACGTGCTCTGTTGGAAGGTGATTGTAAAGATGGTTGATGATTGCTCGATTCAAGTATGAACGGACTGAATTACCAACGGACTGATCGATCGATTTCAAGGCCGGTGAGTACATATAACCTCATTCCTCATAATACGTAGCTGGTATGACTAACATTTCATGTACATTTAGTTTTCTACGGAGGGCTTAAAGTTCCTTTCTTTGTGACATTCTGCAAAATGAGTGTAACAAGCTTTAACACACAGTTTTACACTGTGCAAATTTGCACGTTGCAAATCATAATCAAAAACGGCCTTTGTGAAATTGACCCCAAGTGGGACAGTGGTATCAAGTAACAACGAAAGCCATTGTTCACACATGTGGCATTCTGTGACTTACACTTTTCACATCAAAGTGTGATAAGCCCGGCGTAGTAAAACAAACGTTTACCGACCAAGAAGTAGTCGACGTTCCACTATCAGAACTTCGCAAATCCGAATAATTTGAGGAGTAGGCATTTCACATGTAATCACGTACGTGCATCTCCATGCATCTACATGTATCAATGGTGATTAGTTGTAGGTGATTTCATAATGCCTACACGCTAACCAACAGTTCAGTTGAAATGCGTTTCACTCACCGGTGTACACATAAACTTGAATACAATGAAAGCCTAAATTTTTCTTTAATCACTCGTCAAAGCGGAGTAAACATGAAATGAAACATGCATAATTTGCCAATTAGTGAGTTCTTTAACGGTTTATGAGATTTCTTGATTTTTTTAAAGCAAAGATAGTGATGTGTACTAACATGATCAGATTTGATATTTTTTAAATAGTAACAACTCCAGGTCTTGACACCATAGCATTTTTATTCTAGTGGCATAAGGTGGAAATGTGTGCATTTCTCGAAGTCCTCTTTTTAAGGGAGTTTGTATGTGGGAGTTTTTCATTGCAATCAACAGTTCTAAAATGGTCACCAGATTTATGAACTTTCATCCCAACCTAATGTCCAATGTATGCCTAAATACTTTAAACAGTAATTTATCCATGACAGACTCACAGTGGAGACCCTATACACGTAGTAGTAATACACTAAATTCTCAATTTCAGGCATTGAATTCCTTCCTTTTGTATACAGTAGATGCCAGGGTATGAGGGGACATGTTGCAGGGACGTGTCACAGAGACACACAGCAGTGCGACACTGCAATTGTTATGCTAAAGGCATGTACTGTAGCAGGAACATTAGCAGAGAGGAAATAGAAAGGTGCTTACATTTTTGCAACAACATGTGACACCCTTTGGTGTGTGGCTGGTGCTTTTTGAGCTCATGCAACACAAATTTCAACATGTCCCTTCATGCACTGGCACCTTAAATTTGATTTTACTGCATGCATGGAAACTGCATGCCAAGTACCATGGCATTCAGAATAGCATATCGTCCAAGTAAAAGCGAGAGGCTGTCCAAAATACAGCCACCCATAATTCAGAAAAGATAACTGAAGTTCAGATTTAATAAAGGAATATTATTAATTCTGTTGTGCTCGTTCAGGATATGAGGTGATTTTTATCAACTTTGTGCTATGCACCTTGTTGGTCACTTACCACCCTATACTCAGTACATACATGCTCATGGAATAAATGTTAAATGTCACAGACATTAAGGTGAATAATGGTTCTCTCAGTATAATAATTATTATATGCCACACAAGTTAATATCAAGCCCCACGGACTGGTACAGGTAACTTGTTATCAGATATGGACAAAAAAACTGTGGAGGTGACCACTGTTGTGCTCGGAGGTGAATGGCATGTGATATACTAATTACACCTGTAGTGTGCAGAAAACATTATGAAAACAATGTACCTACTTGTTTGGAGTAGTCTACATGTAGATGAAAGAACTTTATAAATCCAGGAGGGCATTTGAGTGTCTCATGAATGTTAGCTTTTTTGAAAATCATCAAAACTGCTCAATCATGTTATGGGAAAACAGCCTTCAAAATGGCAACTTTTCAATTTTTGGCTTATTTCCTAATTCAAAAAATTATGTTCTTACTGACCTAAAGCAAGAGCTGAAGGAAAAAATTATTTGTCTTTAAGGGGATGGTGTTCAGTGTGTCAAACTGTCTCCAGTGAGTTTTTTTGCACTTTTGCCAAGAACCAAATATTAACCTACACATGTACTGTAAATGTATTTTATCACACTATTTTTTTTATTCTTGATTTGTTTGCAAAATTATTGAAAGGTCAATAACACAATCAACTGGGCTAGATGACTGGCACTGTTTAGTTACATCCTATATAGAAGTTAAATTTCAGTTCAAACCTGAACCTCATACATCTACATGTACACTGCTCCTTCAAAAATCTCCTGGGATCTGTAAAGTAGTTCATGTACTGTGGTATAGATGAAATTAAAGTATGATTTACATTCACCTTTATACATGTAGCTACACGTACATGTATGTGAGTAGTAAGTTTTTTTCTTTATGATCCATTTATTAATTTTACTCTCAAAATTTTTCATCAGGTTTCTACATTTGTACACATTGTATCAGTATGACTCCAAGTTCTACAGCAAAACAGTTTCTTGATGCATGTTGTACATAGCAAAGGAATGCATCACACATGGTCAGGTAAGTTACTCAAACATAGAGCTACAATTAACGTTGTCGGAAAACCTACGCAATAAGACCACAAGGTGCTATGGGTAATCTATTAATAAATTTACAAAACTTAGCTGTGGCTCACCCCTACACAAATTAAATCACACAGGCAAGTGTTTATCATACTTTCAGCCCTCCTACGGGAGCAACAACTGCAAAATTACAGCCGAATCACAAACGATTTTCAGCTACCCATACTACCTTTCAGTCTCCTCGTGTAAGCTCAAGGCTGTAGAATCAGACAATGTTTTAGCTGTATACATTAGAATCCTCATGTTACACTTCAAATTTGTGTTGCTTACATGTAGATCTGTTTTCTTTAAACAAAGGACGTGTACATGTACAGTGTATTGGGCGTTGGTTGCAGGCATCCCTTTTAAAGATTTTGACAGAATGGCATATGGATTCATGTCATATGAAGACATTATCTCCTCGGTGATCGTTGAACGCTTGAATTTTTAAGACATGAATACTAGATTATTGTGGACAAACCACAATCCCGAACAGTACACTGAAACAAAAGCCCTGCTGATATAGAGCCATGGTTATTAATATTGTAAAATAATTACTGATGTTGTAAATAATTACTAAGATTGGTCATTTATTAACCAAAAAAATGATGATACATGTGCTCAACATGAAGCAATTGTGGGATTAGGACACCAAGTTAAATCCCTAACTGAAGTCATACCCATGACCTTCTACACTCCAGCTACATGATTGTACTAATCTACAAGAAAACTGTTGGTGAAGTAGGTCATCTTACTAGGTTCATACTGTATCATGTCCTGCATAGTGCTAGAAAGGGCAGTGTTGAAGGCATCTGACTGTATGGTGACCCTGTACTGTAAGTAATGCCCCACAATACAGCTGTACACCTGTAGCTCACGTCTAGACTCCTATGTAATCTACATTCTGTACAATGTAGGTTACTGTACATGTAGTGGTTAGAACTCCTGACTGGTATAGGGAACACCTCAGGTTCAGCTTCTCTTGGGGTCTCATTTCATTTCAATATCTACACCCAGTTACAACCACATTAGACCACTAGAGGCTAACTGCTTGGGATAATAGGGTTAAAACTACAATAGTAGCGTACATTGTATTTCCTTGCATCTGGACTTTGAATTTCATGTCCACCATTTTCATTTTTCAGTCACTTGATAACTCAACTTCTTATACCACCGTACATCCCTGCCAACACAATATTATAAAAAAAAAACTAGCTGGTACCCATGAACAATTCACCACTCAACAAACATGATATCTTGAAAACTGACATCAATTTGCATAAGCAGTTGAAAGTAGTGACACATCAACAGCCATGGCACAGTGTTGCACACCCCCTGCCAGGAAAGTATAGAAGTGGTGTGGTTTTGGCTTTTTGTAACTAAGCCGTTTTTCCATGATGGGTGGACAACAGTTCTCTCTTAGCGTATTATATACAGTACAGATGTATTCCGAGTTGATGTGTGTAGGGCCAGGTGGGTTGATGCAAGCCAGTCTGGAAAAAGCCGTCCAGTCTTGCACACATCATCGGTTCATTCAACACGCGTGCACTTTAACATGCTTTGAGTATTTTTAAGCATAGTTTTGAAATTTTCCAAAAATGCATGTATTTACATGTAGCATGAAATTGGTGGTATGATAAATGTGTATTGACAGAATTAGGACAAGCCGGTCATGGCACACAGACCTCGCTGTGCTCAGTCTGTACACCATGACCTTAAGCCAAATATTTTCCTGTCTAGTCCTCTCACTCAGTCAATAGGCACATCATTTTTGGAGATTTGTTGGAACCTCGTACACGAACATGTGAAAACCGGATCATCGTGTATTCACTGAGTACAATACATGCAAACAGGATGTGTTCTGTTATGGTGTACTAGAAAATTGTATTCTGATGAGGGCTATTAAGGTTTTGAAATGGACTATCACTGTAATGCTTACGATGTTTGTCGATGTCACTAAAGTGACAGTTTATTTTAAGAAATCTTTCTTATTTTGCCACTCCACAGCTTTGGAACCCAATACTTGACTAAAAGTCATTAAATTAATATTTACACCTTTTACTAATTTTGTTCACTGCTTGAACTGTATTCACAATATTATTGTAAATTTACATGAACCTTTATATATGTTATTGAAAATTAACAACCTAATAATGTTGAGTGTATGACAGGCCTAGAACTTTTTTTAATTTCTTCTCAATATTTTTTCTAGGACCACGTCTACATGTATAAGGCCGTAAGAGGACTGAACTCAGAAGATTGTTAACCGCAAGTGAAATGAAGGCAGCCACAAAACAGATAAGACCGTAAATGTAAAATCAGTGAATGTGTGTACTCCCTGTTACTCAATGATTCCTTTCATTTGGTTTTGCCTCATATGCACAGATACACTGTAAATATTTTAACTGATATTGGAGATTTGTTAAAAAATAGACATTCTGAGGTAAACTAAATGTGGCCACAAAGTGACTGGCATAGAATACAAAGTATCATACAGTGTACATGTACATTTAATGTACACTGGGCTTGGGGTTTGCTGTAGTAGTCTTGAATGCAGGATAAACCTGGACAAATATTACTTTTTATATTTTATCATTTCTCATTACAACCTTCAATGTATACCTTGTACTTGAAGATTTAATTAATTAGGTAGTATGCTGGTGCAGTATTGTTTAAAGAGCCAGTGTCACCCAAAGTGCTTTGCGCGGTTGTGCATTTGCCGGACGTTTCGCAAATTATACCCTGCCGCACTGGCCTTTCTGCAAGCTGATATTCACAGTAGTAGCCCCTGAAAATCGTAATATCTTCCTCGCTAGATGTTACCGGAGAAAACAACTCTAGATCTGACTTTGTAGTCAACGCGTATGGAGCTTTTATAACAACTGATCGATTGATCGATCGATCTCGATGGACGTAAAACCAGAGTGGCCACTTCCACTCGATATAAAAATAATAAGACAAAAACAAGTACTAAGAATATTGACGTCTTCGTCGGTAGATGTCACTGGAGAAAACTACTCAAGATCTGAGTTTGCATTCAATGCATATACATGGATCTATTACAGTCCGATCAATTGATTGCGCGATCGATCGCATCGACTGATGTCGGTGGACGCAAAACCAGAATAGCCACTTACGCTTTTTGTAAAAATAAAACATAAACAGACAGTGAACACAAGGAATAATTAAGCAAAACAGCACAAGCTCATGACCATAAGCATTAGTTTGGAGCAAGCCCGTAGCTACTGTTATTTTGTGGTAAATTAACGTTCCTTCTGTTTTCATTCGGCAACGAAGGGGATGTAGCACTATTTCGGCAAACGCACTGTCAGTAGTATTGCTGAAACCCGTAGATGTTTTTCTTCCCCTCCGCTACTGATACACGGACTCCTTCAGCCGTACAACTTTGGCAGAGCCCGGAAGACTCGGTCTTCGCCTCAACTTTCCTGAACCCTACGAGGCATCCAATTTAAAGATCTCCTTCTCCACCGCGAAAACACTTCAGAATTCGGAAATATACAGCGAAATCGATACGCCGACACTTAAATGTCAAGTCAAAATTCACACTAGTGCTTTCGGATCGCTAACGGCAGCGATGGAAGAAGATACAAATCAGACTTCACGACAATCAAGAAAATGGCGTATTTTTCATATATGAAAAATGTACCTCGGCGTGCAAAGCACTTTGGGTGACACTGGCTCTTTAAGTAATTGTGCGTGCACATGTACATGTGGGCCTTTCACGATACATGTATTGTGTAACTCCTAGTATTTGTGTTTAGTTCACAAGGGCCCGGCTCCATAAAGCATCTTAAGATTAAGTGCAAATTTTCTGCAACCATTTCCTTTGTTCTGGAGGACTTTTTGGCACAGTATCACGGATAACTCGGCCGAAGACAGATTAGTGAGTATAGAGTAGAGTACTTTAGGAAACACAAAGAGAACACTAAGAAATCCTCCAGAACAAAGGGAATCGTTGCAAAAAAACCCTCTTAATCTCAAGTTGCTTTATATAACTGGGCCCAGGACTATATCCATGTTATCCGTAGTTAAGGATACTGTGCTTTTTAGTCTTTTTGAACATTGGCTACAAGCCTCAGTTTACTGGTTTCCAATGCTTTCTAGAAATTTCCCAGCATCACCAGGCTTCTTAGAAAAACCAAGGTTACCGGGGTTTACCCAGATGTTATAGTCAAAAAATGTACCTGGGTAACCCTGGTTATTCAGACAACCACGGTTACCGGGCTTGCCAGGGAAACCGGGGTTAACCAGGCTTTTTTGCACATAGGGTCCGAGTCTGGTAAGCCTGGTTTTCAGTAAAATGTGCTAACCAGGTTCACCAGGGTTACCCTGGTCAACCCAGACCTTAAGAGCCTGGTTAAACCCGGGTAACCCTGGTAATTTAGAAAACCAGGGTCACCAGACTTACCAGGGTAACCAGGGTAACCTAGGTTAGCCCAGACTTCTCAGAGTCTGGTTAAACCCTGGTTACCCTGGCACGTCTGGTTACCCTGGTTTTCTAAATAACCAGGGTAACCAGGGTTACCAGACTTTTTTGCACATAGGGTTTGAGTCTGGTAAGCCTGGTTTAAGAACCAGGGTACCCTGGTTTTTTAACCAGGCTTGGACCAGGGTAAAACCCTGGTTTTACCAGGCTCTTGGTGCAAGGGTAACGACCTTTGAAGTGATATGAAGTGGACTACTACTTACGGCAATATTGTGAGCTACACGGCTGCTTTTCCACAGCTGGTCCCAAATATTGTTCGATACATGTTTGGCCGCAGTGAGATGGAATGGGATTGGTGCAGGTTCTTGAACGTTTCTGAACTCCTCCACCACAAGTCACACTCAGACCAATCAGTGTAGCCACCGGCCACAGCTAAGATATAAGAGAAAAAAGTCAAACCAGTCATAACTGAACTGAATAACTTTACCTATTGTCGTCACGACTGTTTCAGCTGTAACGTTAACGACCTTTGAAGTGATATGAAGTGGATCACTACTTACGGCAATATTGTGTGTTACATGGCTGCTCTTCCTCAGCTGGTCCCAGATATTGTTCGATACATGTTTGGCCATCGCCAGATGGAGGGGGATTAGTGCTGGGTCTCGAACGTTTCTGAACTCCTCCACCACAAGTCGCACTGCATTCTCCCCATTCAGACCAATCAGTGTAGCTACCTGATACGGGGCTGAAAATAGCTTTGAAATGCAAAAAATAAAACTGAAATTCAGTGTTTGGAAGCTGGAGAATTGGAGATGCGGCGTAATTGTTGCTTTTTAGTTAAAAGGGTCTTGCTCCCTTTAAGAACACCGCTTAACTTGAAACCTTGGCTTCTATCGGGCATAAAGTGGTTAGCTCTTTTAGTTCTAGATATACCATAGCGTAGGTGTTATCTTCAGGACAAGCCCAAAAGAAACCCACAGTTTTTTAGGGTCAATGCCATTGTTTTTATTCAGTCAAGGTAGCAAAAGGATCGGATTTTGAGACTGCTATCTGCTAAATGTGCTTTAACATTCCGGTCTTCAGCTCATTTACCATCAAAAACCTATCTATTTAGCGGTGCTTTAATAGAAGTCTAATCAACAATAATTTTTGTAAGAAACTTTCCTTGCTGCATGTTGCTTGAAGGATATCATTCAAACGGTTTTGTAAATCGTTGAAGCTGTTGGCAATCACAACTCTCTCTTCATCACCAGCGATTAATCCGAGTTTGGTTTGGTTGACATTTAGTCCAGTTCCAACGGCTACACGATAAACGTCTTTTTCCTGAAGATTAAAGTATACGTTGATAAGTTTAAGGCAGTTGCAGTTGTTGTTTTTTTGCAGGACTGAGTCATCATTGCCATTATCATCACCATCATGATCATTACGAACATAACCAACACTATCCTCCTCCTCCTCCTCCTCCTCCTCCTCCTCCTCCTCATCATCATCATACGGACTATTCGTTGACGATCACTAGTGGTCGAGTATGGGTGTGATTTTTGCCAAAACATCGTATTTGGTGACAACAAACGCTACTGATGACATAATGGCTTCTTCAAAAAAAACATCTCGACCTTTATGTGTTTCCAGTGGTTCACGCTGTCAAAAAAAAAAACGCGAGAAAAGCCACCAAAAACATAAAGCGAGAGAAATGAAAGTAGTAAACCTAATTACCTAGAGAGATTCGCACAGCTGCTCTAAATTTCAAGTGTGAAGAGTTTTTACGAGACTTCGTAGATCCGCGTTAAGTTTGCTTTACAGCTATACGCAACTTTACGGTTTGCTGTAACGGCATTGCAAATTTCCTATTTCGTGCAAGCAAGCTACACGAAGGCTTGGGGCTTGGAGGGCTTTGACGTTAACTTTGAGATACAGACAAACAATAAGGGGTGCTCAATTCATGGTTCTTTATTTGGCATCACAGCTAAGGTTCGAGGTGAACTCGAACCAAATTTTCTCGAATTTAACAGGCCACAGAGAGTCGAGGATTCAAAAAAGTTTTGAAAAGAAATGCTACCACTTATGAGAAAGTTTATTTATGCAGTAAAAAGGAGGTTATGTGTACTTTAAAGCAGAAGAAAAATTATTTCATTTGTAATTGGTCAGGCATGAACATGCGCAATACGGAAGACCCAGACCACTTGACAAAGGCGTGGCCTGTCTTCATCCTGAGCACGTAGGTTGGGATCAGACTCCTTACATCATGAATTTTAATTTACTGTTCAGGAAATAATACTTACAATGAGGCTTTCCGATTCACCCAGAAGCTTTTGTTGCTGGCTCTCATCGCTTTTACCATCAGTGATAATTATCATGACCTTGGGTGATACTGGGCGGTTTCTGGAGCCACTGAAAACTTCATTAACCTTTTGAGAGCATTATCAATGCGAGCTGAGGTGCCTCGATCGTCTGTTTTCATGCTCTCCAGTAGACTGAGCAAGGTCCCCAAGTTTTGTTCATCATTGAAGTGAAGTCGAATCTCTGCGTCCTGCGCAAAAGAAACGACCGAAAAATGCGGGATGTTCTGACCGTCTCGGTAAAGCGAGGAAGTTAAAATCTTTGCAGCATCCAGAACTTTGCTCAAGTCTTCCTGTTTTATACTTTTTGTCTCATCAATAACGAGGCAGATGTCCAAGGGAGGATTATCACAGTTTGGCTTCGTTTGTGCATCTAAAGGGAACAAACGAAATGTAATCACGTTGACACTCTCTTTATAATATAGCAAAAATAATGAAAAATAATACGAATTCTTGAATTACTTTGTAGCTGCACAGGCGTAATTAAAATCGGCTCTTACTGGCAGAATCTGTAGAAATCTAGGAGTGGTTAATAGTCCCTTAATTTAATATCAGGAACCTGTTAGCTTATAAATGCCGGTGGTTAACTGACACGGTTTTCTCAGCGTGAAGCGACTAGGAGCATTTCTTCTCCCCTTGATTTGATCCATTGCAGGGTCAGCCTTCTGAATTTTCTTAAGTTTACCTAACGGTTTACTGGAGGCCATTTATACACAATGTGAAATAAAAAGACTAGTTTCTTGACTTAAACAACACGACACTGCGCAGGGAGAACGAGAACGACCCAAGCTCCTATCTGGAACAAGATATAGACATGAGATTGGAAGTTACGCCGCTCAAATGCAGATATGACTAACAAATGAATGTGGTAGCGTGGTTAGGTAACTGAGAGAAGGCTACAACTTCTAGGAGTTGAAGAAATAAATTAAAATTTGTTTTTCAAATTTCACATTTTTTTTTTAATTTTTTCCAATTTTTTTTTCAAAATTTTTGGCCTTCAGGGTCTTTTTGTTTTTGTTCTAATCAATACTTCCCGTTTACGAATTATTTCGCAATGTATTACACGGTATCCATTGCCGACTGTGTGGCTATCATTTGAAGGCTATTTATAGATCAGTTTACAGCTGTTAAGTGTCACCTACCTGAATACACTGCGAACAGCAGTAAAAGCCCAATACTCCAAGTAGACACCACTGGATAACGCTTTTTGTCCTTTCATAGTAATATATATTTAACCGTGTTCAAAAAGAAGTACAACATGGGAGCTGAGATAAATATAAATTAAATTTAAGGTTGCTTAATGTAATCGCTGGGGCCATTTCTATAGGCTGCTTTAAAAACGACTCTTATTAACCCTGATAATTTTTTTTACTGACCTCCAGCATGCGTACGATTGCACCTTGAACAGATTAGCTTGGGATCGACAAATTACACTACACATGTACACTTGGGTTCAATCGCCCTTTCCTGCTGGAAGAGTATGTCTTTGAGATTGTATTCTGACGGACAAAAGTGTGGCCATTAATTTCGCTTAACGTTAATGCATTTTTTACTATTTGATCTCACTTGCTGAAGGTTCAATAAAAATAGCCTTTGCTTGAACGAGAACAAGAAAAGGTGAAGGATTATAGACTAGCAGTTGCATTAAATTGGTGAAATGGTAATTTACGATTGGAACTAGACAGCCAATTTAAGTTGGACAAAGCCATTCCATTCTCAAGTGTTGAACGAAGCTTTGCTTCTGAATGTTTCCTTGGGAATGCTGCCTCTAACGAAAATATTCTGTTTCATTGACTCAGAATTAGAATTAGCGACATTGTCTACCACAGTAAACCAAGTTGCGAATGTATAATTGTTTTTGGCTGCCAGTATGATTTGTTTTGGATAAGCCTTAACAATAAGAATCCCTCAGAGCTAGACCTGTCCCAAAGCTAATATGGGAACAAATAAATACGTTGTAAAAAATGGAGATACCACATTGTCTCTTTTAAATAATAGAATGAACCATAAATAAAGGCGAATCACTTCTATTGCGTGTTAAGTCTGGCTAAAGATCATTACTTTGAGAAGGAACATGTATTATCTTTATCCAACTGCTCGTGCTTATTAAAAACTCGACAAATTCATAAAAAATTTCGCGAATTTCTATATCGAGTTGAACGAAAAAATAAACAAATCAGTTACAAGAACATGGGGAAATTAGAGCATACGAGAAAATTTTCGCGAATAGTAAAAGACATTCACAAGCCAACCACTGGAAAACAAAACACTATAATTTTCTGGTTCAAGTCAAGAAGAAAGAATTCGCTGGAAGTAGTCTTGTGATTGTCCTGTTTTTCTTCAGATTTTAGTTAAAAAGGCTTCTGAAATTGAATATTGACCATAACCATTTCTCCTGGTCCCTCTTCCTTGTGTTTTTTAAGAATTGCTCAAATAAAATATTCTTGAAAAAGTCTAACAACTATAGTCCCCACTGGATCACCATCTTACGATACAAGAGTAGAATTATCTTGGAGAATTACCTGTCATAAGAATTAATCAAATACGCACTAAAACCGTAACACGTTGTCAACATCAACAAACATCAATTTAAGACCTAACCTAAAAAAACTTTCCTCCTATTTATGCCACGAATCTGCTCCTTAAAGGGGATAGGTCGCTTGTTTTAAATACAAATTACAACTTTAAGAGCGCTGAAGATAGAAATAGTGGGATGATAAAAATCACCTGTACCGTGTGGCATGAAATTTTCGCAGGAATTAATTTCGCGGATTGCCGATTTTACGAGTTTCGCAGGGACAAATTTTCGCGAATTTGGACTTCAGAGTTTACCACTAGGAAAACATTTTCGCGGATTTCGGTCAATTTTCTCTCCAGTATTTGACGCAAGAAAGTTTGTTTTACTTTTAAGTAAAATGTAGTCATGTCGAAAGACGGTCAACTTATAACTCAAAGTGACCGATAATTGTAATTTTGGTTGCCATTTGGACTGGGAGAATGAGGTAGTCAACTATTTTTTGCTTTTCGACAGAAGATGGTCTCGTGTACGGTCGTCATCAAATTTTCCCATACTGAAACAGTCAAGGCTATTCGTTATGTTGCAATTTTAAAGAGGAGGGGCCAAGGTAACATCGTTTTCTTAATTCAGTAACCTAACTACATGGAGCGAATTTTCGCAGATTGCATTTTATCGGGATTTTATTTTCACAGGGTCAATTTTTCACGGAACGATGGAAAATCCGCAAAATTAGTGAAAATTAGATCCCGCGAAAATGTCATGCCACACGGTAATAGTTGTTCTTTCAAAAAAAAGTGTTTTTCGCCTCGGACTCAGGATAGAAATAGCTTCAACTGGAAAAATTGGATTAATTTTTAAACGTTCTTTTCTTGTTCCATGGGAAGATCACTAAAACCTGACTAAGGTCTGTTTTGTCTTCGATGTCTTAATTTTGGTGATTATGAAGCATTTTGTGTACGAAAAAAGGATACCAAGAATCCGTAAACGGAAACGTTGCGGAATCATGTGTCACCGTTGCGGAAACATGACGGACAACTCGTGTTTCCGTCTGCGGTTTTGTGGCGTTTACTCGTGTTTCCGTTGCTGCGGACACAGCGGAACCGTACCACTTTTTTACATGTTTCCGTCAAGTTTCAGCTGAAGGAAACAAGGGTTTCCGCAAGTGGAACCACATGGTTACTTTTGCGGAAACACGCGATTACGTTCCGGAAATATGGTTTTTTCATGTTTCCGTCGACGTATACAGACTTAAAGGTTGACGGAAACAAGGGATAACGTTCCGAAAATATGATTTTTGCTGGTTTCCGTTGACGTAATCAGGCCCAATACTGGACGGAAATAAGCGTTTTCGTGTTGGAAACGTTTGATTTTTGACTGTTTTTTTTAGCACTCCATATTCTTCCCTTCTCAATAACAGGCTAGATTGGTAAATAATTTGTTTTAATTGCTCTGTTCAAATATCACCCATGACACACTTTTACCGTCGGTGTGCTAAATCCACTCCCCACTTTATAAAATCACACAAATACAAGTTAGATTTTCATCACAACTTAATTTAATCAATATTCTGGTTTTACAATCGACCCTTGAAACTTAATAATAATTGTAATTGTTTGAAACGATTTTAGCTCTTCGTTTGAACGTAACATGTCAGAAAATAATTTAACACCGGTCAAATAACCATGCATTTCCAACTGCTCAGTGCACGTGGTATGCATAACGTTCGTATTATTCATTGCGAACTGCCCAACGAGGTCCTTTACTTGGGTGAGGGCGAGCTGATTCCTCTTCACTGCGAGTGACACGGGCACTTGTTCGACGTTGCCTTTCACTCAGTCCAGCAAAATGCGCTTCATCAAGTTTCGCTTTTATGTTCCTCAATTTACTTTTCTCCCAAGATAATCTTCTAATCTTTCGTGGTTTGGGGCCACTCCTTCGTTCTACAGCGTCTTCCTCGCAGCTTTCTTCAGATGACATGTAATTCATGGCGTCTGGAGAGGACAGAATTTCTCGTGTTTTTTTCTTGTCCTCGTCTGAAAGTACGGTTGTTTTTTCCAAACAAGAAAGTCGTCGAGAGAGTTTCTGAAGGAAACAACCGAAGGAGAAACGTCAAAATTATTTTCAGAATATATACTACCAAGATGTTTTTTTCGTGCCTAAGATGCCATGACTTTCAGTATAATCTTTTACAAATAAAAAAATCTGCCTAAGAAGTAAATTTAGTGAAGAAAATAAAATACTGCACTGATATAATAGCATTGAACAACAGCGTACTTTAGCGTGTTATGTAGCATATTTTTATTCATGGAAGACCAGAGTTTTGATTATCATTACTTTTCCAAACAGAGTCAGATCCCGTGCACTCCACATATCGAGTTTTGTTTGTAATGCTTTTAGTTTTTGATTAAAATTAAGCTCGTTGTTTCTTTTCTCGTCATACGAGAAGTGAACTCCAAGTATCTTAACGGGACTGCGCATCCACTTCATTCCAAGTGGGTTGCTCGTGTTATTTGCCCATTTCCCTAACCAAATCGCCTTCGTTTTCTTCACATTTAAACACAGACCGGCTATCTTGCCAAACTCTTCTACCGATTTCAAGGCCCTTTCCACAGAAGCTAAGTCAGCACAAAAAATGCTGGTGTCATCTGCAAACAGAGACAATTTAACTTCATTTCCGAATATCTTGATCCCATTGTAACTTGGGTCCTGACGGATTTTATGAGCTAGAATTTCAGCATTTCGGCGGATTTAATTAGCATACTAATGAGGGAACCCTAGCCCGCGAAGCGGAGTCGACCAGCACCTCATTGAACATCTCACATGATTGGCCATAAGAACAATAAGATAACGGCACAAACAATGCCCCTATCCCTGAAGACAATGAGCAATATTGTTTTAGAAGGCCTCTGAAATTAGAGGTTCACAAGAGGTACTGGACTACTCGCGAAGCGGGCTAACCCTAAGTGGCGGCCATCTTGCTCATGAATAATAACCCCAAGTTTAATGTATTCGCTAACCCTAAGCCGCCATGTTGTTTTTGGTTTCTTTTCCGCCATTTTGTTTGACGGGAAGGTTTCTTCTCCGAAGCCGCCATTTTGTTTTGCTTCGAGTCCGCCGTGTTGTTTTGCTGGGAAGGTTTCTTCTTCGAGTTCTCCATTTTGTTTTTCAACCCTAAGTTTATTTTTGTTTCTACCCTTGAACCTACCATTTGGTTTTGAAGTCTCTTTACTTAGAAAAAAAGAAAAAATGTTATGCGTCAACCGGGATTCGAACCTGGCAAATTTAGAATGTGAATTAGTAAACCTGATACTTACCTGACTGCGCCAAGCCCGGGCTGACAAAGATAGGCGGTAAATTGGTTCTATAGGTTTAGTTGGTATGCGGACCCTGAGGAAACATAAACAAAACGGACAGCCTTCTAGGTTTATTCGAGATGGCAGTAAGCCCCTTCATGGAGCGAATGCTTCTCCCGCGTTATGAATAAACTCTAGTCCGCCGTATTTTCTAATATGTACACGATTCTCTTATATTTGACGTTTTCTTTTTACTCTAAACCTTGTGGGATACAGAATAGCGCAGTGGAAGCGTACTGGGCTCATAACCCAGAGGTCCGGGGATCGAAACCTCGTTCTGCTATTTTTCAATCGATTGTGCAAAAAGTATTCTTTTTGCTTTTAGAAAAAGAAGTGCCCCAACCAGGAATCGAACCCGGGTTTTTGCGGCCACAACGCACTGTCTTAACCACTAGACTATTGAGGCAGTTGTTACCTTTCGCTTGTAAAACAAGCTCCTATATCATGTTATCTTATGTCAAAATTTTTTGTTATTTCTTTCGCTTGTAAAACAAGCTCCTATATCATGTTATCTTACGCAAACATTCTTTTTGCTGTGTATTACTCGCTTGTAAAACAAACTCTTATAGCTTCTGGTCATAAAACTTTGTCTTACGGATATCTTTTGCCATTAGTCACCCAGCCAGTTTACGGCCGCTCACGACGGGGCTTAACTTACGGATATCTTTTTCTTCATCCACCCAACCAGTTTATGATAGAGCTTAACTTTTACAAATACACAACCTAGTCACAAATATTTTGGGAGGATAGCTAGAGTCACAAAAACCGGAAGTGAATTTACAGACTTAGAAAATAGTTCAACACAAAACGGTGATAAACACAAAAACTGTGGAGACTTAGAAAATAGTTCAACACAAAACTGTGATAAACACAAAACTGTGGAGACTTAGAAATAGTTCAACACCAAACTGTGATAATCACAAAACTGTGGAGACTTAGAAAAGATGTAAATACCATCACGAAGCAGTGTAAACACCATTTAGTTTGTCCATTGATCCCATCAACATGTCGGACCCTTGTTTCTATTGCGGTCGTGTTTTTAAAACCAATTGGGTCAGAAAACGCCACGAACGATTCAACTGTTGGAAACGAAAGCAAAATTCGCCACCGGTTTCTCCAAAACATAACCCCAAAGATGAAATGATACAACGGCTGGAAAACATTCAGAAAAACATTCAACATCTGATCCTAGATTTAACCCGGTTGGAAGCAGAACTTGGATAGAGAGTATAAAAGTCCTTATTTTACTACATTAACACATTTTAGTCAAGTCACCAACCAGTGCAGATGTCTCTCGATGAGTGGTCACGAATGCGACTATTGTTTGAAAAAATTTAGTCGAGCGGATAGTCGAAAACGACACGAAAAAACTTGTAAAGTCAAAGAGTATTTGAACCCCATAGGTGAACAAATAGAACCGACGAGTCCAAACCGACCCGACGTGATTTCACCTGTTGACCCAACGGAAACAACAGAAACAGGGGATCTAGAGAGTCCCAAAGTCGACTGTTTTGGAGATCCGCTGTCACCCGATAGTCCAAAACCCATGGATGTGTTCCCCGAATCACAGACATCCCCAGTAAAGATGGATGAAATCTCAGATATGGACCCCTGGGACGAGTTTCGAGAAAGGGTTAAGACCGAAAAGTTAAAGGACTTTAAAGTTGTGATGAAAACCCTCAGAAAAGAGGGTCTTGGTAAGAAATTGGCCAAAATTCGAGCCTACAATCAAATCTTGCCCGATCTGCAAAAAGCATTGAGACAGGTCTATATTGAACATCTCAAATGGGTTCATGTTCTGCGAGAGGATCCATTACACAAGGCCATTTTGGAAACCAGAAATCGGTTGATCGAAGAAGACGACATGGACTTTAACGAAGCCGTCGAGGCTGCGGTGAACCAGCGAAAATATCTTCTCAATCGTGTCTTCCAGCCGATAGAAGAACCTGACACAGATGATGAGGACATGGACGAAGAGGAGATAGACGAGTCCCCTGACGAGGATGAAGACGATATGGTCACAGATGGAGAAGAGAGTCCTGAAGAGGATGAAGACGAGGACGAAAGTCCCGACGAGGAAAGTCCCGAAAACAGTTCACCCAAGTATAGTCAGGGCCAAATGGGATATATCCCCCACCCAAGTTCTGCCACCCTTGTATAGTATTGAAAAGAAAAAATAAAATACACTTGTAACCGTTGTTGGTTACTCAAAACAGAAAATTTATTGGTCAAAAGCTTTTCTAACATTTGGTGGTTCCTAAAAGAACCGTTTGTTTTAGTCTTGCACAAACTTCATTCCTTCGTTTGTTTTGTATCTCAGCAAACCTTTGCGACTGAATACAAGTCGCTTTTCTACGAAAATCTGTGTGAAACAGACTGCATCCATTGGTAAAACAGATAGGTTTCTTGCTTGGGACAATGTAGTTGAGGTTGTGTATGATGACCACAGCTGAACCCAGGATTCAATCCGATAGCCACCAATGTTTCTATCTTTGGACATCCAAAGTCTTCTAAATTCACACAAGGAATCTGTAGCTCGTTGAGTAGATTCTTTTCCAAACATCCACCCTTGTAAGCTACTAACCAACGCTCTGGCGTTCGACAACTTCGATACAGAGTATCCACGATCGGTTTGACCATATGTTGTGGGTGGGCTTTTTCTTGAGATCTGGTTTGCCAAGGGAGTCCATGCACATGTCGGTAGACATAGTGACAAGTCCGTTGATCTTTCTTTATCCAAGTAGAAGAACGGTAGTGGGTTGTCAAACATCCAACTGAGACTTCCATCTTTCAGACTGGAAATACCTAGTTCGCGTGCAATAAATCCTGAACGGATACGATATCCATCCAAATCGATGATCATGCAGATCTGCTCCATGCTATCTTACACAACTTGACTTGTTGTCTCTTGATGATAGACATGCCCGATGACGTCACACCCAACTTGTTTTCTATATAACCAATGGGTAGTCAAAACCATTTCTAAAGCAAAAAAGTAATGATGACGTTGACTGAAGTTGAGCTCAAGATTCTATGTGACGAATATCAACAGGTTGTAACGGTCTATGATGAGATAGAGAGCTGTCGATATGACTACCTAAAAGTCAAACGATCACGTATAGATGATGAGGAGGTGGAAAAACAAATGAACCTTCGCTACAAACGACAATGTGATGAAATTTTTTGTACGAACAAACGACTACGACTCCCTTCATTCTATGGTTTTCTCTGTCGATCCTGGAAGACACACTACAACACACCAGATGAACGTGATGTCTGCTGTAACGGGTTTCAAAAAGTCTACATGCGAGCGTTGTTGGAACGAATGAAACACAAGTGTCAAGAATGTGGACGTAAGTGGACTCAAAAATCGGATGCAGGTCATTGTTGCCGAAACAGATATGTCTGTGAACACTGTCAAGTAGAATTTATACGGAAACAAACTTTTGATTTTCATCAGATGAAATGTCAACCTTGGCGTCGCGAAGTTGTCTGGGTTGTGTTAAATTTAAGACTTGGAGCAATGATCTTAGCTAGAGCTTTGGTCTATGCAAAAGCACGATCACAAAATCTAAGTTGGTGGGAAAAGGAAATTAAAGAGGCAGCCGAACAGCTACATCAGGAGACTGGAGTAACGATGCGAAAAGGAGTTAGAAAATGGCAAATGGAATCGTATTTCGAAGACGATATGAAACGATTTCAACATCATCTGCACGACTACAATCTCATCATCATCTATGCGGAGGAATGTTTTAGATGGCAATCCTTTGGACAAGAGGGAAACACAGAACTGGTTTTACTGAAAGAAAACTACCATTTTGATGTTGTAAAAGATTTCAAACAATTTATGACTCTTGTAGAAAAGTTAAACTTAACATAAACAATCTTGTAAAAAATACCTGTTGGTCATACACTTTATTAAATTGGTGGGTCCTAAAAGAACCGTTTGTTTGTTTTGAATGTATCACCTAAGCGTACATCCAACGTTGACATTCTTCGATCGTAGCTAATCGTTTCTTCATGGTTTCATAGCCCAACCCAAGATAACAAAGTCTAGTGTCTTGAGATAACCAATATCCATAGCTGGTTCCATTGGAGGCATGAACATAACCTCTCCAAACTTCGGGGTTATGTTGAAGAATCTGTAATTTTTCAAATCGATCTCCCACCCATTCTTCTTCCATCGGTTCTGGTGGAACTCTACAATAGTCTTCTTCATGTCTCTGACGTTGTCCCTCGGTAGTAAATGTTGCATCGCAATAGCTGCAAGGAAATCTATGTCTTTCTTTACAAGTCTTTTCGTGTCGTTGTTGACTGTCTTTGCGAGTGAACTTGGATACGCAGAAACGACATTGATATCTTCTTCGTTCTACCAGAGGTCTTATACAAATTTCGTCTCTAACATGATAATCGCGATAAGTTCTTTGAGTAAACAATTCGCCACAACGAAAGCAACGGTAAGCCATAGTCAAAGTTAGGTTGTCTGGTTCTGAGTCGCCTCTTTTAACCGTAGCAGACCATCCAACGTCACAATAGAAGGAATAGTGTAACGTCGACGTATTTCTTGAAAACAATAGAACGCGTTTGGGCATGTTTCCAACCAATTCATAAACACAATCCAACGACCGATATTGCCTTGACAAAGATCCAAAGCTTCTAAAGGGTTTTCTATGGCTCTGGTCAATCATGTCCTTCATAGAGCTGCTTACACAAGTAGAGATGTGTCTTGTAAAGAAACCAATCCGTAAAACTTGACGAGAGATAGAGAAAACAACCAGCCATCTTTTGCTTTAGAAATGGTTTTGACTACCCATTGGTTATATAGAAAACAAGTTGGGTGTGACGTCATCGGGCATGTCTATCATCAAGAGACAACAAGTCAAGTTGTGTAAGATAGCATGGAGCAGATCTGCATGATCATCGATTTGGATGGATATCGTATCCGTTCAGGATTTATTGCACGCGAACTAGGTGTTTACAGTCTGAAAGATGGAAGTCTCAGTTGGATGTTTGACAACCCACTACCGTTCTTCTACTTGGATAAGAAAGATCAACGGACTTGTCACTATGTCTACCGACATGTGCATGGACTCCCTTGGCAAACCAGATCTCAAGAAAAAGCCCACCCACAACATATGGTCAAACCGATCGTGGATACTCTGTATCGAAGTTGTCGAACGCCAGAGCGTTGGTTAGTAGCTTACAAGGGTGGATGTTTGGAAAAGAATCTACTCAACGAGCTACAGATTCCTTGTGTGAATTTAGAAGACTTTGGATGTCCAAAGATAGAAACATTGGTGGCTATCGGATTGAATCCTGGGTTCAGCTGTGGTCATCATACACAACCTCAACTACATTGTCCCAAGCAAGAAACCTATCTGTTTTACCAATGGATGCAGTCTGTTTCACACAGATTTTCGTAGAAAAGCGACTTGTATTCAGTCGCAAAGGTTTGCTGAGATACAAAACAAACGAAGGAATGAAGTTTGTGCAAGACTAAAACAAACGGTTCTTTTAGGAACCACCAAATGTTAGAAAAGCTTTTGACCAATAAATTTTCTGTTTTGAGTAACCAACAACGGTTACAAGTGTATTTTATTTTTTCTTTTCAATACTATACAAGGGTGGCAGAACTTGGGTGTGGGATATATCCCATTTGGCCCTGACTATACTTGGGTGAACTGTTTTCGGGACTTTCCTCGTCGGGACTTTCGTCCTCGTCTTCATCCTCTTCAGGACTCTCTTCTCCATCTGTGACCATATCGTCTTCATCCTCGTCAGGGGACTCGTCTATCTCCTCTTCGTCCATGTCCTCATCATCTGTGTCAGGTTCTTCTATCGGCTGGAAGACACGATTGAGAAGATATTTTCGCTGGTTCACCGCAACCTCGACGGCTTCGTTAAAGTCCATGTCGTCTTCTTCGATCAACCGATTTCTGGTTTCCAAAATGGCCTTGTGTAATGGATCCTCTCGCAGAACATGAACCCATTTGAGATGTTCAATATAGACCTGTCTCAATGCTTTTTGTAGATCGGGCAAGATTTGATTGTAGGCTCGAATTTTGGCCAATTTCTTACCAAGACCCTCTTTTCTGAGGGTTTTCATCACAACTTTAAAGTCCTTTAACTTTTCGGTCTTAACCCTTTCTCGAAACTCGTCCCAGGGGTCCATATCTGAGACTTCATCCATCTTTACTGGGGATGTATGTGATTCGGGGAACACATCCATGGGTTTTGGACTATCGGGTGACAGCGGATCTCCAAAACAGTCGACTTTGGGACTCTCTAGATCCCCTGTTTCTGTTGTTTCCGTTGGACTTGGTGGGTCAACAGGTGAAATCACGTCGGGTCGGTTTGGACTCGTCGGTTCTGTTTGTTCACCTATGGGGTTGAAATACTCTTTGACTTTACAAGTTTTTTCGTGTCGTTTTCGACTATCCGCTCGACTAAATTTTTTCAAACAATAGTCGCATTCGTGACTACTCATGGAGAGACATCTGCACTGGTTGGTGACTTGACTAAAATGTGTTAATGTAGTAAAATAAGGACTTTTATACTCTCTATCCAAGTTCTGCTTCCAACCGGGTTAAATCTAGGATCAGATGTTGAATGTTTTTCTGAATGTTTTCCAGCCGTTGTATCATTTCATCTTTGGTGTTATGTTTTGGAGAAACCGGTGGCGAATTTTGCTTTCGTTTCCAACAGTTGAATCGTTCGTGGCGTTTTCTGACCCAAGTGGTTTTAAAAACACGACCGCAATAGAAACAAGGGTCCGACATGTTGATGGGATCAATGGTTAAACTAAATGGTGTTTACACTGCTTCGTGATGGTATTTACATCTTTTCTAAGTCTCCACAGTTTTGTGATTATCACAGTTTGGTGTTGAACTATTTCTAAGTCTCCACAGTTTTGTGTTTATCACAGTTTTGTGTTGAACTATTTTCTAAGTCTCCACAGTTTTTGTGTTTATCACCGTTTTGTGTTGAACTATTTTCTAAGTCTCCACAGTTTTTGTGTTTATCACCGTTTTGTGTTGAACTATTTTCTAAGTCTGTAAATTCACTTCCGGGTTTTGTGACTCTAGCTATCCTCCCAAAATATTTGTGACTAGGTTGTGTATTTGTAAAAGTTAAGCTCTATCATAAACTGGTTGGGTGGATGAAGAAAAAGATATCCGTAAGTTAAGCCCCGTCGTGAGCGGCCGTAAACTGGCTGGGTGACTAATAGAAAAAGATATCCGTAAGACAAAGTTTTATGACCAGAAGCTATAAGAGTTTGTTTTACAAGCGAGTAATACACAGCAAAAAGAATGTTTGCGTAAGATAACATGATATAGGAGCTTGTTTTACAAGCGAAAGAAATAGCAAAAAATTTTGACATAAGATAACATGATATAGGAGCTTGTTTTACAAGCGAAAGATAACAACTGCCTCAATAGTCTAGTGGTTAAGACAGTGCGTTGTGGCCGCAAAAACCCGGGTTCGATTCCTGGTTGGGGCACTTCTTTTTCTAAAAGCAAAAAGAATACTTTTTGCACAATCGATTGAAAAATAGCAGAACGAGGTTTCGATCCCCGGACCTCTGGGTTATGAGCCCAGTACGCTTCCACTGCGCTATTCTGCATCCCACAAGGTTTAGAGTAAAAAGAAAACGTCAAATATAAGAGAGTCATGTACATATTAGAAAATACGGCGGACTAGAGTTTATTCATAACGCGGGAGAAGCATTCGCTCCATGAAGGGGCTTACTGCCATCTCGAATAAACCTAGAAGGCTGTCCGTTTTGTTTATGTTTCCTCAGGGTCCGCATACCAACTAAACCTATAGAACCAATTTACCGCCTATCTTTGTCAGCCCGGGCTTGGCGCAGTCAGGTAAGTATCAGGTTTACTAATTCACATTCTAAATTTGCCAGGTTCGAATCCCGGTTGACGCATAACATTTTTTCTTTTTTTCTAAGTAAAGAGACTTCAAAACCAAATGGTAGGTTCAAGGGTAGAAACAAAAATAAACTTAGGGTTGAAAAACAAAATGGAGAACTCGAAGAAGAAACCTTCCCAGCAAAACAACACGGCGGACTCGAAGCAAAACAAAATGGCGGCTTCGGAGAAGAAACCTTCCCGTCAAACAAAATGGCGGAAAAGAAACCAAAAACAACATGGCGGCTTAGGGTTAGCGAATACATTAAACTTGGGGTTATTATTCATGAGCAAGATGGCCGCCACTTAGGGTTAGCCCGCTTCGCGGGCTAGGGTTCCCTCATTAGTATGCTAATTAAATCCGCCGAAATGCTGCACATATACTCTAGGGGGCAACCCTGTCTCACACCTTTTGACGATTTAAACCAGTTGGTTGCAAAGCCGTTATTAAGCATTGTACTCTCTATGTTCGTATAGAAAGTGCTAACCCATCTTTTTATGTCCGAAGCAAAGTTGAAGTAATCTAGCGTCTTCATTATAAAGGGCCATTCAATAGAATCAAAAGCTTTGCGGAAATCTAATGACACTAATATCCCTGGTATCTTTTGCAATTTGGTGTATTCTATTATATCGGATATAAGCCTGATGTTTTCTCCTATATATCTCCCTTTCACGAAGCCCGTTTGGTCCGGATGAATTAAATTTGGGAGTATTGACTCGAGACGTTTAGCTATTGCTTTTGCTGCTATCTTAAAATCCACGCTTAATAATGTAATAGGCCTCCAATTTGATAATTCTAACAAAGAGCCATCCTCTTTTGGGATTAACGTGATTACCCCTCCTTCGTTGCGAAATGGTAAGCTCGTTAACCTCGTAAGCTTCATTAAAGCTTGCTATTAAATCGTTTCCTATTAAGTCAAAAAAAATTTATAAAATTCAGCTGTAAACCCGTCTTCCCCGGGTGCCTTGTCATTCTGAAATGTTTCTAGAACTGTTTTACACTCGTGAAACGTCAAAGGGCCTTCTAGGCTATCCCGTTCGTCGTCTGAAAGCTTAGGGATCTCTAGATTTTGGATAAAATTGTCATACGCGTCATCGCTAAAAGTGTTTTGTGATGAAAGTAAGTCTTTGTGGTACGCTTCAATGTGGTTTAGGATTAATTTTTCGTTGTTTGTGATTGAATCATCTTGCAGTCGAAGTTCGCCTATAGTTTTTTGTTATAATTTCGTTTTTCCAGATTAAAGAAATATTTTGTCGGACGTTCTCCATTCTCCACCCCAGTGACACTTTGCCCTGAACATAGCTTGCTTTCCTTTATCCTCGTAAATTGATCTAAGTTCCGTTTTAAGGTTGTTATATTCTTGTAACACTTGATCAATGTGACCGGAGAAAAAGTTATTGCAAATAAAAACATCCAAATGATCTAATTGTCGTTTGATTTCTTGTTCTCGATGATAGGTCGACTTAGCTTTACTTTTTGCATAAGAAATGCTTGCAGTTCTTATTTCCATCTTCATCATCTCCCAAAAGAGTCTCTTGTGTTAAATAACTATAGTAGCTTCGAGCTTGAGTGTACGTGTCCCGAATAATAGCGACATAATGTTCATCTTTTAACAAGGTGTCGTTGAATTTCCATAGGCCAGGGCCCCTAGGGGTTTTACCTTCCCAGGACAGTGAAATGTAAATTGCAGCGTGGTCAGGCGCTATGGAATGATAAATTTCTGTTTTCTTAACACTTCTTGTGAGATTTTTGGCTACCAGGAAAAAGTCAAGTCTCGATTTCATTTTTAGGCTTTTTGACTCATACGTAAACTTGCGAAGCTTAGGATGGCGTACCCTTTGAATATCCACTAGGTCAAACATATCCATAGTGGTCAAGACAAGGTTACTATAATTAGACGGTTTCCACGGTGTTCCTCCAATTTTATATTTTTTTGACAACGTACAATTCCAATCGCCGCCTACGACAAGCGCCGTAAAATCTGTTTTATCCATGATACAGTTGTTGAGTTCTTGCATAAACTCAAGTTGATTAGTCTGGTTGTTAGGTGCATAGATGTTGCAGAGTGACACATTTTGAGAGCCCAGAGTAATAGTTATTAAAATTATTCGGCCTGAGGTGTTGGCATAAGAATAGTCAATTTGGTAGTTCACAGAAGGATTGATTAGAATGCATACACCTTTACTATGGTTAGTGCCATGGGAAAAGAATAGCTCGCCACCCCATTCAATTTTCCATAAAATTTCATCGGCAGGTTCACAATATGTTTCTTGTAGAAAATAAATGTTTGCTTTTTGGTCTTTCAGATAGGAAAATATACTCCTCCTTTTGGTTTGTTCCCTAATTCCCCGGACGTTTAAAGATAGAATATTCAAGTTCACTGTAGTACACATATATCAAATTAAGAAAACAAAAATGAAGCTAAACACTCACACAACAACCAAAACAACAGCAACAACAACAACAAAAAAAACCACAACAACAACAAGAGTTTTCTTTCAGCAGACCCTTTGATCCCTTCCCAGACTATTTCAAACGTTGGAAGAAACTGTTCTTTGGCAACGAAATTAATAGTAATCTGCTGGATATAAAAGTTTGAAATAATTCCGTGTGAGACCAATTAACTACAGAACAAGCAAAACTGGAAAGGTAGCAATTGATTGGTTTATCGAATAGGCACTGACGTGGGTAACTTTTCGCTCGTTTAAAGCTAAAAGATAAATGATGCAGAAACCAAAGGAACAGGTCACGGCAGAAACCGAAGGAAAAACGAGTAAAAAAGGAAATGATTTGTTATTTTTTTATGTCACCTAGTTTTCGGCATTCCGGCTTCTAAATCAACGTCGAACAAGGTGTTGTTTAGAAAATATGAGACGTCTGCGCGCAGGTGTTGTTTCAGGTTTCCACTGATAGTTTCCAGCGGCTGAAGTAAAAGTTATGAAAATTCACCCACGAGTGTTTTTTTCAAAATCAAATTATACTAATTCTAAAATAGCCCAATGGAAAAAAGGAATGAAGTTGAGACTAATAACAATACATCTTCAACCCACAAGTAACTTTATTTTTATTGAAGTTTCCCTTTTGCTTTTAATTTAATATTATGGGAAAATTATAAATAGCTTATCAGATCGAACAAGAATTACAGTTTAAACTAGTCGGCCAGAGTTTTCAGAGAAACACTTGTTACTAGACCCACTCAATGTGCATACTGCTCACCTCCAAAAAGGAAAATTTCTTATTCGAAACCTTAAAACTTCTAATCTTAGTAACACTTATAAGTTAGCTGAGACGCTTAGCCCATGGTGAGAGCTTTATTTGAGGCAAAGTCATGCCTAGGTTTCGTAAAGACGTAGCCTTGATTTTCCTTCTTACGAGATCAGTATCAAAGCAACTAAAAATCAAGTGTCATCTTCACGTTATGTTGGCTATTAACCTTTACCCTTTTGCAGTAAGGATATTTTAGAAGACCTAACGGCTTTATAATGACGGCTTGTTGGGAAAAAATGTCTTCCGAGTTGGTGAAGTCACGAAGCGGTGAAGCGCCATAAGGAATATGTTTTGCTCTAACTAGAGGTCGTTATATGTCAGGTTTCGGAGGAATAATACATAGAAAAGAAGTTAATATTGACTATGCATTGCACATCACCTGATATCAGTTTTTTCCCGCTTTGATTTGTTACGCACAATTGCGTTTTACTGGCAACAATGCCTTGTAAGAAACATTTTTACCGCAACCAGCTGTCATTAGCCTAAATGCTAAAGGAGTGGGGGGGGGGGGAGGGGGGGAGGAGGGGGTGCAGAAAGTGCTTTTCTCCTATAGCTCTGAGAGTATTAAAATACGACAACTAAACGTCGAGGCTACATGGTACGTCCAAAATGTTTCCTTCAGGGTCCACAACGTGAGCTTATGACGTCATGATTACCAACCAGCGACCACCTTGGATCCGCCAACTTGGATTTCTTGATTATTTCAAAAACTCCGAAAACGACCAAAATTAGCCCGATAATAGTCAAAATCAACAAACGAGCACTTCAATGGTCTTAAAAAGTCAACGCAATAAAGTTACAGTTTTACATTAAACAACGTACGTAAAATTAAAAATACTGAAAAACCTGCCTGTCAAATTATGTTTGTCTAGGGAAAATGTTTTGGAAACAATGACATGTCATACCAAATAGTTCTTCATATAAATTTTAGACTGAAAATTCACAACTTTGGCTTTTGTTTGCACATCAAGATAAGCTTTAAAAGTTCAAAGTCGGAGAGGGCACTTTAGTACCCCCTCCCCAAGATTAAATATAGGTTTAGAATCAAATTTATGTCCCATTCACACCAAAACTTAAACACGTTTAAAAGCTGTTTAATTAAACAAGGTTTAAAATTGTTTTCTTTATAAAAGTTGTTTGCTGATCTTTTTCTACTGCGAATTTAATGCAAATGAAAAAACAAGTAAAATCTCATTTGAATTCTTTGTTTAAACTAGTCATTCAGCTTTCTGTTGCTGAATTTCATTTTGTAAAACCTGGTTTAATTAAACATGTTCTGTTGGTGTGAATGGGGCATTAGTTTCTTGTTGCTATTCATCCTTCTTTTTTCAGAAAGCGAGAGAACCTGGGGATAAATTGCTGTAAAGCAAAAAAAAGCTCTTACTTATCACCAAGAGTCGTATGCACGATTATTACATATAAGAAATCATTTCAGATATATATTCCTGTAGGATTCCCCCTCCCATATAAGGTTGCCAAGTCAAATCCCCATGTATCATTAACAGTGTTCTCCAATGACGTCTTCAGACCTCTCTTATATGCTGCAGATAAAAAAAATAAGTATCCTTGTTAAGTTGATGACCACAATACGTCACAAAACTAAGACCAAATAAAGTTAGGAGGAAGTATATCTTAAAATAAGAATACAACAGGAAAGAACATTGCAGTGCATTGTCTTTAATCTGTGCCACGACTTTTTCTTTACTTGGCTTTTCTAAGAAATTCACAATAATTTCCACTACAAAGGTATTTTTTCGTAAAAAAGTGCACTTTGAACTCGGTATGATGCCTAGGTTACAAAATTGGCTTGGGGTCGCATAAAGTTCGGCGCGATTTTGAAAGAATTTGACGTGACGAGGTTCAGGAACTAGAGATGAGAAAAATTGGACAACTTTACTTGATCTTTCGTTGTCATTTATTCACAGGTTTTCACATCATTGTATTTGGTTATGAAAAATAAAAACGCTCAAAATTTTTAGGGAGTTTCAGTTACCTCATCATTGACGACAACGTCATAGCCGGGGCATGCACCCACGTTGCAGTTCTTGACTTCATCGGGTGGTCTAACGCAGTCTTTTCCTCCTTTTCTTGGTGGTGGAGCAGTACAACTTCTGCTTCTTATCTGAACCCCATTGCCACACGTATCGCTGCAGGGAGACCACTTACTCCACGGAGTGTAGAGACCATCGATCTCTGTTAAAACAACAACATCATCATCATCATCATCATTATCATTTTTTTTTTACACTACAAGAGGGCCTAGATGAGGGATCTCTATAACGGGTAACATCTTAATTTCAATTCAAATAAAATATCGATTTTGATCAGCAACGTTCGAGGAAAACAAAGTCACGACATGCTAGTAACACGCCTCGGATACATAATGAGTGGTAGCAATTAGAAGAGCGATTACTTTGTGTAACGGGTCAGTTGTGTCGCTAGCCGCAAGCCACATGCGTGCAGCAGAAAAACCATGAACGAAGCAAACAAACAAAACAAAAACGATTTCCACAAATAATGGATCCATCTATTCAATTTTAAAATTCATTTCATTAGACGTGGTACTTTATTAAGCAATTGTTCAGCTTTACCAATACAAAGAACTTCATGCCGCTCGTGGTCACAAAACAAAATCAAAACAGTTAGGATCGGCAGATTTTGGAAATGATTTTGTTCGGATTTCGGATTCAAAGTAGTACTTTAACATATTTTCAGATCCTGAAATCCCAGCGGATTGCGGGTTTTTTAATATTTGGGCACAGCTATTGTATTTTGAGTGATACTGATAGTGCAAATTGTAGGAAGAAATGACTACAGTTTTGTAGAGAACCCGGTCCACCGCGTTCTGAATCGAAACGAGCCCATTTTTTTTTACCTTCGTATTAGGAGGCACCGTCCTTAAACGAACGCGTCGAGAGAATGTGGAGCAATGATTCCCGCCCAAGGAAACAACATGGCAACATATACCGGAATTAATTGAAACCAGTCACATTAAGGACGTTGGCGCGAAATCTTCTACAACACAGATTTTTTTATACTTTTGCTACACTCAGATAATGAGTTGCTTATGTCAGAAATGCCAAAAAATTGGGGCCTCACCGACTTGTTTTCGAAATAAAGTGCAAGGAAAACTACCCTAATTTTGACAAATCGGTCCTCGTAATTCGACATGGTCTTAGAAGTTGTTAGTTGAAAAATATTTAAAATAATTCACTGTAGAACCACTTTCTCAGTTAAATTTCATTGACGTGGGTCTGTCAACCTTTAACATGGGCTTTTCCCAACACCTTGCAGCTAAACTGAATAGCAGAATTTGATGATGCATGGGCAGAAAAGTTTTAAAAAAATCAAACTTTCACAACACAGAGTTTCTTCAATTTTTCATAAGACGTAGATAATTGATAGAGAAAGTGATCTATCAAAAGAAAATCTGGGGTCACCAAACATTCAAGAGAGTTAAACCTGTGCAACGATATTAAAATGCCTATAAGCGCTATAAATCTCTACATTTTCTTCAACAGTGCGCGCGCTCAAATCATGACGTGGCATGGCATCCCAACGTGTATTGCGTGCGAGGTAAGGATGCACAGAAACAACTGGCGCGAACGTCCTTAATTTGAGAACGAAAAGTCCAAAGCTAACCACTAACCAAGACAACATAGATTATGACAGAGATTACAGCAACAGCTACACTTAGTCATTAACTGAACAAAAACTGCTTATTCTGTTAATTCCTACCACAAACTGTCTTCACAAGTTCTTCTATCTTGGAGGTGTAGTGCTTGGGCTTTGAAAACTTGATGACTTTGCTTGGTGCACCGAAGTTTTGAATTTGCCTGTATTCTACTCTTTTCCCAAACCCCACGAAAGCAATGTGAACCTTAAGGTCAACCTACATAAAAAAAATGCAAACTGTTTTTAATTCACGGGAAACCCAAGGTGGGTTTTTGAATTGAAAAGGTAATCCGATAGCCTAATTCTATTCTTGCGTTTATCTCATTCCATCCTAGCTAAGTGGATGCTATTTCATAAAAATGACCAATGAACAATGAAGAGAAAAATCAATCAATTGCTACGTCTTCGAGCTGCAAACGTCTTGTGAGGTATCAAGGAAAGTAAACTTTTTTGAATATTTTTATATTATAAAGTGCACCGGAGTAAACGGTCACAGTAAAATAGTCACAAAATAGCTAAAATTATAGTAACAGTAAAATAGTTCCGAATCAGCAGACGACTGAAATACAAACATTAACTTAGTAGTGCAAACCTGTAGGCTTTTGTCGCCATTTTTGGAGAGTTTACTTCAGTGTTGGATTGTGTATAATTAAAACTGGTGGAGTTATCCCGATTTAAAATGTATTGCAGGCTGATATATGAACATAGCATGACGTCATTAAGTTGCATGGCTAAGGTATGAAATCAGTGTTATTTTAAATAATGTATTGAAAATGTCAAATTCCTTTGAATTTATGACAGGCTGGTATATGCTTGAATATTAACAACAAATGTTGGAGACTTTGTATGCTAAATGAAGTGGAAATTTGTTTGAGATGTAAGCCTGTCAAGATCGAATCAAACATTAAACCTTTTGCCAGGACAACTTAAGACATTTCGTTTTTCGCCAAGAAAACAACAACCGAAACTACAAATCTCAGCAGTCGTCCCCCAAGATGGAAAAGACGCAGGCGACAAACTTGAGTGAGGAATGGAAGTACGCATACATTTCTGTCACTCCCGCCTTCAAATATTTGCCTTGTGATATAACGAGATGATTAGGATGTTTACCACTCGGGTTGGACCAATATGTCAACAGAGCAAATGCACATGAAATACTTACTCTGAGAGGAGGCAACGTGTTATTAAACGGTTTCACCTTAGTGGGGTGGGAAAGGCCTCCCGTCTGTGAAAACTAGGAGCACATTTGCTTTGTTTTCCCTGTCTCCCCCTTCTTCAGAGAAAAGCTTGCTGGAAAATGCATCCAGTCCGCGGTCAATGCGGGTCATAAATATAACCTTTACGCGACGATTTTCCAGGACATCGATGAGGTCTTCCTTGCCATAGGAAACTGCGGCTTTGAAATCGTTTAGAACAACTGCTTTCCTATGGAACATGACCACGCTCACCAGCGTCTGGTTCTCAGCTATCTCAATGCTTCTCAAGAACTCAGGCATGAATTTTCGCAGGAGCCTTTTCAAGTTTCTAACCTGGACACTTTTGGAACTGTCTATTAATAAGCCAAGATCGATCCGTTCTGCACAGGGAGGAATTCCTAACAAAAAAAAAACAAAACAAAAAAAACGGAGATCATGAACAGTAGTAGCACCGGGAAGTTGGAAGAAGGAAGAAATGTAGCCAGGAAAGATTCTGGTAAAGCCTTTCTTTTTACATTTCTGGACATCTCTAAATTAATAAATCCCATGTGTCAAAAACTTTATTTTAGATTTTTCTCATTTTTACCTGTTCTCGTAGTGATTTTACAGGACTTCAAGAAAAAACAGTATTGCATATGATTTCGATCTTTTCTTCAGTGTAAAATTACACATGGACCAGTACTAAAATAGGCAACAATCAAACACGAGGTACAACCCACAAAAACAATAAAGAATCCTTAAAGACAATAAAGAAAACATAGTCGGCAGACGTAATGCATAATATACAAGGGGTTAATTTGTAAAGAAACTGTGGGCTGTGTCGGTGGGGAGGTGATTTATCAACTGGGTTGATAAGGTAAATTGACCACCGTATAGAGAAATTGAAATCCATATCGTTTTATGATATGTAAATGTTTAACATAGTGTTTCCTGATATTCTACCCCCCTTTTACTATTTTTTGATATTTTATGTTGATATAGATTATATAGAATACTATTTATTGTTACGTGCCTTAAATTCAGTCGTTTAGACTGCAAAGTGAGTTTTTGAATAAACGATTTTACTACTACTACATAACCCACTTGTCCAATGCACGGTCAAGGCCACAATGCACAAGTTTCGTGCACAGTGCACAATACACAATATAAACACACAAACCTTGTTCTCATGGACTTTCATCTTCGTAAAGAGATGAAAGACCCTGGGAATAAGTATACACACGCACAATGCACAAGCCAAAGTACAATGCACGATGTAAAATCCACATGCAAAACGTAAAATTTACATGCACACAATCCACGCGCACAATGTAGAAGCCACATGTACAATGGCAAGCGGCATCCTGACGCGCGACACCTTAACTACATGCACAATGCACAAGTCACAATTCATTTAATTATGCATAATTCCCGATCCACATATACAGTTGTTTGCAATGAGCAGTCCACCTGTACAATATACAATCCACTTGCAAAATACACAATCTATTCGCACAAACAACCCATTTGTACAATGCGTAAAACTTAGATGCACAATGTACAATTACCTGTATCATTTACAGTTTACTTGCTCAATTCACAAACCCCTTACTTAATGCAAATACACGTGCTTAATGCACAATGCCTTCAAAACACACAATCCACTCACACTATGCCAGTGCCAGAAGCCCAATAAACATAGACAATAACCTTTACATCTACAATTACCTCCACGTTCACATTCATCACTACAGGGCCTTGTTTCATTTTTAGCACCCGTGCAGTTCTTTCCGAGTCCTTCTGGAGCAGGGTGAGTGCAGGATCGATGCTTGGTCTGCACGCCTTCGCAATCTTTACTGCATTCTGACCATTCTGACCATTCTGTAAAGTTGCCGTCGGGCCCTGACAGGTGAGCAAAACCCGTAAGAGCCCAGACCGAAGGGATGGGTTGGTCATACCATTTAGGGCTTTAATGATTGTCGAGTATTAAATGCCAAAATTGTGGTGTGCATGGGGGAAATTTAAACACAGAAATAGCCTTGGTAATGATTTAATTGTTTGCAAAGAAGTTTTAATTTAGAGAGTCACCATGCCATTATTTGGTGGCGATGTTTTACCAGGTTGGAGGTCTGGGAGGTCTCATTAATACATACTATATATAATATATACAGTATATACTACAGTATATACTATAGTATACTATAGTATATACTGTAGTATATACTATATATAATAATATATATATAATACTATATATAATACTATATATAAAATATTATACTATATATAGTATATACTATATATAATATATACTCATTAATATTTAACAATTATTCTACGAGGGCGCGCTGGATATCGAATGATAGATAACCAACGAGGCGCGTAGCTCCGAGTTGGTTATAATCATTTGATATCCAGCAAGCCTGAGCAAAATAATTGTTTTATTAAAAACTTAACCACTATTTAAAAAAAAGAAAGAAAGAACGGGAAAAATGAGAAAAGAAATTTAAGTGGAACAAGAATCGATCACATGACTGAACGAAAAAGGCGCCAAAACCTTGCGAAGTGCTGATGAATCAATGAAAACTGCTCGAAAGTGAACAAAGTAGCACACGTTTTGGAAAACAATCTTCTAATTATGCACCGATCAATTCGAAACTTCAACATTCCCCCCCCGGGCATACCCCGGGCATTTGACTGTGCATCGTGCCCGGGGAGGGGGGAATTTGAACTTTGCGTTGGAAGGGTGGGGAATTTGAACCGGATTTATCTCTTGTTCTGACGTAATACGCCCCTGAGTTTTTGGAGGGTTTAACGGATTTACAAGATAAAATTTCGCCTTTGTTAGTGAATGACCCTTTCAAAAGGGTCTTTAAAAGAAGTTTAAAGGTGTCATTACGGCAGATCTCTCTCTGAAAGGCGTGTAAAGTGTTTGATTGAAGACGAAATTTGTCTTGAGGAGAGGTAGTTCAGTAATAATTGGTGGGGCATTTGAACAGCTTTCTTGTCCCGAGGGGAGGGAATTTGAACAAGTCAATCTTCAAAAGTTCAAATGCCCGGGGGGTTGCCGGGGGGGGATGTTGAACTTTCGAATTGATCGGCGCATTTTTGGCTCTGAAATATGGTATATGTTTGATTTTTCCTGAACATTGTTGTAATCATCGTTCAAAGCGGATTGAAGCTGTACAATTTCACCATATAGCTGCTGGAGTTGAAACTGAACAACTTTGTAATCTGTTCGCACAACGGAGCCTTCATGTGCGTGTTTGATCGAACTGAAGACAGAACAAATTTGAACAGTTGAACTTGAAGACGCATTTTCTATGCAGCTCAGAAGCAAGATTACTATAGCGAGGAACATTAGAATTCACCATCATAGTTTGTTAAACGCAAAGCGCAAAATGCAGTTGTTCTCGGTTTAGAGGTTGCGGACGGAACGGTAAAAACAACATTCAAACAACTGGAAAAGCGATTCAACTCGATCCGTTTACATGGCATCCGATTTCTTTCTGAGCATTTGGACCTGTTCGAACACAGAGCTACAACAAGTGCAGGTAAACCAGTGTCAATTTTGCGTGTTAAAGCCGAAAAACAATCTCGCCCTTCCTTCCCTCTTTGTATTTTGCGGCTGTATTTTTTTAGTACTTGTTTAGACTGCCTCATGATTTTTGCACCGACTCGCCATGAATGTTTGATAATTTTTATTAAATGCTCCTGCCCCATTTCACTGTGTTTTATTTTATGTCTTGTCTTGATATTTTGAAGTGGAAATCCTTTCTGATAAAACCTACCGTTTGTTCAATTTCAATGATCGACGTGACGATAGATGAAAGAAATTAATTGTAAACACAACGCTTAATGCTTAAATTTCTATTTCTGCACAGTTTCTTCAAACAATTTTGACTTGTGTGAGACGACGCTGTTGGTGATGCTTGTTGGTGACGCTGTTGGAATTTCTGCTTAATTTAAATTTGCTGGCAAGTGATTTTTCTCGTCCATTTTTCTCGCTGGGTTGCTCGCGAGGAAAAAACTTTCAGCTCACTTTGTTGTTCAGTGTTCATTGACCATATTTGGTCACAGCAGGTATAGGAGCTGATAGCCTAGCTCGGTTGAGCCAATCAAAATGCTAGAAATCCAATATACCTAGTCCAGTTTTTAATAAATATTAATATGTCTCATTAATATATACTGTTGAGGGAAGAAACTTCATAGATGAACCTCAGATTATAATAAAAGTAGCGTTGTCTTTGATAGCACTTTTCTTTATAGTTTGCCCATTTCAGGCGTACGCGGGGGAATTAATAGAGTGTCATAACAGAGGTAACTTAGGCACTTGTTCGATACAAAAATATATCATTTTGAATGTCTAAATCAGGTGCCTCGGTGACTCCAGAAATTAAACAAACTCAGGCTTAAATTTTACACAGTTGAAGGTAAGAATAACCGCCATTAATTTTGGTCGCTTCACGGTTGAAATGTAAGGAGATTGACTATATTGACAGTAAACCCTCCATCAGCGAACGGGCATTTTTGTTACATACCACATTTCACAGTGTTGCAATTTTCCCACTCCCCGCTGGGTCCAAGTGATGTGCAGTTTTTCCCTTTGTGCTTTGGGGCAGGCTTGGTGCAGGTTCTGTTGCGCGAGCGAACACCTCCATCGCAAGATTTGGAGCATGGTGACCAGGGGCCATATGGGGAATAGCCACCATTCAAACCTGAAAGAAAACCAAGGAAAGCGGGGGTGTAGCAGCTGTCGTAAGGTCTTCCACGATTGGTCCGCTAAACAATAGAACAAACAAAAAAAACAAAGAACGAGGTGTAAAAACAATAGAGCTACTACATATAGCGGTCCAATGAAAATAAAAGCTTTTGAGAGGTCCTACACTACTGAAGGAAAGAACATGCCTGGCACTTACTTACAAATTTGGGCAAGGTGAAACAGTTACAGATAAAAATGCGTTAAGTTTTAGCGTGTCCAGTTCTCCACGACGTCCTTGGTGACATAATCTGGTTTCCAAAGAACAAAGCGACTAGGAGAATTGCTAGCCCATCACAGCATTTTTGACAGAAAGAGACTAGGAGTGTCATTACTGCCCCTGGATAGGATGCTAGTTCCGCAAGGATACCCAGTATGGAGTGACTAGGAGTATTCCCCCACCTGTATGAGATGCTGGTCCACCACAAGTTCTCCAGCACAACTACCACTCCCACCTGGATGAAACGCTAGTCCATTAAAGGATACCCATCAAAATGCAATTAGGAGTATCATTACTACCTCTGGATAGGATGCTAGTCCCGCAAGGATACCCGCAGTATAAATTGTGTATAAATTAGTACTATTCACCCTGCATAAGATGCTGGTCCATCACGGATAACTCAGCAGCAAAAATGTGACTAAGAATGTTACTAATCCTCCCTGAATTAGAAGCAAGGCCATGGCAAGACACTCAGCAAAAAGTGACTGAGAGTATTACTACTCCTCCTCGGATAGGATGCTAGTCCGTCACAGGATACCCAGCATAAAGTGACTAGGAGTGATACTACTTCTCCCTGGACAAGAAGCAAGCTCCTTTGCAGGAAACCCAACGTGGATTTACTAGGGTGTTACTACTTGGGAAAGTACAACTACCCACCTTGAACGAGATGCTAGTCTATCACAGGATAACCAGCATAAAGTTACCGGGAATAATAGGCCATTTCCGAGTTGCCTTGTACCTATTTTTGAAAGCGAGTCTTGGTGCATAGCCTTTCATATGAAAACGAGTTTCATTCACATGCAGATAAAACTCATTTTTATATGAAAGGTTTTGCACGTGGCCTCGCTTTGAGAAAGAGGCACAAGAAAATTCAGAAATGGCTTATTCTACTCCTCCTACTGGGAATGTTATTACTAGTTCGACACAGGATACCCAGCATAAAGTGACTTGAAGTATTACTACCCCACCCCCCCCCCCCCCTTTGTATTAGGAACAAATCCATGGTAGGGCTACTCCTAGCAGCTTTTAGGTGTCTGTTACGTCTCTCTGCCAACCACTTTTACACAAGAGTGGAGAGGGGCAATACAAAGCGAAATTCGTGCGAGAAATGCAAAAAAAGCAAAAGCGAGAATCCTATATGCAACACACGTGTTATCACTCCTCGAAAAAAGACTACAAATACCATCTCTTTTCCTCGCCTACAATTTCCCAGGAATTCTTATCTTCTATACAAATCTAAATCTGCATATAGACTGAGGTGAATTTCATTCCAAAGCGACATCATAAGCAGGAAAATGATACTCACTGCAAGTCACTTCTCGAAGTCTTCGAAGCGATTTTGACATTTCTTCAAATGACCTTACATCGATCACCCCTTCTTTGTCTCCTGCAATGATTTCCAGTTGCCAGCGATATTTTTTGACTGTAGGTCCAATACCAACAACTACTCGATGGACGTTTTTATTCTATGAAATTGACAGTACAGTAAAACTCTTATGTTAGAGTAAGATCCAACATTTTCAGACTCAGGCAGCCTAGAAAGGTTCTACCGATAAATAAATATTAATAGCTTCTCATTTTTTTAAGGCAAAAAGTGTTTGTTCCTGATCAGGAAACTAATTCATGTGGGTGTAGCTGCATGCTTCTGTGCCATAAAGTGTGTCTAACAAATGAAAACAGACCATAATCTTAAAGCGAAGGGTCCACTGTTTAGCGCATGCTCATGAATCTACATGCTGTTTTTTCGCCTGTGCACGCTGTAGCGAGTACGCAAGCAATATTATTTCATAACATTGTTGAAGAACCAATCAGAAGCGAGTAGATTGCTCGGGTGTGAAATTTTAATTGCCAAAGTTTCGCGTTTAGTGATTTCTCAGCTGTTTACACACCATCCTGTCAGCCATTTGACCAAAGCGCGTGCAAATAGCGGTAAATTCATCACCCATGGAATAAAACCTTCGGGTCAACAATAAATTCAACGTTGACAGTGTTGGTGCAATCCACTAATATTTCCTGCGATTTTAGTCCTCTGCCGTTCTACTTGGGCTTACTATAGCATGTGATCGCTGAGATACATGTGAGTGGAATTATTAAATGACAGAATTACTTATAAATCGGAAAAAAGTAGTTTGATCAATGCACATGCGCCGAGCCGTGAACATGTCCCTTAAAGATATTTTCTACGTTTTCTCAACTGAATATGTTCCTTTTCAATGGGCTGAAAGCAGGAGCCATAATCGGGGACGGAGACCGTAACTGAATACCATTTTCAGTGATGGGGCTGGCCCCATCGAAAAAGACAAATGTGCTATTTTTAGAAAAAATTGCGCCATCGCGCGCTTGAAACACGCGTGTATGTTGCGAGGATGCCGCGCAAAGAAAAAACCAACAAAATGGCGTCGGAAATTACCTTCGTTGGAGATGAAGAAATCCAGTTTTTGTCATCAGTGACAATTCCAAATCTAAGGCAAGCCCTTGAGGAGAACCTTTTGGATAGTGACTCTGGATATGAGGATTGTACAAGTGATTCCGATGATGGCAGTGAGAATATTTTAGAAAAATCCTGTAGCGAAGATGCGTCGGACATGTCGGACGAGGATTTCCCCGTTAGACGGAACAAACGTTTTGCGGGCCAAAAGGGCGTCGAACGACGAAAAAATCAGTTGAAGGCGAATCAGGCAGGAAAAAGTAAAAATATATCCCGAAAATGTATTTCCTCTGAGGACGTACAGAGATTGAAGGGCAGCCGCAAAGACTGTAAAATGATTTTCAAGGCACGTTGTGAAGAAAAGTAACGCACTGATAAATCGTTGTCACTATTTCCCCAGCAAGAAAAATAGTAACATAGATTCAAATACCGAATCAGTAAAGAAACGTTTGCCGAGATTTCGCAGCGTATGTTTTCTGAAATAATGCCCGCCTTTACCGAAATGACCGAAATGTTTATAATGAAGACAAAGAATAGTGAAAAGCGCGCTTTGTTTTCAATCAAATACTCTCGCGGTGCGTTATCAATCGTCGACAAAATAGAGAACTGGAAAAACACCAAGAAAAAAACTACTTCCGTCAATGAGAAGGAGAAAGATGAAGTGAAACTTCATGCTGCCCTGGTACTGAATATGACTTACTGGGTAATTTACGAACCTAGAAGGGATACATAGCGCAGTGGACATGGCAAGGGTTTCAACGACAGAATGAGCTTGGTTTTTTTTCTCCGCCAGCAACCCGGCGAGAAAAATCACTTTGTATCGAAGCAAAATTAAGGAGAAATTACAACTGAACGTCACTGAGATACAAATGCTTGATTTCTTAGGACGAACAGAAACCGTAGAAATAGAAATATAAGCATTTAGCGCTGTGTTTACAATTTCTTTCATCGTCAACTCAATCACTTGTTCTTAAAATTTCACAAACACTGAACAGTAGCTTTTATACGGAAGGCTTTGAGTCGGAAATATCGAGACAAGACAAAATAAGCACAGTAAAATAGGAAAGAAGCATTTAATAAAAATTGTCACACTTTTTATGGCGAGTCAGTACAAAAGTTATGCAGCAGTCTGAACAAAAAGCATTAGACAAATTCAGTACCAGAAAAGGCGACATTTTTTGGCTATACCACGCAAAATTGACACTGGTTTACCTGTACTCGTTGTGGCTCTATCTGTGTTCCCTTGAGCAGCTCCAGACATTTAGACACAAGTCGGATGCCATGTAAAATACGTTGAATCGCTTTCACAGTTGTTTGAGTGTTGTTTTTACCATTCCGTCCGCGGGCTCTAAACTTAGAACAATTGCGTTTTGCGTTTAAAAAGTAAGATGGTGAATTCTAATGTTCCTCACCTCCGTAGTCTTGTTTCAGTGAGCTGCATAGAAATTATCGTTCAAGCTTAATTATTAATTCTGCCTTCAGTTCGATCAAACAAACACATGATGGCTCCGTTGTCAGCGTTGTGCGAACGGAGCGATTACAAACTCTTTCATTTGAACTCCAGCAGCCATAACGGTGAGATCGTACAGCTTCAATCCGCTTTGAACGACGATTCCAACAATTTTCAGGAAAACCAGGAGCATATCACGGGTAATAGGCTTCTGGGAAAACTCAAACACGTGCCACATTTCAGAGCCCATAACTGGAAGATTTTTCCCAAACCTTGTACTTGTACGTTCACTTCGGGGCAGTTTCATTGATTCATTCAGCTCCGCAAAGAAACGCTGCAACACTTCACAAGGTTTTGGCGCCTTTTTCGGTCAGTCATGTGATCGCGATCGATTCCTGTTCCCTTTTATCTCGGAGTTTCTCTCTTTTTTTTTCTCTCTTTCTTGATTTCATAGCAATTAGCGATTGCTTTTTTAATAATAAAAACCATTATGTACTCGGGCATACTGGATATCAAATAATTATAACCATCTTGGTCATATCCACGTTGAACGCAAATTTGCTTGTAGCCACGCGCGTTTATGACGTTGAGGGTGGCGCAATTTTTTCTAAAAATAGCACATTTGTCTTTTTCGATGGGGCCGCGTGGACCCCGCGCTTACGGTCTCCGTCCCCGATCATGGCTCCTGGCTGAAAGTTATTTTCAAATAAAACGTGCAAGTTCTTTTCCTTCGTTACGAAATTTGCACTTTTATTTGCCAAAACATTAAAAATCCCTGAACGTAAAGTTGCTTTGGGATGGATTTTATATCGTCTGGAATTAATTAATTTATTATTGAGTGGAGAAATGAATGAAAGAAAGAACAAATGAAAGAGCAAATGAATGAATGGATGAAGGGATGAATGAAGGGACGAACGAAGAAAAGGCGAATGGATGAGTGAATGAATAATAAATAAACAGGCTGGTGTGTGAGTAAATGAGTTAAGAAATGATTGGATTGATTAATAGAAAAGGGAAGAAAAAAAGGAAAAGGAAGAAACGTCTTTAAAGAGTTTGATTCAGCCTTGACACTTACTTTGATTGGTTTTAGCACTTCACTGAATGGTTCAGAATCATCGTGGGTTTTGCCGTCTGTTAGAACAATCAAGACATCAGGAGCATTTGAACGGTCTCCGTTTGTCTCATTAAAAACTTCCATTCCAGCCACTTTCATTGCCTTGTCCGTCCGTGTTGGCTTTCCAAGCTCATCATTATCCTTCATAAACATTATTGCTTGTTTCAGTAGATCATAACTTTTGGAATCTGCTTCGTTGAAATGGATTCGAACTTCTGGGTTTACAGCAAACGTAACGTCAGAAAAATGGATTTTCTCTTCGCCAATGTTGAATAATGGTAAAAACATCAAAAGGGAATTCATCATTACTTTATAGCTTTTTTTCGTAACGCTTTCAGTCTAGTCAATCACAAGGCATATGTCCAAAGGAGGGTCTTCACAATTGAGCATATCTACAGCAAAAATAAGAGATATGTTTGTGTTATTGGAAGTGATTTAAGATGCTGTTTTGAACTCTTATGGCACAAGTCAGCTTAAAAAAAAGAAAATAAGAAAGTAACGGGAGTATTCCTCTTAAACTACACGACGCTCAGTAGGACAGTGCTTGATGAAACGTTGTAGGATTGTCGACAAGAATTTTGGGTTTATCTGCAGAGACGTTTATCCACATGAAAAACTTAAATCACCACCGACCAAACAACGAAGCAAACAAGCAAGGAAGTAAGCACGCAAAAGAGCGTCTTTAGTTACTGGCAAACAAAGAAACCCGGCATGCAAAAATAAGTCCTTATATTTAAATGCAATGTCAAAAACGGGTTTGTTGTGAAGTTGTCTTTTCAAATTATGCTGTGTTTTTATGAAGTTGCCTTTATAAACTGGTAAAAACTTTATAGAAACGGGACGACCAAAGCGACTGTAATACCTGAGAATAAGGAAATTCCTCCAATTGTTACTTGGTCAATATCAAAGCTGAGTGGTGTTTCAACTTATCAGTATTCAATTTATTTCTCGTGACTTCGCTATTTAAATAAGTCATCTCAAAAGTTGAAGTGCTGCTCGTAGATATAAATAGTCTACGCAACTTTATGAATTCGAAATAAGTGCTCTGTATTTTTAGTGGTTAACTGACCTGACTGCTGCCCATCTTCATCTTGTGGCCAGCTATAGTTCTGACATGTTAATTAAATGATTATTTTACTGATTGATGGATGGATGGGTGCATGAAGCGATCGATCGATCGATCGATCGATCGATCGCTTAATTGATTGATTGGTTGATTGGCTGGTTGGTTGGTTGGTTGATTCATTGATTGATTGATTCGTGTCACAACACTTCAAATCTTTAAGGATGCCTGCCATAGATTTCGTTACCTCTTCGTCTCAGTTTGTCAAGAAATTAAATACAGAATATGAAAAAAAACAAAAATATGCCTTCCTGAAAAATTTGAATAAAATATGGAGTTTGCAAATTGAAAGGGCCTCTGAGGTTTTTTTTCTCTGATTAAAAGAGATTCTTACTGAACGCCTTCAAAAAGTTATATGTTTAAGCAAGCAACAATTTCCAAAAAAGTACTTACTGCATGTGATGTTACGAATATCCGTGGTTTTTCCTAACATTTGAGCAAAACTTCCAAGTTTTATGGTTCCTTCTCTCCCTCCGGATATTTTCTCAAGTTCTTCGTTCGTGATTTCGTCTCCAATTCCAATAGTTACGCGATAAATTCCTTTTCCCTTAGCAGTACAAAAAATGAAATGATTAAGAAAACAGATCAAGGTCCCTTTCACCCTTGGCTGAAATTGTGATTTATGATTGACTGATTGATTGATTTCATCTTCTTTTTTCAAGTTCATGTTCTCCATCTTAGCTGAGTGTGACTATCTGTGTAAAGATTAGTCGACCTACACAAAACAGCTTTGTATAGTTACAATTTGAAAACTAAAAAGTCGCATTGATATTATTGAAAATCTAAAAATAATGGTCTAGTGTTTTTGGTCACTGAGGGCCAGGATGAAAAAGGATTACAAGTTCAAAACGTTGAATCAACTTTTCAAGTTCTGTGATTGTGTCTTGCAAAAATAGTTTTAAAACGTATTATGGTTTGTTCTCATTGTAAATTTTCACCTGGTTTCTTCCTCTAAGAATATTTTATGTGTGAAAGACGATACTCAATCATAATTTTAGCACAGCCTGGACAGTACAAGAAGGGACAAATTCTATAACCCCTTTGACGTATCGTGGTTTTGCAATTGCTTTAAGCTCCCAAATCTTAACCCTGATCTGAAACCGCCCTGTTTCACAAAAGGGAATTTTTGCAGATTATTCGCAAAAAAAAAAAAAAAACTTAAAACGTCCTGAAAAAAAATCACCATGATTTTGCCTACGAGTACCGTCAATACACTTTGTGAAAACGGGGACCTGAACATCTAAAATTCATGTATTAATTTCTTATATAATATGCTCTTAAATTTTGCGCGTGTACTTTTTGCGCTCTTTCTTTTAGCGAGTGAATAAAATGTTCGCCTTTTTTTCCCGCAAATGCGAAAATTAGTCCGAATAATATTCTTACCTTCATGTCCTCGAGAGCTGTATTTATGACTTGGTCTTTGTCAGTTGGGCCTTAAATGTTTGCGATTACAATTATGACATCGAGAGCATCTGCTCGATTATCCCCTTCTTGGAAAACATCATCAGTCACCAGTTGTAGCGCGTTGTAGATGTAGTTCCCTGTACCCAGCCCTTTGACTTCTTTGTTTAATTCTTCAGACAGTTCAACCCGCGTCTCATATGTATAAACCTCGTTGAGTGGAAAAATCATTTTGGACTTCTTGGCGAACTGACCCACGGCAATGTGAGATCTATCTCGCACCACGGAAAACGCACTGGCGAGATCCTCGACGAATTGAATCATGGTATTATAATCGCTGTCGCTTCCAACAGCTTCTCGGGACGGGATAACAAAGGCTATGTCCAGGCTGGTGTTTCCGCAATCAAATGAACCTACAAGGAAGAACAAAAAAACAGTGATAATGCTTGGTTAAAATTTAACGATTTGCACAGAATTATGGGTCAAAATTAAAATGTACCGCAAAAGTGTAGAAAAAAAGGCATCCTAAATTCTGGAGTACCTTTTCATTCTCTGGTTGGAACAAAGTGTATATAATGCCAAAAAGGTCACCCCACATTGAAAACAATCTTGCGAAATATAATAACCTACGTACTTAATTTACAACGTTTTATTTGCTTCCGCTATTCGGCGTGAATGTCTTTCGAATTTTAAAACGTTCTTTCAAAAAATAACTGTTTTAATATGGTGAACTTTTTTTAACTACACGCTACTCGTCATGTGTTGAATAAGTTTATTAACTCTTAGATATGTTCTTAGTTGCTAGGTCATGTATCTCTCGGTTCGTGTTTGTATAAGGTAACGAAATTTACCCTTCAAGCTCCAATAATAGTAACACGCTTCTAATTCCTTCTGCAATATGACCTCTTGATCAAACATACAGATGATAACGAAAACGGAAACTTCATGATGATCAAAGATAAACTGTCTTGATATTAAAGCAAATTTCCCAACTAGTACTATTTAAACAATAGAGTTCTTCTGTCGAAGGCACTAAGGTTGCCCTGGGAAGTTGATGTTCACAACTAATATTAGCCCGAGAACGAAATTCGAGGGCTTATATAAGGTTTGAATATCAAATTTCTGAGGGAACCTATCAAACACAGGGCCTGAGACAGAAGGACGCTACTGATAGGGCCATAAGGGAGACTACAGTCTGACTGTAATTATGCACCCTATTGAAATAAAGTGTTTCTTCTGATTTTATTGTACAACGCTAAGTTTTGAGCAAAAATTGCCAAAAACGGGCACTATGCGCTGATAGGCGACCGCTGAGGAGAGACACTATCGCGTCACGTGATCGATTTCGACCAATGGGAGCTCGCCAAAATTTACTGTTTTACTATAATGTCCCATTGGTCGAAATCGATCACGTGACGCGATAGTGTCTCTCCTCAGCGGGCGCCTATCAGCGCATAGTGCCCCTTTTTGGCATTTTCCACTCAAAATTTAGCGTTGTACCATAAAAACAACAGATTCCTTCTGTCTCAGTCCCAATGTTTAATAGGTTGCCTAGGAAAGGAGATGTTCAAACTCTGTACAAGCCCTCGAACTACGCTCTGGGGCTAATATTTAATTTGTTGTGAACATCTGAGGACCTCCTTTGTTTTAACAGTGAAGAGCACATGCCCGTTGACATTGGGGCTGAAATTAGTTAATCGATACTCTACCCGACGAGTAGGCTGCAAACAGAAGCAGGAGCGCAGTCATCGAGTGAAATCCCATGACGGCGAACTGTTTATCCGCGAACCAACACAGAGTCTGTAAGAAGACAGTAAACAAAGGACGTACACACATTCAGATATCAGAAGCATCTACCTCGCCGTTGTACATCGGCGAGGAGGTGGTTCGATATTAGATAAGTTGTAAAATGATACACATTGCGAACTTGGCGAATTTTGTCTCGTTCTATTTATTGAAACAATCGCAAAATATAATTTTCTGTTCACTGGTTACTGAAAATGGTGTTTAATTAGCATGTCAAATCTTCGCTTTAGTTACTAACTTCTTGAAGGCTAATGTTTGCAATCTTGTTTAGTTTTCTCGAAAAGCTGTGGTATACATTGTAAAATATGATCGCGGGCAGCGGACTAATAGCGGTTTTAAAAGAAATATCAGAAGTTTTTGATAGCGATATATGTAGTTATAGACATCACCTCTTTTTTGTTTCTTTTTTAGTTTAAATTTCAAATGCAGTAAGCCAAAATGACTTGGAAACATTCAAGACGAGTTTTGTGTACTGGAGAATGACTAGAAAAGTCCTAAAAGTCCCTTCCAACATTATTTCCCCGTGTAAGTCAGTTTTCGTTCTTCCATGTCTCGGGTTGCATTCGCTGTGGAAAGACCGCTCGCGACTCAGTCGTCGCTCGAAAATCACCCTCTCGCTTCGCTCAAGGTCGGCGTGGCGAGTCTAGTAAATGACTTAAACATAGAAGGTTTGTTTCAGTAGGGCCGTCTTCTGAATCAAAAAGAGTAGAGCAACAATCTTCCCTGTTCACAGCTTTGGTTTGAACCGCTTTAAGTACTGATTTCAATTCCCTGCTACCGACCTCATATGTTTTTTTTTAATTGGTCTACGTTGGGATTTGTGAAAGCATGATTAAAATACTTCAACTCTTTTCAATTTGATTATGATATCTTGTAGAAGGAAGAAACGTGTGTGTGCAACACATCCGATCTCCCTCTATCCCTGACGATAAATGACAATAGTAATAATTTAAAAAAAAAAACAAAAAAATTAACTCAGTGTCAAGAAAGAAAGTATACCACTTATTTACTGAGGGTAAAAAGAGTTAGAACACAGTATTAATTCCCTAGAAGTGTAGTCTACGATTTGTGTTTTCTCAGTTTCTCCAATACATCCGAAATTCAGACAGAAGATGTGACAATCTTCATCGACCGTACCTACTAATAAAAAGTTCGTGGATACATGACACCGTGTTTCTTAAGTTCCCCTAGCAGTCCCTTAAACTCTTTCTAATACCTTTATCGATCGCCTGTTTTACTTGGATAGTATTTTCACTTCCGCCTACGCAAAAGCAAAATGTTCATTCCAGTTTTCTTGGTTGTTTGTTTAGCGGTGAATCCCAAATTAGGTCAGTAGATTACAGTTTGGACAGAAAGGGCTGATATTCAGTTTTGTTTTCGTTTCTGTACTTTTGAAAAACTTGAATATTCGACAAAGAATCAGTTCAGATTTAAATTATTAGCCGAACTCCTTTGCAGCCGAACGCAAAAGTGGAGCCCCATACTCATAGGCAGAGGCATGCTGGTAATTTTTTATGGTCATGGCAAGCGGAATGGCTCGCGGGCGTGTGCGCCGTACATACGTACGTGCGTCGCATTTCATGACATTCTTACATGAGGCAATTTTCGCTGGAAGAGCAGAGACGAAGGAAAAGAGAAGGAGATAGAGAACAACAACGGGAAAGAAGGAGAAACGCCACTGAAGAACAGCGTCAAGCACCCGGTCAAGCAGAGCGGAAACGAAAACCAGAGAGACGAAGGAACAGTACAGCAGAGAGATAAAGGCAACTAGAGATAAGACGGAACGGTACTGAAGAACAACGCCAGAGGAGACGCCGACAGAGAACTGTAAACATGTCGGGTACAGTTTTCTTAATTTTTATCTATTTGTGATTGGAAATAATTTTGTACCACCGAATAATTTACGTCTACGTTTTTATATTTTATTCTACAGATCACCAAGGGGAAAGAAGTCGTAATAGAGAGAGAACGGAGAAGAAATGTACGCCAAGGACCGCATGAAGTTACAAGGTGTTCAGGTAAAATCAATTTCCGTGCTTTAGCAAAGTTTGTTTAACAAAAAAAATGCACTGTTACAAAAGGGAACTTTTCGTCAAAACTTAAACCGCACCTTTTTCGGTATGTCATTTAATACCACTCGTAGAAAGTGAAAAAAAAAGGAAAAGAAACAAAACAAAACAAAACGAAAAAAGAGGAACCCAATTTGAGGGGGTAGTGCAAAAGTGATGGTATCATATTACAAGATTTCACAATATGGCCGCGCGCGTGGCTTAGAACGAGAACACAATACCTTTTCAACGTTAGAAATGAAAAGATAGGCTAAAGAAACTCGACTGCCGGTCCCGAATGCCTATTAAGTGGAATATGAATGCCTTTATTGAGAGGAGAAATATGGATTGCTTTGGCCCGATGCTTTAATTGAACCAGCGTGAAGATCTGATTGTTGAGTTTCCCGGGTGAGTTTCTCGGAATTTTTCAATCATTTCACAGTATATTACGGTATGGGAAATTCGCTTTTATTTAGAAGGATCCCACTATCTCAACTCGCTTATTTCCAATTCCCCGTTATCTCGAACAAAGAGAAATTTGTCTTAGCTTTGGTCATAAATATAATATTTCCAGTTATTAACTTTTACGACGATAACCCTCTTTTCTCAACTTTGAAGAATACCAGTGTGTTTTGTTTTCACGGAGCAAAGTGTAGCCAGGCAAAGGAGAAAACAGCTTATGAAAGCATGTAATGAAGTAAAAGGCGAAAACAAGTAACAACGCGAATCGTCAAGATGTTAACTCATTGACTAGCAAAAGAATAACAAAACAGGACATAATTGATATATGCCTCGTTCTTTTAAACTCTGAATCCAGTCATTGTTTACAATATCCTCAGCAAAACCCCTACCAAAATCCATGCAAGTAACGAATCGATGAAAAAGCACATCCTCATTTATGTATCTACTGAAGTAGGTCTTAAATAGTTTTTAACCCTTATTCTGATTTCTGAATTGTTTGCTTGAATTTCAATAATTTTATTTGGCTTCACTTAAGCTCAAGACTTAAGCTTATGTGTGAATTAATTTTGTTTATCACTTATGAATTGTTTGCTTGAATTTCAATAATTTTATTGGGCTTCACTTAAGCTCAAGACAGTTAAGCTTATGAGTGAATTAATTTTGTTTATCACTTATGAATTGTTTGCTTGAATTTCAATAATTTTATTTGGCTTCACTTAAGCTCAAGTTAAGCTTATGTGTGAATTAATTTTGTTTATCACTCAGTATTATGCATGGTTCAATTCTACCTGTTACCATCCCCCCCTCCCCGGGCCTACCCCCGGGGATTTGCAATTTTGTTCTCACTTGGCAGTCTATTCCCCACCCGCGGGCACACAGAAAGAGACGATTCCCCACCCCCGGGACTCCTCATCGACCACAAATACGTTGTTTTGTGTACAAAACCTAAATGACGATATTGATTTCCGGACAATAGCAAAACCAGACGTTTTGACAAGAACTTAAACACTTTTCTAGAGTTTATTGAACGAAGGACACTACATGCATAATATAATAAAAACATGAACAGAAAACTGAAGAAAAAACTCTACATGCACTGGCGTACGGCTATCAAGTAAAGAAATTTTCTTCGCCACATGTTTTATTCTAAATATAGCGCATACGCACAAGAGGCCCATGAACAAATTGATGGCAGCATTTAAAGGAGTTTTTCTTAGCTTGTTTCATAAGAACACTGGACTGAGATCTCTGTTTAACATAAAGCTGTGCATCCGTTTTTATATAGAGTCTATTTCAGTCGTCTTATTATAAATATAATCACAATGAAGAAATATTTCTTTGTTTGTGACGACCACCATTCATTCGAGTACGCATCAAACGCACATTCGTTCAACAATTTATAATAAACGTAGCGTCGAACACAGATTTTAATTTTGAGAGATTATTCTTCTCTAAACAGTCTGCTACAAATACGAGAGATTTTCACTGGAAATAGGCAATCTTCTCCACGCGGTCCGGGGCCATCATATCAACTGAGAAGTGACGTACTTCACAAGAACAACAAGAAGTTATTTTCGATTTGCCCCGCTCCCCTACCCCCGGACAAGACCACTTCAAACAATTCCCCACCCCCGGGCTCGAAGGGCTGGACTTGTCCCCGGGGTTGCCCGGTGGGGGTATGGTAACAGGTAAAATTGAACCATGCATTAGTTCAGAAGGCAACTGCAATTTGCCATTTTTTTCGATCTCAGTTAACCTACATGTATGAAATAAAAGCACTGCATTGTGGAAAGTGCTTCTTACTATTTGTCACTCATAATGGAATGTTCATGTTTTAGAAAGTCCAAATAATTACTGCATGCATTTTTTGGTTTTCTCAAAAATCATTGTATTCCCAAGGGGGGGGGGGGGGAGGGGGAATCCAGATGTAAGCAAAGGATTTTTTAATGCAATTGACATATTTGTACTGATGTGTTTTTGCTTACTAAAGGCAATCTGGCTTGTTTAACTGACAATTGTCTGCTAGGATTAGTTAGAACATGTTTGATTAATTGCAATTGGCTCTTTACTGAGTTAAGCAAAGGAGACTGGAGATGATTGAACATCCAGTAAACTTAAATGAGGTCCTGCCATTTTGTTGCTCGTTCGATCGATTGATATTCAAGTGCTTTACCTTACCTGTATTACCCAATGAACCGTGCAAAGGGTGGAAGACAATTACATGTAACCACTTTTTAGACAAATGGCTAAAAGAGTTTGGATAGCTGCAAATGAGGGGTTCAGGCGATGATTTATTAATTATTTGTTAGGATTCTACAAAAGCTGGAAAGAAGAACACTTCCACGGGTGGATGATACGTACAATAGGCACTTGTACGTCTCATGAATCAGGTGGATCACAAAAGTAAAGCAAAGTATAGCTTCGGCAACAACATTTCAAAGCTGGAAGTGACAATGCTAGCAAAGTGAATGACGACTCCCTTAATAATTGACATTGAGTATAATTACTATTCTGTTCACCCATTCTTTCTGTTCATTAATGTCACATTGGTCAAAAATTGTATTGTGAATGCTTTAATAATGTAATGTGTAATATATTTAGTACCATAATCCTCTGGTAACTGTGTATTTACCCAGAATGCTTAAGAAGAATAAAGTTGTGTTGAGAACCGCCATGATATGTCTGACCTCGTGTTTTGCTAAGTCGAATTAGCTGACGATATATCACAGTATGTTACATACAATATTAGCTATTTGATGTTGTCAAAAGAAAAACAATAAAGTTAATATTATTTTAAGGATGAAAATAATTTGCCAGGCGCTCGTTCTCATGAATTTTGCACTCCAAGAACTGAAAATTTTCTTCAATTGATGAACTTAGAGTTGAGGAGGGGAAAGAAAACAAAAATGCTCCAATGAAAGTCTAATTTATTTGAATTGTAACTACAGTGTAACTTTTATTTGCAGTCCTAGTCTATCAGGCATTTAAGCCTCGACTTTTAGTGGCCCTGGTCAGTTTTAAATCGCCACTGGCGACTGGGCGACTGCCAATTTTTAGCCCTGAATTTGTTTTGTTTTGTTTTTTTCACTGATCCTTTTTTCTGTTCTAGGCATATATGCCAGCAGTGATCAGTGATGCAGCATTTTCTTACAGTGAAGTTAAGGTACGTGGAAGATATCAGTTATATAATTAGCCCAGCTTAAATAGGTATCTAACTGTTCAGTAAATTGAACTGGATTGAATGCAGTGATTGGGTTAATTTGGGTTCGGTAATTGAACACAATAATTGTTAACCAAAAATGTACCTATATATACAGCTGTGTTTGATTCCATTCAATTTCTGAACCCAGTCAAACATAATTAAACAGTTTTAAAATCATTCAAATATATAGATTTTGCCAAGCCTAAAAGTGGAGCTCCAATTTTTATTTGGCAATCCTATTATTCACAATGGAAAATAAAAATTGAACCAACGATAAAATTGAACCACAACATTTACATGAGTGTGCCATCAAGACTTCCATTTGGGTGGCAATGAGAGCCTTTGCATCTGGACTTAAGGGAGGAGACTCTTAATCACCATATTGTTGCTGTGGGAAGTTCCTCAGAACCATCATATCTTGGAAACTCTATTACTTCCACAGATAAGCTGCTTGGCCACGTTTGTTTTATGGGAAAGGTTTTCAAGATTTTCAAGTCACAACCATATTCAGCATGTCACTTGACCTGAACAGAAAAAATGCTAAAACTGAAACAGCATACAGTTCTCGCTATTGTAAACATTGCAAACATTTACAGATTATCAGGATGCAAAATTTGAAGCAACAGTTTCTAGAAATTTGCTTTATTATGAATATAAAAGTTATGATGGCACAAGCACATATCTTTATACATTTTTGTGCTGTAGTTCTTCTATTCTTTGTAAAAACAGTAATTGCATGCTTCGGATTGTAAAGAAGGGTGGGGCGATTCGCAAAAAAATCGGAACTTTACTAGTTTCCTCTTAGTTTTACTGATTTTCTTTTTAATTTGCCGTTGGGGACTGGCAGTAGCTATGCACGCGCAATGTTCAGTTGTGGAATTCAGATGTTCTTCTTCATCATTTCACCAATATAGCGGCACGAAATGCTGAAAACAGCGTATGACAGAATACCATCCACAAAAATCCCTTAGCAACAATGCGAGATCTGTAGTTGAGAATCTCCCTTCCTCAAGTTACAAAATCCTTTTTTCACGGTGATGTGAGATTTATCTGGATGGCTATATGGTTAATTAACTTAACGCAGAATGAATCAAATAGTTACACCATGTTTACATGATACCAGTATGAACTCACCCAGGTATGGCTCGTACTGTTATGAGATTTTGTGCTGTAATCATGTAACAAATACAGAGAAGCAAGAGGGAACTGGGGTGAACTTGTATCAGAATGAAAAGCATACAATGAACTGGTCTCATGCAAACACCCCCTCAGACTAAAGTTGAGCAGCTCTCAAGAATGTTTAACAACATCCTCAAATACCCAGGGGCAGTAAAACCCTGATTTCATTAAAGCAGTGTAAACTCAGACTGGTGCAATTTTGTTTACATGAGACCAGTCTGAAATTCAGACTGGCATAAGTATTTATATGAGACCAACCATCTCTAAAAATACAGTTTACCTTTTGTCCACTTGGAATGCTTCAATGCCACTAATATTTAAAGGCACATGCTCAAAACTCAAAACAAATATCCTAAACTGCCGCTTATAAGCCCGCCTGCTTACAAGCCCCCCCCGGCTATAGGCCCATCCACCTGTAAACAAAAAACACATCCGGTAATAAGCCCCCTGCCCCCCCCGGATAAAAGCCCTCCTCTAATTTTCCCTGTTTCCTTAATATTAAGCACTCTCACAGAAAACTGCAAAGATTAACTCTGAGCTTCTGTTTTGTTATGTTCCGATTAAGTTCGTGTTGTTGTAGTTTCGATTTGTTGTTAAAAGTGAAGTGAATTCGATTTATTATGACATTTCAAAGGTTAATTACAAACTGGTACATTAAAAACGTATTTTGATCAACACTGCTGTGGCTCATTTCGTAACGTTTTTCTTATTCCGCTTATAAGCCACCCCGGAAATAAGCCCCTCCATTTATAAGCCCACCCAAAACCCCTTACAAAGTTGTATCAGCCTAGGGTTTATAAGCGGCAGTTTACAGTGTCTTAAGACATTTGGGGTAGTTTTTCATGCGAGCGTGCATGCTCAGTGCATGACACGGCATGACATAATGCCAATTTTGTGAATTGTATGCGCAGTATGGATGCGCAGAAAAAAATGCGCAAATATCCTTAGAACCTCCCTAGAGCCATGGGCTTAGTTTTGGCAACTGAGATAATTAAACTCTGCTTTGTTTTCCATACAGGTTTTTATTCCATCAACCTAATGTCAGAAAATAATAAATTTGTACTCTTAGCTACATGTATGTTCCCAGGCAGACATTGTCAATTGAAATAAAAAATTTTAAGAGCAGTTTTGAAATAAGGTTTTATATTTTTGTTTTGTTTTTTTTTTTTGCAAATTTTGATGCTGGTGATTAGTTTGACTGTATCCACATACACTTTATGTTCCCTCAGTAACACATCCATACACCAGTAGCATTTATTTGGGAGTAACCCTACTCCCCCCTCCCCCCCCGCCCCACACACACACAAACACACACACACACAACTAACTTCCCAGGAATAATGATTCAGACTTATTTGATTGAATTCACTTGACAGGGAAAACTATTTCAAATGATGGATTCACCAGTCTGATCCCCTCTTGTCAGTTCATTACATGACAGGTTTCTGACTATCCTGAAATGATTTATGAAGAGGCTTTTCTTTTTGTTTCTCTTTGCTACCAGATTATGACAATCAGTAACATTGCTCATTGGTGACATTAGATGCAGTGTAAAGGCTAATGATCAAACCAAAAACAAATTAAACCACAAGATTTACTACCCTGACAGTCAGGGGTAGTAACATAGTGAGTCACAATCTGTGCATCAAATAAAGTCACCAGTGGTTACTGGACCATTTGTTATTCGCGTCGGCAACACTGTTAGTCGCAAATTTTTAATTGACTGATTGACCGATGCATCAACTAAGTGGTTGAGTGGTTGATTCATGACTGATGGCTACTTAAGGAGATTGATTTTAATATAATAGTCCCTGGGCATAAGAGTAAACAAGGTACATTATTATTCCACTATAGCATCAGTTTATCATATAAGGAGAAAACACATACATGAGAGTATGAGAGTGTATTGCTCTGTAGAAAGCGTATTGCACTGTAGTGTCCCGGTTTCAAATCACTCATTGAATAAATCATTTAAAATGATAGGCAAATATTGTAGTGGAATAATAAATATCATTCAATGGTTTTACAGATAATGGTCAAGGACATTTTACCGGTACTCATTGCTCGCATTTTTCCTCGCTCTATACCACACAACTTATCTGTCAAACCATTGAATAAGGTGGAGGTATTTTTCAATTAGTACCTTGTCTATACAATTTGACAACTCTGAAAAATGTAAATAAATTAAACCGTACACTTGTGGTAGAGAAAAGGCCGAGGTAAGGTGAACAAAAATAATTATTGTGCCCAATATTTAAGTTTACAACCTAAAACTGGGGCTTATTTAGAATTTTGTAAAACAGGTTCATACCTGCCATCCGACCTCATTTAATGGGAATTGTACCGATTTTTGAGTTTCAAAACCTATCGGGACATTCCGATTTTCAAGAAAAAAAAGACAATTTGGAACTGGATTGTTATCAATGACTTTTCTACATCCTACTGTTTTGTGCAATACGTGTGGTGCTTGAGACCATTAAACAACACCTGAGAATTCTAATGCTAAGACAGTACAGAACAGGCAATATTTTTAAAAATTAATGCAAAAACCCTAGAGCATCCTAGACCCTGCTCAGTGTTGGGGGGCAGTGGGGGGGGGGGGGGGGGGAGCAGGGCACTACCCCAGGACTGGGGTGAGTATGGGGGGAGTGTTCCCTATTTCTGATTTTATAAGGTTGGCAGGTATGCAGATTCTAATTTGATGAGAGGTGTATTTACTAATAATTACCTAAAATATAATTATATTGCTGTCAGGTACCACCTGAAATAATAATAATAATGATAATAATAATAACAATAATAATAATAATAATAAAAATAATAATAATAAATAAAATAAATAATAATAAATAAATAAAAATTGGAGTTCCGCTTTAGGCTTGGCTAAATCTATATATTAGATTACATACCTGGTTTTCGTTTTAAGAGGCCCTTGGTAATGAACTGCGGAAAAAAGAAAAACGACTTGTTTAAATTTACTCGTTATTATTAACCATTTACTTTCAATAAAGCCAGAGTCACTGTGTAGTGCTTCCTTCCAAATTTCTAAAATTCTACATAAAGAACCTTTAGAGCTTTAAAATTAAAATATGTGACAATCGTGCTCAGTTTTACTTAAACATTTAGTGCATCAAATTTCACTATTTCAAAATTAGTAGGACGGTAAGCACGCGCCAAGTAACTTTTGACCGTAAAAAGTCTTATAAGTACGTCAAAAAAAAATAAATAAATAAATAAATAAAAATAGGTATACTATGGTTCAAGGGAAAAAGTGCAAAATTTCGTGCCTTATTTAATTTTTGTACATTTGGATCTGTAGACTTTTCTTTAAATTAAGGAGGAACCTTAACCTCCTGTTTTTCTTTCTTCTTATTTTTTTCTTTTTTTATGGTATCCAATTCGTTAGTGCACGTACTCGTAGTGACACTTAAATGGCGACCGGTATTAAAATAAGTGAAAGTCACTTAGCTTGGCCCAAAGTAAAAATTCAATCTAAGACAAAGTAAAACAGGATGCTTGAGTGGTGAGTGGATATGGTTAATGCTTGATTGAAGTGCAAGGCACTTCGATTCCTGTATCTCCAGATTAGTAGGAACAATTTGGGCCCATAACTGCTCTAATTCTTGATAGTTGCGTATTGAATTTTCTTCTTACTTTACTTACCTCTTTTCACTAGTCACCTGGGGTCTTTTTCAACCACAAAATTTAGTCTACATCCAAACAAAATTGGTGCCCGGCACGAAGAAATGGTCTATTATACCGGATCAAATTCCCACAAACAATAGCCTGTTGCTTGCAGGAACAATAGCCTCTTGTTCACAGGGACGCTGTGGAAGCTACGCCGAGAACACAACGAAAAGTTCGTCGAAGATCGTAAACTTTTCGGCGTGACAAATTTTCTTCTTAGGTGGGGGTGGGGAGTGTAGATTGTGCTGGCGTGATGCTATTTTCTCTGGGGTACCGAGGGGAAAATGTCTCCTTGTCGAGCCTTCGCTGGATTGTCTGTTAGTCACTGAAAATGCAGAATTTTCGGCTAACTCTAAAAGTCATAGTTTAGTATCCGCCGTTCTTAAATCAAAATAATTGTTATTATGAAATAAGAATCTGTCGTAGCGACATCGTTCATTAGATTTGGTTACTTTTTTAGTCAGCGCTTGTTGCCATTGAACCTAGATCGCTTTCCAGTTTGTAGGAGAGAAAAGCATAAACAATCTCCTTTGTCTGAGAAATTTAGCTTTTTAAAAAGCGTTTCTTGATAGCGTCAAACAAAAACGCATTTTCTTTCTGTTTGTGTAGGAGGTACTCTGATATATTGCCAAACCGGTTTATTTTTAAGACTCGCACCTCTTTCGGACGCAACTTAACTTTATGTTAACTTGTAAGTCATGAACTGGGACTTCTTTCAACATAATCCTTTTTTTCTTAAGATATAAACATTAGTAAAGGATGGCTCAAAAGTTTGTTATGGTTATGCGAGAACTCTATAACGAACGGTTATCGTTTAGTATTTCAGTTTGAGAGATTTGTTTTGCTGCGTTTTTCTCACCTATTGTTTTCGAGCCTATACAACGCTTTGAATAGTTTCTTAAATAAACAAGCCCGGCTCTTCTTAATGAGCGCACCGTCCATTGTAACATTTTATCACACCTCGAGATTATTCAACGAAGTGGAAAACGCGTGTTCGGTTTATTTATGCTGTGCGAGAATTGACTGGCTTTTAAAATTACGTTTTGAAAGAAAGGAGTTGTGTAAAACACTGAAAATGAAACACGCGAACAGACCTTTGCTGAACTTTCGTGTGTGTCAGGTGGAGATGTGTATTCTCGACTTTGAGGGAAGCCAATGTTCAGTCAAAAGTTATGCAAATAGCCATGACGGCAGAATGTTTTTTTTTTTTAACCCAAATGATATATGCAGCGCGAAATTTAAATGCTCCGTTCCCTTTCAGCTTCACGAGAATTGAATGGGTTAACTGCTTTTTGAAAGAAAGGAGTTGTGTGGAACAAAATGAAACACGCGAATAGTCCCTTGCTGAATTTCGCGTGTGTCAGCCTGCAGATGTGTATTCCCGTTGATACAGTCACTGATTAGCAAACTTAAATGCCGCCGAAACAAGTATAGATGTTTTCTACTCGTTCTGTAAGCCGAGAAACTAAGCTGCACTTTTTCTTTGTTGTCTGTGTGTTGAGCGACATTCATTGCCATAACCACCCACACCTGTGAAACTATTCGTGCCGTGACAAATGTTCCTCTTACCCTCTCCCACAGGGAAATTTTGCCGGTGCTTTACTTTCGCCGAAGATTCAAACTTACCGCGAGTGCCGTCATCGGAAATTTTGAATTTCCCTCGTGCATTAGCTAGTCATTGTTTTCGCCGCTCTCAAAAATGACCTAATATGGCCAGTTTCACACATGTAAACAATACCTATTGTTTTCGAATCTGATCCTCTTTTCTTGGCTTTCTGTATTAGAAGTGAATCAGCACTTTAAGATAAACACTTTTATAAGCCTTGTATTGTTTTCCATTACTTTTTTGTCGATTTATTTCCCTGATAACCTGATCTCCAAAGGAAACATTTGCTACCCACAAATGAAATAAAATAATCGATTTCAAATGATTTCAAAGCTATCGCAAGGTTCCATTCTGAAACTAAAAGTAATTCGATTAATATGCCGTAGGCGTGTCGCATTTCAAAAACTAACCTTCACGGGAGTATTAACAGAGCAAATAGATTGCATAGATACCTAAAGAAGATTCAGAAAAAGAACAGACATCAAGAAATAACACTATCTATTTATCTCATCTCAATACGTTTGTTTGTTCATTAAAACTATTTGAAAGGAAGTCTTCTTGAAATTAAATTTGAAAGGAAATCTATAAGACAATGCAAAATCTACTTGGAATTAAGTCAACTTGAAATTAAATCTGTAGCTATTGAATACTACCAGAAATGAAAAAGCTCATCAGTACATCTTGCTTATTACGCTAAATATCCATAACGACGAGCGGATGCAACAAGTTTACAACTACGGTTTTTGTTTTCCACGACGTTTCTAGAGCGCCAAAACCATATGATTACACGAGTTACATGTTACATTTTTATACCAGTATCGCTGCGTTGCTTTCACTCTAAGATAAATTGAGTATGAGAGGAGGGTGTAGCCCTGTCCTTTTACATGTAACATTACGGAAAGGCAAAACCACCGACGGGCAACCACTGTAGATCTGTAGACCACTGTTCGCTATTTCTTGTCAAGCTATTTATTTGGTCATTGAAGTTCCAGAAGTAGGTTAGGTTCCAAGACCCATTTGACTTTATTGAAATTAGAATAGCTTCTTTTATCAACGAAGTATCACGAATTAGAAGTGCTAGCCCTCAATAATTTGCTTCTTTTCAATGTTGTGCAAAATAATGAGTTAACTAAATAAAGAATACCACGTGGCTGCTCTAGCTAAAAAAATGCTCCAACAACAACAAGAAAAGCAACGGCAATTAAAAGCCCCACAAAATATGCAAGTAAAACAGGGCACCTAAATTTAATTATAGTCTTGTAACTGAGCTTTATAAACGACTCGTTACTGCAGAATTTACTGTATCACTGCCGAAGTTTGAGTCTACCAATTGTATGGCGGTCAAACGTTTTCTCCACATTCGGCAGTCGTTGAATTAACGCAACGTTCAGTGTCTTCAAACACGTACGCAGAGTCTGGTTTACGTGTTAAGATCAATGAAAAAACGAATATAAGACTATCGTAAAGCTATCTGATTCACTTACTAACACAAATTTCCTTCGCTTCATTGGCTAACAAATGCGCCCAAAATAGACCAAATTATGACCTCTTATTAAAAGATCTTCATGAGAGTAATAAATACGAAAAGGAGTTTCTGGTTAAGAACCTTACTTGGTAAACATACCTGGTAAGTGTCCTCCAACGCCCTTTACCCTGTTGAGATCAGTATTAAGTGGATTTTTTCTGGTAAAGGGGTTTTCTTAAAATTAAATGTCAATAAATCACTTTTATCGCTGTCATATAAAACGAGCGAAGAATAAAATATTCTTTGACAGGTGTTTGCTTAATAACATGAAAACAGAACATGCATATATTTAGTTAACTGTGACGTCACAGGACGCTAGGTTCTTAAAATGCACCGATATTTTTACGTCGAGAGTCCCAGAAATTCGGTGTACCAGGCAGACGTTCGGTGGGAGTGACGTAAAGTAAACTAGAGAGGTAATCACCAAAGCGAGGCGGTAGCAAGGATCGTTTAATGTCGAAACAAGGTGGTTGTTGTTCATCGTGGCAAATACAATAATAATAAAGTTTATATCGTTTGTCTCACGTGCACGACGTGGTCACTTGAGTCGTAGATCGCGACGTCGTCATCAGGCGATAATGTCGACTGGCTGGGCGTTACCATATTTATCACGAAGGTCGGCTGTGATTGGTGCGTTTTGATCCTCATTGTTCCGGGGAGAAGTTGTTTTCGGAGAGGTCCGATTTGAAGTTGTTCCTTCGGCGGTGCGCTGACGTACCGGTCTCCTGTTGTGTTTATGATCGTTGGTATCCTTGTTGATGTTATCAGGGTGAAGTCTTACGTGGATAGCTTTCTTGACCCTACGGGTGCACCAGTATGAGTTTCTATCAATAAACTTTACCTCGTTCCAAAGCTGGTGGATTTCTATTGCAATGATGACAAATTTTTTTCAGCTTGCTTTTTCTGTTCATAATCGACAACTTCCTCAAGTTAGCCAAATATGCCATTCAGACGCTGCGGGAACGTAGAAACTGAAATATTTGAATGAGTGGGTTATACATGTGAACAATGAAAGATTTAATAAATGGAAAACCTTCGAAGTTTGCATGCAACTTAACATTGTAACAATAGTAGTTGCGAAAAAAAGCAACTAACAGACTTTTGCACATGACTGCGATGGTCCCCCATTTTTATATCTTTCATCTGCAGTTCGAGTATATGCGATGATACAACATAAGCATTCAAAAATTAACAGTTCTGTTGATTTCTTTGCAGTGAGGCTTGTTTAGCGGTTCTTTACTTTTTACTTTTTTCTTCTCTTTCCTCTTCAGCCTCGTCAAAAGGCCACTATTCTTTTTGATGATATACAAATCGTATTCGTCTTCTCTAATGTCCAACCAGGCATTTGGCCATTTTGGCGGTTAGAAATAATTCTTCGTAACAAGAACCCCAGACCGTTAGAGGGACCATATTTCGTGATAGGGCTACGGACACATATTACGTGAGATTGCTCTCCACCGGAGAAATGAACCCTCGGCAACATTCGAGTTAGTCTTTGCGTCCCAGCCCTAAACCGTGTATTGACTCCACATAACTCTTGGCATGCGTGGCATGCGTCACCAGCGAATAGAACGGCCGCCGACATCAAAACGATCTGGAAGTAATATATCAGACGTGCAAAAGATATCACCAGGAAATGGGTTGAAAAAACGAGGCGCAACCGAGCTCTTTTAAATCGACTTCCAGATGTTTGGATACCTGATGAAACACTCTTTCGAGTTTTGCTATGGCTTCTTAAACCACTCATAATTCTTGATGAAAATTAAAGCAAAAGTTCGCAAGATTTTATGCTAATTAAGATCAATTATATAAACCATCATCACGGTAGTGATTTCCTTTGTTTTCTCTTTTCTCTTTGAGAAGGTTTGTATTTTTTCTAAACCTTCATTGGGCAGGTTTTCGTTGTTGCAATTACCATTCATTCTAGATAGGTGTCAATAAGCCAACTTCTTATTCCGAAACAAACTGAAACGCTACTTGTTCTTCTCCACAATCAGTTATCTCATTGTCGGCGTCATTTTGCAATTGTTCTCTCTGGTCAGTCTGGCCACCATCCTTAACTTCAACCATAACATCTCCCAAGTGATCTGCATCATCTCTAATGCCAACAATACCATGTGGTTCGCTTTCTACGTCACTGTCATCAACATAACCCGTATCACCCATTTCAATGTCGCCGTCGTCCTGTTCAACTTCACCTGCACTTTCACCAATGAGCTAGCTCTTCTGGATTACTTTCTTTACTTTCTTTCTCACCGTTATCGTTGTCAGCCATACCTTGTTCCAAGCTCACACAATGTTCTCCTTGATTCTCGGCAGTATTTCCGATCCAAGTTACACAGTAGCTGTTGAAATACTCGCTGACTGGCGGAACACATGTTGTCCACCTGCTCCCCGGGAGGATACTTTTTGGATGCACGACTGCCGCTAGTTGTTGAAGTTATTCCAGCCTTCAAAATAGAGCTTGCTCACGTACAATCGTAACAGCTTTGTCCCTTTGATCAAGATTTCTCCCTTTGACCAAGATGATTTGAAGGCGACACAGCGAAATTGTGCTGGTAAATTGTGTGGTTGACCTATTGATCCGGGAGAAACCTCAAGCTGTGATACTGTTTGGAGCGTTTGATGTTCTTAGCAGTCTTAGAGCTGTTTGAAATCTTTGTTCCTCTGTGTGCTAGTTCTTTGGTAACTAGTTAGGTTTTTGGGCTCAGTTTAATTGCAAGATTCCTAAAAGCCGCTTAAAAGAGTGACGTTTAATTTATGAAACGATCCACGAGTTTCTTAATGCGTAATTTGATGTTTGCTTGCGGTTATCTGCAAGACATGTATCTTTCTTTATCACGGATGTCAGATCCAAATTAATTATTCTGAGACTCAGTTGCCATCTCTTTTGATCATAAAGAAGCTACAGCTTCTGGCGCTGTCGTTTTAACTCCACTTTCGTGGTTGTGGTTAAAATAGAAATAGAATTCTTGGAGTTAAAACATTGCACCTCTGTTGTCTTATGGCGAACTACTAGCATCCAACTGATAGATCTCCAGCAGCAATTCGGACAAAGGTTATTGTTTGACCTTCTTGTGATGGTCTGTTTGTAGTTCTTAACGATTTTCCGTTTGTTAATTGCGCAACAGTTAAAATGCTGCTTCGTAAGACTCAAGGATTCTTCAATCTCGTGAATGTATTGTGTTCTCCCGTCCCATCGCCAGTCTACCACGACCTCTCTTCTGACCATCCATTGACTAAAATGCCGATTTCGGCTGCTAAATCACTTTCAACATTATAAAAATCGAACTAATATTTACAACAGGAAATAAAGACTACAAAAAGTGGAAAGCGAGGAGCGGATGTGGTAAATTAGGGCGCGATTTCAACGGACTTTTCCAGCTCAGTTCGAATTTAGTGTCGACCCGTACAATTTACTTTTGAGCCGTTCCGCTCGCGCATGTGCTTCTCCGTGAACAGCGGACTTTAATGACGTGTTAGTTACGTCATTGATGACGTTAGTATTACGTTTACGTTTATTTACATTTAAGGCCAAATGTTATTATATTTAGGTCTTCTACAGTGTTGAGCTGCAAAGCAAAAGATGTATATTATTTCCGCTCTGCAATGATAAGTAGTGAAACGGCGCGAGTAGCACTGTTAAGTTTAGAGTGTGTATCATAAGCCCAAAAATGTTTTCTTTGAGCTCCACAACATGAGATTAATGAGGGTCCCTAATAGGTTTTTTGGAATCCGATATTTGACTTATTTGAATACCGGGATTCGCGATTTTAGAGGAAAGGGGGAGCGAGATTCAGGATTGTAATTATGAACGGGATACGGCCGGATTAAGCGGTTTTACGATGCGAGATTCGGGAAATGTTGTTGTAGTGAAGGACAGGAGTCCGTTAAAAAAAAAGTAAAAAATCCCTTCATTTTGACCTAACACATTTTTCCACATTTTCCTTTACCCTGTTACGTGCCTATTTTAACCGTACCACTTGTCTTATCTCACCATCTTCCACTGGTTCACTGAAGATGACGGAATCAGGAACGTCTGTAGGGCGCTTTTGAAAACGTAAGTTCGGGATCGGGATACGCCAATAAAACCTTCGGGATTACAAGACTGAGGTAAAATCTTGGTCGGGATGACGGGATTGTAGAACTCCAGTGGGGACCCTCATTAATCAGTTGTCACATGACGTGAAAGTAAGGTAATGATTTGCAAACAGCCGCCAATTTTGATCCGCCATCTTTGAGAATACAAACTCAAAATCTCAGCCCGGCTATCCGGGATCCTGGCATCGCGAGAGTGGGATCCCCGCTTGCCGGGCGGGGTGAGATTTTTCTTTGTAATCGCAAATTTGATTTTTGGTCTGTTTGACAGAGGTCCCGGGATCTCAGAAAACCGAACCAGCCCGGATCTTGTAACATCATCGGCCCTTAAAATAAATGGCTATCATGGAATCACTTTGGTGGCTCTTTCTAGATTCTCCTTACCCCACCTTTGAAAATAGTCCGAAGAGGGTTTTGATAGCAAGTCCTTCATGTTTATGTTTTTGTGACATCAGACTGCGTCGTATATTGAAAAAGCATTTTCACTCTTTTTATCTCGATGGGTTCCCTACCCAGCCACAACCCTGTTTTGGAAATTTTAGTGCGGTGGCAAAGCAGAAAGGTGTATTTCTTTCTTAATGAGGTCCATTCTTACTCGACTCGATTTTCAGCTCGGTCATGCTAACAGTTTCTCCAAGTTTTATGGGCTGTCAGTTGAAATACATTTCGGTGAAAATTCACCTTTTAACTTTTTCACTAATGACTAATGACTTCCTATTTTAATGACTAGGCGTTAAATAACTCAACCGCGGCAAAATGCACTGCGCACGCGCTGTATTTTTACTTCCTGTCAACGCTTCACTGGCGAAAAATGTAGTACGCATGCGCTGCGCAAAAAATCACGTGTCATGTTTCCAGCGATGTAATTGGTTCAGAAGCGAAAATGCCCGCGACAACAGAATAAGAAGAAGGAGTGATGGCTGCCGTGTTATGGTGATAGCCAGATGGCTTTTTTTCACATCTGCGAGAAATGGAAACTAGATTTGTCCTCGTTATTAAGTGCATCATACTCCGTGGACAAGTCAGCATCCTGGGGTAGTTCAACGAATGCTGACGGTTGATTTACTTTTCTGCATTCGACGTCTGAAGATCCTGCCTCGTGACGAAAAATGGCACAGAAAAGGTCAGTTATTTGAACGTGTTTGCTTAGTGTAAGGTTCATGCCACCCGGTCCAAAAAGAAATTATAAAGGGGTAAAAAGGCTATTTCTGGGCTTTCTGTAGATATATGGTTTGGCTCGGACCGGGGGAAGTGATAATTTCCTGATATGTGTAGACCGTTTTGGGTGAATAATTCGTATCAAGTCAAATATCGTGGAAATTCTACACGGTGTATTGTTCAGATTGTATCTTATTCCAGTATTTTAATACATTTCCACCGTCCCCTTTTGTATCATTTCATGCTGGTAAAAAATGTGCAGCCGGTTTGACAATAAATTTTAAATGTGTGGATTATTTTAATGTGTATTAAAGTTTTTCACCGTCTGTTATAAAGATATTTAACAATTATTCTACGAGGGCGCGCTGGATATCGAATGATAGATAACCAACGAGGCGCGTAGCGCCGAGTTGGTTATAATCATTTGATATCCAGCAAGCCCGAGTAGAATAATTGTTTTATTAAAAACTTAACCGCTATTTAAAAAAAAATCAAGAAACAACGGGAAAAAAATGAGAAAAGAAATTTAAACGGAACGAGAATCGATCACATGACAACGAAAAAGGCGCCAAAACCTTGCTAAGTGTTGCAGCGTTTCATTGCAAAGCTGAATGAATCAATGAAAACTGCTCGAAAGTGAACAAAGTAGCACACGTATTGGAAAAAAATCTTCTAATTATTGGCTCTGAAATATGGTACACGTTTGATTTTTCCTGAAACATTGTTGTGATCATCGTTCAAAGCGGATTGAAGCTGTACAATTTCACCATATAGCTGCTGGAGTTGAAACTGAACAAGTTTGTAATCTGTTCGCACAACGGAGCCATCATGTGCGTGTTTGATCGAACTGAAGACAGAACAAATTTGAACAGTTGAACTTGAAGAGATAATTTCTATGCAGCTAAGAAGCACAATCACTGTAGCGATCAGGAACATTAGAATTGACCATCATAGTTTGTTAAACGCAAAGCGCAAAATTCAGTTGTTCTCAGTTTAGAGGTTGCGGACGGAATGGTAAAAACAACATTCAAACAACTGGAAAAGCGATTCAACTCCGTTCACATGGCATCCGATGTCTATCTGAGCATTTGGACCTGTTGGAACACCGAGCTACAACGAGCCGCTGCCGGCAGGTAAACCAGTGTCAATTTTGCGTGTTAAAGCTGAAAAAAATCTCGCCTTTTCTTCCTTCTTGGTAGTTTGCAGTTGTATTTTTTTAGTACTTGTTTAGACTGCTTCATGAGTTTCGCACCGACTCGCCGTGAATGTGTGATAGTTTTTATTAAATGCTCCTGCCCCATTTCACTGTGTTTTATTTTATGTCTTGTCTTGATATTTTGAAGTGGAAATCCTCGACGTGACGATCGATGAAAGAAATTAATTGTAAACACCACGCTTAATGCTTAAATTTCTATTTCTGCGCAGTTTCTTCAATCAATTTTGACTTGTGTTAGAGGACGCTGTTGGTGATGCTTGTTGGTGACGCTGTTGGAATCTCTGCTTAATTAAATTCGCTGCCAAGTCCATTTTTCTCGCCGGGTTGTTCGCGCGAAAAAAACTTTCAGCTCACTTTGCTGTTGAGTGTTCATTGACCATATTTGGTCGCAGCAGGTATATGAGCTGATAGCCTAGCTCCGTTGAGCCAATCAAAATGCTAGAAATCCAATATACCTAGTCCAGTTTTTAATAATTGTTGTTATGACGAGCAAGAACAATTTGGAAACAGTTAAGCTTAAGTGTAAATTTTTGAAAATTAGAAATTTTTAGCAAGTAGATTCTTCACTCTTTGTTATAAACACTACTTGATGAGCAGGAACCATTTGGGATATTTCTACAGTTTTATATTTTTTTAAATTACTATTGTTATTTTTTTGTTTTTAGTTGTCAGTCAATTCTTTATCTGTTGCTGTAGTGTAAACCCAAGGGAATTTATTTATTTTCATCCTGAAATCCCTTTTTTTCTTGGGGCATTTCCCCTATAAGCTCACCTAGATATGCCATTGCTAACTCTGACCTGTTTTTAGTACATAAAAATATACTGTTGTTACAGCTATTATAGTCATGGACAAAAATTATAATATTATTGGCCCAAAATTGGCAGTCATAAGAGTTCACAATTTTAAGTTAATACTAGGAAAATGCTGCTTGTAATAGACACAGGCACATGGCAATCACACATGATTTCATTATTTTTTGTATTGCCCCAGAAGTGTTGGGGGCAGGGTAGTTTTTGATAAGTGTACACTTTTTAGCTCCGGATCATCAACATAACTCTTGCCCAAAATGTTAGTCGTACTGAATGCTTTCAAAATGTAACCTGTCCCAGATCTTACCACCTTACACCCTCCTTTGTTAATGAGAATAAAAAAAATGCTTACTTGCCTTTGTTATCAAGTGTTGTCAGTTGTACAAAGGTTGGATCCAAGAGGGGCTTGTTGATTAATTTCAAAACTGATTTAATGTCGACATTTGTATCATATGCTTGTTTTTTTTTTCAGACCGAGATGAAAAAGTTTTCATGGAAGACTGAGCATAAAAAAAGATGAAAACATACATTGGCAACAGGACATCATTTATGTTGCATGGTGATGAATGTACACTTGTGAAAGGGCATTTTTTTGTGGAAAGAATGCAAACTGAAACATGATCTTTGCAGCAGCACTTCATATCTTGTATCTTCTTAACGTTTTGTTGTTGTTATTATTGAGGGGGGGGAGGGTGACTCCTTTACTGCATGATTGTCAAGACCACTGTACTTCAGATATAAGTCAATTATAATGGAGTCTTGATGCTGCTAAGCTGTTATGGGGTGTTCACCTAGATACCAACAAGTTTATTTAATAACACGTTTGCAAACTTTAGTTCTATAGTGAAGACACTTATAATGGAATCAAATCATGACTGGAACTAGTTTACTTCTTTTAGGATTTTCTCAATTAAATGTTTTTCAATGCACCCAGGATTGTTTATTGAAATATATGTAAAGTCAGCTGTAATGACGTTCATAGTGACTGTTTAGTTTTAAACTCACTAGGTGGAATAATAGACCAGCTTTACTATACAGCTGAATTATTTGTACCTGTTATTATGTGGCTACTAATACAGTTGATAATTTATACCACACTCTGCAAGAGAGACGTTTTTTGTTAAACAGTCTAAGCCTTCAGGGTAAACATTGTATGAGCCTTTAGGTGAGGTCAGCAACAAAACAGTTGGACATTTCTCACATTCCTGGAGACCAGGTTACTGATACCTTAAAAAATCTAAATAATTGAATAATTCAAATCCTTTTTTATTATGCTCAAAGCTCTTTGGGACTCTGTGCCGTCTTACTACTGAAGACTACTGCAAATTGATGTTCACAATTCTTGGTAAGGTCGTGGTGGCCTGCAGTAGTTACAAGTACGTGCAAGTACTTGCCTGCAGTAGTTGCAAGTAGTTGCAGTTAAGTGCAAAAGATGATTAGTTTGCCTTCGAACACCCAAAAAGAATCGAAGAAGAATGGATTAGTTTCTCTAGGCATATAAGATTTTTGACCATCCCGAAAAGAGTTGCCTTTGAGTAGAACAAGATTACATGACAACAAACAACTTTTGTTAGAGCGTGAGAACCTGAAATAATTCTTTGTGTATCTTTTTAATGCATTTATAATTTTTTCTAGCGGTAAACAATGCAGCTATCAACTCCACACCAAAGTAATGCGCTTCCTTTAGCTTGTTTTGATAAGGAGGATACTTTTCAATTTGAAAGCTGCTAACAGTGCTAACAAAATTACCCGTAACGGTCGACGTCAGGCGCGATATTATTCTACAATACAAAAACACTCTCTTTGTAGGCGTATATTTCTCTGTGAACAACATGCTATTTTTTTAACTTGCGTTCACACCGATGACAAATGGCATTACATTATCCTAGACCTGTTTCCCCGATTGCTGCAGGCTTTCTAAGAAATCTCTCATTACAGCAAAATGTTCCAGTTTCTTGCAATTTATACAACCATGTCCCACGTGCTAAAATCAGATAAACAAATGGTCCTATCCATCCATAACCGACCTAGTCTCAAACTTATAACCCTTACGTTGTTCTCGTTCCTTTTACTTCTGTGTTTCTTCTCGAGCTAACAGTCGACACTCGCCGCGAGAAAGAAAGACCTCCAACAACTTTGGTGGCCATCTTGAATTTAAGAGCTCGATCACGTGGTCACGCGTCAACCAATCAGACATTTTTCGCCAGTGAACTGTCAACGCTCCCCTACTCCCTTAACCCATTGAAAACTATTGACAACAATAACAAACCCCGTTTCTGGCCGCGAATTTTGAAAAACTTAAGATTAAAAAATCCAGAGCAGCTTCAATATAGGTTTATCTGTTTCTACACCTTTGCATCGATCTCGTAGTTTCGGGCTTGCACCCCGAAAAACATCATGAAAGTCGATAGTTTACTTTCGCATGTTGTCATTGTAGTGACACTGCTACTAAGCGTGAGCTGTTTTCTAAAAAACAGCGAACGAAAAAGAAGTGAAAAACACGTGCATGAAGAATGAAAGAACAAGGAATGGCATAAAATGCGTATGGAAACTCTATTCCCTTACAGAAGCTCATGGAAGAAGCGCTGAATTGCCGGTAAACAGTCAGGTTTGCCGGCTCCACTGGGACGAAATACGACGTCAAAACAACCGATGCACGTGTCCTATGGCTAAACACCCAAGAAGGTTGTACCCAAACTCCATTCCTCCCCGGTTTTATCGTGTGTTCGACAGTGTTGGGGCGCATTTTTTGCCGTCTCTGCCCGCAGTTCTGCCCGCCATTCCGCCACCTTTGTTGACACGAGTTAGAAACTCGCGCATGCACAGTAATTTTGTCGCGGTGAATTAAATAACAGCTTTTACGAAGAATTCACGTGCGTTTGATTCAAGAAACAAAAGGTGGATTCATTTGCAGCATACGCGTATAGCTGTCGCTTTGGCAGTGCAAATTTTCTATAACAAAAGAAAATTCCCACGCGTTAAAGCGACAGCCGATACGCTTGTGGTGCAAATGAATCCACCCAAACAAACGAACGTGTATTTCGACAACAGTTTGGCTTACAAAATTAATTCATGCAAAGTTGGTGTGTTGGCAACCTTTGTTTTAACCCTAATTTTGAAATGGATAGTCTTTTGTTTTGCTTAACAGTTGCCAAAAGACCTGAGTTTCCGCAGACAAAGGGCTTTTATCTACTATCATCCGTATTCTTTAAAATAGATTCCAAGATCTAATATTACTTAGTTTTCATGTCCAATGTCAAACTTTGTCATCAATTTCGAAAGAATATTTGCTGGCAATCAGGTTATTAAGAAAGGCTTCTGTTGGCAAGAACGTTCAAGCCCACTAATGATTTTCGTGAATTAAAACTTTATGGAAATATCTTTTCAAATCTCTTGTTTATGTCTAGCGTGCTAAGAATGCCCTTCCTTAGAGTTTCCTAAAAGACTATGATCTTCCTTTCAGTCATCTAACTGACTAAACAACAGCAATTATTCTGGACGATCCAAAACATATTTAGAAACAATTTCCAAAATTATGAAACATCGTTCTGTGACCTGCCTGGAAGTTGCTAGGCTTTTCCAAGCCGTGTGGTCTAGGATATTTTACTTGCTAGATTATTTTCAATGAAAATTATTAGCATCAACTGATTGTTGTTTAAATAGCACACCTCTCAAATTAAACGATTTTGTAAAAAGAAAAAAGAAAAATTAATCAGTAATATAACGTGACTGTCAAAGCTATATTTTATTTTTAAACAGTGGTTATGAATAAAACAATGCTCCTTCAACGCGTTCTTTTCCCGCCGGGCTTATTCATTATGTGAGGGCCTAGATGGGGGGGGGTCGGCATAACAGCTAACACTAAAATTTTAGGCCATTAACAGCTGGCAGTAAAAAATTAACTACAACAGTTAAAATAAATAAATGGATAAAAATTACACAGAGATCGAGAAAATGGCCTTTTTTCGCATGTTAATGGCAATTTCATCAGTAACATCACTTCTGTAGTTTCAGTTATCCATTTTTATCGTTTCATTTAGTATCTGTAGGATGTGTTGTAACACGTAACTGTAATTTCATATATAACAGTTAACAGTAAAAATTCAGGCTGTATAACACTTAACAGTAAAAAATATATGGCCCATAACACCTAACGGTAAACCCCATTAAGGCCCTCTTATATCATTCAGAATTCGGGCACAAACCGCCTTATGTGATTATTTTGTTTTCAAAACAGGCGGCGACTTTAGAGAATCTAAAGAAAGAAGACCAATTTTTCGTTCTCTGCACACCAGTTTGGAAAAGATTAGGTTTAAACCTCTAGATGGAATCCCCTTTGGATGAAATTTACTTGAGTATCCCCTCCCTCCCCCCCCGCCCCCAAGTCAAGACTGTCGTATCTTAACTGAATGGAGAGCTCGAAGACATCTTTATTTCATGGGTTGCAAATTTATCGACAATTATATGTTCATCTTGGAAAATAAGTTATTTGTTGAAAAAACAAAGCAATTATTTGTTGAAAATTATATAACGTGAAAGAACCTATTGAAATACTAAAATAATTAAAACTTGCATTCGATTGAAATTAATGGTTTGTTTAACTCAGTGAAACAGGTAAGTGGGGTATCATAATTCTTCGGTGTATCACGACAGTTACCAAGAGACTTACAATGTCGAGTTAACAAACGACTTGAGAGCCAGATTACCTTTTATTTTCTCACCACAGCCAAGAGGAGAACTTACATTATGATGTGTTTATGCTAACAAAGAAGTTACGATTGATCGGCCTTACTTTCACAATAACAAAACGTTACGTTACTCCTGGTCAACACTAAGAATTATGAGAATGGTGCTTTCAAATACATAACATTCATTGATAATTTAAGCCCTACAAAGGGCTTTCTGATTGATGAGCTCTTAGTTTCTTAATAAAAAATTAATGCAACTCAATATGAGAAGTGACGAGAATACCGCGTTTTATCAGTGAAGTTGACACAGGGATCTAAATGTCATATACTGTGGTCTGCAGCAGAATTCAGTTGAGTGCGTAGCTGTTTCAGGACGGAAGGAAGTTGCCGCGCTAAGGCAGCCATCATCTCATTGCTGTGGCTCAAGATTGAAGCAAGCTCAAAGGATAGTCAGATATTCTGAACACGGCTGTGAGTTGTCTCATCATTGCCCTTTTTTATATTTATTTATTTATATTTAATTTTTTTTGCCATTAGCACTAAAGTACATATTCTCTCGACCCGTTTAGTCTTCTAGGTGCATAAACAGGATTGTCCGAAATTAAACAGCACTACAGCACAGTACATTTATGACTAAAACAACCCTGAATGGCCATAAAAGTTTAGACTCACATAAAGATTCTGTGCAAGTCTACAACATCCCCGTCTCCATCTATAACTCTTAAGAGGACTTTAAGTGTTAAAATTGGCTTAAGTACTTTTGAATAGATTTGGAAGCACGAAAGGAACTTGTTGATAAACGTGTTGCTCGAGAGACATAAAAGCAGGATACTTGATACTTTTATATTTAATAACATAAAGTGACAGGGATAACGCCGGTACAGCGTAAAACTCTAAATACGTTACAATTCGAAATTAGAAAGAGGATAAAATACCAAACAGATACCAAAAAATACAAACTGAACACACGGAGGTTGAAAAACAGGAAAAAGTGTCATGTTTCGTCTCTCCTATTTAAGCCTAGAGGTTCCAGGAAGGTTTGACCTCTATTCGAGGTATGCATCTCTAGCTTTTCGTACTCTATCACAGTTAAATTTTATTAGTTCAAGAGGAATACGTTGCATGTCATTAGCATTATGGTCGTTTGAAAGAAAATGTTCTAAGACTGCAGAAGGTTTAGAGCTGTTAGTTTGTTTGTCAACAGGTCTACGATGTTCGTTGAAGCGGTCCTTAAGTCGTCGTTTGGTTTCTCCTTTGTGTAACAGCGATTGCATTGTACCATGTAAATAATGTTTTTAGAGTTACAGTCGATGTGATATCATGTTTGCTTCGCGCGATCGCGAAGGAGCGAGGAATTATTGAATCCGATTATCGCCAAGATCCAACTTGTATACTGAATAGGATAAAACATCGGGACCAAGGATTTCTGCTTTTTTGTCAACACGACTTACTCCGCCGAGATGAGCCCAAAATTAAAATAAAAGCGAAATTCCAACTTCAAAACAAATGCTGGAACCAAACAAATACGAGGGAAAGCAACATTTTGGCGGGCATTTTGGTTGCGTGATCAAAAGTCAGTGAAGCTCGCCTTCGTGAGTAATTAAAATCAACATTGTACTGCAAAACTCTTCCCACGGCAGATTTTCCAAAGGCGTCGATTTTTAAGGTGCAAATTCAATTTTTACTAGGTTAAACAATAGTTTGTTAACAATGTAAGGACTCAGAAACCAAATTGTTCAAATTTGACTTTTCAAGAAGAAGTTCAGTTGTTTCCCCAACAACCAGTATCAGGATCACATACGTAGTATACTTCGCCCACACTGATTCCTCAAGTCAGGTTGCCTACGCCATATCGGTAGATAACGTTCTTTAAGCTAAGGCTCGCGGAATTGGTAATGTGGAAAATTACATAGGCTAGCCTGGAAAAAAGTATGACTAAAATTTAAAAAAGTATAGAGACGAGAAATCCGATGACGAGAGAGACGATTTACAGACGATCAAGAATAATCAATGCGAATACTGCATGAGTCGTGCATTAATGTCTCAAAATAGATTATTATTTGTTGAAAAAAAAAACAGCTAATATCAAGAATGCAGATAATTTATGACAAATAGAGGGTCGAGTGACTTGGTATCCTATTTATAAAAGTGTAATTTTATTTTGGTTCTTTTTTTGAAGAAAGAAACGTCGCGCAGAATGAGCTCCTATGGTGGGCTATTCAAGCGCGAGCGCTCAATAAAAGCGCCCAGACGACACCCTAAACAACGAGAAAAAAATGTGTGATTTTGCGAAACAAAAGGCACGACAATAACGTGATTCGGTTATTGTTTGGTCAGGCTGCCTACTTCTTGATAATGAACACAACCGCCCGTTCATGGCCGCCCGTTCATGGCCCTAACTTTTTCCGAGCGCCTTTGAATAACAATGGACAGTATGAGAGAACTAGAAACTGTCATTGGACAGTGTAAGTAAATAATCCGAGAACAATAGCCATTCTGCCCGATGGTTCAAAAGCTGCCAAGATGAAAACAATTTCTTGTAGGCTTCGGTGGTACCTGCGCATGCGGTATGCAACTAAAAATTGCACTAAGCAAAAAACAATAGACCCTTCAATTGTTTTATTTTTCAACTTTTGACAAGGACTATCTTCCCACGCAGACGCCCTTAGGGTTTCGTCACGCGTTTCTCCCCCACATTTATCGACACTGCTAGAAAGAGCTCCTTAAAATTAGAAAATTTGGCGAGTTTGAGAGTGATATGTCAGAAACGATCGAAGATATGGCTCCGCAAATTCGCGAAATTTTACAGACGTTTGTGTGGTGGAGGGTACAAACTTGCCCCCACCATACAACCGTCTATAAAATTTTGCGACTTTCCGGAGCCATATCTTTGTTAGTGTTCATCCTATCACCCTCAAACTTGGCAATTTTACTGATTTTAAGGCGCTCTTTCCAGTGGTTGATGGATTTTTGCTAACTGGTCCATGTGAATTGTTGAAAAAACCATGGAAGGGTCTATTCAAAGAAGAACGGTTTTGCTGTTAAAGTCGTGGCTTTAAATTCAGCGAAAGAAATAAAACCGGCAGAACGCAGTCATTTGAATTTTTTTGAGACTGGAATATATATAATTAATAAAAAAAGGAACGAATAATTATTGACTTCTCTCGGCTTCTAGTTTGGCAAACGAGACGCTATATAAACGTTTTAGAACTTAAAATGAACGGTCTCTTCAATATAAAATTAAATATCTTAAACTATACTTCTGCGAATCGGCGGCTTAAAAGACTTAAGCGAATTGAGATGAATTGTGTTACAAGACAATGAATGCCGGAGAGAAAAGAGAAATTGAGTGTTCAATGCAGATCACCAAAATTTGTCTCGAATGTAATTTGAATGTTTAGTTTGCCAACGTGGATAAATGAATATGCAGTTCTCGGTTAGCAATTAATTATTAAACCAATGGCTCTTCCCTTTAGGGATCACTAAATTTTCGTTCAATTTTTTCCTTACTATGACTAAACAGCAACCATACAGATTCCGATGATTGAAAAATTGCAACAATGAAAGGGCTTTTAACTTGATTATCAAATCGCTTTCTGCTTACTTCAGATAACTGGGAATTATGTACTTTTAAAAGCTTTCACCCTGGGTAAAAGCCGTGAAGTTGAACCAGAAGATAGTTAAATATTTTCCCACGGTTCTTTACTCAAAACTGAAGGAGATCTTGCATCATGGCCGGTGAAGGCAATTACGTTCATTTAACATTCAACATTCTTTTCACTTATGAGGTGGGCGCGAAGCACATGAGGTGAAAATATTTTTAAGCTAAAAACAATAATGTTTGCAGTCATGGCAAGCCTTGCCTTCCCTGTGTTCTTCGGCCTCTAAACAACTGTAAGTCTCCTTCCAAGGTCCGCTTCCGGCCCACACAAATTTCACTCTCCCGCAACTATAAAGGACAGACATTTTCTCAGCGGATTGTAACCGTTGCCCAGTAGAAAAAAATAAAATAAAGGGAATAATTTTCTATTTTAGAGTCATATTCTTAAAAGAAATGGCATTCTTCTGTTCAGAAGAGACCTTTTTTCAAGAACTCGGACTTCGCCATGTAAACACCGACAGTTCTTATTCCAAAATGTTGCCTTATCTAAAATTCAAATTCATAGGGAGTCTTTCCCAACACAGAAACCTTTTAAACACATTTAGCATATACCGCTTTTTTGTCGTACATTTGCAAAAGAGTTCAAGGCTACCTTGTCGTATTATTCAGTGATTAATTTATTGTCGTTTTCCCCCACTGCTCCACTTGTGATTCGATCGATGGCAGAATTACAATCTGCAAGTTAAGTCCCCCTTTCAAACGGTTTCTAGGAACAATCGCTCCCCTAGCAACCGTGTGAGAGGCGGCTTTACTCCCACACTAGCAGAATTAAGAATTAAATGGTTTCCCAGTAGAATCACCGAAAGCGAATCTTATCCTCCGTATAAATTTTCCTGTGTTAATTCGCTTCCAAATGCTCTAACTTAATTACCAACACAAGCATTTTAAAAGTTTAGTTTTACAGTCAAAATTGATTATCCGGACAGTCAAAACCCAGTCTTTTGCTGCGGTCGCGCATCTAATCTATTTCACATAAACACTCTATTGAGTCAAGACTGTAACCTTCACTTATCCAGTCAACCTTCAATTATTCAGTCTATAATGAAAACATCATATGCATGTTTTGGTTTCATATACAGTTGACTTCCGATAACTCGAACCTTCAAGGGAAATCGAAACCCATGTGAATTCTGCAGAATTGCAGTAATTAGAGAAAGCAGTTAACCAGTACCACCTTATTCGAAACGTCAGCCAAACTTCTAACACTAGAAGGCAAAAAATATACCGAACTAACTTTTACTTTATATCCTTCGTAATTCTCTTTGACTTACTTGCAAATGCAAAACAATAGTTTTTCTCAAAGGTTGCTTCCAGGAATGCTAGTTGTAGTCAATTCTAATACATAACACACAATTTATGCTCATAACACATTTTGTCAAATAAGGTGCGAGTTATCGAGGGTAAAGTTAGTAAGAAAATGACCTAAAGAGAAGCGGATTTAATTGAGGATAAAAATTACAGTAAATGAATGAAGCAAATCTAGGGGAAATCAACTTGGCTCGAGCTAGCGCGAGCTTCGAGTTACCGAGCGGTCGAGTTAACGGGAGTCAACTGTAGAAGAATATCATTATGGCATTAAAACTCCTACTTATTCAGAATGGGGTGAGATGGACTGAGTTGTTTGTTGATGTGTTTTTTAATTTTATTTTTAACAGCTGCAAGCCGGAGTTGCATTATGAAAGTCCTGTGGTTTTGCACTTTTGCTTACTTGTTTCTAACTCCTTGTAAAGGTAAACCAATCGCTAAACTTGGTAGAAAGAAGAAATAGGTTGAAATACTCATGACCGGCAGTGGTGGTAGTATTAAGGAACTGATGAATTGGATGATAAAGGGATGCCTGAGTGGATGGATGGATGGATGATAGAGTGAATGAACGAACGAACAAATCATTCATTCATTCATTCATTCATTCATTCATTCATTCATTCATTCATTCATTCATTCATTCATTCATTCATTCATTCATTCATTTATAAACTATCTAGCTATCATTCATTCATTCATTCATTCATTCATTCATTCATTCATTCATTCATTCATTCATTCATTCATTCGTTCTTTCGTTCGTTCATTCGTTCGTTCGTTCAGTTAGTCAGTCAGTTAGCTAGTCAGTCAATCAATCATTCATTCATTTGACCTTCTTATCCTTCTTTTCTTCCTTCCTTCCTTCCTCCCTCCCTCCCTCCCAGCGGTCCCTTCCTTCCTTCCTTCCTTCCTTCCTTCCTTCCAATAACAACAACAACAACAACAGCCTAAGCATTCTGCCTGTTCTTTTACGTTTTCCAGTCCCCTTTCGAGAGGGCAAGTAGAGTCTGGATCTAGTAATATCAAGGTTGTCCCCATTTTTTAACAGTGGAAAGTTGAACTGTCACGTTAGCAAAGCTTCTTTAGGAAAATACGGTGATCACATTTTGTTGCTCTTTAACTGATGTTCCCTTGGTATTTTCATTTATAGCTGCCTCGTCCGAATGCGAAAATCCTCCTCTAGATATATCCATCGTTATCGACAGGACAAAAAGCGTCGGAGACAAAAATTATGATTCGATGTTGGAATCCGTCAAGAAACTCATTTCCCAGTATGATGTTGGAGAAGACAAAACTCACTTCTCGATCGTCACGTACGCTGGTGACGCAGAAGTTCGCGTGAGCTTGGACGATCCCAAGTACCACAGCGAGGAGGCACTGCATCAGCTTGTGGATGAAATGATCGCCAAAGACAAGCTAGGACGTCCAACAAGGACTGACAAAGCACTGAAAAAGGTCGGTGAGGAGGTGTTTGTCGAAAAGAATGGAGACCGACCAAAATCACCCAACATCATGATCATCTTCACTGACGGGGGAACTCATAAGAGTTCAGAGCCGTATGATACTGTGTTACCAACACTTGAGGTGAGCAGCTTATTCAATTCAGTGTAGTAAAAGCAAAACCAAGGTAATTGTCCCAGGCCATCACAACAAACACAAATTACCCAATGAGCCAGTCAGAATTAATCGAACTCGAATCAAATACATCAGTGTAACCGGCGCCAAGCGCGGGAAAATGCGTGCGGCAAAGTCATAGTTGGTTTTGGTTTTCCTTTTCACCCGTTAAGAAAGTGGCGCAAGCGTTTTGTACCAATCACAGAGTGAAAAAAATTGGAAGCAAACCAAAGCAAACACAAATTACTTTTGACAATCACTTGACAACCACTCTAGCCATGCTAGCGCTAAGGAAAAATCCTTTCAGATTTGTCCGTTGTTAGAAAATCAGGACCAAGGTATTTAAAACCTCTAAAGAGATCCGTCAAATAAACATTTAAAGATCTATTCCCCTAAGATAAGAAGGAAGATCAAAAAGGCGATAAGCGTCACCGTGATAACAAAGCTTAAAATCTATTCTCTTTCAAGAAGTACAACAATTTAAAGCCATTAAAGTGGGGGAGGAATGAGTACTGCAGCCGTCAACTTCAACTCATCAACCGGATAATTAAGTCTACTTTTAACAGGACCCTTCATTGCCCCATTTGTAGACATGAAACTGGCACTGCGTAGCTTCCGCGCAGTTGAGATTATACATTATAACACGTTTGATGTTATAACTTATTGTTAATACGAGTTGACCTTGACAAACTGCACATTTATTCAAAGTTATAAATAAGAAGCAATATACTTTTTGACACTGTTTTTGTTTTAAAGTCAAAATTAAAGAGACCTTTTGTGACATTGTTGAGATGTTCAAGACAATGCAGAAATCGCTTTGTTGTGTAGAATTGGAGCCTTTCGGTTCCCATGCATGGGGAAACCCATACATGTCTACACTTCTAGTAAATTCCGTTGAGCTAACCGAGTGAGTTAGCTGGGAAGAAACGTGATCCGATAGAAGAAAAAATTTTCCTATTTACAGAAGATTCTTGAGACCTCTTGCCTGCCTTGCCTAGGGAGTGGCTCTGCTAGGATAGTAGACGGTAACCAGCGGCTGAGCAACCCAGTAGCTCGAACTACGCTTATAACTGACATAACTGTATCTTATTCTATAGGAAAAGGGAGTGCAACGAATAGCGGTTGGCATTGGTAAAGACATTAAAAACTCAGAACTTGTGACCATAGCTGGAGACAAGGATCGAGTGGTTAACGCTGACGATTTCGACGATTTAAATAACCAGTTGGGTGAAATTAAAGAAGCTGTTTGCAGTAAGTCTTTTATTTCTTCAAATTAGAACGATAGAAAATAGCAAAGCAACAACAGTATCAGTTGGGGAGGTTTGGGGGTCGACAGTTAATTCCTAGTAACTCTCGAGTTGCGTCTTAAGGAAAACACAATAGATAGAAGGGTTCTGCCTTCTTCTACCTGCACCCAGTCCGTCGAGGATTTCGGTGAATTTTATATACTGTATTTTGTGCACGTCATACAATTTATACTCTGAAAAAGGTCATCCAGTCCTTGAAGAACCAAACAGCGCGCCCGTATTCTTAGGTCGATAAAGCTGACATAATTCTTTAGCTCCAAAGTGCTCTGCAGTTGGAGTATCGTTAAAAGCGATCAGAACAGCTCTTTAATTTGTCAGTTCGACTTTTCTGCCACGGAATCGCTCACAAAGCGAAACTCCGATTGCGAGGAACTCGGTTGTTGCACTAACTCTAGCTTTTATTCAGTCAGATTACAAACTTCTTTCTTTTTTTTTCCCGCTCTGCAAAGATCAATCCACTCACGCTAAGTTTTCACTAGAGCAAAACATGCCGGATTCGTGACGAATCCGGTGACTTTTGTTACAGGATTCGTTTTTGCGATTACACACAAAAGTATGAATCCGGAGTCGAAACTACCCGGATTACGTCGCGAATCCGAATTCTTTGAATCCGAAAAAAAAGGAATACTTTGTATCCGAATACTTTCAAATTCAAGATTTCTTAATGTGTAAACGGGTATTTCAGTGAATCCCAAGACTTTCTACGCCTCCGCGTCTTCAAATCGTGTGTTTTAATAGCAAGCTAAGGTTTTCACGATAGAAACAGTTATAGAACCATTGAAACCGATTTTGACTATATTTAGTATGTTGGTTGACGAACTGGATCCCCGACTGGGTGACGAATATAAGTTTTGTTTTTGTTCTCAGCAGTAGAAATACTAGCGAAAGGTGCTTCCTTCTACTTTGCCTAATTTACGGCTTTTTGTCAGAATTTGAACATTGTTTTCCACATTTTAGTCTAGATCGCCCAGTGAAGCAACCTATCTCCGGAATCGTAGAGTGGTGTAGACTGTTAGGAATCCTAATACCCTGTAATGTAAACGCTGACAAATCCAAACACCCAAGATGTGATGAATCCGGAAACTTTTACGAAACCAGATGCTTTTCCTCTAATGTTAACTTAGCTTCGTTTCCTCATTTTTATCTCTTGCGATGTAACTTATGTATGACAAGGAAAACTTACTGGTATCCAACAAAAGAATAGACCACTTTTGTATCACAAGTTTGACGTTATCATCATCATCATCATCATCATCATCATCATCATCATCATCATCATCATCACTTTATCTTGTAGATATCGATGGGGGATATACGGAGTGGAGCGAATGGTCAGAGTGTTCTGTTACTTGTGGAGGAGGAGTTCGCCACCATTCTAGAACTTGCACCAACCCAGAGCCAAAGAATGACGGAAAAACGTGCATCGAACAGGAACTTGGACCGCCTGAAGAGACCGGGGAATGCAACACCCAGGATTGTCGTAAGACGAGAGCACAATATCATTAAATTTTATATTAAAGAAATCAATGAATCTATGCAGATGAATCTAATTGACAAGCTCCAGTACATAATATTCAGGTATTAACATTTTTCTTAAGGGCGTTTTTAAAGCCCTTCTATATCCTCCCTAATCCTAGGCGAAAATACTTGCAGAATCCATTCTTTTCCTGTTTCTAGAATTTATTTGTTTGTCTACTATTATTTGCTTGGGAAAAAATAAGATCTTGATACAGATCTTACTCCCCGAAAAAAAAAGCGAAAAAAGCAACAACAACAAAAAACAACAAAGAAAAACAAAGAAAACACACACACACACAACACACATAGCGTACCAGGAGATTTGTTTCAACATTTATAATCTAATATACTTCAGTCATAATGGACAAGTTGTGATAATTCGCTTTTGCAATTAGCCGTGCCCGGTGGTTACACTGATTGGTCTGAGTGGGGAGAATGCAGTGTGTCTTGTGGTGGAGGAGTTCAGAAACGTTCAAGAACCTGCACCAATCCCCCTCCATCTGGAGGTGGACCAACATGTATCGAGCAAGATCTGGGACTGGCCGAGGAAGAACAGGAATGTAATACACAGGATTGTCGTGAGTAGAGCTCCAATGTCTTTGATTTAAAGGGCTCGAATTTAAAAAGTTGCTAAAAAGGGAACATCTTCGAGAATTACACAAAACAAACACAAAACAAAATTGCTAAGCGCACATTAACTAAATGTTACTGTAACGGTAAGGTAAAGAGTCAAAATATGGATTGCATCAGTTAAAAATTACATTGGTAGACTGTTCTTTTGAAGTAGTTTGAAATAGTCTTGTTTACTGAAAAAGTTGTTAGGAGTTCCCGGACTTGGCAGCTAAATATCTAAGCGAGTGAAGACCATAAGTAGTTGTTGCCGACTGAAGAAAATTCAGAATATAGGTTCTTCTTAGGGAGTAAGTATGTGTAATCAAATGGTGACGAGTGAAATTAGGAAATAATTTCACGCGCGTTTTGTCAAAACGCAAGTGAAATTATTTCCTAATTTCACGAGTATACCATTTGATTACCTATTAATTTCATGGGTGACAAATTACGCTCACAATCGTCAGGGTTTTGACTTGTTTATCGTCTCGAGAACTCCAAGCATTGGAAAGTTTAAAGCACACAGATTGGCTAAAGTTCACATTTTTCTGAGTGAAATAATGAAAAAATCTTGTGGGAAGTTTTTACCACGCTTTGACGATTTCGTGTATTTGTAACCAACAGCAAAATACACCAGACTCTGAATTTTTACTTGAAAAGTACCAAAGCAAATCGCTTGGCAAAGGTTATCCGCGTTTTATCCGACAAATTCACTGAATCGAGCACCATGTTGCTCCATCGAGCAAGGCTCAGAAGGCTTCACAAATGCATTCAAAATACGCACAGAAAACTTGTTTTAACGAAAGTAAACTTCGGAAGCAAATTTGTATTTATATGTAAAACTGAGCTTTATTTCATTCGAAGAAGTGCCCAAATCCACGGAATTACTTCTCTGAGTTCGCGGTCAATCATTCGATCAGCAACTGGCTCGCCTTTCAAAAATTTTCGCTGTCACACTATCACAAATAATCTCTTCTTTTTGACTCGCAGTTGCTTTCTGAGAAGTTCAGTCAATTAAAAGTCAAAATTTACAGATTACCGATTGAGTCCTCAATGAATATTTCCAGAATAGCTTTAGTTCTGCACAAAACATCTTCATCAACCTCGACGCCAGCTTGGCGCTGAGCTAAGACCCGTTGCCATAGCAATTTTGTAATTTCACATGTGAAATTATAAATTAAGGCTGAAATTTCGCGCCAAAATTAAGGAGTAATTTGTCACCCATGATATTAGAATAGTGATTCGTTGATTGGCTTCTTGTTTACTTTTAGCCGTGCCCGGTGGCTACACTGATTGGTCTGAATGGGGAGAATGCAGTGTGACTTGTGGTGGAGGAGTTCAGAAACGTTCGAGAACCTGCACCAATCCCCCTCCATCTGGAGGTGGACCAACATGTATCGAGCAAGATCTTGGACCAGCTGAGGATGAGCAGGAATGTAACACACAAGATTGTCGTAAGTAGAACTCCAGTGCGTTTGATTTAGAAGGCTCTCACATTTTAAAAAGAGTTTTTGGTTCCAGTGGTTTTCCAAAAGAAGGCAAGTCATTGATAACCCTCTTGTTTGCTTCCAGCTGTGCCCGGTGGCTACACTGATTGGTCTGAATGGGGAGAATGCAGTGTGACTTGTGGTGGAGGAGTTCAGAAACGTTCAAGAACCTGTACCAATCCCCCTCCATCTGGAGGTGGACCAACATGTATAGAACAAGATCTTGGACCAGCTGAAGAAGAGCAGGAATGTAACAAACAAGACTGTCGTAAGTAGAACTCCAGTGCGTTAGATTTAGAAGGCTCTCAGATTTTAAAAACAGTTTTTGGTTCCAGTGGTTTTCCAAAAGAAGGCAAGTCATTGATAACCCTCTTGTTTGCTTCCAGCTGTGCCCGGTGGCTACACTGATTGGTCTGAATGGGGAGAATGCAGTGTGACTTGTGGTGGAGGAGTTCAGAAACGTTCGAGAACCTGCACCAATCCCCCTCCATCTGGAGGTGGACCAACATGTTTAGAGCAAGATCTTGGACCAGCTGAAGAAGAGCAGGAATGTAACAAACAAGACTGTCGTAAGTAGAATTCCAGTGCGTTTGATTTAGAAGGCTCTCAGATTTTAAAAACAGTTTTTGGTTCCAGTGGTTTTCCAAAAGAAGGCAAGTCATTGATAACCCTCTTGTTTGCTTCCAGCTGTGCCCGGTGGCTACACTGATTGGTCTGAATGGGGAGAATGCAGTGTGACTTGTGGTGGAGGAGTTCAGAAACGTTCAAGAACCTGTACCAATCCCCCTCCATCTGGAGGCGGACCAACATGTTTAGAGCAAGATCTGGGACCAGCTGAGGAAGAACAGGAATGTAACACACAGGATTGTCGTAAGTAGAACTCCAGTGCATTTGATTTAAAAGGCTGTTAGATTTTAAAAACAGTTTTTGGTTCTAGTGGTTTTCCAACAGAAGGTAGGTCATTGATAACCTTCTTGTTTGCGTTTAGCTGTGCCCGGTGGCTACACTGATTGGTCTGAATGGGGAGAATGCAGTGTGACTTGTGGTGGAGGAGTTCAGAAACGTTCGAGAACGTGTACCAAACCCCCTCCATCTGGAGGTGGACCAACATGTATAGAACAAGATCTTGGACCAGCTAAGGAAGAACAGGAATGTAACACACAACCATGTAGGTGAATAGCTAATAAATGTAGTGAAATGAAGTGTAGTGAAATCATTGTTTAAGACGATTTCATAAGGATATATATTTCATATAAAAAAAAAAGAAAAGAAAAAAAGAAGCAAAGAAAGAAAGAATGGATAGGAATTAGCCGTGCGCAAGAACACGCCCATCCTAAAAGCAGGTGATCGTCTCTTTTTGTACCCCCGTTATTTACAATCCTGTGCCGCCCATAACCATGCCTCCATGAAGGACCAGCCTTCTTGTACGACTTGTGACGTCATCGCTTTAAACAACCAAAGGTGCTATTGATAATGCAATACAATACAATACAATACGATACAATACAATACAATACAATACAATAAGATTTCCATAGCGCTTATCCGTTTAAGTGCTAAGCGCTTTACAATGCTTACAAAATAATAATAATAGAATAAAATAAAAATTACATTGTACATTGCTACAAAGCATAAGCTTGTTTGAAAAGGAAGGTTTTTAACTTAGTTTTGAAAATATTTATATTATCAATAGATCTAATTGTCGTGGACAGATCGTTCCACAGTCGGGGGGCAATGACTGAAAAAGATCTGAGTCCATATGTCTTTAAGTTGTAGGGTTCAATAGCAAACCGCCACTTGTCAGAAGATAAGCGAAGGCGTCTGGCAGGTTCATAAACGTGCAACAGTTCTGTCAGATAGCTAGGAGCTAAATTGTTGAGAACCTTAAAGTATACAAGATTTATCTTGAAAATTATTCTCTGCTCTACAGGTAACCAGTGTAGCTCCTTAAGAGTGTTGGTAACATAATCAAACATACGCAAGCAAGCAATCACAGGCGCTGCTGCGTTTAGAACACTTTGCGTTTAGAACACGTTTATAATCAGCCGGTGCAGTGGGATCATGCCCAAACTGAGAACAGTCTGAATCTGGGTAGCAAGTACATCCCAAAAGCCAAAGAAGTTTCTCTAGCAAAATGACAAACGAGGCCTTCCTACAGACCTCTTCCCCTTGAGAAAAAAAATTACTCATTCTTTAAACGTTTAGGAAAAAACGTTTTCATCCCAAGGAACGTCTGCTATAAGCTAACACTCTAGTGATCAGGGAAAACAAAGGTAATGTATTTCTGTCATTAGTCATACAACCTTCGCGTTAACGGACACCACGAGGTTCATCAGATAGTTGGTGTCTTGAATACCCCCTTCCCCCACCCCTCAACACGGTTGGACCTCCTTGAGTACGTATATTATGGCCACTTTCCTAAAATCTAATAAAAAGGTACGTGACTGTATTCTTAGAAATAATCAATCACAAAGTTTTCGGTCATGATTATTGTATACTCTGCTCAAGTGTCGATTGTGTACCGTTGCGGCTATGCGTGTATATGTCGGGATCTAACTACAGGTTCTGAGAAGAATTGACAAAGCAGAGTGAGTATGATGAAAAACTATCTAATTTTTCTTCGTTTTTCTTTCTTGAAGGTCCAACGCCCGGGCCACCTCCCCCTAAGCCTTGCAAGGAACATCTAGACGTTGGTGTCATCATCGATTCTTCCAATAGTATAAGTCCTTCCGATTACCTAAGAGCGAAGAGATTTATCATTGAGCTCGCTAAAAGACTTCAGATTTCTGAGGATGGAACACATATGGCGATCCTTTTGTACAGCTGGGAGGCACATACCTGGCACAAGTATGTAAAAGGAATTAATCTTAAGCAAAAATAATAAGCAATGCTTACGATGAATAAGCAATATTCTGAAAAAATTACAAAGAGGCGCATGGATACTACGAGGCCAAAGCTAAATGTAAAGAAGGAAGGAGGCTCACACTCCCCTGCCTTTAATTTGCTCCCATGATAGTAGCACTCTGATAGGGTGCTTAAAGCAAACGCTTCTTTGTTCAAAGTCTGAGACGGTTTTTTTTTGGAATTTCAAGGTCAGCTGATAAACAAAGCGTCAGCAAAAATCCGCTTATTATCACGTAGCGTTTTGTTCTATGGTCGCGTTAAGTACTGAATGTCTACAACTTAATTTTTGTCATACTTCCAGATTTACTGACACCCAATCAATTGCTGCTATAACATCAAAAGCTAATAATTTGCCGCACATTAGAGGAGGAACAAGGACCGACAGAGCCCTGGAGCTAGCAGCTGAAGACTTCTTTGGCTGGGAAGACATCGGTGACAGACCTGATAAACCAAACGTGTTACTTGTACTCACAGATGGAGACACAAATGAAGGAAGCAAGCCTTTCAGTCAAGTCACCCCTCCTTTGGATGTGGGTTAATTCTCATTGTTATCAACGTCATTGTGCATTGCATATAAATTGTATGACATACATTGCATTCCACATGCTTCCTCAGTTATTAATGCACTGACTAGCCAAACAGAAAGAAATAAACCTAAGGACCTTTTGTCGCTTTAGACAGACGGTGTGGTATTTTGAGGACTAAAACATACTACTTTCGAAAGCTTTCAAAGATCACTAGTAATATCTGAATACTTCCCAGGTGAACTGTTAAAGAACTTTTAATAGAGTCCGTTTGAGAAGTTTGCTACTGTAAGTTAATTTTGCTACTACTAATTTGTCGAATTTATCAGCTCAAAATTACACTCGATAATCTTGTGATTACTTATGCTAATGCCACAATTCACTCTCTTTCAATACAGGAAGCAGGCGTCAGAAGAATTGCCGTTGGCATTGGAAATACAAATGCTATCGCTACAGGAGAACTCCAAGAGATTGCCAGTTCTAACGCTGATGTCTTAAGAGTTCCTAATTATTCGCAATTGTTACCCAAACTGGAGAGCATTATGAAATTGGCTTGTGAAGAACAATATCCTGGTATGTTAGCTCAGCCGTCAGGAAACAACACTAAGCTTTGTGCAAGCGTGAATAATCGTTAAAGTGAAATCATCAGTATCTAATAAAAGTAGAAGTAGAAGGTAAAAATTTCCAATTACAGGAAATTTATTGAACGCGATTGTGTGGGTTGTGTTCTTTCGAGAAACAGTTCCGAGGAAGTTGTTCCAAAGAAAGAGTTAGAAAAAAGTTGAAATGATGGTTGAAAATTTCAAGAAAGACACCTCCGAGACTGAGACTAATTTGTCAAGTGTCGGCAGAGTAATGAAAGCCTAAAATATTTATAGAGTGAACAAAAAAAGCTGTTAAATTGCTTCTTCTAAGAACATCGGATCAAGATAATTGGAATTTACGTCGCAGGAGTGAAATGTCGCGGTAAATAACGCTTCAAGAAAACAACGCAACTGATATTTTAATGCAATTCCTTGAAAGCCACGCTAATCATGTTTCTGTAATAAAGTAAGCTTGATTATCAGATAATACGTACACGTCAAGGAATACGGGTACTCAGGCCAAGTAGCTAAGTATAGTTCATGTGATCTTTATTGTCAGGTGGTTGCGGCAGCTGGGGATCTTTCGGGGCTTGTAGCAAGACCTGTGGGGGTGGTGTTCAGGTTCGCTCAAGATCGTGCCCTGCCAAAAGTCTGCATTTAACAAAACAGAAAAAGCACTGCAACACCAATCTTTGTCCTGGACAAAGTAAGTACCATGCATCTCAATGCCTTTTACATTCATCAACTAAGAGAAAAAGTGACAAAAAGATCTTACTTACATTAAGACTTAAAGCTTGTATGAGCGTTTTCGGTATGGAAGAACTTGACACGTGACATTTCAATAATCTCTAATATATTTAAATTGTAAACCTTACTAACCTTACATGTATTAACGTGTACCCATAATCACGGACTGGCAAGTAGTAGCAAGCCACCAAATGCCGTTGGTATTTTTTGGATACCTGCTACAGAAGAGGTAGACCTCACAACAGGGATATTGAACATGGACCTCACAAGTAGCCAAAGTCGAGCGCGCCTGTGTCTGTTTTCGGTTTTGTTTTGTTGCTGTTGTCGTTTTTCACCATTTCAGTATTAGCCCTGGTGATATGGAAACTTGTACGGAATAATTGCGTACGATTTGCTCATTGCAGAAGCTAATTAAAAAAGAAATTGAGTTGGTCATTAAAACCTTAGTGAATGAGCAATTCATGGATCGTAACGGCGTAATGGTCATTTTCTATACTGCAAGGTAGGACATTCAAAGATGTCAGCGGCAAAAGCTTTCATTGTATGACTCGGCTATCAAGAAATGAATAAAAGCGTAAAAAAATGTTCTTTTCTGAGAGATTTCAGTGATTTGCTCTCGGTGGATTGTATAAACTTAAGACATTTGTGTGTAATAAACGCAGTGGAAAAGCCTGATATAAAAATTTTCGATCTTTTAATGTTCGGATCTTTTAATTCATTTGTTTGGACCGGATTAAATTTCTGGACGTTACATTTGCTCCGAAACGTTTGGTTCCGAAATTTTGGAAGAAGATATTAAAAAGGAAAAAGATTCCAAAAATTGTGACATGAGGCTGCAATAAGCTGAAAATTGAAAACTGTTGTAGTATATCTATTACAGAAAAATGTGTGAAAGCAGTCACTTTGTAATTCTTTGAAGATATCCTATAAGTAGCAGGAAGTCTAGAATTTAGTGGGACCCGACAAATTGCGCAACTACATCTCAGCAGGGTCCTTACGATATCCGGACGGCTGCACTATGTAAAACGTGTATAGAAAACCAGTTCATGTTATTTTAAACTTCACGCTTATTAAGTGGTCAGACCATCGAAGAGCTGGGTTGGTAGGGAAGGTATTTAAGGTCAGTCAGATAAGTGAAGGAAACGTTACCGTCGTATGTTCAACTTCCCCACAAAACCTTGACTTTGGTCATTATTTACACGTTATTCTAAGGACGGTAAGGAAATGCACCAAAATATATAACGCACTGGCACCTCCACTGTTTTTCCAATAAGACGTTTAACGGACGTTCTCGTTTCCGTCGCCATAGTGATATTGTAATAAAACTATTTTGGACGTATTAAACACCCACTGAGTTTAATTGTGTAGCTTCAATGCTCCTGACTCGTGTTTCATATTTTAACGTCGCCCCCAAGAGTAAGTTATCCTTATTTTAATTGTTCCAAACATGTTCCATGTGTAGTTTTGTTTATTTGTGTTTGTTTAATCTCGTTAGCACCTTGTGAGGACAAGGCAAGCAACTGTGCAGTTAGAGCTGCTGCAGGACATTGCTGGAGAACCGCTCAACCGAATACAATGTTTTACATTGGAAAGAGGTTTCCCCTTTGGGATACATGCCCAAAGAGTTGTCGACGGTGCAACGGTAGGAAAGCATAGCTAAGCAAAACTTACCTATTGCTTCCTTTTCACTAACATGCTAACTGATTTGTTTTCTCTGTATCAGTAACTTCTATAATCTCTGTATTTTACAGCTGCATGTTCATCTATTTGATTGTTGTTGTTTTTTGTGGATGGTTTCTATTTGTTGTTGTTTAAACCTGTTTATTTTACAACAGTGGACACATCGTGCCAAGACAGCGACCCCTATATTTGCCCCTGGTGGTCAAAGGCACAGCGAAATCGACAAAAATGCAACTTTCGTTTTAGACAAGGGAGAGGATACAGGACTTTAAGCGGTGAGAATATGAAGTTATTTTTGTTTTGTTTTTTCCGTTGTCGAAATTATTTTAACTATTTATTTAAAATAAATCCTTACTTAAAATAAAATAGATTTAGATAAAATAAATCCTTAATTAAAAAAGCTATTTTGTTTGTGAGTTTAATTGATCCAACAAAAGGGAAGGGATTAGTGACTTTAAACAGTGAGCGGTTATTCCTAAATGATAAACTGTTGCTAAAGTTAATGTAAAAGTACAAATTCGATTACAAAACATTAAAACAGCAGCGATTAAGGCGAGAATCGTAATTTTTTAAAAACATGGCTGTCACAGAGCGGTTGCCATGGCAACGTCACGTTTGTTGGACACAAGACACTCATGCCAAAATGTTCGCAGTTAATTTTTAGGAAAAGTCACAAAGTTTAGTGGTACTAGCATAAACAGTTACGAAATTACGTAACTTCAAAGTTAAAGGCGGGCCTGAAAAGCCCCCCCCCGGTCTGAATAGGGTTAAGTTGTGGGTTCATTAGTCCAACAAAGAAGTAACAAAGAACAAGGAAGGAGCAACTTCAGCTGCTAACGTAAAGAACTACCTACGTTTCGTCTATTTTATGCCGATACATATAGAAAGAGTTGCTCCAGATTCGAGTTTGGAAGTCCGATAATACACGGGCACAAATTCTGTCACAAACGTCTCGATATTACATAGAGAACATCGTCTGGTTGTCTGAAAATTGAATTGTATAGTTTATGGTTGCGTTGAATGCCTTCATTCTCTTTCCATTTACTTGACTGACACAAGCTGCAAAAATATGCCTTTCATTCTCTTTCCATTTACTTGACTGACATAAGCTACATAAATATGCTACTCATTCTCTTTCCATTTACTTGATAGTGACACCAGCTACATAAATATGCCATGGAAATTACGTACGTATTACATACCACTCGAGCGCATACTGTACACACAGGAGAAACGTCGTCGTAAAGAAGCAAACTCTGTATTTGTCGCTGGTGGTGGTTTCGTGATTCTTGCAGTATCGGCTTTTTGCTTGAATTTAACTGAAGAATTCAATCGTAAAACATTTTTTTGAGTATATTTCCGCTAGAGTTGTAGGTAATATAGACACGCGACAGCGACCGTGAGAGAGTTGAATAAACGACACGTGACTGTAGTCAGCGAAGAGTGTCAATCAACTTTCCGTTACGGTTGAGCGACTTTTAATTGCTCACCTTTCATTGTTAATTGGTGCGTCTACGCCACGGAATCATATCCGAAAAGACGCTCCAAAAAAATCGATTCTGTCTTTAAGGCTCTCGACGAACGGCTGGACCCTACCTTTGTTCAAACCAAGCAAATCCACGAGCAGTTGCACTGACGAATCTCATGATTGGAAACAAAAAACGGGTCAAGAAGAATTTCAAAGCGGAAATGGCGCACGTGGAACAACTGCAGAGACAGTTGACGGTTACACAACCCTCGGGTCCGCAGAGCAAACCTACGCCACCAAGGACACGCAGAGCGTGTTTTCTACCATAAATAACATGCTAACCAAGATCAAGCTGCCAGCAGATCTTCGCATCTTCGATTCTCGACTGACCAAACTGAAGCCATGTCTCTGTTGGTATTTTCTTATTGTCTTTGCGCTTGTCTTTGTCGCTGTCGCAGCTTCAATCCTTCTTTGTGTCGTTTGTCGCCAATTCGTCTGTCTTATGTCGCTGTTTCAAGGCGATGTCGCTTGTCGAAATTTACCCTAACAGGACCTCCAAACTACCTACAGTATTCTGTCGCACTGCGGCAGTTACGTCGAGACTTCAATCAAAATTGTTGTCTACGATCAACGAAAGAAATATCGACGAGGAATTAGTGCAGCAATTATTCTCCATTCAGCTGGTCCAGTTTCGCTATCTCCAGGAGGAGTATTTAGAACTCGTGGTACAAAGCCAGTTCTACGGCACAGACTTTCCTTTCTTAACAAAAGGCGCTAGGCACTTCCAGACACTAGTCAGTCGCTCGATATCAAGAACGGATTTCACCACATCCCAGTACATCCGGACCACCGAACATTCCTCGGCATTCACTGGAAAGGTCACTGGTATCAATGAGCAGTTCTCCCGTTCGGATTCAATGGAAGCCCGTATTTTTTTTGCAGAACGTTATGGACAGTAATTCAGCGTCAACAAGGCTTACGACTCGTCATTAACGCGGACGATATTTTATTCATGGCCTCCCCGTTGGAGATAAAAAACCACATGCAGCTCTTACTGGACACGTCGACGCGTTTGGTGTGGCTCATCAGCTGGGAAAAGCCGTCCCTTCAACCAGCCCCTCACAATGAATTCATCAGTAACGTCGTGATCACCGAGAGCGAGGACGGTTTCCCATGATCGAAGTTCCCGTCACTCACATTCGACGACTAAAGGATGTTATCCGACGTACCATGGCTCGGTCAACCGTAACCGCACGGGTACTAGCACGCAAAACAGGCAGTGCATCACGATGACAAAAGCCATTGTCCCTGAAAAGCTTCTTTTACGAAACGCCTATCGTCTGCTTGGTAGACGATTAAGTTAGGATTCCCCACTCGCGCTGGACATCCCCTCTAAGGACGGCCTAGCATGGTGGTACCACGTGCTATGATCTTAGCTGATCTTGGAACGGCCGCCCTACCAAAACGAAACCAGTCGAATTCTAACTAGTAACCGACGCATCACAAACCGGATGAGGAGCAATTCTCAATAAAACACAGGTAGTGGGTTATTGGGACAAGCAAGTAGCGCGAACAACTTCAAACTACAGAGAGCTTTTGGCCATCCTTCTCGCCATAAAAGCTTTCAAACACGACTTTAAGTGCAAAACTGTACAAGTTTTATCCCACAACGTTACCTTTTATTCTTGCTTAGTGCGTTGCCGGCGCCGTTATCGCGTTCATGTTCGTGTATGTCATTGTTTTGTTGTATTCCTGGTGGAGATGTATCCTGGGAGAGAATAGGCAATAAAGTTTTTGATTGACTACTTGTGTAGCATGACGTAAGTTTCTCAAAGTGGTGTTTTCTTTAAAGAAACTCAAAATGTTAGAGATCCTGAAAAAAAAAACTAACTAAACTATGTATCTTCCCTCTCAAGCTTACAAATGAGAACAAAACAAAATGAATATAATCCCTAAAATGTGGTAGGAATGTGGCATACATTATTTGCATTATTAATAGTATCTGGGTATATGTCTTTCCTCAGACATGTGCAAGAAGAGCTGTGGCAAATGCAGTAGTGGTGGCGGAGGAGGAGGAGGTAAGTTGACACTAAACACCTTTCAAGTACACTTTTGATTCAAGTGCACGTTGGATTTTTTCAAAGATCAACTTTCCTATAAAAACTGGCAAAGTGAGCTATTTCTTATTCCTTCCCTCTTTTCATAAGTCGATACTTATTATGATCGTCCGGGTGGGTGTAGCCCTGAGAAGGACGGTTTGTGGTGACATTGACTGAAGTTTCGACAACCTGAGCGGAAGCCATCATCAGAGTCAAGTTTCATTTCGCGTGTTTAGTATCAGTCCTCCTCCGCCTGAGTATACGAGAGTACAAGAATGCAAAAAAGTCCTTTTCCTTTTCCACCATCCCTTGGTAACTTTATTTATTTAATTATTTTCTCTTCTTACTTGCAGTATTTTCCGTCTTCTAAGCCCCTGCTTCATTATATGACTACATGAGATATAAACAAGCCTCTGCGGAGGATAAAGCTATTATACTTTGAATACACCCAATTGAAAAAACGTTGTCGGATGAAAAGCATAAATCAATGCGACCCAAAGGTGCTCTGGGAAGCGTAATTTCTTGCCTCTATTCTTAGTCACGTGAACATTATAATAACTCAGCATGCCTTAATTTACTCTTTAAATTATCTTGGAAAGAAAATATTTTGAATATCAAGAAACGAAGCCCAGTAACAAACTTGCCCGTGCCATCTTCCCAGAGTTCCATTGTGTCGCATTGTCTATCGTTTACACGTTTCACCCCACAACATTTTTTCAAACAGGTGTATATTTTTCTTCTAAATCGTGCTCGATCTCTGTTGGCTGTCGACCGCAGTTTTTTTTTTGGAATGCGACGCCACGCAGCAACGGTTTTGACTCAGAAATCGGAAGTAAAACGAAACCCATCACGTCTTATTTAGCATTGCGCTAGTAAGGAAATGTGGTCCACACGAGGTAAAGAAAATTAAATCCACCGAGAATTAGCTCTAATTTGCTTAAATTGCTTGAGCTTTTTAATTTGGAAAAGTTATATGCTCTCTCTTCAACTTTAAGTGGGTGGTGTCTTGAATATCCCCCTACCCCTCACTGGCAGGCGAAACTCTCAACACGACTGCTGCGAAAATTTTAAGGGTTTGTATTGAAGTTTGCAAGTTCGAATCAGATTGAATTTGGATAAACATTTAAGGATAAAAATTAGCGACAAGAGTTTAACACAACGTTTCGATGTCTCCATGACATCATTATCAAGTGGAGAAAATAAAATATAGATTAGTTAATATATACAAGATGAGGTGTTAAGAAAGTAAACAATAAGCAACATATTTGGCGTGTAATTGTGTGTGCATGATAACTGCTATGGGCTCACCTTTGGGACCCCTTATGGCGAACGCATTTCTCTGCTCTATCGAAGAGAAACTGGAACAAGAAAACAAACTGCCAGACTTCTACAGAAGATACGTGGACGACACGCTCGCTACCATGAAAGATGTACCAGCAGCAGAAGCTTTCTTATCAACGCTTAACAACTGCCATCCATCCATAAGTTTCACCATGGAACTAGCATCCGACAATAAGTTACCATTTGTCGGTATGGAAGTACTTAAGAAAGGCTGCAAACTGGAAACCAGTGTTTACCGCAAGCCAACAAATACTGGCCTACTGCTCCATCACCAAAGCCATGTTGATAAAAGGTACAAGAAATCGCTAATTAAGACCATGGTAAACCGTGCTTTCCGCCTGTCATCCACACGGGAAGCTTTCGCAACTGAGTGTGATCGCCTTAAGTTGATGTTTGCGAATCTCAAGTACCCTGAGAGCCTCATCAACTCTACTATCTCTCACTATGTTACCTCAGTGATGTCTGGAGATCCCGATGTGCCAGCTCAACAACCTGTCAACGAAAATACTGTTCACCGCGTAGTACTGCCATTTAAAGATCAAAAGTCGGCTGATGCGGTGAAAAGACAACTATCCGACCTGAGCAAGAGAATCGATCACACTCTTCAACCAGTTTTTAGGAGCCGCAAAATTGGTGAAGACCTTAAGATGCGTGAGCCCAAACCAGCCTTAGTTAACCAACAATGCGTGGTGTACAATTATCAATGTGATCTGTGCGATGCAGAGTATGTCGGCTATACTAGCCGGCATTTACACCAACGTATTGACGAACACCGTTCTTCAGCAATCGGCAAGCATCTAAAGAACGACCACGGCATTAAAACCATCGGCGACCTCAATACCAACTTTTCCGTCCTCAAGAAATGCGGCGGAAAATTGGACTGTTTAATTTACGAAATGTTGTTTATAAAGAAGAAGAAACCAAAACTGAACACGCAATCGGACTCTATCCGCGCAAAACTATTTATTTAGACATACTTATCATGCACACACAATTACACGCCAAATATGTTGCTTATTGTTTACTTTCTTAACACCTCATCTTGTATATATTAACTAATCTATATTTTATTTTCTCCACTTGATAATGATGTCATGGAGACATCGAAACGTTGTGTTAGACTCTTGTCGCTAGTTTGCAAGTTGTCCACTAAAATCGCCGTGATATTGTGACATTGGTAACGTTGCTCTGATCTTCACCTCACTGATATGTATGCGGATTTTTCGAAAGCAAATTATTTTCAAGGTTCCCAAGTTTAAGTTTTCGTTATGCAAATACTTGCTGTAGTTTTACTGTGTTTTCTAGTTTGAATAAAAAGTGGTTTTCGCCTTGCTGCTTGTTACACGGTTTCATATGTTAGTTTTGTTAACATATTTACCTCAGTGGGTGGGGATGGGGACGAAGATTCGAGGGCGTTGGGAATCAGGGGATTGGAGTGAAGGTTGGGGCCAAATGATGGTCATAAGCCTACTGGTTTTTCCTGATAAAACTATACTGCATTAAACAATATTATGAAACAAAACAGAGTAAAGAAAATTGTGATGAACTACAGATACTTGGTCGGTTCTGTACGCATTGCATGACTGTGTTTCTTTCTTGAAGGTCCACTTCCCCCTAAGCCTTGCAAGGAACATCTAGACGTTGGTGTCATCATCGACTCTTCCAATAGTATAAGTCCTCCCGATTACGTAAGAGCGAAGAGATTCATCATTGAGCTCGCTAAAAGACTTCAGATTTCTGAGGATGGAACACACATGGCGATCCTTTTGTACAGCTGGGAGGCACATACCTGGTACAAGTATGTAAAAGGAATTTACTTTACGCTTCATCGCCAAAATAAGAAAGCAATGCTTAAAATAATTAAGCGACAACTCGCAAAAATGCAAAGAGACAGATGCTACCAGCCGAAAACCAAATGCAAACAAAGAAGCTCAGGGCAACCCCCCCCCCGCTCCTTCCTTCTTCCCATGACAGCAGCGCTCTGATCAGAGAAAAGGAGGTTTTCATTTATTCGTATAAATGTACCTGGTATAGTACCGTCCTTGACTAGCTGCTTAAAACTAAAGTTTATTTGTTTTAAGTCTGAGGACATTTGGAATTTAATAAACCTTACGTCATGGTATATGGTATGTATGAAGTAACCATGAAATTTCTATATTTGAAATTCTAGGCAATTGCTCAGTGCACAACTTAATTTTTGTCGATCATTCTTTCAGATTTACTGACGCCCAATCAATTGCTGCTATAACATCAAAAGCTAATAGTTTGCCGCACATTAGAGGAGGAACAAGGACCGACAGAGCTCTGGAGCTAGCAGCCGAAGATTTCTTTGCCTGGGAAGACAGCGGTGACCGACCTGATAAACCAAACGTGTTAATTGTACTTACAGATGGAGACACGAATGAAGGAAGCACGCCTTTCAGTCAAGTCACCCCTCCTTTGGATGTGGGTTAATTCTCAGTGTTATCAACGTCATTGTGCATTGCATATATATTGTATAACATAATAATAATAATAACGATGATGATAACAATAATAATGATAATAATAATAATAATAATAATAATAATAATAATAGAAACAATTTTTATTTCAAAATAATTAACTGTTAACATAATTTAATGAAAAATCTTAAGTACATTTAACAATAATAATAATCAGTTTTAGGAGCACTTAAACAGAGTCGCAGTGCTCTTACAATTATGCAAATTAAAGAGACTCTAATACTAATACTAATTTACAATGAAAAATATATACTATAATCTATACTAATTTACAATGTTTATTCAAAGCCAGAACTAAACATAATAATAATAATGATTAATTCTTAAAAAGGAAGGTTTTCAAACTCGTTTTGAAAGCGGCTACAGATTGAGAGTTCTTGATCGCATTAGGCAGTTTATTCCATAATGTAGGAGCTGCAACTGCAAAGGCTCTTTCTCCGGACAATTTTGTTCTATATTTGGGGACTACGAGTAGATTAGAGATTTCAGAGCGTAGACAGCGCGATGGCTTATAGAGAGTGAGCAGTTCCGATAGATATGTGGGGGCCAGACCATGAAGCGCCTTGTAAGTAAGTAGAAGAATTTTAAAGGTTATTCACTTCCTCACAGTTAACCAGCATAAATTGTGTTCCACATGCTTCCTCAGTTACTAATGCACTGACTAGCCAAACACAGATTCCGTTAAGAAAGAAAGAAAGAAAGACAGACAGAGAGAGAGAGAGAGAGAGAGAGAGAGAGAGAGAGAGAGAGAAGAAAGAAAGAAAGAAAGAAAGATAGAAAGAAAGAAAGAAACCGAAGGACCCTTTGTCGCTTTAGACAGACGGTGTGGCATTTAAACAGACTACTTTCGAAAGCTTTCAAAGATCACTGGTAATGTCTGAATACTTCCCAGGTGAACTTTTAATGAACTTTTAATGGAGTCCGTTTGAGAAGTTTGCTACTGTAAGTTAATTTTGCTACTGCTAATTTGTCTAATTTATCAGCTCAATATTACACTCAATAATCATGTAATTACTTATCACGAAAGCCACAATTCACTCTCTTTCAATGCAGGAGGCAGGCGTCAGAAGAATTGCCGTTGGCATTGGAAATACAGATGCTATCGCTACAAGAGAACTCCAAGAGATTGCCAGTTCTAACGATGATGTCATAAGAGTTTCCAGTTATTCGCAATTGTTACCCAAACTGGAGAGCATTATGACAAAGGCTTGCGAGGAACAATATCCTGGTAAGTTTCCTAAACCACAGGAAAAAACACCAAGCTTTTCGTACGTATGAATAATCTTATCCCACGCTATCAAAATGTTGAATACCAGCCACCTTTTTCTTATTTCTTCTCCGACCTTCAAAATTCATCATCTTTCTTTATTTATCACCTATAGGGCACTTCGACATTGCTGATCCTAGCAGTATGCAGGACACGTGTCACCACGTACTCAGCAAATATGACCTATGCTCGCCACGAGTCTCCCAGTAGCTCAGTGGTTAGAGCGTCCGACCGGTGTATGGAAAGTCAAGGTCGCCGTAAACAACGCTTCAAGAAATCAACGCAATTTAATTTTACGCAATTCTTTGAAATTCACGTTGGTTTCCCCTAATAAAGTAAGCTAAATAATATGTACACGTCATGGAGTACTGGTATTCAGGTCAAGCGGTAATGTGTATTTAATGTGATCTTTATTGTCAGGTGGTTGCGGCAGTTGGGGATCTTACGGGGGTTGTAGCAAGACCTGTGGGGGTGGGGTTCAGGTTCGCTCAAGATCATGCCCTGCCAACAGTCTGCATTTAACAAAACAGAAAAAGCACTGCAACACCAATCTTTGTCCTGGACAAAGTAAGTATCATACTGGTATCGTGAGACTACAATGGTAGTTCCTTGTTTCCTGTGTTTTGTTTTGTTTGTGTGTGTGTGTTTGTTGCTCTTGTCGTTTTTTCACCATTTCAGTATTAGCCCTGGTGTTATGGAAACTTAACGAAATTAAAACTTACGAAATTGCTCATTGCAGAAGCTAACTAAAACATTAGTAAATGAGCGATTCAGGGATTGTAACTGTGTTGGCAATTTTTGTACACGGCAAGGTAGGACATTAAAAAATGGCAGCCAAAGCTTTCACTGTATGACCCAGCTCTCAAGAAATTAATGATTTCCTGTGAAAAAGCATTAAAGGCATTGTTCTTTCCTGGAAAATATCAATGATTTGCTCTGAGTGGATTGCATAAACTTAAGACATTTGTACGGGTTAAGTGAAGCCAATTCCCCTCCCCCCAAAACGATTTTTCACGAAAATTCATTGCTTGGCTCGATTTGAGAAAGAAAAGAAAATTGTATCGCCAAGAAAGCGTTTTGGAATACGATATCTTGAAAAGTTTTAGTTTCTTGTGTGTAACAAACGCAGTGAAAAAAGCCTGTTATAAAAAATTTAAATCTTTTAATTGTTGGATCTTTTAATTCTTTTGTTTGGAACAGTTTAATTTTTGGACGTTACATTTGTTCCGAAAATTTTGGAAGAAGATAGTAAAAAGTGAATGGTCTCCAAAAATAGTGACGTGATGCTGCAATAAGCTGAGAGTCAATAACTGTTGTAGTATATCTATTATAGAACAATTAACAGTTACATAGTTGTAATTCTTTGAAGTAAGTCTTGAATAGAGTGGGACCCGACAAATCACGCAACTGTACCTTAACAGGGACCTTACGAAATAAGGACGGCAACACTATGTAAAGCGTCTGTGGGATCAAACTTGTTAATATTGTTTTAAACTTCACCCTTTGGAACTCCTGCAAGTGGTCCAAGGTGGCACACCATCAAAGAGCTGAGTTGGTAGGGTCATTTAGATACGTAAATTTAGGAATTCACCGTCGTATGTTCAAGTTCTCCACAAAACCTTGACTTTGGTCATTACGTACACGTTATTTCTTGCAAGGACGATAAAGCGGCCTTCACACGTCAAACTAAAGTTTGCAAACTCGTGTTGGCAAACTTTAAAAAGTTGGCAAACTCATGCCTTCACACGTCAAACTCGCGTCAACTCAAAACACACGCCAATTTGCACGAACGAGGAGTGAAATCTGAGTGTAAAAAACTTTACTTACCGCCTTTCAAATTCAGCTTTTCGGCGATCTGTTCCATCAACTTTTGTTTAAGATTTGTGTCCTTATAGGATGGCGATGAAACGTCCCAAACAGCAGGATTATTGTGTATTTCTTCAATAAATTTGAACGTCGCATCGCGATCTTCGTCCGCCATCTTGTGAAGTGTCACGCAAATCACGTGACTAAAGCGCGTATTTTGATTGGTTGAAAGATAGCAACACACATTTGCCAATCGTTCACACGTCAAATTCGAGTTTGCCAACACGAAAAAGTTGGCGAGAATAGAGACAAGTTCTATTTGTCGCCAACAGTTTGTCAACATCTTTGCCAACTGTTTTTGTGCCGTTCACACACACCAACTTGAGTTTGCCAACACGAGTTTGCAAACTTAAGTTTGTCGTGTGAAGGCCCCTTAAGAAAACGCACAAAATGTATAACGTACCCGTACATCTACTGTTTTGCCAGTTAGACGTTTAATTGGCGTTCTCATAACCGTCGCCATCGTAATATTGTAAGTTTGACTGAGTTTAATTATGTGGCTTCAATGCTCCTGAAGTTATGTAGGAGGGGAGAAGAATGAAATTAAAGAATGAAATGTTTGTTTTTCTCCTTTTTTTAGGACCTTGTGAGGACAAGGCAAGCAACTGTCCAGTTCGAGCTGCTGCAGGACATTGCTGGAGAACCGCTCAACCGAATACAATGTACTACATTGAGAAGAGGTTTCCCCTTTGGGATACATGTCCAAAGAGTTGTCGACGATGCAATGGTAGGAAAGCAAGGCTAAGCAAAACTATTGCTTCCTTTTCACTAAGTAAACATGCCGTAACTGAGTTTCTTTCTTTGTATCAGTAACTTATATGATCTCTGTAATTTTACAGCTGTACGTTCGTCTATTTGATTGGTATTTTTCTGTACATGTCGTCTATTTGTTGATGGTTAAGTTGTTTGCTTTTCAACAGTGGACACATCGTGCCAAGACAGTGACCCCTATATTTGTCCCTGGTGGTCGAAGGCACAGCGAAATACACAAAAATGTAACTTTCGTTTTAGACAAGGGAGAGGATACAGGACTTTAAGCGGTGAGAATATGAAGTTATGTTTGTTTTTATCCCTTAATTGTTGAAATTATTTTAACTATTTATTTTAACTAATTAACGAAATAAATCCTTAATTAAAGAAGCTATTTTGTTCGTGAGTTCAATTAGTCCAACAAAGAAATAAAAAGGAACAAGGAAGGAACAACTTCAGCTGTTAACACAAAGAGAACTAGCTGCAATTTGTGCATTTCATCTAAGAGATTCGGAATGAGTTGCTCTGATTTGTGTTCTCATTAGCTATTTGTGTTCTCATTGGCTGACACAAGCTACATAAATATTCCATGGATATTATGTATGTATTACATGCCACGTGCACTCGAGAGCAGATACACTACATACAGAAGAAACGTTGTTCTAAAGAAGCAAACTCTGTATTTGTCACTGGTGGTGGCTTCGTTATTCGTATAGTATAGCGGGCTTTTTGCTTGCATGTAATTATAAAACATTTTTGTTTTTTATTTTTGGTATATTTTTGTATTTTTGTGTATTTGCGCTCGAGTTTTAGGTAAATAAATAATGATTGATACGCGATAAGGCGTGTTAAAAATAAAAGAAACTGTGCGAGTAGTTGAAAAAAACGACTCTTGGTGGTGTTTTCTTTAAAGAAACTCAAAGCGTTGGAGAACTTGAAAAAAAAAAGAAACGGAACGAAATCTCAACTTTAGCGTTTGATATATCTTTCCTTACAAGCTTAGAGGTAAAGAGTAAGCGAAATGAATATAACCGCTAAAATGTGGCGGAAATGTTGCTTACATTGCTTGCATTAAAAATAATATCTGGGTATATATGTCTTTCCTCAGACATGTGCAAGAAGAGCTGTAACAAATGCAGTAGCGGCGGCGGTGGTGGTGGTGGTGGTGGCGGAAGTGGCGGCGGCGGCGGAGGAGGAGGTTAGTTCACACGAAACACTCATGTCAACTGTCGAAGTGCACTATTGGTTCAAATTCGCTTCGGAATTTTTTGTTTTAGATTTACCTGCATATAGTCATTGTAAAGTGCAGAGGTCCCTTCAGTCGGCAAACGGAAAACGAAAGAAATTTGTCTCCGTCTTGCTTAATAGCTTTCCGGTGCCTCCTGCATGGTTAGGTTTCCTCACCCAACCTTCAGTTGTAATCTCCTTAGCATCCGCTCGATTATATATCCAAATGAGAATGGAAAAGAAGCTTTTCCCCATTCCCATCCCCCCTTGCTTGTTTATTATTACCTCACCCTAATCGCCTTATTTTCCCTCTTCTCAGGCCCAATTCGATTATATTCCCCGCTTATGAGAATGTAAAGGAGCCTCAACAGAGGACAGAGCTTTCGTTGTCGTGCAATAAAGTTTGCTTTCAAATTGTGCCCGATCTTATGCCGGCTTCAGTTTCCTATGGCTTCGATCCCATGTATGTGCAAGTACCTCGTACTTTTGGCCTGCTAATATCTTCGTTTGAAAACTGGTCGTAACTTTTCTGTCAGTAAGCCTGCAAACGGGTGATCGGTAGTACACTTTTTTGACGTTTGTTTACAGTATATTTGAGTTGAGACGTGATCGCCCCATTGACTGTTTTTGCTTCAGTGAGAGACTGTGCAATAATTGTTAGGAGGAGGGGCTGAAAAACCAGAGGGGACATTAAGTAAAAAACAATGAAAGGATGGGGGAGGGAGGCTTGAAGTAAAATAAAACAAGAAAGGGGGGGGGCTTTAAGTTTTATTTCAAATATAGTATGTCCATATTTTTTCTTTGGGAAACTGAGATGAAACCTGTTTAAATGCATCGAAGCTTCCCTCCCAAAAGGACAACACGAAATCCTAGCATTAATCAGTGATATGAATGGTAAAGGCAAAAAGTAAATAACTAACTTTATGAGAGAATGTTGTCTTTTAAACCTTAAATGTAAACTAGACTAACGAGAAGTATATAAGTACCGCTGAAAAGCTTAATGTTCTGTTGCTGTTTATTTTTTAACTGAACAACAACTTCAATAGGTAGTTGTATGACTAGCGCGATTTTTTGGTATGAGCTACGTCGCTGCTAAAGTCTCGAACTAGCTCAGCAGCTTCTCCAGAAAAACAGTTGGAATGCAGTAGATCACGCAAAAAAGCTTCCTCAATCGACTGCAGTTGCAGGCTCAGTCTCAGTCTCTGGTTCATTGTCCTGAGGGGTTCAAGAAGTGTTCCTCCCCGGGGACCTTAATCTAACACATGCTCTTTTCCTTCCGTTATCTGAAGCTGTAATCTCTTGTTTCCCTTCTGTTTCTGTTGCTTCTTTTTTCTGGTTTCTGATGGTTTAGATTTCGAATCAATCTTCTTGGTAGCCGGCCAGTGACTGGCAAATACCCTGTCCAGATCTTTACAAAGTAGAAAAGTGATCAAAATCCTTCTCAATCTCATGACTTTTGTCTGTTAAAATTGTGGTGGCAGCTTAGTCCAGTTCTAAGTTTACCAGTGTTTTCAGAAAAGAGGCTGTCGTCATGTTCTGCTGCTAATCTTTAATGGCTTGAAGTTTCAGCCTGGTTTCATTTGCCTCAGTAGCGGGGGGAGGGGGGTATAAGTTAATTTTTCGCTACTTAAGTAATTTAGATTTTAAGTGCAAACTCATCACGTACCCAACCCAGAGGATGATCCGGCATTCCTGCATTGGCGTTGAATCCAGAATGGACTGCTACACACAAGGCACAGCTGACCTTATTTTCAGACGTTGGCTATGAAAATTATTTTTCGTTAACGTTGTTCAATTTTACATCTTTCAAACAAAAGGTTGGTTTTGATAATTTGCGTGAATGGAAGCAAAGTACGTTTTTGGGAATTTCAAGTTAGCCAACTAGCAATACTCTGAATTTGATCGATGGATTTCAGATAATTCCATTCCATTGCATTGTGCATTGTTCCTTTTTGTGCAGCATTTTTGCGTAAATAGCGCGCACACGAGCGCGTGCACGTTCGGAACTTGTAGGGTTTCTTTGAAAACTAAGCTGCGTTCAGAGAAATAAAGTGTCGTTTTCTCCTAAACGAGCACGGTGACCCCCATTTTAATTTTATTACATAAATTAAAATGACATACGGTCGAGTACAATATATCGCGATTTTAAGAAAAGTTAAAGATTCTGCTTTGAGATATTATTATTATTATTATTATTATTATTATTATTTAAATGCCGAAAAGAACACATCTTAAGGTGCAACAGTTATCAATTGGAGCAAGTTTTGGGTAAATGAAAAAAAAACACAGGCTCTGAGTCACAGCAAACAGTCCCTTATGAAGTCCAGCCAGGCAGACGGCAGACGGCACAGTCCGCTGCATGTTGGCTTTAATGATGAATGACAAGCCAGTGTTGTAAAAACTGAAAGGGTTGTTTCGAAGAGTACTGAATGCGTTCTGGGATAATAGCTACAGCATCTCTGGATCTTCCTTCAAAATGTCCTTGGTAGTATTCCACGATCGTTGAAAAACTTCCAAAAGTTAACGGAAGTCTGAAATTCGGAGAGTCCTCCGAAATGTCCGGATCACCTTCGGCAAATAGCCAGCCAGTATCACTGATAAAGTGCAAAAATTTTCAGAACGCAGGACAGTCTTGGTAAATATTTGAACATGTTTGAAAACAGATCGGAAATTTCGGCCGATCCCCACCAGTTTCATGCTAGGTTATTCGCGACCCTATATGTATGGAATAAACCAGTTACGCAATGCTATCGTACTCATAGTATAAAATGAATATCTGCCAAATTCGCGACTTGAGTCTTGTTTTGTGTACACACTTTCCCTGGTCCAAGAGTGTGAAGGGGTAGTAGTGGGGACCAAGACTAGCTCAGTGACCAATTTCTTGCCCCACCCCTACTCCTCTATCCGAACTAGTGACACAATATAGCCTTTTAACATCGAGCAAAAAAAAAAAGATGTAGTGAGAAAGAACACATAGGTGGATAATTGATGGAATTACGCCCTGTCGCCTGGAAAAAAATGGAGCTTTTGTATTATATTTTATTTACTATTATTATTATAGCAGTACAAGACGTTTATATGCTATGTCCCTAAATAGCATGCGCAGAGCGCGAACGTAGCCTATGCAGCTAATTTTTGAGCCTAACTTCTATTAAAATGAGTATAGAGCATTAATCCCGCTAAAATGTTCAAAGTCTCTTAAATACTAATATGTATAAAATGAATACAACACGAGAAACTTAAAGTAATTCCTTTATATTATCATCATCATCATCAGTATCATTATTATTATTATCATTATTATTATTATTATTATTATTATTATTATTATTTGAAAATGAAATTACCATAAATCATTTTGATGTTGTTTCTTCTTGTTCACAGAGTGCAGAGACACATCCCCCAATTGCGGTCGGTATGGTACCCCTTATAATTGCCGGTACAATGCAATTGTGAAAGGTGAGCTGATGCCCTTAGGATTACATGGTTACGTACGCGTTTTCTTCTCTTAGGCAATCAAAGGCCTTTATTCGCCCAAAGAACAGCATTTCGTTCACAAGAAGATCAAATTATCGGGTGACAGTTTAAGAACACTTCCCAAATGTAAAGATTCAGAAAGTCCTGTATAAATATACTTTGTTTTTACCAGCTGTTTTATTTTCCTTTTTCTTTGTTTGTTTGTTTGTTTTTTGGAAGACCGGTCACAACCAAAATCATTTTTTCCCTCAGCACGGTGTCAGAAAACCTGTAATCTGTGTAACAGCGGAGGAAGCAGCGGTGGTGGAGGAGCAGGAGGTAAGTGACTTTGCTTTCAGTTCCATCACAATTTTTGCCCACGCAATTATATAAATGAACAATGCATTGAAAGTTGCGTTCATAGGATCCTCGATTTAATTTCTTTGCTATCAATTTCTATTGCAGTTTACGCTTGACCACTGTTTGCACGATTAGAAGCGTAACCTTTTTCGGCTTTTTAACTCTTGCTAGATTTTTAGGCAATCTCCATTAGTAGAACCTTGCCGGTTTCGCTAGAAATAAAAGGCTCCTGCTGTTGCAATTACAAGTTTTTGTATTTCATTTTGTTTATTATTAATTTGAATAAAATTACCGTACTAACCATTTTGACGTTGTTTCCTCTTTTGCACAGCTGAGTGCAGAGACATATCCTCCAATTGCGGTCGGTATGGTACCCCTTATAATTGCCGGTACAATGCAATTGTGAAAGGTGAGCTGATGCCCTTAGGATTACATGGTTACGTACGCGTTTTCTTCTCGTAGGCAATCTTGGGCCTTTATTCGCCCAAAGAACAACATTTCGTTCACAAGAAGATCAAATTATCGGGTGACAGTTTAAGAACACTTCCCAAATATAAAGATTCAGAAAGTTCTGTATAATTATACTTTGTTTTTACCAGCTGTTTTATTTTTCCTCTTTCTTTGTTCGTTTGTTTTTGTTTTTTCTTTCTTTCTCTTTTTTTTTTGGAAGACCGGTCACCAACACAATCCTTTTTTTCCCTCAGCTAAGTGTCAGAAAAAATGTGGTCTGTGTAACAGTGGAGGAAGCAGCGGTGGTGGAGGAGGAGGAGGTAAGTGACTTTACTTTCTGTTCCATCACTATTTTTGCCCACTCAATCTTAAGCTTATAAATGAACAATGCATTAAAAGTTACCTTTATAGGGTCCTCGATTTAATTTCTCTGCCATCTATTTTTGCGAAAGTCTGATTTACCGAATTCGGCTTTTTAACTCTTGCTCGACTTTTGGCCGCAATCTCCATCAGTTCAACATTGGTGATTTCGCTAGAAATAAAGGCTCTTGCTGTTGCAGTTACAAAGGGATATTGGATAAATTTGCATTGACTGAAGTCTTTGGTATTTCTCAGTTTTCAATGCTTACAGTGCGTTTTGAGTAACAAATAGTGCCGTTCTTCAAAATTCAGGGAATCGTAAAACAGGAATTGCCTTGGATTGGTGATAAGAACGTACAACACTGTATTGTGCAGAACTTGAGAATCAAACGCAGAGTGACCATTCCTCCCTCGGGAACTGAGAGACACAAAAGCAGCTTTATCCCATTCATGAGCTGTAAGGCTTTTGTCTTAATTTGGGGCGGCTGTGTTTCCCTTTTATTTATTCCTTATTTATTTCATTCTTAGTCATTTTTTATGCATCTCATGCCATTTTCCAAATATACTGTATATATATATATATATATATATATATATATATATATATATATATATATATATATATATATATATATATATATATATATATATATATAGTGAAAACCAGGTATATATTTTCATTTCTAAAATGGTTTTGTCATTAAAGCTTATTATTAAATCACCAGTCACAGCGTATGGATTTGACCTTTTCATTCATCCCGCGGTCTGGATCATGAGCTTCAGGGTTCGCGTGCTATTGAAAGACGCAAAAAGCTCTTGGACCTGGCTTTTAATTTGTTGTAGTTTTGTGTTATCCGGTTAAAGCAGAAGCCGTGTGGGAGAAATATATTTTCTCTCATTAAGCCGACGTAAAGGTAAAGGCTTATGAATTTTTGCTTTCGATCAGTTTACGTCTACGGTCTCCGAGGTGGCACAAACTGCGCGAAAAACTCCTTTCAATGTTCAGTTAAAACTCCAAAAGAATACTAGTCACGCGAGACATTGACGGTAAACGTATTATCATCATCATTATTATCATCATCATTGTAATCTAAGGGAAATGCTTGTTCTGGTTTATAAATGTGTGAATGGTCTCGCGCCCTCTTACCTGAGTTCGCGCCTTATCGAAAGAACTTCAGGCTATGGTCTTAGCGGGGCCAGAAAGCGCGTCCTTCCGACCACTACACATGGTTTAAATTCATTTACTTATTCTGCCACTAATCAATGGAACTCGTTGCCAGACATAGCTTGAACTACTCTTAATGTAAATAGTTTTAATTCTATTCTTAGAAAATATTGTAAGTTATTTTAAATGAGTGTGAAATTATTGATTGATGTAAATAGTTCTTAGCTTATTTTTTAGTTATTTTTGTTTTTCATTCGGAGATACTAGCAGCAATTGCTACTCTAAAAATCCGAATGTGTAAATAAAGTTTATGTTATGTTATGTTATTACTATTGTTATTATGAGATGACAGCATCAGCTCTTCCGAAAGCTAATCAAACTAACTAAAGTCCTGTCCGTATTTGTTTATTTTCCTTTCCTAGGTTATGGTGGTGGTCGTCCTGGAGGTGGTGGTTACGGTGGGGGCGGTCGTCCTGGAGGTGGTGGTTACGGTGGGGGCGGTCGTCCTGGGGGAGGTGGTTACGGAGGTCGACCTGGTGGAGGTCGTCCGGGCTACGGACGTCGATAGACAAGCTGCCAAATCGCCGTGAGTATTATAGTTACTGGCATTAATGTGTTTGCATGCGCATGAACTGGTGCGTTTCCGGCTGAAAAGTTCAATCCCAGGCTCTAGTCTACTTCACTCAGAATGACTTATTCCAGTTTCGGCCCCAGTTGTTTGAGATTTGGTGGACTAACCCAGAATCTCAATCATCTGAAATCCCTTTCCAGCAAAAAATAAATCCAAACTGGTACATTTTGGGTTGCTGGGTAACGAGGTATCTAGAGGATAATCTAGTTTCATGCTTTTTAAGCCGCCGACTTTAAATTCTGGCCTACCCTTCGCGTGAGAAAGCAAAAAACAGTCGTTCAAAAACTGCTAAAAATTTGCAAGAATACACCTCATTAACCTTTTTCAACTTGCAATAGAGATGAAGTATTGTAAGCCTGAGGAGAACATAGGTAACAAGAAAAGCCCCAGGGGCATTAGACCCCGCCGTTGTCTCCCCCCCCGGGGGGTGTAAAATATGTTACAGTCACTCAAGATAAAAGCCCTAGGCTGTGTAGCGAAAGACACGACTAGCATTTCTTTGGCCGAGCGAAAACCGGAGGTCTGGGGCAAGTGACCACCAAAAAAAAAAAAAACCACGGAAAAAAAAAGGGTATTACTAGACCCCGTCCTGACGGCGGGGTAAAAAAGGTTTAGTTTTTCTGGTTGTGCGTCTGTACAAACACGCAGTGTGTAATGGTGAACTCCGCTGAGAAGGAATAGTGACCAGGAGATTGATGACGCGTCTCTGCTCTAAAAAGGGTCGTTATTTGTTTAGTTTTAGTCGGATTGTTTTTGTTTTATGTTATGGTTCTTTTGTTTTGCTTTCAGAATGGCCTACAGTCTGAAGGATCTATTACACTATAATAAGGGCATTTTTGTGAAGGGAAAATTACAATCAACTAAAATAACGAGCAAAGACCTGTCACCTCTTAACGCGAGGATTCTTGTCAGGGGAAACATAATAACATGTAAATTATGAGTGGGAAATTAAAGATTTGAAGAACTACTCGCGTGTGTCAGTCTTTTTATGGAATGATAATGAATGTAATTCATTCGTTGACCATCACCAACGAACCTCAGGTTTGGAAAATTGCAACTCGGCATGATTTGTTTTAAAACTATAAGCCCTTAAGCTCAAGCTGTTGTTCTCTCTAATCTCCACTTGAGGAGGGTGCGAGGCAAAATATGAGATGAACATGACGTCATTTTTAGTGAAGAGTTGATTGGTTAATTGCTGTGCGGCACTGTTTCGTGGCATCGCTGTAACCTGTTTCAGACTTGCAAGTTGAGACCTGTTTTTCACCTGTTTCTGATTTACGGTATGTCCAGCTAGCCGTGGGTAAAGGGTGAATTAGGACAACATTTCCACGAATAGATCTCACGCTTAATAGTAAAGACTGACTTGAGGCAGGCATTCACGCATTTTTTGGTTACGAGGCAAGTGGCATAATCGTGGAAAGAGAGTCAAACGAAAGCCTGAACGGATCAAACCTCATCTTTACACGTGCTAAAACTTAATTGGGCACGGCACCCCAAAACTATGACATCTTGCCATCTAATTGCTAGCACGCCAACCCTAATGTTTAACGTCTAAACGTAATGGTCCAAAATTAGATGTAGTACCGGTGCCCGAAAATTTGGTGGTGCTTAAAGACTTCCCGGAGGTATTCTTGACACTCCTAAAAGAAGCACCTTACCGAGAAATGTACAAGCGTTAAAACATAGACATTCCGTTTCTGGTCGATTTTAACCTCATTCGAGCCCTCAAGCACGCGTAGCAATCGCAAAATGGCGGACAAAGTTGTACCAGCATTTCCTGATTACTGTGAAATAGTCTTAAATGGGGCATCAGGCGGGGTAGGCGGCCTCAAGAAAGCCGATGGTTTTGTTAAAATTGTTCACTATAATTTTCGGATATTACACGCCAGATTAAGACGAAAAGCAACATGTTTACGATTGATCAGAAAGAAAATCTATATACTGCTCTGTGAAATCTATCCGCATTTTTTATGCAATTCCATGGTTCAAGAGGTATTTCGGCCGTATTCCTCTTACTTGAAATTGAGTAATAATCATTCAGGTAATATTTCAAAATTGTCCCAAATATATCAACAGCCGCAGGAGAGTGTTCTTTGGGTCTGGAAATTGCAATAGAAATTACTGACTTAGTTCAGTTTTCGTTCATTTAAGCAAGATTCAATATTATCATTCTGACCTGACGTCTCTGAAAAAAGGTTGCCATTATTCTCTCTTCTTTCAACCTGGCGGTAGCGTGTTTCATAATGCGGATATTACCTGTACAAGGATTTTTTCTAGTAAATAAAAAACTCTCGTAATATTTACTTAAATTTTGGCCTATAAAAACCTTGTATTTCAAGGACCTTCCATTTTTAGCTGAGGTGCCGTGTACCACAACCGAAACTCTACGGACTACAGAAACCTCACATACCCATGCGACCCAGTTTCATCAGTTCTGTGGGTCCTCGACTTACCAACTGCCCAAATACTTGACTACCGTACTGAAACCTTTGACCAACGAATCACGACACAAACTACAGTCGACTGAGAACTTTATTGACGCAGTCAAGACAGTACAAATACCTGGCAACTACAAGCTAGTGTCTTTTGGTGTGAAATCACTGTTCACCAGTATTCCACTTCAACTGGCTGTAGACTGCACTGCGAAACCGCCATCAACAACTCTACCATTGAACTACCGCTACCTACAGACGACTTAATGAACCTACTAAACTTTTGTCTTACTTCTACTTACTTTCAGTACAACGGGAAGCACTACAAACAGTTGCACGGAACAGCTATGGGCTCACCAGTTTCCGTTGTTTTTGCAGAAATCGTTATGCAAAACATCGAGGAACGAGCCCTCGCAACTTACAAACGAACACTACCACTCTGGTTACGTTACGTTGACGATACCTTTATAGCCGTACACAAAGACGAAATCGACGATTTTCACCAACACCTCAACGGACAAAACCCCCACATACAGTTTACTAAGGAGATCGAGGAAAATGGTAAAATACCTCTTCTATATTGCTTAGTTACCCACGACAATAACAAACTACGGACGACAATTTACAGAAAACCACACATACCGAAAGACTACTCGACCAATCATCTTACAACCCTGCTTCGCACAAAGCTACGACTATTCGGACCTTGACAAGATGCGCGCAAGTAGTTTGTGACTCACCCGACAGCTTAACGGACGAAATCAAGTACTTAGACAACGTTTTCAACAAGGACAATTACAGCCGGGACTTTATTGGACAACGAACCGAACGCTACGAACACTAACGCGACACCTGTCACTACTGCAACCATACCGTACATGAAAGGGACTTACGAAACTATCGCACGAATAGTACAACCCTACAACATCCACGTTGCTCACAAACCTATCACTACTTTACGACAGCTACTGCGGACGAACGTTGAAGACAAAGACGAACCGAGTGGCAGACAGGGAGCAGTTTATGAGATCAAATGCTGCGACTGCCAGGCCACTTATATTGGTGAGACCGGCAGGAATTTGATCATCCGACTGACTGAACACAAACGAGCGACTAGAAATGATGATATCAACAATCACATTGCTGAGCACCATTTAAAAACAAACCACAGAACCGACTGGGACTCTGCTGAATGCGTTACCTACAGTACTGAGTACTGACAACGAATCGCTCTGGAAAGCTGGTTTACTAACTGAGAACAAACACCATTGAACCGTTGCCAATAGCTACCTGCACCCTAGAAACGACTGATTGACGACAATAACAAGACAAACAAACAATAGACAAACGGACTAATTTTACTAACAAAACTGACCAACGCACATTTGACTAACGAAAGACGGATCGAAACGTACCAATCACGTTTTACAGTCTTCACAGCCAATAGCATCACGGCTTTACTGACAGACGACCAATAACATCACGAGATCGTCGACCAATCAGGACAACGACCAGAGACTTATAGCATCTACTGACGATTCACAGTTCACTTGACTCTGATGACGACTTCCGCTCAAGTTGTCGAAACGTCAGTCAATGTCGCCACAAACAGTCCTTGTCAGGACTACACTCACCCAGACAATCGTAATTTACCGACCTATGATATGACCCCTGGGCCCTGTTACTCGAAAATCCCGGGTAACTTTTCGGGCCCGGAGATATATTTTAAAATCAAAATCTATAACACGCTGGCGTAGTTTTTAGCCCGCATATCAGCCCGACTTGTTTTATCAGCTTAGAATTTTATTGCTCAGCTCTTAAAACTAACAAAATTTAAGTAAACATCGCGCACATGAAATAGCTTTCCGGGCCCGAAAAGTTATCGGGACTTTCGAGAAACGGGCCCCAGTGTCCAAACCATTTACAAGATGGTGATATTACGCTTGGAAAGAAATAAGAAAGATGGAATCAAGGATGTAGTTTTGTAGTCGAAACCGACCGGTGTACGGGAGGTCAAACGAAATAGCATATTAAAGATTTAAAGGATTGTTCTCAAATTTGCTAGTTACTTAATGACACAGTCGCTATCAATTCTTCTTATCTACAAGTTTGCTAGACATTAATTTTCGAAAAAATTGTCTTAATGAGGAGATCACAGAGTCCTCTCATAAACATTGCTACTCTCGCCCAACAAAATGTGGTAGGTCTCAAACTAGGCACAGTTTACTGAGTTCAGAGACCATGTTCTTTCAACAGGTTGTTAAATTCTTGTCAAAAATGGATTATTTTCTGGCTTTACCATAGGACTATCTTCTACCCTCTATGCAGATAACCACATTTCTTATGCGGTCTGTTTAGTGGGGGTGTGTGAGACGCTGTTTTACAAGTCAGCAAAAAGGCAAAAATAGCTTAAAGTTAAGATTCAGATTAGTAATTGAAAGCGATAAGAGTCAGAGAAGGTCTAGTGCAATGTTTTAATACCATGGACACTATTTCTGCTATATATTGTTAGTTCTACTATGTTTACCTTTAATAAAACACGCGTAATTTTAGTCGCTCTCTTGGTTTTATTTTGAAAAACGTTGATTTACAACATATGTAAATAGTTAGTTTCAGTGCCAATATAAAATATAAAGAATACGGAAAATTTTGTAAGTGCGTAGTCTGGTACGTAGCCATTCCGACTGAACTTGTTTACTTTACATGGGGATTCCCGGGTGAGCAAACCAGATTTAAACATCACGTCATGAAATATGCCTTAACGTGCCCCAGACTCTGACGATCTGCTCGAGCTCGTGTTTATCAAGCGTTATATTTTGATTCTACTGCGATGTTCACTGTTTGTATTCACGGTCTAGGCACAATAGTAAATATTTCGTCATCCCTTTGAAAGCATCCTCAGTTGTGGGCAAATTTATACCGACATTCAACGTTTGAGTGAATTTGCGTTTTTCAGCAGAAATAAAAGCGATAAGAAAGATAAACTGAGTCATCAGAGCTTAAACATTGCGTCATCCAGTAACGCTATAGTCAAAATATTGTGTCACACAATTACACTTTTCTTCACGCCGGTTCGTATAAATGCAGGATCGCGCTAACACATGTCAAACCTAGGGGCGGGGAGGGTCAGAAGGGCCGGTTAAAATGCCCATTGGGCTTTCTTGTTTGCTATGTGTCTGACTTAAGACACTCCTACTATACGATTTCCTCAAGCTTTCAAAATTTCCTGCATAATCCATGACGTAATAGGTGCATTCCTTAATCATGCCGAACAAAGCACGAATCAACAGTAATAACGCTGCCCTGCCTTCAGTTTCATTTCAGATTTCACGACACTCTGGTCCTTGGTGGTCATGGGCCTTGTACAGTGAATACGAATACGATTTTAGGATCGATGATGTTAAGACTGTTCTGTACGGCCGAAATGTAGGTATGACAGTCGTAAAAAGTTGCTAAAACAGCAGTGTTTTTTTGTAAGCAACATATTGCATACAAAGGACCTTCAGATAAAATTTTTGTTTTTACTGGAAAAGCAACACATTATAGGTACGCAAAGCTATACATACTAGCAACGCAAAGAAGGAACGGAGGTTCTCGTCACCATCTTCGAAGACGAATAAAATGTAATTTGTGTTAATCAAAATTGACATAAATTAATATTTTGCCGGTACGGAACAGAGAACTGGGTTCGAGTGTTGCGAACGAAGGATCGCGGTTCGCGGGTTTGAAATAGCAACCGTTGAGTTATTCGTGTCATTCTACGGTCAGCCTCGCTGCGTTAACTTAGTTTTGTGAAATTTAGTTTCAGTTGCTATATTAGCGTGATTTTGTTATCAGCTTTACTCGTGTGAAATGCTTAATTAGCAATTTGTCATTCGATATTCACGTTATAGCTGCTTTATTCTTTTAGTCTATACATCTTAAAACCCCGAAGGTAGCGCCAGAGCATAGGTTGGGGTACACGGTCCCTAGTATTTCCAAAAGTTGGTTTTTTGGGGTTTACGTGTCCGGCTATGGCGCGTTTAGAATTATTGTAATACTGGAGTATGAATACGAGTTAATAAAGTGTATCATGGGCCTGGCCGACCGACGCGCCCATGCATATGCCTTCAAGTGTTGTTCGTGTGTTCGGTTGTGTAGTGGAGGCAAAATCGACGATATGTTTCAGATGTTGATTTAAGGAAGACAGAAGCCATTTTCACTAACTTTCACACAATTAGGTATTGGAATTCTTGCTAAGAATGAAACCTGTGTCAGCCCTCTTCACCACTTCAGTGATTCCAGCACTCGGCAAATTCCCACTGACCTTTGGCTGTCTTCAGAATTGTGGTTACATTCACTAAGAAGTCACTAATGCCAAGCTAGCCATATGATGGAACTGAGGGATGTCAAAGCTAGGGTCCGTTTTACGTTCCCGAATTGTAGACGAATGTGACATTTCTACTTGTCCATCCGCGACACGCAGAAGTCTTATTATTTGTATCTGACATAGCAAAGGCATCACCTGAATTTTCAGTTATTTTATGTCCCTGGGTTGGTCTGTTCGGGATCTGAAATCGCGACCTCCCTCTTTGCATGCAGTGTGGTGCCCTACCAACTGAGACGAAACAGTTAATTTGGTCCTGTAATCCTACCGAGTGGTGACAACCACTAATTGAGCTTGGTCAGTTTCATCTCTGACAGTTTTTTCTGATGTTATAACCAAACAGTACTGATATCAAAGGTGATAAGTTAAATAAACCAAATTATTGTTAACTTTTCCGTTTATCTGATTTCGTTTTGCCGTTCAGGGTTTGGATATAGACTACTTTTCATATCACTTTTTCATTATCGTCATCTTTAGCCGCTGATATGTGTCCGGAACATGGAAAATGGCCGTTGGGCTACCATAAAGTTGGAGATCAGGACCACTACTACACGATAATACAAAAACCAGTAAGCAACTGGGATGACGCTCAAGCAATGTGTAACGAACTCGGGGCTTCTCTGGTCACAATACACAGCGCAGAAGAAAACGCTTTTGTAAAGAGATTCAGACGTGGTGTAGGTCAAGGCCGGTGGCTTGGACTCACAGCCAACTACAAAGAGAGGAACTATAGTTGGATTGATTGTACGGAAACAGGAATACCACCTTACTTGAATTTTGAGAACAGGAGCCGCTATGAACAGCTAATAAAAAACCGCACGCGTATCCTAATGTTGACAACAGGTGGTTGGTTCTACGGCAACTGCAATTACAGCTTTCCGTTCACTTGCAAGAAGCCGGCCCCTTCAAGAGGTAAACAACAACAACAACAATAATAATAATGTCATTAAAGATGTGTTTATTGTTCATCGTGGTGTAAGATAGGAAAGATGAATGTTTATTCGTTTGTCTCACGATGGAATCGCTTTGAGTTGTTGATCGCGACGTTTCCACTGCAATACTGCTCTGACTGCTAGTCTTCATCAGGCGATGAGGTCGATTGTTTACCTGTCGCTATTTGTAACATGTTGGTTCGCTGCTATTGGTGCATTTCGATCCTCATTATTATTCCGACTATTAGATGCTGTTCCCTCATAGGTCCGCTCTGTTGTAGTTGATCGGCTGTTGTGCTTTTTTTTATCCGTATTCAAGCTTCAGGAATTTCGATTCCACTATCTCTATTGATGATATTAGGATGAAGTCTTATGTGGATAGCCTCTTTTGCCCTACGTGTGTACCAGCGAGGGTCACGATCAATAAACTTAACTTCTTTCCAAATAGGAAGGTGCCCCGTTTCGTTAGCGTGCTCTGAAACTGCGGAGGTTTGCTTACGAGCAAGCCGTATATCTCTGTCGTGTTCTTTTATCCTTTCTTGCATCGCTCTCCCTGTTTTCCCGATGTATACTTTGCCGCACTCACATGGAATCTTATAGATGACACCATCTTATTTAGTTGGTTCAAAGGCGTCTTTCGGTCGCACTAAGTGAGACCTAAGAGTCGTGTCTGATTTGAAGACGGTGCGTACCCCTTGTTGTTGTAGGCAGCGGCGAAGAACCTCTGATACACCTTTTATTTAGGCTAGAACCGCAGTAGATTTAAATTCCTGCGTAGGTTCTTTGTTGGCTGCTTGTATTGTTGTCTTGTGAGCTTTCGTACAAATGAAGAAGGATATCCGTCTACATAGTCTTTACCTAAGATTGTAAAAATGTCAACTTAGTCTTTAGACACAACAACTCTGAGGTAATAGTCGGAATAATAATGAGGATCGAAATGCACCAATAGCAGCGAACCAACATGCTACAAATAGCGACAGGTAAACAATCGACCTCATGATTTTGTATAGTTAGTGCTCATGTACCCGCCTTTATGCAAGCGATTCTGGAGATAATGACGAGGAAAACGCAACGTTGTTTGATTAAGAGGGTTAGTTTCTAAAGAATATGTGGTGCTGTGTCGGTGGGGAAGTGAAAAAAAAAATTGGGATTTATCAACTGAGCTTATAAGGTGAATTGGCCACCGTAGAGAAATTGAAGCTGACGTTTCAAGCCATTCGCTCTGACGAAGGAAGGTCTAACGCGCGAAATGCCAGCTTTCAATTTTTCTACGTGGCCAATTTGCCTTATCAACTCAGTTGATCAATCCAAATTTTTTCGTTGTTTGATTGAGTTTGACTCGAGGGATGATACGTCTCAGGTATTTAGCTGTCATTTATTCTAATGACCTTTATTCTAAAGGTGATTGTTTGATACATTTTTGTTTCAATGTTTAGACGCACACAGCTGTGGGAATGGATGGAGGTTTCATGAGGTGCAGCCATGGCCACATTGCTACAAATCGTTTGGGGTAACGGATAAATCCCGAAGGAAATCATGGAGCGGTGCCGTGTCCCACTGCAAAAGAAAAGGGGCTAGTTTGACGCGTATCGTGAACGAAGAGGAGAACATGTTTTTGCTGGAGTTAACTAAAGGGCGAGTTCAGTGGCTTGGACTGGACGACGGTTGGGGCCGTCGCAAATTTTTTTTGTCGGGTGGTCGGGAACTTTGTGGCATCAGGTGAAACAAAGTGGGCAGATGGCGAACCAAACAATAACAATTACCAAGAACACTGCGTCTTGCTGGAAGGAACAAAATGGAAGGACTGGAACTGCAAGGAGGGGAAAAGGTTCACTTGTGAGAGGTCACCTAAAAATTCCCAAGGTATTCCTTTAATTACGTAAAAAATCTGTGCTTCAACTTCTCATCCCATATCGGACCAATTATGATTACTTTTTGTAGCACTAGTAATGAAAAAAGAAACTATGACAGTCGTGGAATCTTTTTATCATGAGCACAGACTGATTGAGTCATAGCAAAAAGAAGCTACCCCAGACGCCTTTTTTGGTGGGTGCGACAAATCCTTTTTTTGCTTCTGGTCCGTGCATTACAGGTTGTTTCTCTGTTATTTGGTGATGTTACATGAGACTGATACAGTGTTATACAGTGTTATAGAGAGTTTTCAGAAAACATGTTGAGCTGACAGCAAAGTTTTTTTTTAAAAGGACATTTTCATTGATATAAAAGCGGCATGCTTTAACATGAAAATAAAGGTTTTGAAAGCGATTAGTTGACATTACTTGCTGGGAATCTGGGAATTATTATACGTTGATTGATGATAAAGACAAATCATTTCCTTTTCAAGAAAGAAATCGGTGCATTATCTCAGTACTCACACCATAAGCAAATTATGGTAGTTCTCTTTACTAAAGTATACCATTGCTAGTTTAGTCCGTTATGACATCCAGTCTACAAATCTCAGTTATATAGAAAGTCCTTTTCGCCAAGACCATGAGCTACTCCGAAAGCGGTTATACAAAGTTTACAAGATACATGCAAATTAGACCCTCGTATTTTCCAGGACGTCTAAAGTGCCTAGATAAGTGGAGCCTACGTTATGGTTCCTGCCTTCTTGGGGTCAGGGTGGCAAAGACTTGGTCTCAAGCAGACAGATACTGCAAAATACGAGGTGCAAGCTTAGAAAAAGCCAACAGTGAGGAAATTAAAGATCCATGCTGTACAATCCATTCATGGCGCAGACGCGAGCTGGATAGGCCTGAGAGATGATAAGTTTAATCTAGAGTACCGCTGGTTCGATGGAAGCGACTTCGATTACAGCAACTGAAACACTGAGAAGACCTATAGTGTATCCCGCAGAGATTGTGCAGTTATGGAAAGAGGAGGAAAGTGGATTCCGTATTATTGTGGAGAGGATCTTCCGAAGAACCCGTTCTGTAAGAAGAACGCCACATGCAAGAAGTAAGCATTCATACAAACTTGTACAAACTCAACTTGAACCGGGTGGTTTCTTCAGTATGAAAGTGACATTGTGATTGTCGTACTTTTCACGTCTAACATTTGTGTTTAAAATGGCCAAACGTCAAACTTAACATGTGCCTATCCTTATGCAAATTAGCAAAAACGATGGCTTTGGTTGATTTGCATTTGACTCGACACGTGTAAACTTCATCCTGTCTCTTAGGGTGTTTAAATCAAAATTGACCATAATAAGATCGAGCTATTCTTATACCTTTATGGGTATTAAACCGGTGTCACGAAGGAAGTGGAAGGAGTAAAGATTAATTTTACAATTTTACTTTTGTTTAAACAGGCTTGCTGTTCGTATTATGATTGTAGTTGTAAAGCCATGCTCAGTTCGCTGAATATTTGCGGAATGAAATCTTTGCCGAGTGGTTTTTGTTTTTTTTTGTTCTATTTTTTTTTTGGGGGGGGGGGTCTGTTTCAAGCAAAAAAGTCAGTTTTTGTAAGTTTTGCAGTCTGTTACAAGTACACAGGAATGTCAAAGCATGGATAGAGCTTTCTGCAAAATTTTTGCTTTAGTTCGTTCGGTGCGTGTTTTCTTGAAAACCTTAAAGTTGAAAGCCTCACAATTTGTTATTGTAACAAAAAATAATAATAAATCGAGCCTCTGTTTTTATGGTTTACTTTCTGACTTACGGACCATAGAAATGACGCCATTAAATGTTCAAATCTTGGCGGTGAAAAAATTCGCCCTGGGCTTGTTGTTGTACTCATTTTATGGTCCTTGGGAAACTTCGATATTCATGCATAAAAACATTTCTTAAAAGTTTGCCTGGGAGGCCTCGGTTCGTGTAGTCGCAATTAAATCCCGGCTGTCTTGAAAAAATCAGTTGCATAATGATTTCACACTATCAAAGAGCAGCGAGAAAAGCAACAAAATGTCAATCGTTCTTTTAACCTTTTAACATCAGGGTCAAAACGTGAGTAACTTTATTTATGGTGGCTCTATCCTAAGTCCTGTAGATAAAATACGTCACAGGAATAAGTGGAATAATGGTTAGTGAGCAGTACGTTCCTCTGGAGCTATTCACTTCCAATCTTGTTATTATCTGAAAATTATCTTTGACAATTTAATTCCGTTTTGGGCATTATTTGGAGAGCCGGTTATTTGATAGGAGAGTCAGGCTTTTCTTCTATACGATAGCAGGCTTTTCTCTGCGTAATTGGACTTCGTTCTGAGAGACTTGCGCTTGAAAATATTAATGCACAATGCCTGAACTTTAATACTGCCCTCTGTTCATGCACTGTTCACTTCCTCCAATGCCCACTGTCCATTCTTCATTTCACTGTTTAGTGTCCACCGTTCTCTATACGCTGTCATCTATTCTCTATCCATTTTCCTCTATCCTCTGTCCACTGTGCTCCCGCGGGGGGGAGGGTTACTAGGGTCAATTTTTGCTGGGTATGTGCCACTGGCCTCTTCGAATCCCTATCCCATTATAGTCTATTCTGTAGTCAATTGTAGGCCCCATGTAAGTCACTTTTGGGCAAATATACTCCAAATCCCCACTTGCTGGAATTTACTTACCCCTGAAATCCCGCAAATGTGCGACCCCATTCTAGTAACTCTATTAGCTCCCATTGAAAATGCAACCCCATTATAGTCAATCCAGCCGTGAAAATGGGACCCCATCCAGTGGCACATCCCCATTAGCCTATTACTAGGGAGCCCCCCCCCCCCCCCCCTGGGACTGTGCTCAAATCCTCTGTCCACCGTTCTTTTGTTCTGTTTCACTGTTCTGGAGTTTGGAAAAGACAATATCTTCTCACAGAGCCTCTGATGTGCCATGTTATGTGCATGGACGAGAGAAGGGGGAGAGGTACTTACATTAAGTTTGCAATAAGCTTTCCCGTTGCTCGTTTCGTGCTCGGCAAGGAACGGAATGATGAGACTCTGAAGGTCTTTTAATCGCTGGAGTGGGAACAGGCATTAATTTTTTTTTCTTCTTTCCAGTGAATTACCAAATTACTGACATCAGCAAGGACGGCCGACCTTTGGTCAAACTGTTCATTCCTGACAGCATGCCGCAAGCCACCGTTGAGTACGATGAAGAAGCCATGGTAATCCATGTCAGGGATCCATTACGTGGTTGGGTCGCACGTATTTTGTTCATTCGCGATCTGCCCTTCGCACCTCATGTGTATAAGGTTGAAAACAACCGAGAAACTCTTCTCCGCCACACGACACTGGAGTAGAGCAGTGTATAACGTTACAAGCAATTAAGAAAGAAATCGGTGCAAAGAAAGAAGCTATTTAGTTGATTTCTTTTAATTTAATTTTATTTGATATATATTCAACAACAACAAAATACAACTGCATTGCAAAATATTACAAACAGCTGCAAATATTTACCAATAATTACAAATGATTGAAGGAAAGACGCACACAAACAACAGAGTACTCTAAAGAGAAACAATTTCAGGAATTTGTTTCTTGTCTACTCCGAGCTTGTTTTTTCAAAAATGCTCTATAACCGCTACAACAGAAAGCCCGGTGGGTCTTCATTTTTAGCTGCAATATAGATGTATTGTTTGACCACTAGTAATACAGAAAGTAGTTTGTCAAATACAAAGATCATGTTAATCAATAATGCTGAAAGCTGAAATAAAATAATCTGAATGAACTTGAAACGTTTATTAGTTCTTTTACTTCCAAGCCCAAAATGAATTAACATAAAGGTAATTTATTAAGACGGGTCGGTGGAGCACCGTCTTATAGCTTTATGAAAGGCTCATCGTAGTAGGATGTTCAAGTTCACTGGATGATTGATTGCTTGCTTAATGATAACCTATGGAGGTGGGAGACTGCTTATGCCCTAGGGCCCGCACGGAATTAAAATTTTAATTAAAACTTTTTAAACAAGCTGCCTCGTCCCCAGGCGCCGGTTTAGCGTGGGCAAACAGGGAGCGCGGGGCGTCGTGGGAGGGATGCACCTATCCCACAACGCCACGCGCACCATCATACAATAAGGAGGGACGCCTGGGGACGAGGCAGTTAAACAAGCAAGCCAGCAAACTTGCGACTTTTCCTAAAATTTGTCACAGAACAATTTTGACGTTACCATGGCAACCACTTTTTAACAAGCAGTTTTTCATAATTTTGAATTTCTCTCTTTTTGTATGACGTATAAATTACAGTTTCTATGGTACAGTAATCTAGATGACGGATTATGCCCTCGAGTTTGAAACAATGGCGCAAAGTTCTTAGAAATTTGACTTTTACGAGCAGAAATAGTTCAAAAACTGAACTGAAAACTAAGACACAAGGAAAAACATGAAGACCTGGTTTAATTATTGCATGGATGAGTAGTCATTGTTTATTGCCGAAAGTCAATGAGTAATCGACGACTAACAGAAGACAAAACATTTCGTGGCCTATTGATTACTCATCGATGTAATTGATTAGTTATTGATGTCATTGATTACTCATTGATTACCTACGAATTTCCCGCCCTCTTGCCCCAATATTTTTTCGAAATGCCATTTCGTTGAGTGAAAATGATAATTCTTTGCTATGAATGACGTTCTTATTCTTATAAATCCTTGTTCTACAATTGAATACTGGAAGTCTTCTGATCAAATCATAGGCAAAGGCGAATTGTAAGCAAGAAAACGGTGTTATGCGTTGTTCAATTCGAGCTGTTACCCTGTCTCTCCTCCTACCCCCAGGGGGCACACAAAAAGGGAAAATTCCCTACCCTAGGGATTTCAAATGTAATAATCAGGTTTTGGGACGAAGAACAACAGAAGTTTACACATGTAGGTAAAATGACTATCGTGTAATGACGTCATTAGTCACATAACCGTGGGAAAATCACTTGGACTAGATCAAATTCAGACACAGTGATCTACCATACCCTCGGTAAATTACAACCTCCTTTGTCGTTGACAAGAGAGGCAGAGAAGAGAGACCCTGGGAACGAGGTTGGGTGAATATAATCCATGCCTTGTGGCCCGCGATCACCTACTGCAGTCACGGAAAATGGGAGAACGTCCATATCTCCCCTAATGAATAATAGTATCAAAAGCAACTTAAAAGCAACTTAGATACTGTATTAAGCTAATGGAGGTAGTGCTATCATTATGTTGACAATGACATTTGGCAGAGCTTGCAAGCTAAGCCATAGGCTTAAAGAGCAGTCTAGAACAAGCGTTGGTTCCGTTATTGGACCAACTCCAAGAGCAGTACATCCATCGTCGCCTTAAGGGGGCATTCTGGTCAGATGCCCTGTTTTCCCAACGTTTTAGCCCTTTTTCTTAATAATCTCCAGGAAATCTCATTCAATCCAAAAACGCTTTCATAGGGTTGTAGTGCTTGTTCCCATAAATCTGTAAGAATTTTTTCGCAATTTTTAAAGTGAGTGTAAAGAAAAAAAATGGAGGGGGGGGGGGATTGATGCATTTTAAGAAAATTGAAAATTGATAGAAAATAAAGGTGAGTTAGACGGATACCAAAACAGGCCACAAACAACCCCGAGTGCTCTTGCGTGGGGGTGGCCTGTCTGGGGTGTGTACAAAATTTTATCCCCCTTTTATTTCTCTCTTAAATCTTATCCTATTTCCTAAAAATTCAGCCGTATTGATTGCCCCCTTAATCCCTCTTTGTAGTCCTTTGTATAACATTTACATTGAATTGTATGTAATGACAAATCAAATCCTTTATCCTCAATGGTTTGAATTGTCTTTTTTTTTTTCATGGGGATGAGAAATTTAAATTTACTAAAAAGTACTCAATGTACTTAAAAGTACGATGGTTTTCTCTCTTGCCTGCCTCCCCCCCCCCCCCCCCCCTGTTTTTCTCTCTCTTCTCTAGGCGCATTTTGTGTCCTTACTACTCTTTCGGGTCTTCATTTACTTTGCTATTCGCCTGAGGTCAGTTATTACATTTGAGGCCAATTATTACACATGTGGCCTCAGCACTGCTCACTCCCTGAGAAGAGATGGGGGGGGGGGGGGGGGGGGAGCGAGGGCCTAACCTTGAAGGACTATTTACAAAAGAGGCCAACTGCAAAAGTAAAACCACAGGTACCCCAAACTCTACTTGTGTTTAACCTTCGTTATATAAGCGCCAGTGCACGTAAATCGAGCATCACGAATGACTGTTGCGAAACAGCGAAGTTGTAAGGACTTGTAGGAGGAAATATACAATTGTATCTTAAACATAAGAATATCAACCAATTTTAAATAAGAAACTGCTTACCCTACTTCAGTTGTATGTTTGTTTGTTATCTGTATGGTTCATGGTTATCTGGGGTGTTCAGTTGAACCGTTTTGCCCTTTATGAGTAAATGCAATTTTCCAGGACTTCCTGGGGCAGTGGGACTTTTTCCAGTCACAACCGAAATGTAGAGTTTAGTAATTACGAGGTGATCGATCGGGTTGGACAAAAACCACGGTTGCTTTCACATTTCTCGCTCTTACTTGCTAACTAAGAGGGGGGAGCGACAGAAGGGTAAATTTCCCGCCTCCCTACTTTTTCAGCCAGTTTCCCTCTCCTCCCTACTTTTTGGGGCAATTTCTCCATCCTCCCTAAAGGTTTGCCTCCCAGCAGCCTTAAAGTATACCTGGTTTAACGGGAATAAGCGCCGGGGCAAGAAATAGACGAATTATACTACTTTGAGAAGGAAAATTACGGTTTGTAGTTACATTTTAGGCCTTAGCTGAGATGATATAATTCATTTGCTTCGCCCACGTTTGATAACTAGTTTGCATCATTAAACGTTGTTACTCCAAAATCTGTTATTGAGTTGAGTTCTAGATCAGAGAGTTGTAATATTCAGATATTGGAGGAATCCAAGCAATGCCCTAAAAAATCCCTCTAAACAAATAGATGTTTTGACCGTTCAAGAAACCAATGTTTAAAAATACTGAACAAAGTACTTCCTCGGAGTAACGGCGTCCAAGTGATAGAAATTGGAGAGCTCATAAGCTAATCATAGGCCCTTTTTACTCATTTAAAGTAGTCATAATTAAAGTCTAGCCGGTGTTTTTACTATTCTGTTGGAGCGCGAGCGTCCAGGTAAAATTGCAGCGGGCAGGCAATTTGTTCGGGCACATCGCTATCACTTTCAATTTCCGGTGCCAATCTTCGTTGATACTAAAACTTATGTCACCGTTGGAACTGTTGGATATAAGTTCCTCAAACTGTCTTTCATTTAATTTAGCCGGATACCATCAATAAACGTAGCCTGCGCACGCAGACGTATTTCCGGCTCCGCCAAAAAAAATTTTGGCGGAGAGAAACGACAGCCGGAAATACGTCTGCGTTCGCAGGCTACAATAAACGATGCCCTTGCACTCACTTCGCACGGCGGAAATCCAATAACGCCCCACCGAACCTTTGCGGAGGAGAGAGAAACGACTCTACTAGTGCACTGAAACTGCAAACAAGTACCTTTAGCCACGGATGGTCAGGATGGAAACGGATTGCAACTTGAAAAAAATCAGGCCGCTTTTTTTCGAGTTTTCCCTCAGGTCTAGCAAAAACCACTATAAACTGACCAAGTTTTGTTCTCCTTTCAAGAATTGATTTCATGTCTTCTTCTTAGAGTTCTAAGACCATTTTGCGTATATTAAAAGAAAATGCTCCTAGTTTTGATTTGAGAAAATATTGTCCCCAAAACATTAAAAAAACCCGTGACATAGCCCCTTTAAGATAGTCGAGATTTCAAAGGTCTTTCAAGGAGTTTAAAATACTTTGATGACATTTCTAAGCCCCAGAGAAAAGGGCTTTTTCGTACAGACCTTGTAAATCGCGGGTCGGCAGGTCCCGAAAGTTGAAAAAGATGCTTGGCAACCATGTGTCAAGTTTGATTCCATGCTTTCTCCGTCAAGTCCGACCAAGGAAGTCCCATGGGGATCGTCGTCGACGTCAAATTCCCCGTCCTCCACCCCTTGCCATCACGCAAGTTAAAAAACATCCCATAAAATCCCCCCCTCACCCATCTCTCCCTACTCCCAACATTTCATTTTCTCCCTCCTCCCTACATTTTCGCCCCGATTTCGCCCGCCTCCCTCTGTCGCTGTAGAAAAAAAAAAGAGGAAATTAGACTTCACCAAATAACGATATTTAAAAGCCACAAGTCCATCAAAATAAAATGGATTTGCAACCACTAAATTCCGAGGTCAAAGTGACCCGATTGACGTTACCAGTTTTGACCTTAAACGAAAATTCATCGAGCTCCGAGTTAGAAAGACGGTGCCTTTGAAGATTTTAAAGCCTAGTCAAAATTCAAAACGCCGTACGCACTTGTAAAATCCAATTTTTGAGCAAAATATTTGCAAAGGAAAAATTTGACAAGCGTTACCGCCCCCTTACTACGTAAGAGAAATTACAGCTGTAGTTCCGTTAATATCAGTCCGTGAACCAAAGGCCTTTATAGTTGTCATAACCTAAGAACAAACAGAAATTCTGCAAAACACTTTTTTATGCAACCTTTTATTTCCTGATAAGAATATCATTATTATTATAATGCTATAATCTCAATGTTTCTCACAACATGTGAATAAAAATAGCCTCTCGTTTATACAAAAACTTGTCTTTAGACCAGTGGCGTGAATGGAAGCCATGCGATTAAGATAAAAAATAGCCTGTTTCAGGCTCAGAAATAGTAGGGACGGCAAACTGTAAGAAAACGAACACTCACACGCAAAAAATATCCCGTGCCTTATTTTTGCGTTTCCACTCTAATTTGCCGTCCCTGCTATACGAGAGCGTGGAACACGCAAGACCAAAAGCATATTTTATTTTGATTTTGGGAATTTCTGGAAGTGAATAGGTAAAGCCGTGCGTTTTAAAATTAAACTTTCCGTCAAATAATCATCAGAGAATGTTACAATCAAATGTGCCAAGTGCAGTCGCGAATAAAAGAGAAGAAATTTTTAGCGCCCAAAGCCAACTTATTTTTCCCAATCCCCTTCCACAGCTATTTGCGCTGGACTGAGCAGCCAGTAACGCTTTTGATCAAACATGGCAGTACAGTTATTTACATTAAGAAAAAAAACCTCTTCAACAATTCCTAGTCCAAAGTAAAATCAGTTTAAAATCTACAGTTACTCAAATAAATCGTTGGTGAGTACGGTAATAAGTCTTTTTGTTATACAGCAGTTAAGATCTAACTTAGTAGTCTCGGAACTTGAGGTTACCGACTCGGCAGTTCGTCAAGACTCCTGTGTTTATTTCCGTGAAACCCATAAATAAATAATGAACAAAATGTATAACATAAAAAAGCATTGTGAGAATATCAGGTTCAAAATGATAAAATACGTACCGGTATTAAAACTAATCATATTTAATGTTTCGATTTTGAAATTGAAAACAAATTCAAGCTGCAAATGGTTACTTTATTCTCGTTAATAAACATTACTTGAATCAACGCAGGCCTGTTTGTTCCTCTTTACTCCTTCAATCATGACTTCTACCCACATTTGGTAAAAACTTGAGTTTTTGGCTAAAAAAACCCCACTTTAACCCTCAAGATCACAATCGCATCACTCCCATGCCCTTTTGCTTACATTTCTAATAGTGCAAGTTTGGGAGAAAATATCACAGCAATTTCTTTGGTATTTATAATTTTACTAACTCCATGATGCAAACGTTTGGTCACGTGTTGATAGTATAAAGGGAGAATTTACATTCTTATCACACACAGGCGTCAAAGACAACCCTTCTCTCCCCATCCCCCTTCCTTCCTATGAATCTAATTCACTATGCTATTTACACTGACAATGTACAGTAACATTATGAGGCGGGTGTTGTGACGTTGATGGGAGCAGCGGTAGTTGCAATGGTAACTGCAGCATCATACAGGGTTTCGTCATAGAGAACACCTGGAAGAACACAAACAGAAACCTGGTAAGAGATGGTCTGAGGTAACCTGCTCTATCTTCACGACTGTGAAGGGAACAAAAGTTGACTGATCTCTTTTTTTTTTACCTAGCTTAATTAAGAGCTCTTTCCGCTCCGGGGAATAGTCCAGCGAGTAAAAAAAAAAAAACAAAAAACAAAAAAACACGCTTATCACACGCGCGTCACGTTCCCACGCGGCAGGCGTTTTCCTCGCTCGTTTGTGTGTTCTTTTTGCTCACTATCCCGGATCGGAAACAGAGACTACTCGAAGTCTATTTTTGACCCTGTGCCACTAACAAGTTGAAATATGCACAAATTTCGTGAGAATTTGAAGGGTTTCAGCTGCCTTGAATGAATGTAACTCTCATCAAAAGTAAAACCTTCGGCTCATCAACTCACATTATCGTTTGATCTACCAGATAGTCTGTAGTCTTGCATTACTTAGTTTGTGTGCCATTGTTTCCAGATCCCATCTTCAGACAAGCCTAATTTACTTCACAGGCACTAGTTGGTTGATTTCCTTTCTATCAAAATTCAAGAATACCTCCCAGAAAACAACCTTTGGTAGGAAACTTTGACTTGAATCGTAGCTGATCTAAAATGCTTTTCAAGGGCATCCCAAGGACAATTTCAAGAGTGGATTCGTGTCATAGAAAATCAACTCTTTTCAGCTGTTTTCAAATCAATTGTAGAAGCGCACAACAGTTTCATGCTGTTTACGACGATTCAGAATATCTGAAGTCACAGTTGCACCTTTCAAAGAAAATCAATTCCTTGCTTGATTTACGCCAACAGCTACTTTGTACACCTGCCATTTTGCAAATTCGATTCTTGTAAAGTTAACATCATTTAACGGAAATTCTATTACAACCTGTGAGGGAAGTTATGGCTTTGAAGGAAATAGGTTTAAAGGTCTCACAAACGGGGAGGGGGGGGGGGGGCGAGGGGGGAGAGGCATGAAGTACACTACTCAGTATTCAACACAACTCAGTTTCAATATCATATGACTGACACTGTTTCGACAAACTGCACCATGACTGACAAACTTTTGAAGCTTGAGCATTTGCTCACAACAAATTTGTGAGCAGCAGGAAAAGGACGGATTGCAGAAAACCAATAAGGGCGGGGGGAGACAAGATGGGGCTTTTTAGAAGAGCGGGACTTCATACAGGGAGCGGGCTAAATACTTCGAAAACGATTTTAAAATGTCCCTAAGCTATAGGTTATCTTGCAGCACTCGGTACGTAAATTGATGCAACAGTTGCCTTACACAATTGACAAGTAAAGTAATATGGGTGCTCAATCAAATCATAGATGACAGGGGATACAATTTTATGTACTCAGTGAATGAGCAGATCTTTACAAGAAAATGTTGGCGGCACACATTCATAGAAATCTACCAAATACTGACAAGTTTAGCAATATGTGCCAACAGCGCAGTCTTGAGATTACTATCACTGCTGGATTAAATGAGAAAAGACACATTTGTACAGGGTTAGTCTCAATCTGAAGTAAAATGTTCACAAATAACAGCACTCTAACATGCCTAGCGACTATCCTTTGACATTCAATATAGTGACTTTTCCTCACCCCATTCTTCTCGCCAGCTGGCAAATCACAGCTGTGCCCCAAGTTACTCACACAAATAACTCACTAAATGAGTCTGCCCGCAGGCTACATTTTATATAACTCAGGCATGGGTTCTGTTAAATTTCCTAAGCCACAGATAATCATATGAATAAAGGCGATTGCTTTTCAATCTTGCCTAAAAATATTTCATACAACTAGGCCTTAAAAAACACATGCATTTTAAGAAGCTGCATGGTGACCTGCAGCTCGTTGCCGACGTTCCTCTCTTGGGAACACCAAAAATCTGTTGAACATCAACAAAACCACACAAAAGCTCTCGAAAATCGCCACAGGAATTGGCTGATGTGGCACCACTGAGTGCCCAGAAAAATCCCGTGGTTGTCATAGCAACCACAATACCAGAGAGAAAATGAGCTGTTCACAACTTAGTGTATTGTTTCATTTTTGGCTGCATCATCTTCCTGCTGGTATTTGTGAATATTCTATCTACATCAGAAGGAGTCTAACCCTGTACAAATGTGTCAAGTTTTTTTTTTTTGTTTAACACTTGGTGAACTTCAACCTGGTGAAAAATGTTGACACTCGTTGGGCTGAAACGGTGAAAAAACCTTACCTGCAACACATGCAGTCATAAAGCAAGCTACAGTTCCGGCAATGAGGGCCCTGATTGCTACCCTCGACATGTCAGGTATTCTGCTGGGGGCCATAGGGCCCAGCCCACCTAACTGCACCCCCACAGAGGCCAAATTAGCAAACCCACAAAGAGCGTATGTTGCAATAATTTCAGAACGGATCTGTTTGAATAAAACAAACAACCAACGAGTTACAAATCTCACCTGCAATGCACGCAGTCATGAAGCAGGCAATTGTACCTGCAACCAGTGCACGTAGTGCAACTCTAGCCATGTCTGGTCTGCGTGATGGCGCCAGCGGTCCCATGCCACCAATTTGGATTCCAATTGAGCTGAAGTTGGCAAAGCCACATAATGCATATGTAGCTATAATCTCTGAACGAATCTGTTTGGAAAGTTATGTAAAGAGCAAAGAAAACTTATGCATAAGAAAAGGTCACTTGGAAGAATGCCGAATGTTAACGAAGGAAAGCCAGGCAGGTATATAGATAATACTTGCCCAGTATGAATGACAAAGTGAATGGACAGCAACAATGTTTTCAAAGGATTTCAGATGGAACAGGAAAAGGAAAACGTGACTGATGACTCAAGGTGATTTTGATATGAGAGAAAGATACAAATGGTTAAAATTAAAGATTAAAAATAGACTGCGAGTAGTCTCTAATTTTGGCGATGGCGATTGTGGGGCGGGCAAAATACACACGCGCGCGCGCGAAATTTTCGGCGCTCCCTTCGCGTCGCGTCTCCTCAAACTTTCGCGCGCGCGCGTGTGTATTTTGCCCGCCCCACAATCACAATCGCCAAAATTAGAGACTACTCGCAGTCTACATTAAAAAAAATTTCATTGTATTTAACGTATTTAACATTAACTCTTCTTAAAACTGTTAGAGGGCAATCAAATGTTTTATGTTAATGTTGCGGAACACTATCTACACTAGTGCAACTAAAAAAAGTCTGCAGGCATGCAGTAAATTGTGTAAAGAAAACCGCTACTTAAGGAGCTTCAATTAAAGTACAACTCACTACCATATACACTACAGCTCAAGGTTACTGTATTAGTTAATTAAATAACGAGTTAACACTGATGACACAATTGCAACTTGAATTTTAAAAAGTTTAACTTTCTACCATGCAGTGCAAAACTGCTGTATTAGTTGGCTGAATAACCACTGAACACTCATGAAACAAGTGCAGCTTGAATCAAAGTACAACTCACTACTACAAGTGCAAGGCTATTGTAAATTATACAACCACTAACAATAGCGACAAGAACGCAGCAAGAAAGATCAAGTTCAAAACGAAAACACACAGTTGAAACAAATAAGGACAAAATAAATGGTAATATTTCTGTTTTGTTCTCTCTTGGACAGCAAACAATTCCCCAGGTATGTATTACTATCAAAATTGTGTGAAATTTTGTGTTTGGCATCTTCATCTGATTTTAGAGTATTAGGGTACATATGACCTGTTGTAAATTTGCATGGTGCCACACCGATGTACACTAGAATCAGGAAGACATTTAATTAACATTACCGTAAACGATCTAATAAATGCCCAGGGCCTCTATTGAATTTTTAGGATTTTTTAGGGGTGTTTATTAGACATCATCATTATGGGGCATTAAATAGAAAAAAGCGTATATTATGTTTTTTCAAACAAGTATTCAGAAACAACAGTTCAACTCTTCTTAAAGTCAAAGGCTGCTTGCTATACAATGAAAGTGAAAAAAACCCTTCATTACAACATAGTTCTCAACATCCACGGCACAAAATCATCGTTTATTATGTTTAATTTTACTGTCTTTGTCAATATTAGGATGATTTCATCGGATTAGCTGGTTTCATTCAACTTGCTCTTCGCAAAAGGTGTTTACTAGACAGGGGCGTTAATTGGATACCTGTAAGAGGCGTTTATTAGAGAGGGGCGTTTACCTCAACATGCCTATTTCAGATGGGCATTTACTGGATAGGAGACATTTATTAGAGAGTGTGCATCTTAAAGATCATGCACGGTAGTTGCTTTAGTGCTTTAAGGCTTGAAAGTCAGATGCTGTGTTGAAAATATGCAATTAGTGGCAATGAGTTTAATGCAGCAGTGAGTTATGCATGGTTAGTGTTAAGCAGCCACTCAACAGTAAGATCACACAGCATTTTAAATGAAGGATAAGAAAAATGAAATTATTTTTTGTTTATTTATGACAAATCAGTTTATCAGTCAATCTACTTATTTGCCTATCTGTCTGTCTATCTGTCTGCCTGTTTGTCTATCTATCTAACTTAAGACACTAAAAAAAACCTTTACAGCATTAAAACCAAGAAAGCAGTGCTTTACCATTTTAGCTACAAATGCAAGGTATTAAAATAAATCTCGTTAGAAGGATAAAACAGAAAATTCTTAGCAACTTAAGTCACGTCATAAGCCCTAGAATAAAAACTGTGTTGAGGATACTGTTAGAAAAAAGAATTTTAAGTACATCACTGGTATTTTTAAACAGAGGTTATAAAAAGACTTATATCATTTAATCGTAAAGAATAATATTGTTAGAAAGTAAATACTGGGATTTAATTAGACCTTTTCAGTGCTACATGGTGACAGCTCAATTAAATTAAAATGTTAAAAATTACTGTTACCCTTATAGGAAATGTACATGAGAGATTCAGCTCAACTTCTTGGTGCTTATTTTTGTTTAAGACATGAAGTTTTAATTATTTGAATGGTATTAATGTACAGCATTATCAATAAGAATCTTGAGCAAGAACAAATAAACAAAAGTTCATTTGAGAAGATTAGTGTTAGGAAATCAGAATTTAATGATTTGAATGTCAAGTATTTTAAAAAGTTCCTTGGAACTAAGGAGGTTACAGTATTTTAATAATTCTACGAGCTGGAATGGAAACAACTTTTTGCAGTGACTTTAGAAGTATCAAGAGGCCAATGAGTTTATCACTTCACAATCTTATTAAAGTATAAATAGATATGCAGATTCTTCCAACAGAACATTAAATCGTTCATAAGTATATTATTCAAGTATAATTTATCATCAAGAATCTTGTTCAAAGAGAAGCATATGCTATTATTTGTACCCTTTAGAGATACGAGCTTAAGTCCAAAATGCTGAGCATTAATTAAAGGATCTAACGTTTTGTATGAAAATGCCTAGCATACACATTTAAGCAAAGAATTATTATGACATGTATTATTAATTTATTTGTTCACTTTCCTTTTGTTTCCTTGTAATTGTTCAATAGTTATTTCACCGTATACCATAGTGTTAACAGACAAAAAAGTTTTAGTTAATGTTGAATACTTTTTTAGAGTCAAGGTTCTTCTCAGAGGTGATACAAAGGAAGAATCTCTAGGTTATTATTTACGAACTGTAACAATGAAAGTGTGAAGGAAGTTTCAACAGGATGTCATTTCGATAACGTTTAATATCCCAAGTTCAGATAAAAACAAAGGTTCAGGTGATTATTATTTTTAGCTTTTAGAGATAAGAGATAAAACTCAAAATATTTAGTATTTAAGTTATCACTCTTTATTGGAGGACCTTGTTCAATGTCAAGGTTCTTGTCAGAGGTAATGTAGAGGAAGAAACTTTAGATATTCAAGACTTTAATGAAGTCAAACAGGTTATACATGTAATTTAACAATGGAAGATGAAAGGAAGTTTCATATAGATTACCCTTTCAACAAAGTTTAGAATAAGAAGTTTATATCTTGTTCAAAGATAAACAAAGTTCATTATTATTTTTAGATTTTTAGATAAGAAATTAATCACTGTGGAGGATCTGGTAAACCTACACACTTGAGAATATTATGACATATCTTTTTTCATCTGTTTTCTTTTTCCCCATAATTCTAACTCTTTTTTAGTAATCATTTCATACAATATCATTGATAGGCAAAGAATGTTTAGTGATATGATTAATAATGATCATTTTTTAGTATCAGTGTTCTTCCCAAAATTGACATAGATGAGGAATCTTTACAAATTTACATTTAAGTCAAACAGCTTATCATTCGAAAAAAGGAAGTTTAAAAATTTAACAAGTAAAGCAGTTCATCATTCAACAAAGGATGTTTAGTATAGGAAGTTTACAATTTGTTTAAAAATAAACAGAGGTTATTATTTTAGCTTTTTGAGCCAAAATGTTCAGCACTCAGGTTAGGGTTTTGTTACAAGTAAAACTGGTATGAAATTAATACCTGTACTTTAATGAGAAATATTGTTATTAGACAAAGGACAGTTAGGGAAATGATATCATTGTTTAGGTAACATAAAGAGAAACAAAGATTATTTTTAGATTTAAAGAGATACAAGTGAAAGATTAAACCCAAATTATTCAGCATTCTTTTAGTGCATCTGGGAACCAAGGGGAAGAATTCTTAGAAATTGAAGACTTGAAGACAAACAGGTTATCATTTGCCAAAGGAAGTTTATTGAAATGGTAAGTTGATTTTAGTTTGTATCAAAGTTCTACTAAGAGGTAACCAAGAGGACACATCTTAAGAAATAAGAAAGAGTTAAAGAAGTCATTTGACAAGTAAGTAGAGTGAAATGATAAAAATTAAACAGGCTATTATTTGACAAAGGAAGTTAACTGAAATGGTAACATCCAATTCTTCAAGTGTCAAGGTTCATGTAAGAGGAAACTGAAAGAAAGTAACATTAACAACTTTTTACGGTGTATTAAGAAACTGATGTTTAGTGATTAGTTGCTGAAACAGAGTGCATTTACGAATTAAGAAAGCAAGATTTGTTCTTTAATTTTACCAGTGACTGCATGCAGAGATCAAGCGAATGCTGTTAAGCATGCATTTGCCAACTTCAACCTGAAAGTTTAAAACATGCCATCCAATGCAGACTATGGTGTTAGTTGCCTTTACAATACACTGGTTTGCATGTACAGGAGACCTGTTCAAGGGTTGAAAACTAGTGCATCTATTTACATTTACGTTTACGACAACAATATACAGTGCAAAGCCTTATCACTCCCTGAGTCAACCTTAGTTGATCCTGTGTGGTCCTGACTTTTGGGCACGTGGATGAATGCAGAAATGAACTACTTAAAATTAAGCCAGAAGAAGTTTTCTGTGGTCCTATTTAGCATGCAAAGTAAGATGCCTGCATCTTTTGTGTCTGTGGATTAAAATTAATGCTTAATTGATGCTTAGAGCTAACAAGAAGTACATTATGCTGCACAAGGTTACTCTAAATGTTGGGTCTGCAAATGATATCTTGAGGTGTAACAATTCAAACAACAGCCGAGATAAAAAGAAGTTTTTTTTGTAGTGCTGTTTGTTTTGTTCTTTTTTGGCATTTTGTTGTTCTCTGTTACAAATTCAGGCACTCAGGAGCGAAAAGGTCAAGCAAAACTAATATAAGACCAACAATTACGAGCAAAGTCTTTGGCACACTTGTGGTTTTGATTTGGAACAATTTTGGTATGTTCTCCTTTCCCACTCTCCCCCATTCAATGCCACCATCTGCTTCACAGGATAAACCCAGTTATCTCTCATTCACTGGGGGAAGGGGGAGCACACTGCCAAACAGAAATAACATTATTTTGTGTTTCTTTTTAAAGAGTGTCCCAAGGACTTTGGTCCACAACTGCAGGACTCTACCATGCAATAACGTTAATAAAATTACTCCATCCAAAGTAAACCTCTCTAAATAGCAAAAATGGTCAGGCATTCTGCATTAAAAGGATTGTTTGTTTTCTTTACACCCACCTGATAACATTATGATACATGTACACCGCACAGTTTTAAAGAATCCACTACCATAAATCATGCATGATAGCAGTGGAAATAAAAACCTAACATCACTTTAGTGTTGACTCCGAGCATGACAAACTACAGATGCTGCACACATGAAAAGTACCATTTACATGTAAGGTCTACTTACCGATATGGTCCGTAAGCCATTCTCTGTTGTCCTGTTCTTGATGTATTCAGACAGACTTGCATAAGCAACAAATTCATTCAAGAAAGTCTTGATGCCCAGTAGCTCAGCAACAACATCACAGTCTTTCCACTCCACACCCATGATGAAGGCAACGGGGCGTAGTACGTATGAGCAAATAAACTGTACATGGAAAAGAGATAGAATGTCACTTTCTCAGCTTTAAGCGTTTATAGTAGTCCAATATGCCTCTTTAAAATAACTTTCATCCTTTACGTTAACTAGACACAATTTGACTTTATGCCAGAAGATGCAAAGGAACAGAGTGATTCATACCTCAAAACTTAGTTCCGGATGCCCAACCATGGACCCAATCCAGGACAACACTCCATTGAAAAATGCAAGAAATGCAAGGAAGGCAATCAGATTAGCAGCAATGTTGGCGACCAGTGCAATGGCCGTAGAAGCTCCTTTGGCAGCTGCTTCAATCACATTTCTTTCACTTCTACAACAGCACCAAAAAACAACAGAAAACAAAATTTGAGAAAAACACAATGTACTAACAAAACCTGCCATTTCTACTTGTCCATTAGGTCTGAGAATAAGGACAAGGTCTGAGCCTGGTTTAACTCATTGAAAGAACCAGATAGCACATCGGGCCCTGACTGCTAAGATCTGGTTTCTGTGGAAAGAAATCACTAAAGAAGCATTACTACATTATCATTACCCTTTTGCGGATGGGTTGCTAGTCCAGTGTAGAGTTTCCCCAATGACCTGCTCCTATTCATTTACATGTACACGTATATATGTTGTAGTTCAATTTTATCTGTGGTTCAATTTTTATTTTCCTTTGTTTAAAGCTCACAACCATACCAGGGGATGGCGTAGTAGTGAGAGCACTCGCTTCCCACCAATGTATTGCCCGGGTTCAATTCCCGGACCCGGCATCACATGTGGGCTGAGTTTGTGTTGGTTCTCGACCCTACGCGTACTCCGGTTTTCCTCCCTCGGCAAAAACCGACACGCAGCTTATTCAAGCTGGCTGTTGGCTGTGCTCCAAGGTCATGCATGGACCGCACAGCGGCTGCCAGCAGCGACTACAGTGTGTTTATGCTTTCAGTCCGAACTTGTTGAGCTGCGTCCTTGCTGTATTTGCGAGGGCGATTAGCGAGAGTTATTATTGTTATTGTTATTATTACTATTAAAAGAAAATAAAAAATGAACCAAGAATAAAACTGAACCACAACATATACACCTGCAGCTGTACAGCAAAGTTTCTTAACAAATGAAACACATGAAAAACCAGTGACACTCATTTCTTTTTTCACAAAAATCACCAGGTGTGCCCACTCCCACAACTGAAATAAAAAATCACCAAAGATCACTAAGATCAATTGCTCCTCAAAGAGCATATAAAATTGCTTAGTGTGTCACTGGCCTTCTGCTTGAAAGTTCAACCTCCCAACCATATATTAGCACACTTCTACTGAGAATCAGAATAAGCAATACTAAACTCAATATTCCATCAATGTAAACAAAAAGAATATTCAAATGGCTTACCCTTTGGGAAGCTCAATGTCTGCCTCGTTCAGTGTCTCTGGGACTTCAGTTTCAGGATACATCAACTTGGATATTGCAAGGGCGGCTGGGGCAGACATCACAGAGGCACTTAATAAGTGAGATGCTGACACACCAAACTCAATGTAAGCTGCTAACACACTTCCAGCAATTGTTGCAAAACCTCCTGTCATAATGGCATGAAGCTCTGACATAGTAACATGCTCCAAGAAAGGTCTGACCATGAGAGGTGCTTCCGTCTGCACAAAAAGGAGATTATGTTTCAGTTAGCCCTTTAAGCCCTAACAGTGACTAAAATGAAATTTCTCTTTACATAATCACTGCTTTTTCAAACAATCAAGTGAAACAATCAAGTGATTAGAATAAAGGAAACAATCACCAAGGATAAGATGTCTTGATACTTAGACAAATTCTCCAAGTTTCATTCCAAAATGCATCAAGAACAGTTAGGAGAACATGAATTTTCAAATCAGGGATTAAAGGGTTAGTCTAAGTAGAGCCAGTGGAATAACTGTGCAGCATGTTCTTCAAAGATGAGGTATTGTCACTATTTTTCCCCTTGGGAGTTGGGTGCCAAGTGGGCACTTTCCTGTTTAAGTGTGTTTTTCCTAGTAGCTTTTTGCAAATGTTATTGTATGAACCATGCGAACGTGTGATCATAATCTACATTTGTGGTGATCTCATTAAACTAGACTTAACTAAACTAAAACTAAACTAAGCAAAGGGCATTAAGAGTAAGTTACCAAAAAGAAAATTTATATTGCAGTACTATCCAAGAAAACAAAATCACCACTGTCTTAACTTTTAAAAAAATTATTTATATAGTTAAGATTGGCACAAAACAAAAACAGAATTACCCTTACTTGTCACTCACTTTGGTGAGTAACAACTCTCTGTGCTTAAGACAAAAGCACATTTATAACTGTTTATCAGCTGTTGTTTATCACAGTACCTGTCCAATGAAAATATTACCAGCGGCATTCAGGGATTCAACTCCAGATGTTTTCATGGTGATTTGCATTAGCCATGCAATCTTCTTGATGACCACTTGCATGATGCCCACATAGTAACACACAGAGATCACAGAGCTGAAGAAAATGATGATGGGAAGAACCTAAAAAAGAAAGGCATCATGAACACGACTGTCATTAGGGTTTAAAAAAGCTACTTACAGGAAAAAATTAGGTAATCAATCATTGTGCTAAAGAAAACCTATCATGGCTGCTTTCTTTGATGTGAAGGTCATCTTCACTGCAATTGTCAGCCATCACAGCCAGTTGTTGTCCTACTATTTAAGAAATTTCTGAAAACCACAATTGTGAGAAAGCTTCCTCCTAAAGATCATTATTATACAAATGGTTGCATAAAAGGGGTGTCAACTAAGTATTAGTCATTTTACTGAAAGGAAAAATTAAATTTGGAATCATGGACAAGAGCCTCTTCAAAGATGACTCAGGAAACTGAAAACCAACCAAGTTTGCAAAAAAAAAAAATTCCTGTACAAGTACACTAACCCACCCTTGATCTATTAAGGTAACTACAGATGATGGGAACTTAAAATTATTAACTGGCTAACTTTTCTTTTCCTTACACCATTTTATTAAAGAACTGTACCTTAAAAGCAAAGAAATGTCTAAAGTAATCATCTCCAAACACAAATTTAGCGCCCACGGTGGTGTACTCAAGGAATGCAGAGACTTGGTTACCAAGTCCCTTGAAGGCCTGGAAGCCAATTGAAGTCCGTAAAATAAGAAGGCCAAAGATAAACTGTAAAGCAAGACCCCAGATGACAGGGCGCCATTTAACCTGAAAAGGAAACCATGGATAACAGTGCATTAGTATTTATAATACCTCTGCAAGCCTTGCCTAAGAAGTCAATGAGTAAACCGTTAAAAATAGTCAACCCAATCATCGAAAATAATGTCATTCTGTTTTATTAGTAAACTACTGTTGTATCACATAACTGCTTGCTGATGTACCTTTGGAGTTAACAGATAAAAATTCTACAGCACGACCATGTAATAAAAAATACTTAACTGTTCTTTCCTTCCCAAATTATTTTTGCAAAGAAAATTAAAGGGTTCTCTCACATTTACAAGTAAACAACCTCAGTGAATAGATTAAAGCAAAAAGTATTGTATATATGATACATTTGAAAATAATCAGTAAAAACTAACAAAATGTACACATCCTACCTTTCTGCGGTGTTTGGAAAAGACCCAGCAAAACAAGACATTAACAAATAATCCGGCAAGAGAGATAAAGCGCACAGGTTGTTTGGCAGTGTCAAGTCCAAAGAAGATTCCAAGAGCAATCAAAACAAGGACGAGCAAAATCCTGAAATTAATTAAAAGGTAAGGTTAGGAAAGGTAAAGTTTTCAAAAGGTCATGAACTGTTACTGCAAAGGTTTTTCCAAATTCAAAGGCTTGAAATGAGGTTAGAGGAATTCCTGCACTTCCTCCATGGATAGCACAAGTACATCCCTTAGTGTAACAACATGCATTTAAAACATGCTCTAAACAAGCTGATAACAGAAATACATCTCTTAGTTTCACAAAATGCCCTAGTAAGATTCATTTCCATTTCAATCTCTCTTAATCCAACTATACTTCAACTTAGTCACAAATAATGCAAAGAGTTTTACGAACCATTTCAAATATCGCCATGTACGATTCACTGCATTCACAACAGGTTGAATACACACTTGGTAGATGGCAGCCCCACAATGATCGCGGATGAACATGTATGTCATGCAGAACCAAAGAAACATTGTTATGCCAAACAACCACTTTGCCTTGTCAAATCCACTAACAGCAATTGCAGCAATGCTGTAAGCCAGCATGATTACAGTGACACACACCAGGATGATGGACAAACTATGCCGTTCCCACAATTCACTCCACTTTTTTCTCTCTGGTGAATCCTCCCATTTTGCAATAAAAACATGAAAACCCTTCTCCTGAGTGGGACTGTCATCAGGCTTCAAACTGGATTTGGACTCGTTCATGCCTGAAGTATCCAAATGATCAAGCTATATATAGGTGGAAATAAAAACAAAATAAGAGTATGCTAGATATTAACTATGAGGCTTTACAAGCAGAGGCAAAACACTTTCACTCATCCGCCTGTCCAAGATGAGTACGGTACTTTTTGATCTTGGACGAGTGGATTTCTCAAAGCACTTGTCCGACGGGACAAGTACAAGTTACGGCGATTTTTTTTCATCAAGTTCTGAGTTTCCCAAGCAAATCTAGAACTTGACTTCGCTAACTAACCTAGTATAGATAGGTATGAGACTACACAAGCCAGAAATAAATTTGCTGCCTCAAAAAACTTAAATAATTTAGATAAATCTGAGTTTGATAACAGTTCACAATTAGATGGCACCCTGGACTTGCTTACACTGCTCTAAGTCATTAGCTCAGCTCCTGGAATGCTCAAGTTGGGCTTATGTGAATTTGTTTTTCAGATTGGTTTCAAGAAAACGGAAACATATCTTTGTATGGCTCAGACTAGCATGGCACTATACTGGTCTCACGTGATAAACTGTATGTCATCAGAATGGCAGGTACCAAAGAGACAAGAAAAAATGCAACTTTCCTCAACTGTTATAGGAGTGTCAAGTGCCACTACAACATTATTCAAACTTTAACATTTTTTGGATTAATTACACTTTCAAATAAACAAAGACTACAGTACAGCTCAGAGATAAGTGTCGAACGCACACGCAAAACACATGCACGTTTTTTGCGTTAACGCGTGTCAAAAAGCGCGTTTTGAAACACGTTTCTTGTGTGAGCTTTTTCATTTCTAGCCCATGCAAACCAAACAAGATAGAATTGATCTTGTGGGAAAAAACTTATAAATGTAAATGTCTGTCAATATCAGCCCTGTCTTGTTTTACATTAATAGGGAGCAGAACAGGAGTATTAGGGTCTAACAGGCAGCAAGGGTCGCCTCATATAATTATACTTCGATAATACGGAGCAGTCAAAAGCTCATTATGAAGTAACCAGCAAGAAAAAACAGCAACTGTAAGTTGCATAATCAATAATGCCAATTCATTCTGAGGGGGAGGTTGAGAATACGGCTGGAAGGGACACAGGTGGACCATACTCGCTCTTCTCCTTGTTACCTTTACTTGAAAGCCAACTCCCCCTTCACTCCCCTTTTCATCTGCATTCCACACAAGCCAGAAACTTTGGACTTTGAAATTGTTTATGTTTTTAATTTGTTTGTTCATATGTTACTAACAAAAAATGTTGCTGGTCTGTACAGATTTAGAAATCTACATCTACATTTATTAAGTTGATAACATCGTTTAAGACATCACATCAACTATATAAAAAATAGATACAAAATAAAAATGTAAATAAGATATAAAAATACTTAGTTACTATTTACTTGTTTACAAGCTTCCCTAAATTTAATTTAAAATTCGATAATGACTTGCAGTTCACTAAGTCAGCGGGCAGTAAGTTCCACTCTGTTATTGATCTAGGAAAAAAAGAAAACTTAAAAACGTCCTTAGATACTTTTGGCATCCTATACTTAAAAGCATGGCTATTGCGTGTTCTTTTTTCACTGTTTGGTATTAAGTGATTTTCCGTAGTTATGTCTACTAGGTTATGACTAAGTTTGTACATTAGAGTCAGTCTGTTTTTCTTTCGTCTTGTTTCTAGCGTGTCCCATTTCAAATCAGATAACATGTCTGTCACGCTGGCTGTTTTGTTGAAGTTTTGAAGGCAAAAACGGGCAGCTTTTCTTTGAACTCTCTCCAGGTTTGAAATATCTTTTTTGTGGTGTGGGTCCCACGAGGCACTTGTGTACTCCAATTTGGGTCGGACGATGCTGGTATAGGCCGTTTCGCGTACTTTCCTGGGGCAGTTCCAGAGATTTCTCTTGATCAGCCCCAAGGATCAACTTGCCTTGCTTGAGATAGATGAGATATGTTCAGACCACTTTAATTTACTGTTAACAGTAATTCCTAGGTACGATGCAGAGTCAACCTGCTCAAGTTTGGACCCACAGAAAGTATATGTCCGTTGAGGAGGACTTTGCTTATTTGAAATGCAGATGATGTTGCATTTAGAAGGGTTAAACTCCATTTGCCACTTGTTTTGCCAGAAATAAAATGTCTAGGTGCTAGCCAAGCGTGATGATCTAATCTAATCTAAAATGTTACTGAAATGTACAGATTTACAAACAAACAAAAGACCTAGGTGCTAGCATTGTGTGTTGATCTGATCAGCAATGACCGCCATTTTCAAAAACCAATCATTGCAGCGCGAATTCCGATGCACAGCTATAGTATCAGCAATATTTTACCCCGGGCAGGCCAATCAGTCATGCGGAAACAGTGACGCCAAAGCAAACAGATGATAAATCGAAGAACCAAACTTGAAATTTTAAAACATCCCAGTTCCTTTAATGGTCTCCTGTTTGTTCCTACCACTACAAGTCATGATGTCGTATATGAAGCGAATTATTTACCCCACGTAAGTTATATCTCGCCGGCAATTTGCAGATTCCCTCCCTCGATCAAGAGGGCCCAAGTTGCGCAACGAATAAAGAGGCCCTGAAAGTTGAATGTAAATTAGACTTGAAAACTCACGAAACGCCACAGTTAAGTCGGCGAAAACTGTAATTGTAAAACTGTTGCGTGGCTAGGGCCGGTAAAGCTACCAGTATACGTCTGAAACTTGAGATAAAAGCTCAGTTCCCAACCCAAATAAGAACAAATACGATTTGAGCGGAGAATACGTGCGGCGTAAGCGGAGTTTGTTGCTCAAAGTGTGTGGCTGGCTTCAACTTAACACGCACTTATTCACTGAATGAAGTGAAACTCATTGTCGACCTTACCCGTGATAGTTACAATTGTTCTGGCTACACGGAACGAAATCGATGGAGTGTGGATTTGAGGCAATATATTTGAGCGCGCGGACTCCACATTCCTTGTCCATTCTAATTCAAATCAAACCTTCCATCTACCAAAATTAAGAATACTGAAAGATATCGCAAAGGCTTAGACGCAAATGCTACGGAAAAATTTTGGCAAAGATAAACTTACCGATGTCATTCTCGTAGATGTGCTGTTTTGTAGGGAAACCCAGAACAAACTTTATAAACAACTCGCGGAGAGCACGTGCTGAAAGTTTGTCGTTGTTCGCAAAAAGCGAACCTACGCTTCGTGACGTCATGCATAAATAAACGCTTTCATTCATCTGTCTTGGCGTGAAGATTGAATGGAAATCACGAGAAAGATAATTTACAAAATATGTATTTATAATAAAAATACACCGATCTTTCGGGGATAGAATAACGTTTTCGCTAATCCAAATTCATGTTCAGTTGTCAAAGTAGCTAGACTGAAAATTTAGAGCCTTGCCAAAACACGTGGGAAACGATTTCGATCGCTCCTCGTGCTCGAAACATAAACAGCTGGAAAATACTATTAGAGGCTCAACAACAAATTTGAATCGACCATACGGTTAAAAACTAAAAAGTTGTACGTACCATCATCGAGTTTTCATCGTCACCGTCGCTAAGGGCACTGCGGAGTCCATCGACGACACAACCACTGTCTTCAAGATTTACCGCGTTTTTTCTTGGCGGGCTTTCCATTGTTGATCACGACAGAACGAGTCTTCGTAGCTCGATCAGCTCGTAACTAAGGAAGAAACGGAGGCAACTGACGGTAAATATAGAGTAGTTTGTGTCATATTCTAATGAAGACTACACACTTTTAACTTTGTTGCCTTGAAAACTGAATTTTCGTGAAAGCATGTAAACGGCGCGTACTCAAGTTTGGCGCCAAATCAAGCAAGCATCGTACTGTTACGACGTATTTTACTCACCGAAAATCCCTCTTAGGCCTTTGGTCGTCAAGACAGGCTGAACTAAAAGAAACTTGAGGTTGATTCGGAGGTCTCCTGTCAAAAGAAGATGAACCAAAAAGATAAAACGAAAAAAGTTTGAGGTGGAAGTTGTTTACAGCAGGACAGACTCGTTGAAGACTGCCGTGAGAGGTCATTTCAAAGTTATTTGGCCTTGGCGCGAAGATTAAATCAGCCAATTAGAACGCGTGACGTATGCACGCGCCCAAACCAATCAGATCCGAGTGACAACACGCCAACTGAAATAAATATGTATTGGACTATGGACCACCACTATTACTCGATGTTTCTAAAAACCGGGGCGAGAATTTAGCTGCCGTTGACTGGTCGCTGGTGTTATTTTTTGCGTAAATGAAAAGAAAAGGTTGAACAAAAAAGCCTGGAAAACGAGCCTCGATGTGAATGGGGAGGATGAAGCTAGAGGAAGGCTTGATCCATAACAAAACGTTTTTCAGCAAGGATTGTTAAAATCTATTTGAAACTGGGTGTAAAGAAGTCTTTATTATCGAACAAATTTAAAGTCTTTTAACGTAAAAATCAGTCGTATTATTAGAGAAAAACGCTTCAACGTCTCCATGACGCCACTGTCGAGCTCAAATGAATGAAAGAAAGAAATGGATTTTATAAACCTATAATTGTACATAAGTGTTAGTTGTTCTTGCATTTCTTTTTGCTCTTTTTTTAATTCTCTGTTATTCGAACTTTTAAGTCTCTTTCTGCTAAAATTTATCTCCGAAAAGTTCGAGTCTACAGTCCCCAGATCAGGGTCCAATCCACAATCCAGAACGTCCTTTGAATGCTGATAAACTTTGAAGTAGATTTTTCGAATTTCAATAGCACATGTGTTGAAATAAACATGATCTGTACACTGTTCAACAACATAAGCCACTAACTCATGATATTTTCTCGCCCGATTCTTTTCAAAGGTTTGTTTCATTTCCTCTTTCAGTTCGACTTCTGGCTCGATTTACTGTTAACTTGAGAGCTCTAGAACTCAGAGAGCGGGAAAAGCAAACGCGGAATTAAAATACGTGACTGCGTAAGTGGTAATGGTACGTGCAGCAGATCAGTAAATGAGATTAAACCATTAGTGAATTTCGATCCTGACGCGATGAAAGGGAAGTTTGTTTATACTGGGCATATTATTATTATTATTATTATTATTATTATTATTATTATTATTATTATTATTATTATTATTATTATTGTAAGTGCGACTGAAAATCTTGTTTCCCGTTTACAATTATGTATTTTTCAAATAAAAAAATATACTACTCCTCCGCGCTTTATATGAGCGATATATTGCCAGGGCCGTAGCCGGTATGAGGCAAACCGAGGCACTTGCTTCAGTAATTTTTATCGTTTAACACCCTAAATACCTAGGAAGAGGATTTAACCATGGACATTGCCTCAGTCAAATTTTTTTTTCTGGCTACGGCCCTGATCGCGTATCGATAGTCAACACGGCTGTGCACGCCTCGTTGACTATTAACTCTTTTCCGTCAAGAGTTGTATTTTCCCGACGTTGAAGTCGGGAACCATTGAGCCACTTGTGACGTCATCATTTTTGACGTCACCAGGTTGTTTTGATAAGCAGCTAGCACAGCAAGGACAGATCCATCCATACGTGTGTCCATTTTGAATATCGACCAAATTCTGGCAGAGCTATACCAGAAAAACGTGTCCAATTTTGGCTGCAAAGTTGGTAGTAAAATAGGCCAAGTCACCTAGTTGATCAATGTTCCATTTTCAGGTTTTTAGAAGGACTGAGGCCAAAACTTTTCCAGTGGATAGAAAGGTGATAAAGGGTAGAAGATAAAAAGAAAAGAAAGGGAGAGAAAAAGGAAAGCAAAAGAAGCGAGAAAAAATTAGAAATGAATCAGCAAAAAAAAAAATTGTCCAAATTTTGGCTTATGCGCATGCGTGAAAGCAAAATAATGTACAATTTACAACAGAAGCTGGCTCAAAATTGAGCTAAAATGTAAGAAAACGCTTTCGTAGCAAAGTTTAGTGGCATTTGGCATCATAGCACTTCAAAAACCGCTTTAGCGGTAAAAAATGCGTTTTTCTAAGGGAAAAACGCTGACGGTAAAGGGTTAAGGAGGCCCGGCAGCTACTTGTCACATCACATAGCCAATCAATGGAATGACGAATGTAGGCACTTAGCGCAGGTATGACAGTAATTGCCACCGTAACACCCGTTTATCACAAAGGGTCACGCTAGTTAAGACGAAATTGTCTCAATTAGAAAATGGTTAAATTAGAATGTACTGTTCCAGAAAATATCCATACGCCTCCCACGGAGGGTTTTTTGGGTTTGAACCCCCCACCCCTCTGGAAATTCCAGTTTAGGTTCATACTTTCCTTTAAAAAAATTTGGCCTTTAAGACCCCCTCCCCCTTCGGAATTTCCAATGACCCTCTGCGGTGGGGGTATGGATATTTTCTGGAACCACACAATTCAATGAAAGCTGCAATGTCCTTTGGTCGAAAAAGTGACGTTTGAGAACACTCTACCCTGCATCATTTCGACCACTCAGCAACAGTAAAATCTGGAGAGTTTTGATAAGTCATGATAGGAAGTAGCGTGCATGAGTTTCAAGGACTTTTCTTTTCTTTGCCTGCATTGAGATCTCGCAATTGCTCAAATTCGAAAACCACTGCTCTGCTTAAAAGGTTTGTCCGTATGCGTGGGATGGCCATGATCTTGTGTAATCGAAATTCCTTCCTACCCGAATGAGGAGGGCCTCATAGGTTAACCCGCAGGCAGGAGGCCAGCATAAAGAGTTGTCTACAATTCTCAGACGAGAGCCCTAAATAGCACACTGATCGCTCCCCGCCTTTTCGATCGCCTCGCGCCTTCGGTGCCTGTAGCTGTCATCTAAAGCAAAAATGTTTTCTTATGCGGGATTCATAATTACTCTTGACGTTTTGTTTTGTTTTGTTTTGTTTTTTTTTCCTTTATGGGACAAAATTACGATTAGAACTTCAGTTTCTGTTTATTTCAGAATGAGAAGCACGGACATCGTCCCGATATCGGAAGAACACAGGCGATTTTCACTCGCACTGGTGTTCTGAACTTCACGAAATTTTGGTCACCCAGTACTAGTCCTCGCTACCCTGTACCAAGTTGCCTGCGTAGCAAACGTTTCCGTCGGGTTTCAGAGCAAAAAAACGAGGGGTGTCAACTCTAACACGTGCTGTTTGAACAACACTACACAGTAATGAGGGTCGTCCCGAAAATCTGCAACAACCTCCCCATTTTGTTATGAAGATCCCACAAAAATAACAAACGATATCAAAAATTATAGTTGGAAAAAGAGACGGAGAAGGAGGCAAAAGAGAGCTCTGTCTCTCCTCAATATCAACCCGCTTTATCTTTTCGTCCGCTTCCACATTTCGCCGATCTTAGGGCCCGTTTAAACATGCGATTTTTTGCGCAATTTTTGTCGCACATTTCAGTGCAATGTTTGTCGCGCTCGAGCTCGCGATAAAAATTGCAAGTGAGTGTAAACTAGCGGCGATTTGTGTGCGATTTGTCGCCGCGATATCGTAGAGGTTTCGATTGATACAACTTAGCGGCGGTTTGCGGGAAATTGCAGCAAATATTGCACTGGAATCGCAGCGAAATCGCTGCTAGTTTACACTTGCGACAAAAGTTGCATTGGAGAGCGCGACAAAATATTGCACCAAAAATCGCATGTGTAAACTGGCCTTTACGCAGCTTGCATTTCCTATGTCTCTTCTGGTCGCTTACTCCTAGAGGTAAGCAGAGGAGACGGCTGAAATTTAGGCCACGTTCCTCAGTACTAGAATAGACTGTGGGAAGCTTAAAGAGGAGAGCCAATTGCATTGTGTTTACTGACTGTATTAGCAACAGCCAGCAGTTCTAAACGATGCTGTTGCAATTAAAGTAAAGGCTTTCAGAAAATATGATTAATCAGATAGCCGCATTGAAAACTAAAATGTCAGGAATTAGTTTTTAAAGATGCGGTGATGCTGGTTCGGTGGGTGCGGGAAGGTAAATAGGCCACTGTAAGGAAATTCAAACACTTTTTATCTTTGTCAGTTATTGTAAATCTCTAGCACACTCAACATGGGCACCAGACAGGAAAATGTAAGCAAAATACATGAAATGTCATTTTCTGTTTTCTCCGATTCTTGTTTCGGGGCCTTCAACATGGATATTAATTTAAATATGATAACACAGGTTGATCTGTTCGGATTCTGTAGCTAAAACTTTTTTTTAAGTCGTAGAGCGTTATAGGAAGCAAAATCTTATCGGCCGAATTTAACCGAGCTGCTGTTTGCTCTTCAAAAATGCTACCTGACTTAATTTCGAATTATATACGACATATTTTATTTGTCCCTCCAAAAACAAAAGGAATTAATTTTCCTATATTACAAAGGTTAGGGTTTGAGATGACATGCAGGCAAACATTTTCCCACGATTGAACCGTGAGGCGGTTATTATTTTCCGAACTGGTATTCTAGATAAATAACTGGTTGGATGCCCCTGCCTGACTCAAGGTCCGGCGTGTATTTTGTGCATATCTTTTGAGAGACTAAGGCCGAAGACAGAATAAAATTCTTCACGGATGTTTCTTTTCTTTGATCGGGGTCAGGTGTAAACACCTGTAAGTCGTGAAAACTTGAAGCAAGAGTAGACTTACTTTCGACATTTCTATGCATATATTTTCGTCAAGACAAACTGAAGCAAATAAACGGGTCCATTTTTTGCACGCGCTGCTTCTCTTAGACAAAACGTTGGCATATTTTATAATTTTGGAACTGGAATGAAATTGTATTTTTCAGTTGGCCTTGTCGAGACTAAAATAGCAATCGATCTATTGTCATTTTGACGCTGGTGATACATAATAATAGCATTCAAACTTTAGTGCTTCGATTCAGTGGGTTGCCTAATTAAAGTATTTTTCGGATGCAACGTGTATGCCTGGGGGAGGTATCCTTAAGAGGGGCCAGCATCTCGTTTTGTGGGCAAAGTTATGACTCCAGTAGTATTTTTCCCGGATTCTACCTTAAAAGGGGCGAAAATAATTCTTGCTATTTCAGATTGTTAGTGCCTCAGTTTACCTAATAAGAAAAGTGTTCACAAAGAAAAGCCGAGTTCTAGGAGGTAACTCTGTATTGTCTTTGGCAGACAGCTAGGCGACAGCATTTAAATTATCCCTCAAGGGTAGATTGAAACTATTGTTTAATAATTTTCACTACTTAAACTTTAAAAATAGCGGGCTCCGATCTAAACCCATTTCAGTGTGCCCAACCCTGATATTTCAACGTTGCTTACAGTAAACAGGGTAAAGAAGGCATATAGCACAGAGAAGAATAACTTTTATCTCCTTAAAGTGACCCGCCTAGGAACAAATTTGGGAGGTACAATCATTGTCTTAAACCGCAGTTTCAGTTAGACCTTGTTTAAATAACCGGCCCATAAAGGTTAAGATTCCTGTATTGTCAGATTAATTCATGAGCGACAGAGCCGAGTAGAGTATTTGGAGATCCTGCTGTGCACCGTTGATGTGCACAGTTTAACCCAAGTTTACATGTTTGACTGATTAAAATCTCGCGTCATTGATTTCTCAGTACTTAGAAGAGATTTTTCCAAGATAATACAGCGGATATTTTTTGCTAGAGGGTTAAATTAGTTTTACAATTTACAATTAACCATGCTCAGACAAAAGGAGACGTCTCCTGAAATTAAAACAAAGTTAGATGTAAGCCCCAAATATATTATGTAATATTCCAATATTATTTGCAGTTTTCCCGAATAATTTCTCGAGGCTCCCGATTCCCGGCAATATCTTCAGATTCCCGAATAAATTTTGCGGTTCTCCCGAAACAGATATTCTTAGAGTTGGCACCCTCCGTAAAAAAGTCCGAAGAACGGGATTTTCGAAGTTTTAGCCTCGCGAAAAATGGGGCGAGAGCAAAAACTGAGAGAGGGGGGAGGGGGAGAGGAAGGGAGGAGACGCTTGCAGACAAACCCCAGGATTTTGAAAACCGCCCACGTTTTCTGATATGCCTGAGCGATTGATGCTGTCATAAATCACACTTATATTATGGGGTTGGAAGGCCTACGCAACTCCTACTTCACGTCTTTGTTCGCCGCGCCTTATCTCGGTCTTTTGACCAATTTTGCTTCTTGTGTTTTTGTAGTGGGTTGAGTTTGGAGGATTATTCTCAGTTAAATTTGACCTCTCATTGTTTGTTAAGCGACTTAATGTAATTTCTATGCCGCTCTCGGCATATTAGGTACGTTGAATCTGGCTTGTTCACTTGATAGAGTTTTTTCAGCCTCTCATGTTTGTATCTGTGACAATAAAGGATCTGAAATATTATCTGGAACGTGATGAGTTCCCCAACTGATGTTTGTAACGCCGCTGGGCTCGGCTTACTGTTGCAGGATGTTGTGTTTCGCATCACGGAGTGTGATCTATAGACCCTTTTCGTCAAAGACGTGAAGTATGAGTCGCGCAGTGTTTCCAACCCCATTTTATAACAATGACAACACAGCCTTCTTTCGCAAGTGCTAACACTTGAAAAATTAGACTTTTCCGAAATCCTGTAGAGAGCACAGTAAGTAGATCTCCTCCTGTGAAGAGCTGTTTCACTGAGGTTTGTCTGCAAGCGTTTCCTTCCTTCCTCTCCCCCTCCCCACTCTCTCATTTTTTGCTCTCGCCCCATTTTTTCGCGCGGCAAATTGCTCTCGCCCCATTTTTCGCGCGGTCAAAACTTCGAAATCCCGTTCTTCGGACTTTTTTTGCTCTGAAACCCCACGGAAACGCTTGCTACGCAGGCTATGTACCAGCCACCCGCTACATTTACCTGTCATCTGTTACCCCCAGCCACTACTCGTCACTCACTGTATAGGCTATGAGCTTACTGACTCGGATATAAAACTTCTTCAGTTTTCATGCATGCCAATGCAGAAATTGGACTTGAATAGCAACCAAGCATCATTTAAACACAAGATCGTATTGCACTGCGCTACACATCAAATGAATTGAGCCAGGATCCCTTTTTGGCGTGCAGAGTTTCAAAAATGTAGTAGTCAATATTTCTTTTTAACATGTTTTGACTATAGCGTGCATGTGGCATTTGAAACCCGTTCACCAAGCCAGAAAGCTATCACAATTAACATATGAATGTAAACACCCGCAAATAACCGCAATAATATACACGTATAACTTCCTTGGGAATTAACAAAGTGTATATATGCGGCGCACGTGCATCAGTGTCATCAATTGATGGTGGGAAAGCGCCTGGGGGCTTGTGCATTGATCGCTTCTCTCAGCTTATGGAGGCCGTTTGGGTGGTTTTCTGAGCACAACAGTAGAGGTTTTTCAAACTTTATTTAGATTTTGAATACTTTTCGAAGGAAACCTGCATGCATGGCGATTATTTCGATCGAACTTTAGGTCCACGCAAATTCTCAAACCTGTGCATGATGAAGATGTGCTATGAATGAATGTGGGTTTGGCAGCGGACTTGGCGCCAGTGTTTTACTCCTCTCACTGAAGATGGCAGAACAGAGAAACTCAAAGAGGACAGAGGGAAATTTCTCGCTTTCACTTTTTTGCGCGAAATTTGAAATACAGCATCGGTAAAAAAGTTGAGAAAATAATGGCGCCAACATGTTTTATTGAAAGTAAGTGAAACCAGCCGTCCGTGTATAGAACTGAACGCTTGTGTTTTCTGAATTCACTTTTTCAGGCTTAATCACAATTGCTTTAATTGTGTGCATCACTGCGAAGATCATTTTTCGTTTGAAAAAGTAGAATTGCCGGAAACGGACATTACTTACACTAATTAGGATATCCGGCAGACAGTTAAAAATAAATTCACTTCTTTCTATTTGAGTACTGAAAAGATTCTATTCTCAGATAAAGCAGTCATGAAAGAATCCTTTATATGGTAAACATATGCATGCATGAAAGATCGTGTAATGCATCACTTCACCTTCACGTGTTTTACTGATGTGTTGATTCAATTTTGTCATAATTATGATTAAATACATCGAAAATACAAAAATGCCTCTGTTGCATGTACAAATCGAAAGTTGAAAAATTGTACGTCCGGATGATTTATTTGTTAGCTATAGACCATAACATTTTAGGGCGTTTAGTTTTGTGAGGGATTTGAAGCTACAAAAATTTTCCAGTTTGTAAGCTAAGGACTCCTTTCCTTGTAATTAGTCTGACGAGAAATAACTTGCAATTTTAATTTTCCATGCATAGCTACAACCATTTCGTCTTTTTGTTTCCAAAGAACTTGTTTCTTGGTTCATGCTGACATGACCAAAATGGTGCTTATTACTTTTAACCTATCGTACCGGATGTGTCGCTTATTTTCCGCGTACAAGCGTATACATTTCGTATATCATGTGTACTAACTGTACTTACCGCATGCCACTGCTAGACTAATTAAAGAGGGCTGCAGCCGTAGCGTTACAAGACTTTTGCAAAAACACAAGCTACAAAGCTGTAAATATACAAAATGACTGAATAAATTCATAGCCATATATATTATCTGTATAAATAAATTATATTACCTCAAAAGGCTGCCAAAAGAACTTAACTACCTGACAATTCAATAGTCTTGGAAATCTCCCTTGGCTAGACGTCTGTCGATGCGGCTGACGCCCATAAACAAAAAGAAAGATAAATTGTGACATATATATAAGTGATGATTACTTTAACTGTCAAGAAAACTGGTTTTCTGAAGCAAATTAAATAGGTAACAAAATGAACAGAAGGTCATACTGACATCGAAAGAACAGCTTTCCAAACATTGACGTGAGTACACATGTCAGGTAAAATCTACTGTCATGCAAAAAAATTAGCATCACTGATTTGAAAAGCAACTAACAATTGAACCAAACTTGAACTGGTTCCAGACTTAAAGTGCTTTTTACGGTGTACTTTAAATAGTGTGGAGAAGAGTTTCTGCGACTAATAGCGACGTCTGCTGAACTTTGCGTCAAGTCTATGAATATAAAAATTTTTCCTGCCATGCACCCCCCGGGGGAGGCTACTCAATAAAGTTTTACACTAATTTTTACCAAAATGGTACCCCTTTCATCTACCTAGAGCAAAATTGCATCCCTTTCTTATACCTCAAAGATAAAACAAAGCAATCAACAATAGAATTTTATATATTCGCCACGTTTTTCCCGGGTTTTCAGTCGTTCTGATTCAGTTGCGTAGTCATTTCTGTCAAAATGTGGCACCCTTTGATATACTTCGTTTTAGCCACCATTTCTTCCACTTTGCAGCTGATTTGGTAACCCTTTCGTATACTAAAATGGCATTTTCCCTACCCTTTCATATACTGCGAGCTCAAAAAAGGCACCCCTTTCGGGCGGAGCCTCCCTGTATAGCCCACTGTAGGGAGTATCTCCCCGGGCATGCACCTATCTACAAAAATTGAACTGGTTCCAATTCAACTAAGATGATATTTATTTTTATTTATTCACCAGTACGGTTGTGGGCGAAAACAATATCTGTAAGAGTATAAATTTAGGTTTGAATAGGCATTATCGCTTCTAATTATGTCCTTCCGGCTCGACTATCCCGGAGGGACTGAAAGGACTGTTCGTAGTCTAGGTTCTGAGACTAGATCAAACACTCACCCCCTTTCAGTGGGAATCAAATTGGCTGAACGTAAAACCGTTTAAAGTCCCGATATAAAAATGCATATTCTCCTTACTGTTCTATATGCATTTCTTATGGAACTCGTAAGGAGAATTTGGCTAATTATCAAGACATCTTATCCTTGGTGATCACTTTCTTTATTCTCATCACTTGAATATTTGAAGAAGTAGTGTTAATGTAAAGAGAAATTTCACTGTCGTCACTGTTAAGGTTTAAAGTCTTCATGAGCTCATAAGGGAGCGGCAAAGAGATCCAACTGCATGAATGAGCAAGCACCAAAAAATAAAAACGAAACATGAAAATGAAACTGCACGTTAATTGATTAAAGGAACTGATAAATTTAAAATTTATATATCCAACTGAGATGGCAAAAGCGTATAGCCCATTGGCCGGTTTCCAATCCAGATGCAAGAAACCATCCTGCCTTTATATTACAAGGTGAAAGCCGTTGCTTAAAAATTTAAGTTAATTTATTGGATTGCTGTAAATAAATAATTCCAAATCATAACAATACATGTAGTTTAGAATTTGAGTATTCATGCTGTACGAGGCGACCCCGGAAGATTCTATTAAAGCTCCGTTTAAGCTTTTAAGGGCAAAATTCAATTTTGCTATTAGTCATTCATTCATTCATTCATTCATTCCTTCCTTCCTTCCTTCCTTCCTTCCTTCATTCAGTCATTGTTTGTTAGTTTTATTTATTTATTTATTCGTTTATTTATTTATTATTCAGTTTATTTCATTTGCGGGCTACGGAGGTGAATAAATCACTTTTGCGGTCGGGAGGTTCTTAGAACGCCCCCCCCCCCTCCCCACGCACCATAGCGCCCTATTCTTTTACTCGGCATCAATTTGCGGACGCGTGCCACGTAGGGTACGTCTCATGAAGAATAAAGAGTGAAATAAACTATTTTATATTTTTGTCAATTTTTCACGGGCAACTTTAACTTGTATTGAATCCAATACCAGAAAAGAAATTCCCCAACATAAATAGTTTTTAGCTAAATGTTCAAATTAAGTCGGAAAACTTATAGTTGTAAAGTGTTGTAAGGTACCTTTCCAAGGGTTTTATTGTTCGCATCTGACAGGAAATCTAACAAGGATCTAGTTCGATAGCTCTACCCCCCATGGTTCACTCTGATTGTGTTTTCTTGTTAGAATTTCTCCGTCCTTGTTTTAAGGCCCTGTGGAGTACTACGTATTACACATCTGTCGGCCGCCCTCTCTGCTAACCGTCCTCAAGTGGGAGATATATTAATCATGACCGGATGGTTAATCACGTGTTTGCGGCAGAACATGGCGTACATTTCACGCGGGTCTTTGTGTGCTTTATCAGGGCCCACGTTTTCACCAAATTATTGTAATTATATGACTGTAGATGATAAACAAGGCGAGCGGAAAGCAAACAGTGCAGTTTTTGAGAGCAAACCTAACATTTGGAGAATACAAAGTCACTACAAAACGCCGGAATGTTTGATAATAAAGGAATGGCGCCGAGGTGGGATTACACTCCTGACTGAAATCAGCAGACCGAATACTCTGTTAAGTTCTAGTAAATAGCACATTGAAAAGGCAAGACAATATTTCTCCTAGCTGACGTTTTAGTCTTTCAACTCCCGCTTGTAACGTTAAGGGGTGTATTTTGTTTCTTATTTTTACGTTTACAAGTGTGTAACTGTACGGAATTCCAGAAGGTGTTCCGTCAGATTGGGGTGCACCGAAGATACGTACTTACCTACAAACTACTTCCTCCAAAATCAGGTCTGTAAAGTTATCAAGAACTTTTCACGAAACTGGAAGGCAACGTTGTTTAAAAAACTGATTAAAACATGCCTGCACGACTTCCACCCGTGTTGTACCCGTGTTTTTCCTGTGATGAATTCTTGAGCACGAATACGCGAGTAGTAAAATACGTGCATGGTAGTTGTACAGACTTGTCAGACCCACTATAAAGAAGGCTTCTTGAGACGTCGTTTCTCCTCTGGTCGATAAATCCTGACTAACGGCACATAATTTTAATTAAAGCTAAGTACTACTCATTGCGTTCAGTCTGCCATTATTGGCCTCAAAAAAGAATTCGTTCACAGAAGACAAACTAGCAAGTTTTCGCTTAGTATATACACAAGCGTTCGCCAATATGAAGAGAAGTTATATTTTTCGCTAAAAAGGCTGCATGCAATTTTCAGCGGCGCGCTAGCAATAAGGCATTTTAAAAAGTCTGTTCAGTCGAGTGTGCATATGACAAGAAAAAATTCTCGTATGCCCCGGCTTTAAATTTTGACTGTTCAAATCAACTATCTAACAGTATTTTGCTGTTTTTCTTGATTTCTCTTTGTAGTTTTTTTGTATGAAAAATTCCTCTGCACACACTCTAGGGAGTAAATATTCTGGAAAATTTGTCCGGTAAAATGGAAATCATTTGACATTCTTCGAAGAAAACTTTCAAACTTACTTCGTTTCTAGTAGCTTGGCGGAGGCAAAGGAATCCATTTGTGTAGACAAATTGTGTTCGTTGCAAAAGGTACTAGATTTCGCGTGCGTCACTTATAAGTCTTAGGCAACTTAATAGTGCGGTGTAAAGAGGCGTCAAAATATTAGCCAAGGTAATTACATTCAACAAGTTAATGATCACGGAACGTTCTTGATTTCACTGATACGCGACAACGAGACTCTTTCTACCAGAACCGCAGAAAACAGGTCCGTTCCCCTTATTCAAGAGATAAGAATCTTGTTATTATTGAAACTTTCCAAAACAAATATAAGCCGGCGAGCTTTCACGTTTTTAACAATAGTCAAACCTCTCCTTATGGTCCCCTTTCCACAACGACCATGTTTTCTTTGTCCCAACCATGGATTGATTGACTTTTATTATTTTCTTGAAACCTTCCCATAATTGGCAGTTTATTTTGCCTGCCGTTGAGGAGTGGTTCAGTGACTTTAGAAAAATGCTAAGGTATACTGACCTTGTCTTTCTATCCAACAGAGTGGCTATATCCAGAATATCAGTCCATCTTATACTTTATACTCTACAAACTGATATTATCTCCTAGATGTAAGGTAGATTGGCCAAGGTAAAGTGATTCAAAGGCTGGACGTTTCGAGATTTAGCCCTTCGCTCCGACGAAAGGCTAACCCGGATAACGCTCAACGTTTTAAGGCCAATTTACTAAAATATTAACTCCGTTCAGATTAAATTACAGTATCACTGATAGAAACTAACCCCTTTAAACTTTGGAAGGCGAACCTCCACTAAAGACCGTCTCTCCACAACGGCTATGTTTTTTTCCCCACCAATCGGCACCTCCTCATAACGGCCACTTCTATCGGCTGCCGGTTTAGAGCGAATAGCCGTTGTAGTGGAGTGGTGACTAATTTAATTTATGAAAACAGCACGATACTCCGTATGCGAGCTCTAATTGGCTGAAAGGATGGCCATTTCTTTCGCACTAAACGTTTCTATCCTGACTATATCACTGACTATATCTGTTCATCGGAGGAACTTGCGCTAGCTGCATTATTGCAGATTACTGTTTGTGCAGCGTTTCTCCAGCGAAATAACTACTGTGCAAGAAGTCGGGCTTGGATTTGGATGTTAAGTGGCTGTCTCCCTAAGATCCTCATAGCACAAATTGGTCACAAAATAGATTTCCTTCAAATCTTGTGTGTGAACTACACTTTGTCTGGATACTTTAAAAACGCTTTTCGTTTGGGTTCTAAATGCTTTCTTCTACAGTTTACAAGGGGGTCCCTTGGTGGAGAAAAATGGACACTTTATTGGTACAAAAATGCCAATTTTCAATGACTTTGGTAACTCCTCACAACACTTAAAATTTGATGCAGGACAAAATTCTACTGTTGGTTGATAAGTTAAACTCTTCCTTATCCTAAAATGTTACTGACATTTCCATGTAGTGGGTTTGAGTAGTTAAAACAGTTCCTTTTATAAACCCAATTTCACTGCTTTTAAAAAAAGTAGGAAAAATAGGTAAACAAAAATACATGTTAACGAAAAGTGAGACCTGGTATAGCAAATTCCTTGCAGTCATGGAAAGTTAAAGACTTGGTCTTAATTATAATAAAATAAAATCGTGTGGCCAGACAGTTTAAAGAACGTGGCGCCGCTTTGCAAAACCAGTATTTCTAAATTGTGCAAATTACGAACCACAACCTATGCGTGGAATTCAAGAGCAAATGCGATTGGAGCAATGCTCCCTTATATCAGGAAAACACAAAAGTAGTTTCAAACTACAGCAGGACACAAACGTAAACTGGTAATATTTCGCATATAGCTTTAATCAAATTGTAAGCAGCATCCAAATAGCTCATTAACTATGCTCAATTCACAATACAAACGGCAAGTTATAAAGTACACGCCACTCGATAATTGCTAATTGCGCTTAGCAAACCACTTTGCAAAACAACCTCGAGCTAGAACTATTAATCTGAGAATAAAGCAATAAAAGCAATTCCTACTGAGTATATCACAGGCTGTGTTTTGCAAACTAATTTAGCGAACACAGGCAGTAACCGCTGACCAGTAACTAATGTCACCAACAACACCTGGTACTGCTCCGTTTTGCACTCGCGTTTCTCTTAGCTATCTAAACTTTGAATACATGATCCTTCACAAATTAATAATGAATTTATTTGAAAATAAGGGTTGGAGCTCATAGGGAGAAGAAACAAATCTTTGTCCTTAATTTGGATCTGCAAGCACACAACCACAATGAGGGCAATGGTTTCAAGTTTTTTGTAGTTTCAGCTAGGTAAAATAACTCGTACAGCTGCGCATGTCTTCATAGATTTCAAAATAAACCCTCCCGTTTTAGACTTCTTGGGCTTTGAAAGTTTCATTAAGTTTTGAGAAAGTAATCAGCTGCAGTTAGAAGCGACAACCTTGACCCTATCTAGACCGGGCCTTCTTTGGTCTTCTGTGGCTGTTGTGGGGCAGGCCTCCATAACTCCGATAGCAATAAAGCAATGAAAATGAAACTTAGAGGGTCAAAAGTTGTCCGAGAATCTTGTCCAAGAATGTTTCTTTTGAGATCGGTAAGGAAGACCGATGATGCCACAATACGTCAGAATTACGTCATAATTTCCAATTGGCGGCCACCTTGGATTCACCGTATTAGTTTTCGTGATTTCCCTAAAACTTCGGAAAGCTTCCCAATTGACAAAAAGGTGACAAAAATAATAAAAGAACTCTAAAATTACCTTACAACACGACACCTACAGTAAGAAAGTCATTTTAGTTTTCAGTTTAAACAGTAATGTACCAAATTATTTCAGGAAAACACCCCTTAGCAACGTCAATCTCACTGTACATTGACCTGCCACACTAATTTGTTCCCAAATAACTTTTTTAAATAAAAGTTTTGTGGTGCTTGTTCACATATTAAAAAAAAAAGAAAAGTTTCAAGTCTGCAAAGGCAGAGTCCGTGCATCCTCTCCCCTCCACCCCCACCTTCCCGCTCCATTTACTAGGGTTATAAGGTTAATTTAAAACAATGAAGTATGCTTTCAAGGAAATCAAAAATTCCTTCGACAAAGCCAGTAGTAAATGACTGAAGACAGCTATCTTAGTTAGACTAAGAGTAGTCTAGTAGAGATAGTACTTATCGTAGGGTAATTTATGAGCGAGCACGCGTATCTCACCCGCTATTCAATTGCTAACAAAAATCTGAGGATACTCGTAATTTCCACTGATTAAACCTGGTTCTCATACTACCCAGGCTAGTCTGTGATCAACTCCGGTCGTGTCATCTACTAAGTTTGGCGGTATACTGGTAACTGCTAATCTAGAGAAAGCGCAGCAAAACTAAGTCAAGGCGAAATTTCAAAAGCAAGACGTTTGTTGTGTATTGTGTGTTCACATTTGGTAGAGCAGTACCCCACGATCAGTTGGTTCTGGCAGCTCCATATTGCAAACTGGATCATAACTATTAAGTCGTCATGACCAAGCTCCCACAACTGTTTTACCGGACAGGAAGTATTCAACGGGGGATATTTCTATCAAATGGTAATATTTTTTGCTATACTAACGTTTCGCCAGGGTCAGATTCCAAATTTTAACAGCTTGGATGAAACTAGAAGTTCATTTTCAAACGTGTTAAGATGCACCCTCGCTGTCCGAGTTATCACGTTATTTCACCTCGCTTAAAATTTCAAAAAATTAGCAACCACGTCACACAGTGGTTATGCGCTTGCAGCTCTAAATCAAGGGCAAATTTGCGTCTTCCCCCATGAGTTCCAACCCTTATTTTCAAATTAAATGAATTCACCTTTCTTTGGTGAGCGATCATGCATTCAAATTTAAGATAGCTAAGAGAGACGCGAGTGCAAAAAGTACCAGGTATTTTTGTTGACGTTAGCTACTGGTCAGCGGCTACTGCCTGGAAAATTTAACACAAGAGGAGCATTGGTCTAAATGAACGCTGAAACGAAGGTGTTCGAACAAAGAATTTTCCCCAAACCAACTGTTTTGACGCTTCTATGATGATCTCTGAAACGCATGGATCTATTTTTGATCGAAGACTCTTCTGTCATCGGATGACAGAATAATTGACGTAATCGGTGCAAATGAAAACAGAACAAGATGCCGTTCGTTGATTTCATTATTTTGCAAGGCACTAAGTGTCCGCTAAATTAGTTTGCAAAACACAGCCTGTGATATACTCAGTAGGAATTGCTTTTATTGCCTTATTCTCAGATTAATAGTTCTAGCTCAACGTTGTTTTGTAAAGTTGCTTGCTAAGCGCAATTAGTAATCATCGCGTGGTGTGTATTTTATAACTTGTTTGTATTGTGAATTGAGCATAGTTAATGAGCTATTTGAATGCTGCGTACAATTTAATTAAGCTATATGCGAAATATTACCAGTTTACGTTTGTGTCCTGCTGTAGTTTGAAACTATTTTTGTGTTTTCCTGATGTAAGGGAGCATTGCTCCAATCGCGTTTGCTCTTGAATTCCACGCATAGGTTGTGGTTCGTAATTTGCACAATTTAGAAATACTGGTTTTGCAAAGCGGCGCCACGTTCTTTAAACCTTCTGGCCGCACGATTTTATTTTATTATAATTAAGACCAAGTCTTTAACTTTCCATGACTGCAAGGAATTAGCTATACGAGGTGTCACTTTTTGTTAACATGTATTTTTGTTGACCTATTTTTCCTACCTTTTTTAAAAGCAGTGAAATTGGGTTGATAAAAGGAACTGTTTTGACTACTCAAAACGACTACATGGAAATGTCAGTAACATTTTAGGATAAGGAAGAGTTTTACTTATCAACCAACAGTAGAATTTTGTCCTGCATCAAATCTTAAGTGTTGTGAGGAGTTACCAAAGTTATTGAAAATTGGCATTTTTGTACCAATAAAGTGTCCATTTTTGTCCACCAAGGGACCCCCTTGAAAACTGTAGAAGAAAGCATTTAGAGCTCAAACGAAAAGTGTTTTTAAAGTGCCCAGACAAAGTGTAGTTCACAAAGTGTAGTTCAGATATGAAGGAAATCTATTTTGTGACTAATTTGGGTTATGAGGATCTTAGGGAGATAGCCACTTAAACGCTTCCTTCCTCAGTCAACCTCGGACCTCACAGAACGTGCGAGAAGTAGGTAGCTTGTCACGCGTATTGTGATCGTTCTTTTTTCCCCAAACCCAATTGACGGTGAAAATGTCAGCCTTGAGTTGCACCCAGTTCATAACCACCACCCGTTGAAGGTGTCTGAATCTGAGGGTATGTTCGCTGACTTGAGTGATATTCGCTATGATACGTGTTTTATTGCTGGCAGGAAAACGGGAAATTACTTTTCCTGGATGGACTGTCATGCTGGGTAAAAGGAAAAGAATTTTTCCGGCAACTCAGATGGCCCCCTGGAAATACCTTAATTGAAGCTTTCATTTCATTCAAAGTGGAACAATGCATCCACAGTTGTTCGTTGAGTGCCCCTGCCATACCTCTGTGGAAACATCGGACAGATTGCTACCCGATAACTTATGGAAACTGTAAGAAAGACATCACATCTGGAAATCACGTGTGAAGGATGTAACGAGCGATCACATGTGGTGCTCGTGATCTCCAGATGTGATCTCTTCCTTGTTGAGTTTCCATTAGTTATGAGAGCAATCGTGAAAGACCACTAGAACACAAATCAGCTTCACCTCCACTCCTGTGACTGCAACTTCACGAAAATATGGCTGCCACAAATTCAGATCGGTTTCAACACAAATCTGCTCTTGGTTTCTGATTATATGAGATCGGTTCGAAAATTCATCTCAGCCCAGTTTGACTCATTTTAGGAGCTGAAGGGACACGAATGAGTCAGACCAGTATGGGGCGGGGGTGGGGCAGTATGGAAGGGGGGGGGGGGGGCTTTTCTTTCCCAATCAGTGACCGAATCAGTTCGGTCGGACTGAGATTTTACCTTATGAGATTATTATTTTTCAATCGGTCTCTTGTAATCAGGAACAGAGATCTGTTTGGCAAAACCGAACTGCATCTGCACCAGTTTGAGCTCGATCGTACTGGTCTGATATAATCACTGGGCCGGGGGCACTTTTCATTTTAGGCTCGCTTTCCAGCAGTTTACGTTAAGTGTGCGCAAAGGAACGTGGGCGCATAAAACGGCTGGAAATCGAGCCTTTTTTCATACCGGTCTCATAACCTGAGTCAAATTCACTGGACACTTTTATTACTCAGACCCGTAGCAGGGGGAGGGGCAGGGGGGCTTGAGTCCCCCCTATAATTTTTGGAAGATGAAAAAAAAAGTACAATTAATGTGCCAAAAAATATATAATGAAAACAAATCAATTTGCAACAATCAGTCTAGAATGCTGATGTTAAGTGCTACAAGTGCCTTTTATCACAACCTTTATCAACAGGGTTCGAAATCTGTTGAGTTGAGTCACTAGCCACCGGGGAAGTGGGTTTCAAAAATTTACTAGCCCACTGTACATTTCAGTCGCCCAGGTTCCTTATACCAATGTCTTTCTTTTCCCATATCACCTTGACCCTGGCAGTATAGCTTAAGACTGCGAAGGACCTTTAATAGCTAAGCGACTGCTGTGAAGACAATTCAAAGGAACAAAATTATACTTATCTCACCATTCGAGTGACAAACGTTACATAAACGTTTACGAGAGTGAGGTTAAAACAGGTCCGAAATTCGTAGCTTAGCTGTCGAAACGTTTGAATTTTAACAAACCTTGAGACTTTAAGGACACTTTTTAAAACTGATGCTATAAATCTGATGGATGTTGCCAACAACTTTGCCGACGAAAAAGCAAACAGGAAGCAGCCTTTAGGCAGATTTTCAACGAACGATGTCCCCATAAAGCAGTGATAAAGGTGTCCTTTTTGAAAAACTCGACACAAACTGAGGCATTGTGAACGGCGTTAGTATCTATCTGAAATTATGAATATGTGAAATTCATATATTTGAACTGCGGAATGAAGAAATAAATGTAAAGACGATCCTTGCAGTTATTAACGCAACTAATGCAGTTGCGAAAAGAAAGCCTGAAAAAATCAGGCTTGCCGGGATTCGAACCCTGACCTCTGCGATACCGGTGCAGCGCTCTAACCAATTGAGCTAACAAGCCAACTGGGAGCTGGTCATTAAATTGGTTCGTAATATACCCGGGAAAGATGAAGATGAAATTATTTCTTCATTCCTCAGTTCAAATATATGAATTTCATAAATTCATAAAAGAAAGAAAATCCTTCAGAAGGATTGGTTGAAATGATAAAGTTTAGGTTAATTTACTGTTTGGGTATCAGCGCCACATTTGTTGCCCAATATTTCTCTAATTTACCCTTTTTTGTACGCTGGGTAGCTGAGCGTATATGTCGAGAGTTTCAAAATTTTTAAGGCAGCCGTTCAGTGCGAATTTGCCTCAAGGGTGCAAAAACTATGCACTCGATATCGGAAACATACTCCAAGCTACATAGGCTAGTTTTTCACATGATGCAGTTTAGATAAAGGATATCACAGGAAAATTTGCCGGTGGATACAAAAATAACTGTAAAACAAGAACACTACCTGTAGTACACCTGAAAAGATGCTAACAAGAGTCCCAATGAAGAAGGCAGACGTTCTCTACCGAAACGGATGTTTTTTGATGAAGTCACGGAAAGTAAATGTCTGCACCCGAGACCACGCATGACAAGTCTCGCTTGTGAAAAACTTGTTTTGCCCAAGTAATCCTCTCGAGCCCCGTGTTGCAATAATATTGGCTGAGAAAAGAAGCAATCAAGAAGCGAAGAAGATGAATTCAACCGCGAGTTCCCACAGCAACCATACATCGACTGAATGTGAAGTTGTCATTTTCCTGGGAGGAAGACTTGATCGTACTGCCACTTTTGCTCACATGATGCTTGTGTTCGTAATAGTCATAAACGTAATCACTTGTCCCATCACCACTGTTTTGAACGCTCTTGTCATGCTTGCTGTCAAGACAAAACCGCGGCTGAAAACCAAGTCCAACGTTGTACTAGGTTGTTTAGCGTTCACAGATTGTATAATGGGAGTGATCGGGCAACCTCTTTTCAGCACAGAAATAGCAGTAATTCTACAGGGAGAGGCTTCCAGCACGTACTGCATGGTAATAAAACTTGCAAAAGAGCTTCTAAGGGTATTGGCTTTACCTACTCTCTTTCACCTAGCACTGATGAACGTAGAGCGCTACATAGCCATTAAACACCCGTTCGCTTATTTAAACATGGTAAGTGGATTTCGCATACTCTGCTCGTCCGCTCTCGCCTGGATGGCAGCCGTCCTTTCCACCGTACCTTTAGCCATTATGAACAACAACATTTACTTAACTGTTAATAACATCATGTTGTCCTTTTGTATCGCCATCACTATCTACTGTCAAGTCGTGCTGTACATCGAGACTCGTCGCCACGAAAAACAATTGGCTTCGCAGCAAGTCTCACAGGAAGGCAGACAGAAGTTTTTAAAGGAAAAAAAGGCTTTTAAAGTGACAACCACTGTACTTTTGGTCTTGGTGCTGAATTACACGCCTCTAATGGTTGTTCGAATACTAATAGTAAAATCTGTTATTGACTCAGTAAATGAAGCTTACATTTTTTTCTTTACAACAAGCTCTATACTGCTTCTGAACTCGCTCTTTAACCCACTTATTTACTGTGTCAGAATTAAACATTTTCGTACAGCGTTTATTGAAATGGTTTTAAGAAATAACAGCGCACAAGCTGACGAATTTCAAATGCGGGTTTTTCGATCTTTGAACGCTGTGGCGCCGCTTGAACAACAACAGGACAGAGAAGAAAGTCAAAATAATGAACAAGGCAGTTCAGACAACAGTGGCAACGGCATCTGCAACGGCAACAACGACAAAAACAACAATGGCGACGTCATAAACAACGATTGCCAGAGCCAGTCTAACAACCCCGATGAAAACAACAAAGATTACAACAACAACAACAATGAGGACAACATAACAACAACAACGGTGATGACTCCAACCGTAACAACAACAACAACAATAACAACAACAATGGTGAGAGCTACAACAACAATGGGGGGAGACAAAAACAACGATGACAAAAACGATCACAGCAAAGGCAGCAACAACGACAGTGACGGCCGGTAAAGATCGACAATGAAGAGATGCCAGTCTACACGTCAACAGCAAATTACTCATCTTTTCAATTCCGAAATAAAAAAAAGTATAATTACAATAATGATAATGATAATGATAATGATAATAATAATAACGTTTAGGCTGGGAGCTCCTCTGACTTAGTCTGTAATTATCTGGTTGGTCCTGTCATAGTAATAAAAATAAATGTAGAAATGTACAAATATGCAACGATGAAAAGATCGGTTTTCAAGCTGCAAACAACCTTCAAATATAGAATTACTTATACTATTGGCACAAAACGCTCTTAAAAACGTTCAAGCTCAGTAATTCTCTCATTGTGACAGCGTACTGTATGAAAAAACAAAACATTGTTTGTCCCAGTTAGTGTGTGCTGAAGGGAGGTAAAGAACCGTCCGTCGGCGCGTAAAAGTTACAGACGTTTGACAAACTCCCGCTATTACAGACTCTCGCTGTTCAAAGATGGGCACTTTATTTGGTGCCGACAACACAATTTTATTTTGATTGTTTTGACTCTCATTATAGCGGACTTCGAGCGACATCTTTCAACACATTTACAAACTATTAAAAACTCCTTCTTCTGTTTTTTATTATCGACTTATCTTTTTGGGTTGATTTGCGCTCCTTCTGGTGGTCATAAATTGATATTCCTTTTTCTCCCCCTCGCAACGCCAGCTTTGTAGTCTCGCTTCCATGAGCAGGTTCGTCTAGACAGTCCAAATTTTTTCTTGCGCCAATTATCTTTTAAATAAGTCACGGGAATTTCCAGCCCAAAACTAGCTCCGCGGTTGATTTGTTTTTTTGTTTTTGTCTTTTGCTACAGTGGTCAATGTAAGACTAATGTAAAAGTAGATACATGTAATTTCCCTGTTGTAAATACACTTTCTAAGAACTTTTTTGGCAGCACGCTAAGGGTTTCCGCAACAAAGAGAGTTGACTGTATCGTGCTAGTGTTTCGAAAAAAATAACTTAGAAATAAAGTAACATGTTGAAAACTGTTGTGAAGCGATAAGGCATTTTAAAAGTCTGTTCGAGTGTGCGCATATAAGAAAAAATTCTCGTATGCCCCGGGCTTAAATTTTCACTGTTCAGATCAACTATATCTAATATGCTGTTTTTCTTGATTTTTCTTTCGGTTTTTCTTTGTGGTTTTATTTTTATTTTTTGGTAAGAAAAATTCCTCTTTGCACACTCAAGGGAGTAAATATTTTTGAAAATTTTCCGGTAAAATGGTAATCATTTGACGTTCTTCGAAGAAAACTTTCAAACTTACTTTGTATCTAGTAGAATATAGCTTGATGGAGATAAAGGAATCCATTTGTATAGACACATTGTGTTCGTTGCAAAAGGTACTGGATTTTGGGTGCGTCATTTGTAAGTCTTAAGCACTTTAATGGTATACGGTGTAAATAGGCGTCAAAATATGAGTCAAGGTAATTACATTAAAGTTAATGATCACGTAACGTTCTTGATTTCGGATACGCGAAAACGAGACTCTTTCTACCAGAACCGTGATTTGAAACAAACAGCAGAAAATAGGTCTGTTCCCCGTGTTCAAGAGATAAGAATCTTGTTATTATTGAAACTTTCCAAAACAAATATAAGCTCGCGAGCTTTCAAGGTTTTAACGATAGCCAAACTTCTGCTAATGGTCCCCTTTCCACAACGGCCATGTTTTCTTTGTCCCAACCATGGATTGATTGACTTTTATTATTTTCTTGAAACCTTCCCATAATTGGCAGTTTATTTTGCCTGCCGTTGAGGAGTGGCTCAGTGACTTTAGAAAAATGCTAAGGTATACTGACCTCGTCTTTCTATCCAACAGAGTGGCTATATCCAGAATATCAGTCCATCTTATGCTTTATACTCTACAAACTGATATCATCTCCTAGATATAAGGTAGATTGGTCAAGGTAAAGTGATTCAAAGGCTGGACGTTTCGAGATTTAGCCCTTCGCTCCGACGAAAGGCTAACCCGGATAACGCTCAACGTTTTAAGGCCAATTTATTAAAACATTAACTCCGTTCAGATTAAATTACAGTATCACTGATAGAAACTAACCCCTTTAAACTTTGGAAGGCGAACCTCCACTTAAGACCGTCTTTCCAAAACGGCCATGTTTTTTTCCCCACCAATCGGCACCTCCTCATAACGGCCACTTCTACCGGCGGCCGTTGTAGAGCGAATAGCTGTTGTAGTGGAGTGGTGACTAATTTAATTTATGAAAACAGCACGATACTCCGTATGCGAGCTCTAATTGGCTGAAAGGTTGGCCATTTCTTTCGCACTGAACTTTTCTATCCTGACTATATCACTAACTATATCTGTTCATCGGGGGAACTTACGCTAGCTGCATTATTGCAGATTACTGTTTGTGCAGCGTTTCTCCAGCGAAAAAACAACTGTGCAAGAAATCGGGCTTGGATTTGGATGTTAAGATCCCTAAGATCCTCATAGCACAAATTGGTCACAAAATAGATTTCCTTCAAATCTTGTGTGTGAACTACACTTTGTCTGGATACTTTAAAAACGCTTTTCGTTTGGGCTCTAAATGCTTTCTTCTACAGTTTACAAGGGGGGTCCCTTGGTGGACAAAAATGGAAACTTTATTGGTATGCCAATTTTCAATGACTTTGGTAACTCCTCACAACAATTAAAATTTGATGCAGGACAAAATTCTACTGTTGGTTGATAAGTAAAACTCTTCCTTATCCTAAAATGTTACTGACATTTCCATGTAGTCGTTTTGAGTAGTTAAAACAGTTCCTTTTATCAACCCAATTTCGCTGCTTTTAAAAAAAGTAGGAAAAATAGGTAAACAAAAATACATGTTAACGAAAAGTGAGACCTCGTATAGCAAATTCCTTGCAGTCATGGAAAGTTAAAGACTTGGTCTTAATTATAATAAAATAAAATCGTGCGGCCAGACAGTTTAAAGAACGTGGCGCCGCTTTGCAAACCAGTATTTCTAAATTGTTCAAATTACGAACCACAACCTATGCGTGGAATTCAAGAGCAAATGCGATTGGAGCAATGCTTTCTTACATCAGGAAAACACAAAAATAGTTTGAAACTACAGCAGGACACAAACCTAAACTGGTAATATTTCGCATATAGCTTTAATCAAATTGTAAGCAGCATTCAAATAGCTCATTAACTATGCTCAATTCGCAATGCAAACAAGTTATTAAGTACAAGCCACTCGATAATTGCTAATTGCGCTTAGCAAGCAACTTTACAAAACAACCTTGAGCTAGAACTATTAATCTGAGAATAAAGCAATAAAAGCAATTCCTACTGAGTATATCACAGCCTGTGTTTTGCAAACTAATTTAGCGAACACAGGCAGTAACCGCTGACCAGTAACTAATGTCACCAACAACACCTGGTACTGCTCCGTTTTGCACTCGCGTTTCTCTTAGCTATCTAAACTTTGAATACATGATCCTTCACCAATTAATAATGAATTTATTTGAAAATAAGGGGTAGAGCTCATAGGGAGAAGAAACAAATTTTTGTCCTTAATTTGGATCTGCAAGCACACAACCACAATGAGGGCAATGGTTTCAAGTTTTTTGTAGTTTCAGCTAGGTAAAATAACTCGTACAGCTGCGCATGTCTTCATAGACTTCAAAATAAACCCTCCCGTTTTAGACTTCTTGGGCTTTGAAAGTTTCATTAAGTTTTGTAAGAAAGTAATCAGCTGCAGTTAGAAGAGACGGCCTTGACCCTATCTAGACCGGGCCTTCTTTGGTCTTCTGTGGCTGTTGTGGGGCAGGCCTCCATAACTCCGATAGCAATAAAGCAATGAAAATGAAACTTAGAGGGTCAAAAGTTGTCCGAGAATCTTGTCCAAGAATGTTTCTTTTGAGATCGGTAAGGAAGACCGATGATGCCACAATACGTCAGAATTACGTCATAATTTCCAATTGGCGGCCACCTTGGATTCACCGTATTAGTTTTCGTGATTTCCCTAAAACTTCGGAAAGCTTCCCAATTGACAAAAAGGTGACAAAAATAATAAAAGAACTCTAAAATTACCTTACAACACGACACCTACAGTAAGAAAGTCATTTTAGTTTTCAGTTTAAACAGTAATGTACCAAATTATTTCAGGAAAACACCCCTTAGCAACGTCAATCTCACTGTACATTGACCTGCCACACTAATTTGTTCCCAAATAACTTTTTTAAATAAAAGTTTTGTGGTGCTTGTTCACATATTAAAAAAAAAAGAAAAGTTTCAAGTCTGCAAAGGCAGAGTCCGTGCATCCTCTCCCCTCCACCCCCACCTTCCCGCTCCATTTACTAGGGTTATAAGGTTAATTTAAAACAATGAAGTATGCTTTCAAGGAAATCAAAAATTCCTTCGACAAAGCCAGTAGTAAATGACTGAAGACAGCTATCTTAGTTAGACTAAGAGTAGTCTAGTAGAGATAGTACTTATCGTAGGGTAATTTATGAGCGAGCACGCGTATCTCACCCGCTATTCAATTGCTAACAAAAATCTGAGGATACTCGTAATTTCCACTGATTAAACCTGGTTCTCATACTACCCAGGCTAGTCTGTGATCAACTCCGGTCGTGTCATCTACTAAGTTTGGCGGTATACTGGTAACTGCTAATCTAGAGAAAGCGCAGCAAAACTAAGTCAAGGCGAAATTTCAAAAGCAAGACGTTTGTTGTGTATTGTGTGTTCACATTTGGTAGAGCAGTACCCCACGATCAGTTGGTTCTGGCAGCTCCATATTGCAAACTGGATCATAACTATTAAGTCGTCATGACCAAGCTCCCACAACTGTTTTACCGGACAGGAAGTATTCAACGGGGGATATTTCTATCAAATGGTAATATTTTTTGCTATACTAACGTTTCGCCAGGGTCAGATTCCAAATTTTAACAGCTTGGATGAAACTAGAAGTTCATTTTCAAACGTGTTAAGATGCACCCTCGCTGTCCGAGTTATCACGTTATTTCACCTCGCTTAAAATTTCAAAAAATTAGCAACCACGTCACACAGTGGTTATGCGCTTGCAGCTCTAAATCAAGGGCAAATTTGCGTCTTCCCCCATGAGTTCCAACCCTTATTTTCAAATTAAATGAATTCACCTTTCTTTGGTGAGCGATCATGCATTCAAATTTAAGATAGCTAAGAGAGACGCGAGTGCAAAAAGTACCAGGTATTTTTGTTGACGTTAGCTACTGGTCAGCGGCTACTGCCTGGAAAATTTAACACAAGAGGAGCATTGGTCTAAATGAACGCTGAAACGAAGGTGTTCGAACAAAGAATTTTCCCCAAACCAACTGTTTTGACGCTTCTATGATGATCTCTGAAACGCATGGATCTATTTTTGATCGAAGACTCTTCTGTCATCGGATGACAGAATAATTGACGTAATCGGTGCAAATGAAAACAGAACAAGATGCCGTTCGTTGATTTCATTATTTTGCAAGGCACTAAGTGTCCGCTAAATTAGTTTGCAAAACACAGCCTGTGATATACTCAGTAGGAATTGCTTTTATTGCCTTATTCTCAGATTAATAGTTCTAGCTCAACGTTGTTTTGTAAAGTTGCTTGCTAAGCGCAATTAGTAATCATCGCGTGGTGTGTATTTTATAACTTGTTTGTATTGTGAATTGAGCATAGTTAATGAGCTATTTGAATGCTGCGTACAATTTAATTAAGCTATATGCGAAATATTACCAGTTTACGTTTGTGTCCTGCTGTAGTTTGAAACTATTTTTGTGTTTTCCTGATGTAAGGGAGCATTGCTCCAATCGCGTTTGCTCTTGAATTCCACGCATAGGTTGTGGTTCGTAATTTGCACAATTTAGAAATACTGGTTTTGCAAAGCGGCGCCACGTTCTTTAAACCTTCTGGCCGCACGATTTTATTTTATTATAATTAAGACCAAGTCTTTAACTTTCCATGACTGCAAGGAATTAGCTATACGAGGTGTCACTTTTTGTTAACATGTATTTTTGTTGACCTATTTTTCCTACCTTTTTTAAAAGCAGTGAAATTGGGTTGATAAAAGGAACTGTTTTGACTACTCAAAACGACTACATGGAAATGTCAGTAACATTTTAGGATAAGGAAGAGTTTTACTTATCAACCAACAGTAGAATTTTGTCCTGCATCAAATCTTAAGTGTTGTGAGGAGTTACCAAAGTTATTGAAAATTGGCATTTTTGTACCAATAAAGTGTCCATTTTTGTCCACCAAGGGACCCCCTTGAAAACTGTAGAAGAAAGCATTTAGAGCTCAAACGAAAAGTGTTTTTAAAGTGCCCAGACAAAGTGTAGTTCACAAAGTGTAGTTCAGATATGAAGGAAATCTATTTTGTGACTAATTTGGGTTATGAGGATCTTAGGGAGATAGCCACTTAAACGCTTCCTTCCTCAGTCAACCTCGGACCTCACAGAACGTGCGAGAAGTAGGTAGCTTGTCACGCGTATTGTGATCGTTCTTTTTTCCCCAAACCCAATTGACGGTGAAAATGTCAGCCTTGAGTTGCACCCAGTTCATAACCACCACCCGTTGAAGGTGTCTGAATCTGAGGGTATGTTCGCTGACTTGAGTGATATTCGCTATGATACGTGTTTTATTGCTGGTAGGAAAACGGGAAATTACTTTTCCTGGATGGACTGTCATGCTGGGTAAAAGGAAAAGAATTTTTCCGGCAACTCAGATGGCCCCCTGGAAATACCTTAATTGAAGCTTTCATTTCATTCAAAGTGGAACAATGCATCCACAGTTGTTCGTTGAGTGCCCCTGCCATACCTCTGTGGAAACATCGGACAGATTGCTACCCGATAACTTATGGAAACTGTAAGAAAGACATCACATCTGGAAATCACGTGTGAAGGATGTAACGAGCGATCACATGTGGTGCTCGTGATCTCCAGATGTGATCTCTTCCTTGTTGAGTTTCCATTAGTTATGAGAGCAATCGTGAAAGACCACTAGAACACAAATCAGCTTCACCTCCACTCCTGTGACTGCAACTTCACGAAAATATGGCTGCCACAAATTCAGATCGGTTTCAACACAAATCTGCTCTTGGTTTCTGATTATATGAGATCGGTTCGAAAATTCATCTCAGCCCAGTTTGACTCATTTTAGGAGCTGAAGGGACACGAATGAGTCAGACCAGTATGGGGCGGGGGTGGGGCAGTATGGAAGGGGGGGGGGGGGGCTTTTCTTTCCCAATCAGTGACCGAATCAGTTCGGTCGGACTGAGATTTTACCTTATGAGATTATTATTTTTCAATCGGTCTCTTGTAATCAGGAACAGAGATCTGTTTGGCAAAACCGAACTGCATCTGCACCAGTTTGAGCTCGATCGTACTGGTCTGATATAATCACTGGGCCGGGGGCACTTTTCATTTTAGGCTCGCTTTCCAGCAGTTTACGTTAAGTGTGCGCAAAGGAACGTGGGCGCATAAAACGGCTGGAAATCGAGCCTTTTTTCATACCGGTCTCATAACCTGAGTCAAATTCACTGGACACTTTTATTACTCAGACCCGTAGCAGGGGGAGGGGCAGGGGGGCTTGAGTCCCCCCTATAATTTTTGGAAGATGAAAAAAAAAGTACAATTAATGTGCCAAAAAATATATAATGAAAACAAATCAATTTGCAACAATCAGTCTAGAATGCTGATGTTAAGTGCTACAAGTGCCTTTTATCACAACCTTTATCAACAGGGTTCGAAATCTGTTGAGTTGAGTCACTAGCCACCGGGGAAGTGGGTTTCAAAAATTTACTAGCCCACTGTACATTTCAGTCGCCCAGGTTCCTTATACCAATGTCTTTCTTTTCCCATATCACCTTGACCCTGGCAGTATAGCTTAAGACTGCGAAGGACCTTTAATAGCTAAGCGACTGCTGTGAAGACAATTCAAAGGAACAAAATTATACTTATCTCACCATTCGAGTGACAAACGTTACATAAACGTTTACGAGAGTGAGGTTAAAACAGGTCCGAAATTCGTAGCTTAGCTGTCGAAACGTTTGAATTTTAACAAACCTTGAGACTTTAAGGACACTTTTTAAAACTGATGCTATAAATCTGATGGATGTTGCCAACAACTTTGCCGACGAAAAAGCAAACAGGAAGCAGCCTTTAGGCAGATTTTCAACGAACGATGTCCCCATAAAGCAGTGATAAAGGTGTCCTTTTTGAAAAACTCGACACAAACTGAGGCATTGTGAACGGCGTTAGTATCTATCTGAAATTATGAATATGTGAAATTCATATATTTGAACTGCGGAATGAAGAAATAAATGTAAAGACTATCCTTGCAGTTATTAACGCAACTAATGCAGTTGCGAAAAGAAAGCCTGAAAAAATCAGGCTTGCCGGGATTCGAACCCTGACCTCTGCGATACCGGTGCAGCGCTCTAACCAATTGAGCTAACAAGCCAACTGGGAGCTGGTCATTAAATTGGTTCGTAATATACCCGGGAAAGATGAAGATGAAATTATTTCTTCATTCCGCAGTTCAAATATATGAATTTCATAAATTCATAAAAGAAAGAAAATCCTTCAGAAGGATTGGTTGAAATGATAAAGTTTAGGTTTATTTACTGTTTGGGTATCAGCGCCACATTTGTTGCCCAATATTTCTCTAATTTACCCTTTTTTGTACGCTGGGTAGCTGAGCGTATATGTCGAGAGTTTCAAAATTTTTAAGGCAGCCGTTCAGTGCGAATTTGCCTCAAGGGTGCAAAAACTATGCACTCGATATCGGAAACATACTCCAAGCTACATAGGCTAGTATTTCACATGATGCAGTTTAGATAAAGGATATCACAGGAAAATTTGCCGGTGGATACAAAAATAACTGTAAAACAAGAACACTACCTGTAGTACACCTGAAAAGATGCTAACAAGAGTCCCAATGAAGAAGGCAGACGTTCTCTACCGAAACGGATGTTTTTTGATGAAGTCACGGAAAGTAAATGTCTGCACCCGAGACCACGCATGACAAGTCTCGCTTGTGAAAAACTTGTTTTGCCCAAGTAATCCTCTCGAGCCCCGTGTTGCAATAATATTGGCTGAGAAAAGAAGCAATCAAGAAGCGAAGAAGATGAATTCAACCGCGAGTTCCCACAGCAACCATACATCGACTGAATGTGAAGTTGTCATTTTCCTGGGAGGAAGACTTGATCGTACTGCCACTTTTGCTCACATGATGCTTGTGTTCGTAATAGTCATAAACGTAATCACTTGTCCCATCACCACTGTTTTGAACGCTCTTGTCATGCTTGCTGTCAAGACAAAACCGCGGCTGAAAACCAAGTCCAACGTTGTACTAGGTTGTTTAGCGTTCACAGATTGTATAATGGGAGTGATCGGGCAACCTCTTTTCAGCACAGAAATAGCAGTAATTCTACAGGGAGAGGCTTCCAGCACGTACTGCATGGTAATAAAACTTGCAAAAGAGCTTCTAAGGGTATTGGCTTTACCTACTCTCTTTCACCTAGCACTGATGAACGTAGAGCGCTACATAGCCATTAAACACCCGTTCGCTTATTTAAACATGGTAAGTGGATTTCGCATACTCTGCTCGTCCGCTCTCGCCTGGATGGCAGCCGTCCTTTCCACCGTACCTTTAGCCATTATGAACAACAACATTTACTTAACTGTTAATAACATCATGTTGTCCTTTTGTATCGCCATCACTATCTACTGTCAAGTCGTGCTGTACATCGAGACTCGTCGCCACGAAAAACAATTGGCTTCGCAGCAAGTCTCACAGGAAGGCAGACAGAAGTTTTTAAAGGAAAAAAAGGCTTTTAAAGTGACAACCACTGTACTTTTGGTCTTGGTGCTGAATTACACGCCTCTAATGGTTGTTCGAATACTAATAGTAAAATCTGTTATTGACTCAGTAAATGAAGCTTACATTTTTTTCTTTACAACAAGCTCTATACTGCTTCTGAACTCGCTCTTTAACCCACTTATTTACTGTGTCAGAATTAAACATTTTCGTACAGCGTTTATTGAAATAGTTTTAAGAAATAACAGCGCACAAGCTGACGAATTTCAAATGCGGGCTTTTCGATCTTTGAACGCTGTGGCGCCGCTTGAACAACAACAGGACAGAGAAGAAAGTCAAAATAATGAACAAGGCAGTTCAGACAACAGTGGCAACGGCATCTGCAACGGCAACAACGACAAAAACAACAATGGCGACGTCATAAACAACGATTGCCAGAGCCAGTCTAACAACCCCGATGAAAACAACAAAGATTACAACAACAACAACAACAACAATGAGGACAACATAACAACAACAACGGTGATGACTCCAACCGTAACAACAACAACAACAATAACAACAACAATGGTGAGAGCTACAACAACAATGGGGGGAGACAAAAACAACAATGACAAAAACGATCACAGCAAAGGCAGCAACAACGACAGTGACGGCCGGTAAAGATCGACAATGAAGAGACGCCAGTCTACACGTCAACAGCAAATTACTCATCTTTTCAATTCCGAAATAAAAAAAAGTATAATTACAATAATGATAATGATAATGATAGTAATAATAGTAACGTTTAGGCTGGAAGCTCCTCTGACTTAGTCTGTAATTATCTGGTTGGTCCTGTCATGGTAATAAAAATAAATGTAGAAATGTACAAATATGCAACGATGAAAAGATCGGTTTTCAAGCTGCAAACAACCTTCAAATATAGAATTACTTATACTATTGGCACAAAACGCTCTTAAAAACGTTCAAGCTCAGTAATTCTCTCATTGTGACAGCGTACTGTATGAAAAACAAAACATTGTTTGTCCCGGTTAGTGTGTGCTGAAGGGAGGTAAAGAACCGTCCGTCGGCGCGTAAAAGTTACAGACGTTTGACAAACTCCCGCTATTACAGACTCTCGCTGTTCAAAGATGGGCACTTTATTTGGTGTCGACAACACAATTTTATTTTGATTGTTTTGACTCTCATTATAGCGGACTTCGAGCGACATCTTTCAACACATTTACAAACTATTAAAAACTCCTTCTTCTGTTTTTTATTATCGACTTATCTTTTTGGGTTGATTTGCGCTCCTTCTGGTGGTCATAAATTGATATTCCTTTTTCTCCTCCTCGCAACGCCAGCTTTGTAGTCTCGCTTCCATGAGCAAGTTCGTCTAGTCAGTCCAAATTTTTTCTTGCGCCAATTATCTTTTAAATAACTCACGGGAATTTCCAGCCCAAAACTAGCTCCGCGGTTGATTTGTTTTTTGTTTTTTGTTTTTTTGTTTTTGTCTTTTGCTACAGTGGTCAATGTAAGACTAATGTAAAAGTAGATACATGTAATTTCCCTGTTGTAAATACACTTTCTAAGAATTTTTTTGGCAGCACACTAAGGGTTTCCGCAACAAAGAGAGTTGACTGTATCGTGCTAGTGTTTCGAAAAAAATAACTTAGAAATAAAGTAACATGTTGAAAACTGTTGTGAAGCGATAAAGCATTTTAAAAGTCTGCTCGAGTGTGCGCATATAAGAAAAAATTCTCGTATGCCCCGGGCTTAAATTTTCACTGTTCAGATCAACTATATCTAATATCTAATATGCTGTTTTTCTTGATTTTTCTTTTGGTTTTTCTTTGTGGTTTTATTTTTATTTTTTGGTAAGAAAAATTCCTCTTTGCACACTCAAGGGAGTAAATATTTTTGAAAATTTTCCGGTAAAATGGTAATCATTTGACGTTCTTCGAAGAAAACTTTCAAACTTACTTTGTTTCTAGTAGAATATAGCTTGATGGAGATAAAGGAATCCATTTGTATAGACACATTGTGTTCGTTGCAAAAGGTACTGGATTTTGGGTGCGTCATTTGTAAGTCTTAAGCACTTTAATGGTATACGGTGTAAATAGGCGTAAAAATATGAGTCAAGGTAATTACATTAAAGTTAATGATCACGTAACGTTCTTGATTTCGGATACGCGAAAACGAGACTCTTTCTACCAGAACCGTGATTTGAAACAAACAGCAGAAAATAGGTCTGTTCCCCGTGTTCAAGAGATAAGAATCTTGTTATTATTGAAACTTTCCAAAACAGATATAAGCTCGCGAGCTTTCAAGGTTTTAACGATAGCCAAACTTCTGCTAATGGTCCCTTTTCCACAACGGCCATGTTTTCTTTGTCCCAACCATGGATTGATTGACTTTTATTATTTTCTTGAAACCTTCCCATAATTGGCAGTTTATTTTGCCTGCCGTTGAGGAGTGGTTCAGTGACTTTAGAAAAATGCTAAGGTATACTGACCTCGTCTTTCTATCCAACAGAGTGGCTATATCCAGAATATCAGTCCATCTTATGCTTTATACTCTACAAACTGATATCATCTCCTAGATATAAGGTAGATTGGTCAAGGTAAAGTGATTCAAAGGCTGGACGTTTCGAGATTTAGCCCTTCGCTCCGACGAAAGGCTAACCCGGATAACGCTCAACGTTTTAAGGCCAATTTATTGAAACATTAACTCCGTTCAGATTAAATTACAGTATCACTGATAGAAACTAACCACTTTAAACTTTGGAAGGCGAACCTCCACTAAAGACCGTCTTTCCAAAACGGCCATGTTTTTTTCCTTCAAATCGGCACCTCCTCATAACGGCCACTTCTACCGGCGGCCGTTGTAGAGCGAATAGCCGTTGTAGTGGAGTGGTGACTAATTTAATTTATGAAAACAGCACGATACTCCGTATGCGAGCTCTAATTGGCTGAAAGGTTGGCCATTCCTTTCGCACTGAACTTTTCTATCCTGACTATATCACTAACTAAATCTGTTCATCGGGGGAACTTACGCTAGCTGCATTATTGCAGATTACTGTTTGTGCAGCGTTTCTCCAGCGAAAAAACTACTGTGCAAGAAATCGGGCTTGGATTTGGATGTTAAGTGGCTGTCTCCCTAAGATCCTCATAGCACAAATTGGTCACAAAATAGATTTCCTTCAAATCTTGTGTGTGAACTACACTTTGTCTGGATACTTTAAAAACGCTTTTCGTTTGGGTTCTAAATGCTTTCTTCTACAGTTTACAAGGGGGGTCCCTTGGTGGACAAAAATGGACACTTTATTGGTATGCCAATTTTCAATGACTTTGGTAACTCCTCACAACAATTTTAAATTTGATGCAGGACAAAATTCTACTGTTGGTTGATAAGTAAAACTCTTCCTTATCCTAAAATGTTACTGACATTTCCATGTAGTCGTTTTGAGTAGTTAAAACAGTTCCTTTTATCAACCCAATTTCGCTGCTTTTAAAAAAAAGTAGGAAAAATAGGTAAACAAAAATACATGTTAACGAAAAGTGAGACCTCGTATAGCAAATTCCTTGCAGTCATGGAAAGTTAAAGACTTGGTCTTAATTATAATAAAATAAAATCGTGCGGCCAGACAGTTTAAAGAACGTGGCGTCGCTTTGCAAACCAGTATTTCTAAATTGTGCAAATTACGAACCACAACCTATGCGTGGAATTCAAAAGCAAATGCGATTGGAGCAATGCTCCCTTATATCAGGAAAACACAAAAATACTTTGAAACTACAGCAGGACACAAACGTAAACTGGTAATATTTCGCATATAGCTTTAATCAAATTGTAAGCAGCATTCAAATAGCTCATTAACTATGCTCAATTCGCAATGCAAACAAGTTATTAAGTACAAGCCACTCGATAATTGCTAATTGCGCTTAGCAAGCAACTTTACAAAACAACCTTGAGCTAGAACTATTAATCTGAGAATAAAGCAATAAAAGCAATTCCTACTGAGTATATCACAGCCTGTGTTTTGCAAACTAATTTAGCGAACACAGGCAGTAACCGCTGACCAGTAACTAATGTCACCAACAACACCTGGTACTGCTCCGTTTTGCACTCGCGTTTCTCTTAGCTATCTAAACTTTGAATACATGATCCTTCACCAATTAATAATGAATTTATTTGAAAATAAGGGGTAGAGCTCATAGGGAGAAGAAACAAATTTTTGTCCTTAATTTGGATCTGCAAGCACACAACCACAATGAGGGCAATGGTTTCAAGTTTTTTGTAGTTTCAGCTAGGTAAAATAACTCGTACAGCTGCGCATGTCTTCATAGACTTCAAAATAAACCCTCCCGTTTTAGACTTCTTGGGCTTTGAAAGTTTCATTAAGTTTTGTAAGAAAGTAATCAGCTGCAGTTAGAAGAGACGGCCTTGACCCTATCTAGACCGGGCCTTCTTTGGTCTTCTGTGGCTGTTGTGGGGCAGGCCTCCATAACTCCGATAGCAATAAAGCAATGAAAATGAAACTTAGAGGGTCAAAAGTTGTCCGAGAATCTTGTCCAAGAATGTTTCTTTTGAGATCGGTAAGGAAGACCGATGATGCCACAATACGTCAGAATTACGTCATAATTTCCAATTGGCGGCCACCTTGGATTCACCGTATTAGTTTTCGTGATTTCCCTAAAACTTCGGAAAGCTTCCCAATTGACAAAAAGGTGACAAAAATAATAAAAGAACTCTAAAATTACCTTACAACACGACACCTACAGTAAGAAAGTCATTTTAGTTTTCAGTTTAAACAGTAATGTACCAAATTATTTCAGGAAAACACCCCTTAGCAACGTCAATCTCACTGTACATTGACCTGCCACACTAATTTGTTCCCAAATAACTTTTTTAAATAAAAGTTTTGTGGTGCTTGTTCACATATTAAAAAAAAAAGAAAAGTTTCAAGTCTGCAAAGGCAGAGTCCGTGCATCCTCTCCCCTCCACCCCCACCTTCCCGCTCCATTTACTAGGGTTATAAGGTTAATTTAAAACAATGAAGTATGCTTTCAAGGAAATCAAAAATTCCTTCGACAAAGCCAGTAGTAAATGACTGAAGACAGCTATCTTAGTTAGACTAAGAGTAGTCTAGTAGAGATAGTACTTATCGTAGGGTAATTTATGAGCGAGCACGCGTATCTCACCCGCTATTCAATTGCTAACAAAAATCTGAGGATACTCGTAATTTCCACTGAGTAAACCTGGTTCTCATACTACCCAGGCTAGTCTGTGATCAACTCCGGTCGTGTCATCTACTAAGTTTGGCGGTATACTGGTAACTGCTAATCTAGAGAAAGCGCAGCAAAACTAAGTCAAGGCGAAATTTCAAAAGCAAGACGTTTGTTGTGTATTGTGTGTTCACATTTGGTAGAGCAGTACCCCACGATCAGTTGGTTCTGGCAGCTCCATATTGCAAACTGGATCATAACTATTAAGTCGTCATGACCAAGCTCCCACAACTGTTTTACCGGACAGGAAGTATTCAACGGGGGATATTTCTATCAAATGGTAATATTTTTTGCTATACTAACGTTTCGCCAGGGTCAGATTCCAAATTTTAACAGCTTGGATGAAACTAGAAGTTCATTTTCAAACGTGTTAAGATGCACCCTCGCTGTCCGAGTTATCACGTTATTTCACCTTGCTTAAAATTTCAAAAAATTAGCAACCACGTCACACAGTGGTTATGCGCTTGCAGCTCTAAATCAAGGGCAAATTTGCGTCTTCCCCCATGAGTTCCAACCCTTATTTTCAAATTAAATGAATTCACCTTTCTTTGGTGAGCGATCATGCATTCAAATTTAAGATAGCTAAGAGAGACGCGAGTGCAAAAAGTACCAGGTATTTTTGTTGACGTTAGCTACTGGTCAGCGGCTACTGCCTGGAAAATTTAACACAAGAGGAGCATTGGTCTAAATGAACGCTGAAACGAAGGTGTTCGAACAAAGAATTTTCCCCAAACCAACTGTTTTGACGCTTCTATGATGATCTCTGAAACGCATGGATCTATTTTTGATCGAAGACTCTTCTGTCATCGGATGACAGAATAATTGACGTAATCGGTGCAAATGAAAACAGAACAAGATGCCGTTCGTTGATTTCATTATTTTGCAAGGCACTAAGTGTCCGCTAAATTAGTTTGCAAAACACAGCCTGTGATATACTCAGTAGGAATTGCTTTTATTGCCTTATTCTCAGATTAATAGTTCTAGCTCAACGTTGTTTTGTAAAGTTGCTTGCTAAGCGCAATTAGTAATCATCGCGTGGTGTGTATTTTATAACTTGTTTGTATTGTGAATTGAGCATAGTTAATGAGCTATTTGAATGCTGCGTACAATTTAATTAAGCTATATGCGAAATATTACCAGTTTACGTTTGTGTCCTGCTGTAGTTTGAAACTATTTTTGTGTTTTCCTGATGTAAGGGAGCATTGCTCCAATCGCGTTTGCTCTTGAATTCCACGCATAGGTTGTGGTTCGTAATTTGCACAATTTAGAAATACTGGTTTTGCAAAGCGGCGCCACGTTCTTTAAACCTTCTGGCCGCACGATTTTATTTTATTATAATTAAGACCAAGTCTTTAACTTTCCATGACTGCAAGGAATTAGCTATACGAGGTGTCACTTTTTGTTAACATGTATTTTTGTTGACCTATTTTTCCTACCTTTTTTAAAAGCAGTGAAATTGGGTTGATAAAAGGAACTGTTTTGACTACTCAAAACGACTACATGGAAATGTCAGTAACATTTTAGGATAAGGAAGAGTTTTACTTATCAACCAACAGTAGAATTTTGTCCTGCATCAAATCTTAAGTGTTGTGAGGAGTTACCAAAGTTATTGAAAATTGGCATTTTTGTACCAATAAAGTGTCCATTTTTGTCCACCAAGGGACCCCCTTGAAAACTGTAGAAGAAAGCATTTAGAGCTCAAACGAAAAGTGTTTTTAAAGTGCCCAGACAAAGTGTAGTTCACAAAGTGTAGTTCAGATATGAAGGAAATCTATTTTGTGACCAATTTGGGTTATGAGGATCTTAGGGAGATAGCCACTTAAACGCTTCCTTCCTCAGTCAACCTCGGACCTCACAGAACGTGCGAGAAGTAGGTAGCTTGTCACGCGTATTGTGATCGTTCTTTTTTCCCCAAACCCAACTGACGGTGAAAATGTCAGCCTTGAGTTGCACCCAGTTCATAACCACCACCCGTTGAAGGTGTCTGAATCTGAGGGTATGTTCGCTGACTTGAGTGATATTCGCTATGATACGTGTTTTATTGCTGGCAGGAAAACGGGAAATTACTTTTCCTGGATGGACTGTCATGCTGGGTAAAAGGAAAAGAATTTTTCCGGCAACTCAGATGGCCCCCTGGAAATACCTTAATTGAAGCTTTCATTTCATTCAAAGTGGAACAATGCATCCACAGTTGTTCGTTGAGTGCCCCTGCCATACCTCTGTGGAAACATCGGACAGATTGCTACCCGATAACTTATGGAAACTGTAAGAAAGACATCACATCTGGAAATCACGTGTGAAGGATGTAACGAGCGATCACATGTGGTGCTCGTGATCTCCAGATGTGATCTCTTCCTTGTTGAGTTTCCATTAGTTATGAGAGCAATCGTGAAAGACCACTAGAACACAAATCAGCTTCACCTCCACTCCTGTGACTGCAACTTCACGAAAATATGGCTGCCACAAATTCAGATCGGTTTCAACACAAATCTGCTCTTGGTTTCTGATTATATGAGATCGGTTCGAAAATTCATCTCAGCCCAGTTTGACTCATTTTAGGAGCTGAAGGGACACGAATGAGTCAGACCAGTATGGGGCGGGGGTGGGGCAGTATGGAAGGGGGGGGGGGGCTTTTCTTTCCCAATCAGTGACCGAATCAGTTCGGTCGGACTGAGATTTTACCTTGTGAGATTATTATTTTTCAATCGGTCTCTTGTAATCAGGAACAGAGATCTGTTTGGCAAAACCGAACTGCATCTGCACCAGTTTGAGCTCGATCGTACTGGTCTGATATAATCACTGGGCCGGGGGCACTTTTCATTTTAGGCTCGCTTTCCAGCAGTTTACGTTAAGTGTGCGCAAAGGAACGTGGGCGCATAAAACGGCTGGAAATCGAGCCTTTTTTCATACCGGTCTCATAACCTGAGTCAAATTCACTGGACACTTTTATTACTCAGACCCGTAGCAGGGGGAGGGGCAGGGGGGCTTGAGTCCCCCCTATAATTTTTGGAAGATGAAAAAAAAAGTACAATTAATGTGCCAAAAAATATATAATGAAAACAAATCAATTTGCAACAATCAGTCTAGAATGCTGATGTTAAGTGCTACAAGTGCCTTTTATCACAACCTTTATCAACAGGGTTCGAAATCTGTTGAGTTGAGTCACTAGCCACCGGGGAAGTGGGTTTCAAAAATTTACTAGCCCACTGTACATTTCAGTCGCCCAGGTTCCTTATACCAATGTCTTTCTTTTCCCATATCACCTTGACCCTGGCAGTATAGCTTAAGACTGCGAAGGACCTTTAATAGCTAAGCGACTGCTGTGAAGACAATTCAAAGGAACAAAATTATACTTATCTCACCATTCGAGTGACAAACGTTACATAAACGTTTACGAGAGTGAGGTTAAAACAGGTCCGAAATTCGTAGCTTAGCTGTCGAAACGTTTGAATTTTAACAAACCTTGAGACTTTAAGGACACTTTTTAAAACTGATGCTATAAATCTGATGGATGTTGCCAACAACTTTGCCGACGAAAAAGCAAACAGGAAGCAGCCTTTAGGCAGATTTTCAACGAACGATGTCCCCATAAAGCAGTGATAAAGGTGTCCTTTTTGAAAAACTCGACACAAACTGAGGCATTGTGAACGGCGTTAGTATCTATCTGAAATTATGAATATGTGAAATTCATATATTTGAACTGCGGAATGAAGAAATAAATGTAAAGACTATCCTTGCAGTTATTAACGCAACTAATGCAGTTGCGAAGAGAAAGCCTGAAAAAATCAGGCTTGCCGGGATTCGAACCCTGACCTCTGCGATACCGGTGCAGCGCTCTAACCAATTGAGCTAACAAGCCAACTGGGAGCTGGTCATTAAATTGGTTCGTAATATACCCGGGAAAGATGAAGATGAAATTATTTCTTCATTCCGCAGTTCAAATATATGAATTTCATAAATTCATAAAAGAAAGAAAATCCTTCAGAAGGATTGGTTGAAATGATAAAGTTTAGGTTTATTTACTGTTTGGGTATCAGCGCCACATTTGTTGCCCAATATTTCTCTAATTTACCCTTTTTTGTACGCTGGGTAGCTGAGCGTATATGTCGAGAGTTTCAAAATTTTTAAGGCAGCCGTTCAGTGCGAATTTGCCTCAAGGGTGCAAAAACTATGCGCTCGATATCGGAAACATACTCCAAGCTACATAGGCTAGTATTTCACATGATGCAGTTTAGATAAAGGATATCACAGGAAAATTTGCCGGTGGATACAAAAATAACTGTAAAACAAGAACACTACCTGTAGTACACCTGAAAAGATGCTAACAAGAGTCCCAATGAAGAAGGCAGACGTTCTCTACCGAAACGGATGTTTTTTGATGAAGTCACGGAAAGTAAATGTCTGCACCCGAGACCACGCATGACAAGTCTCGCTTGTGAAAAACTTGTTTTGCCCAAGTAATCCTCTCGAGCCCCGTGTTGCAATAATATTGGCTGAGAAAAGAAGCAATCAAGAAGCGAAGAAGATGAATTCAACCGCGAGTTCCCACAGCAACCATACATCGACTGAATGTGAAGTTGTCATTTTCCTGGGAGGAAGACTTGATCGTACTGCCACTTTTGCTCACATGATGCTTGTGTTCGTAATAGTCATAAACGTAATCACTTGTCCCATCACCACTGTTTTGAACGCTCTTGTCATGCTTGCTGTCAAGACAAAACCGCGGCTGAAAACCAAGTCCAACGTTGTACTAGGTTGTTTAGCGTTCACAGATTGTATAATGGGAGTGATCGGGCAACCTCTTTTCAGCACAGAAATAGCAGTAATTCTACAGGGAGAGGCTTCCAGCACGTACTGCATGGTAATAAAACTTGCAAAAGAGCTTCTAAGGGTATTGGCTTTACCTACTCTCTTTCACCTAGCACTGATGAACGTAGAGCGCTACATAGCCATTAAACACCCGTTCGCTTATTTAAACATGGTAAGTGGATTTCGCATACTCTGCTCGTCCGCTCTCGCCTGGATGGCAGCCGTCCTTTCCACCGTACCTTTAGCCATTATGAACAACAACATTTACTTAACTGTTAATAACATCATGTTGTCCTTTTGTATCGCCATCACTATCTACTGTCAAGTCGTGCTGTACATCGAGACTCGTCGCCACGAAAAACAATTGGCTTCGCAGCAAGTCTCACAGGAAGGCAGACAGAAGTTTTTAAAGGAAAAAAAGGCTTTTAAAGTGACAACCACTGTACTTTTGGTCTTGGTGCTGAATTACACGCCTCTAATGGTTGTTCGAATACTAATAGTAAAATCTGTTATTGACTCAGTAAATGAAGCTTACATTTTTTTCTTTACAACAAGCTCTATACTGCTTCTGAACTCGCTCTTTAACCCACTTATTTACTGTGTCAGAATTAAACATTTTCGTACAGCGTTTATTGAAATAGTTTTAAGAAATAACAGCGCACAAGCTGACGAATTTCAAATGCGGGCTTTTCGATCTTTGAACGCTGTGGCGCCGCTTGAACAACAACAGGACAGAGAAGAAAGTCAAAATAATGAACAAGGCAGTTCAGACAACAGTGGCAACGGCATCTGCAACGGCAACAACGACAAAAACAACAATGGCGACGTCATAAACAACGATTGCCAGAGCCAGTCTAACAACCCCGATGAAAACAACAAAGATTACAACAACAACAACAACAACAATGAGGACAACATAACAACAACAACGGTGATGACTCCAACCGTAACAACAACAACAACAATAACAACAACAATGGTGAGAGCTACAACAACAATGGGGGGAGACAAAAACAACAATGACAAAAACGATCACAGCAAAGGCAGCAACAACGACAGTGACGGCCGGTAAAGATCGACAATGAAGAGACGCCAGTCTACACGTCAACAGCAAATTACTCATCTTTTCAATTCCGAAATAAAAAAAAGTATAATTACAATAATGATAATGATAATGATAGTAATAATAGTAACGTTTAGGCTGGAAGCTCCTCTGACTTAGTCTGTAATTATCTGGTTGGTCCTGTCATGGTAATAAAAATAAATGTAGAAATGTACAAATATGCAACGATGAAAAGATCGGTTTTCAAGCTGCAAACAACCTTCAAATATAGAATTACTTATACTATTGGCACAAAACGCTCTTAAAAACGTTCAAGCTCAGTAATTCTCTCATTGTGACAGCGTACTGTATGAAAAACAAAACATTGTTTGTCCCGGTTAGTGTGTGCTGAAGGGAGGTAAAGAACCGTCCGTCGACGCGTAAAAGTTACAGACGTTTGACAAACTCCCGCTATTACAGACTCTCGCTGTTCAAAGATGGGCACTTTATTTGGTGTCGACAACACAATTTTATTTTGATTGTTTTGACTCTCATTATAGCGGACTTCGAGCGACATCTTTCAACACATTTACAAACTATTAAAAACTCCTTCTTCTGTTTTTTATTATCGACTTATCTTTTTGGGTTGATTTGCGCTCCTTCTGGTGGTCATAAATTGATATTCCTTTTTCTCCTCCTCGCAACGCCAGCTTTGTAGTCTCGCTTCCATGAGCAAGTTCGTCTAGTCAGTCCAAATTTTTTCTTGCGCCAATTATCTTTTAAATAACTCACGGGAATTTCCAGCCCAAAACTAGCTCCGCGGTTGATTTGTTTTTTGTTTTTTGTTTTTTTGTTTTTGTCTTTTGCTACAGTGGTCAATGTAAGACTAATGTAAAAGTAGATACATGTAATTTCCCTGTTGTAAATACACTTTCTAAGAATTTTTTTGGCAGCACACTAAGGGTTTCCGCAACAAAGAGAGTTGACTGTATCGTGCTAGTGTTTCGAAAAAAATAACTTAGAAATAAAGTAACATGTTGAAAACTGTTGTGAAGCGATAAAGCATTTTAAAAGTCTGCTCGAGTGTGCGCATATAAGAAAAAATTCTCGTATGCCCCGGGCTTAAATTTTCACTGTTCAGATCAACTATATCTAATATCTAATATGCTGTTTTTCTTGATTTTTCTTTTGGTTTTTCTTTGTGGTTTTATTTTTATTTTTTGGTAAGAAAAATTCCTCTTTGCACACTCAAGGGAGTAAATATTTTTGAAAATTTTCCGGTAAAATGGTAATCATTTGACGTTCTTCGAAGAAAACTTTCAAACTTACTTTGTTTCTAGTAGAATATAGCTTGATGGAGATAAAGGAATCCATTTGTATAGACACATTGTGTTCGTTGCAAAAGGTACTGGATTTTGGGTGCGTCATTTGTAAGTCTTAAGCACTTTAATGGTATACGGTGTAAATAGGCGTAAAAATATGAGTCAAGGTAATTACATTAAAGTTAATGATCACGTAACGTTCTTGATTTCGGATACGCGAAAACGAGACTCTTTCTACCAGAACCGTGATTTGAAACAAACAGCAGAAAATAGGTCTGTTCCCCGTGTTCAAGAGATAAGAATCTTGTTATTATTGAAACTTTCCAAAACAGATATAAGCTCGCGAGCTTTCAAGGTTTTAACGATAGCCAAACTTCTGCTAATGGTCCCTTTTCCACAACGGCCATGTTTTCTTTGTCCCAACCATGGATTGATTGACTTTTATTATTTTCTTGAAACCTTCCCATAATTGGCAGTTTATTTTGCCTGCCGTTGAGGAGTGGTTCAGTGACTTTAGAAAAATGCTAAGGTATACTGACCTCGTCTTTCTATCCAACAGAGTGGCTATATCCAGAATATCAGTCCATCTTATGCTTTATACTCTACAAACTGATATCATCTCCTAGATATAAGGTAGATTGGTCAAGGTAAAGTGATTCAAAGGCTGGACGTTTCGAGATTTAGCCCTTCGCTCCGACGAAAGGCTAACCCGGATAACGCTCAACGTTTTAAGGCCAATTTATTGAAACATTAACTCCGTTCAGATTAAATTACAGTATCACTGATAGAAACTAACCACTTTAAACTTTGGAAGGCGAACCTCCACTAAAGACCGTCTTTCCAAAACGGCCATGTTTTTTTCCTTCAAATCGGCACCTCCTCATAACGGCCACTTCTACCGGCGGCCGTTGTAGAGCGAATAGCCGTTGTAGTGGAGTGGTGACTAATTTAATTTATGAAAACAGCACGATACTCCGTATGCGAGCTCTAATTGGCTGAAAGGTTGGCCATTCCTTTCGCACTGAACTTTTCTATCCTGACTATATCACTAACTAAATCTGTTCATCGGGGGAACTTACGCTAGCTGCATTATTGCAGATTACTGTTTGTGCAGCGTTTCTCCAGCGAAAAAACTACTGTGCAAGAAATCGGGCTTGGATTTGGATGTTAAGTGGCTGTCTCCCTAAGATCCTCATAGCACAAATTGGTCACAAAATAGATTTCCTTCAAATCTTGTGTGTGAACTACACTTTGTCTGGATACTTTAAAAACGCTTTTCGTTTGGGTTCTAAATGCTTTCTTCTACAGTTTACAAGGGGGGTCCCTTGGTGGACAAAAATGGACACTTTATTGGTATGCCAATTTTCAATGACTTTGGTAACTCCTCACAACAATTTTAAATTTGATGCAGGACAAAATTCTACTGTTGGTTGATAAGTAAAACTCTTCCTTATCCTAAAATGTTACTGACATTTCCATGTAGTCGTTTTGAGTAGTTAAAACAGTTCCTTTTATCAACCCAATTTCGCTGCTTTTAAAAAAAAGTAGGAAAAATAGGTAAACAAAAATACATGTTAACGAAAAGTGAGACCTCGTATAGCAAATTCCTTGCAGTCATGGAAAGTTAAAGACTTGGTCTTAATTATAATAAAATAAAATCGTGCGGCCAGACAGTTTAAAGAACGTGGCGTCGCTTTGCAAACCAGTATTTCTAAATTGTGCAAATTACGAACCACAACCTATGCGTGGAATTCAAAAGCAAATGCGATTGGAGCAATGCTCCCTTATATCAGGAAAACACAAAAATACTTTGAAACTACAGCAGGACACAAACGTAAACTGGTAATATTTCGCATATAGCTTAATTAAATTGTAAGCAGCATTCAAATAGCTCATTAACTATGCTCAATTCACAATACAAACAAGTTACTAAGTACAAGCCACTCGATAATTGCTAATTGCGCTTAGCAAGCAACTTTACAAAACAACCTTGAGCTAGAACTATTAATCTGAGAATAAAGCAATAAAAGCAATTCCTACTGAGTATACGACAGCCTGTGTTATGCAAACTAATTTAGCGAACACAGGCAGTAACCGCTGACCAGTAACTAATGTCACCGACAACACTTGGTACTGCTCCGTTTTGCACTCGTGTTTCTCTTAGCTATCTAAACTTTGAATACATGATCCTTCACCAATTAATAATGAATTTATTTGAAAATAAGGGGTAGAGCTCATAGGGAGAAGAAACAAATTTTTGTCCTTAATTTGGATCTGCAAGCACACAACCACAATGAGGGCAATGGTTTCAAGTTTTTTGTAGTTTCAGCTAGGTAAAATAACTCGTACAGCTGCGCATGTCTTCATAGATTTGAAAATAAACCCTCCCGTTTTAGACTTCTTGGGCTTTGAAAGTTTCATTAAGTTTTGTAAGAAAGTAATCAGCTGCAGTTAGAAGCGACAACCTTGACCCTATCTAGACCGGGCCTTCTTTGGTCTTCTGTGGCTGTTGTGGGGCAGGCCTCCATAACTCCGATAGCAATAAAACAATGAAAATGAAACTTAGAGGGTCAAAAGTTGTCCGAGAATCTTGTCCAAGAATGTTTCCTTTGAGATCGGTAAGGAAAAACGATGACGTCACAATACGTCAGACTTACGTCATAATTTCCAATTGGCGGCCATCTTGGATTCACCGTATTAGTTTTCGTGATTTCCCTAAAACTTCGGAAAGCTTCCCAATTGACAAAAAGGTAACAAAAATAATAAAAGAACTCTAAAATTACCTTATAACACGACACCTACAGTAAGAAAGTCATTTTAGTTTTCAGTTTAAACAGTAATGTACCAAATTATTTCAGGAAAACACCCCTTAGCAACGTCAATCTCACTGTACATTGACCTGCCACACTAATTTGTTCCCAAATAATTTTTTTAAATAAAAGTTTTGTGGTGCTTGTTCACATATTAAAAAAAATAGAAAAGTTTCAAGTCCGCAAAGGCAGAATCCGTGCACCCCCCCCCCCCCCACCCCACCTTCCTGCTCCATTTAGGTAGGGATATAGGGTTAATTTAAAACAATGAAGTATGCTTTCAAGGAAATCAAAAATTCCTTCGACAAAGCCAGTAGTAAATGACTGGAGACTATCGTAGTTAGACTAAGAGTAGTCTAGTAGAGATAGTACTTATCGTAGGGTAATTTTTGAGCGAGCACGCGTATCTCACCCGCTATTCAATCGCTAACAAAAATCTGAGGATACTCGTAATTTCCACTGATTAAGCCTGGTTCTCATACTACCCGGGCTAGTCTGTGATCAACTCCAGTAGTGTCATCCACTAAGTTTGGCGGTATACTGGTAACTGCTAATCTAGAGAAAGCGGAGCAAAACTAAGTCAAGGCGAAATTTCAAAGGCAAGACGTTTGTTGTGTATTGTGTGTTCACATTTGGTAGAGCAGTACCCCACGATCAGTTGGTTCTGGCAGCTCCATATTGCAAACTGGATCATAACTATTAAGTCGTCATGACCAAGCTCCCACAACTGTTTTACCGGACAGGAAGTATTCAACGGGGGATATTTCTATCAAATGGTAATATTTTTTGCTATACTAACGTTTCGCCAGGGTCAGATTCCAAATTTTAACAGCTTGGATGAAACTAGAAGTTCATTTTCAAACGTGTTAAGATGCACCCTCGCTGTCCGAGTTATCACGTTATTTCACCTTGCTTAAAATTTCAAAAAATTAGCAACCACGTCACACAGTGGTTATGCGCTTGCAGCTCTAAATCAAGGGCAAAAATTTGCGTCTTCCCCCATGAGTTCCAACCCTTATTTTCAAATTAAATGAATTCACCTTTCTTTGGTGAGCGATCATGCATTCAAATTTAAGATAGCTAAGAGAGACGCGAGTGCTAAAAGTACCAGGTATTTTTGTTGACGTTAGCTACTGGTCAGCGGCTACTGCCTGGAAAATTTAACACAAGAGGAGTATTGGTCTAAATGAACGCTGAAATGAAGGTGTTTGAACAAAGAATTTTCCCCAAACCAACTGTTTTGACGCTTCTATGATGATCTCTGAAACGCATGGATCTATTTTTGATCGAAGACTCTTCTGTCATCGGATGACAGAATAATTGAGGTATTCGGTGCAAATGAAAACAGAACAAGATGCCGTTCGTTGATTTCATTATTTTGCAAGGCACTAAGTGTCCGCTAAATTAGTTTGCAAAACACAGGCTGTGATATACTCAGTAGGAATTGCTTTTATTGCTTTACTCTCAGATTAATCGTTCTAGCTCAAGGTTGTTTTGTAAAGTTGCTTGCTAAGCGCAATTAGTAATCATCGCGTGGTGTGTATTTTATAACTTGTTTGTATTGTGAATTGAGCATAGCTAATGAGCTATTTGAATGCTGCTTACAATTTTATTAAAGCTATATGCGAAATATTACCAGTTTACGTTTGTGTCCTCCTGTAGTTTGAAACTGTTTTTGTGTTTTCCTGATGTAAGGGAGCATTGCTCCAATCGCGTTTGCTCTTGAATTCCACGCATAGGTTGTGGTTCGTAATTTGCACAATTTAGAAATACTGGTTTTGCAAAGCGGCGCCACGTTCTTTAAACCGTCTGGCGGCACGATTTTATTATATTATAGTTAAGACCAAGTCTTTAACTTTCCATGACTGCAAGGAATTAGCTATACGAGGTGACACTTTTTGTTAACATGTATTTTTGTTGACCTATTTTTCCTACCTTTTTAAAAGCAGTGAAATTGGGTTGATAAAAGGAACTGTTTTGACTACTCAAAACGACTACATGGAAATGTCAGTAACATTGTAGGATAAGGAAGAGTTTTACTTATCAACCAACAGTAGAATTTTGTCCTGCATCAAATTTTAAGTGTTGTGAGGAGTTACCAAAGTTATTGAAAATTGGCATTTTTGTACCAATAAAGTGTCCATTTTTGTCCACCAAGGGATCCCCTTGAAAACTGTAGAAGAAAGCATTTAGAGCTCAAACGAAAAGTGTTTTTAAAGTGCCCAAACAAAGTGTAGTTCATAAAGTGTAGGTTCAGATGTGAAAGAAATCTATTTTGTGACCAATTTGGGTTATGAGGATCTTAGGGAGATAGCCACTTAAACGCTTCCTTCCTCAGTCAACCTCGGACCTCACAGAACGTGCGAGAAGTAGGTAGCTTGTCACGCGTATTGTGATCGTTCTTTTTTCCCCAAACCCAACTGACGGTGAAAATGTCAGCCTTGAGTTGCACCCAGTTCATAACCACCACCCGTTGAAGGTGTCTGAATCTGAGGGTATGTTCGCTGACTTGAGTGATATTCGCCATGATACGTGTTTTATTGCTGGCAAGAAAACGGGAAATTACTTTTCCTGGATGGACTGTCATGCTGGGTAAAAGGAAAAGAATTTTTCCGGCAACTCAGATGGCTTCCTGGAAATATCTTAATTGAAGCTTTCATTTCATTCAAAGTGGAACAATGCATCCACAGTTGTTCGTTGAGTGCCCCTGCCATACCTCTGTGGAAACATCGGACAGATTGCCACCCGATATCTTATGGAAACTGTAAGAAAGACATCACATCTGGAAATCACGTGTGAAGGATGTAACGAGCGATCACATGTGGTGCTCGTGATCTCCAGATGTGATCTCTTCCTTGTTGAGTTTTCATTAGTTATGAGAGCAATCGTGAAAAGACCACTAGAACACAAATCAGCTTCACCTCCACTCCTGTGACTGCAACTTGACGAAAATATGGGTGCCACAAATTCAGATCGGTTTCAACACAAATCTGCTCTTGGTTTCTGATTATATGAGATCGGTTCGAAAATTCATCTCAGCCCGCGGTTTGACTCATTTTAGGAGCTGAAGGGACACGAATGAGTCAGACCAGTATGGGGCGGGGGTGGGGCAGTATGGAAGGGGGGGGGCTTTTCTTTCCCAATCAGTGACCGAATCAGTTCGGTCGGACTGAGATTTTACCTTATGAGATTAATTTTTTTCAATCGGTCTCTTGTAATCAGGAACAGAGATCTGTTTGGTAAAACTGAACTGCATCTGCACCAGTTTGAGCTCGATCGTACTGGTCTGATATAATCACTGGGCCGGGGGCACTTTTCATTTTAGGCTCGCTTTCCAGCAGTTTACGCTGAGTGTGCGCAAAGAAACGTGGGCGCATAAAACGGCTGGAAATCGAGCCTATTTTCATACCGGTCTCATAACCTGAGTCAAATTCACTGGACACTTTTATTACTTTATAATTGAATTTTATTACTCCCTCGTTGAACTTATTAATTCATATAAAACAACTTCTTTATAACCTATTACAATTATTTTAGAAAAGTACACCAACATTCCCGATATAGACAGTTCTTCTTAATATGACAAAAATTAAACACCGCCCAATAACTGTAAAAACAAAACCCGCCCAGTAAGACCACTACTTTTCGGCTGCTGTTATCTCTTCACTGGTTGAAATTCCCCTTTTCAGGATGGAATCTCAACGATTTAGATATCGAAAACGCTAATAAACGGGTAATATCCATGAGAGTCGGTCGAATTTTTACAGAGTGAGTCTTTTTTGGTACTAGAAACAAAACACCTAATCTTACTATTTAAAGATGTATGAGTACAATACTGAAATTATGAATATATGAAACTCATATATTTGAACTGTGGAATGAAGAAATAAGTGTAAAGAAGATCCGCGCAGTTATTAACGCAACTTATGCAGTTGCGAAAAGAAAGCCTGAAAAAATCAGGCTTGCCGGGATTCGAACCCTGACCTCTGCGATACCGGTGCAGCGCTCTAACCAATTGAGCTAACAAACCAACTGGGAGCTGGTCATTAAATTGGTTCGTAATATACCCGGAAAAGATGAAGATGAAATTATGAATATATGAAACTCATATATTTGAACTGCGGAATGAAGGAATAAGTGTAAAGAAGATCCTGGCAGTTATTAACGCAACTTATGCAGTTGCGAAAAGAAAGCCTGAAAAAATCAGGCTTGCCGGAATTCGAACCCTGACCTCTGCGATACCGGTGCAGCGCTCTAACCAATTGCGCTAACAAGCCAACTGGGAGCTGGTCATTAAATTGGTTCGTAATATACCCGGAAAAGATGAAGATGAAATTATGAATATATGAAACTCATATATTTGAACTGCGGAATGAAGAAATAAGTGTAAAGAAGATCCTCGCAGTTATTAACGCAACGTATGCAGTTGCGAAAAGAAAGCCTGAAAAAAACGGGCTCGGTTCGAATCAGGTTCGAATCCCGGCAAGCTTTCTTTTCGCAACTGCATAAGTTGCAACTTCATAAGTTGCGTTAATAACTGCCAGGATCTTCTTTACACTGAATGCAATACTGGTGAAAAAAAAATACAAATCAGTGTTAAACGGACCCAACAATAGTCTCCAAACGTATGCCTTACGAAATCAGACAGACTTTCTATCGCAAAAGAATAAAAAGCGATCCTAATTGAACGATGTGGGCATCAAATGGACAAATAGCTGTTTTTTTTAAATTGCTTGTTGCGGCACAGAAGGCCCAAGCTCACGATCTCACAGCACAAACGCGACTTTTAGTTGTAAGCAATATTCTCGGTTTATCGACTTTGTATCGGAAACTCTCTTGGGTTCTCACAATACCAAAATATAGTCACGAATGTGGAAATAAACTTCTCACTTACCTCAGCATGTGATTATCTTTTGTATAATTTGGGCGCAATTTGTGGCCATAAATAGAGTAAGAGTCACGTTTAGTCTATCTTGGCCGCCTGGTGAGAAAACCACTGAAATATAAAAGGTACGAATTGATTGAAACTCTTAACTCAACTCAAAGAAGTTGACTTTCTTCCTTTTATCTCGTTTTTAAAACGTCCATTGCGTTGGTTCCGTCGTTTTTTGCGCTTCATGAGTAGAGTCAAAGGCTTGTATGTTGCAGCCAACTTGAAGTTGCTAAATTTTAAGCAATTTGCACATAATAAGAAAAGAAAAAAATCCTTGAGACGGACTGGTTGAAATAAGTTTAGGGTTATTTACTGTTTGGGTATCAAAGCCAGATGTTCAATATTTGTTGCCAAATATTTCTCTTATTTAGTCTTTTTCCGTACGCTGGGTAGCTGGGCGTATATTTTGCGAGTTTCAAACTTTAAAGGCAGTTCGGTGCGAATTAGCCTGCGCGCAGAAGAAGTCTGCGCACAGGCTAGTGCGAATTTGCCTCCAGGGCGCGAAAACTATGCACTCGATCATCGGAAACACACTGCAAGCTGCATAGGCTAGTGTTTTACACGATGCGCTTCTGATAAAGGATATCAGAGGAAATTTTGCCGGTGGATACAAAAGGAGCTGTGCAAACAAGACCACTACATGCAGGACACCTGAAAAGATGTTAATAAGAGGCCCAATGAAGAAGGCAAACTTTCTCTACCGAAACGGATGTTTTTTTTATTAAAATACAGTAAAAAAAAAATGTCTGCGCCCTCCCTATTTTGTGAAACCACGCATGAAAAGTCTGCCTTGTGAAAAATTTGTTTTGCCCACTGAAGTAATCCTCTCGAGCCCCGTGTTGCAATAATATCGGCTAAGAAAAGAAGCAAACGAGAAGCGAAGAAGATGAATTCAAGCACGAGTTCCCACAGCAGCCATACATCGACTGAATGTGAGTTTGTCACTTTCCTGGGGGGAAGACTTGATCGTACTGCCACTTTCGCTCACATGATGCTTGTGTTCGTAATAGTCATGAACGTAATCGCTTGCCCCATCACCACTGTTTTGAACGCTCTCGTCATGTTTGCTGTCAAGACAAAACCGCGACTGAAAACTAAGTCCAACGTTGTACTAAGTTGTTTAGCGACCACAGATTGTATAATGGAAGTGATCGGGCAACCTCTTTTCATCGCAGAAATAGTAGCTCTCCTACAGAGGGAGGCTTCCAGCACGAACTGCTTGGTCAGTGATAGAACTTGGGTTAGAGCTTCTAAGGGTATTAGGATTGACATCTCTCCTTCACCTAGCACTGATGAACGTAGAGCGCTACATAGCCATTAAACACCCTTTCGCTTACACAACTATGGTAAGTGGATTTCGCACACTCTGCTCGTCCGCTACCGCATGGATAACAGCCCTGCTTTTAACCGTACCTTTAGCCATCATGAATAACAGCATTTACTGGACTGTTAATAATAATATATAGATTTAGCCAAGCCTAAAAGCGAAGCCCCCCTTTTTGTTTTGTCTGTTTTTTGCTTTTGTTTTTTGTTTTGTTTTTTTGTTTTGTTTTTGCTGGCAGTTATTAATTTGTGAAAATACTCTCATCCAAGTCGTTTTATTAAAAAAAAAAAACAAAGAAAAAAAAATTTTTGTTTCCGCTGAGTGTCGAACCCGGCTCATCGGCGTGAGATGCCGGTAACTAGTCCACTAGGCCATGGGCGTTTGACATTCTTTTCGTAGTTAATTCTAATACTTGTTTCTTTCTTCGTGACAAAGCTGCCTATCAGCATGAAAATGCTGGTGTTTTTCCTGACAAAATGTGTTCGAAACGCCGTAAAAACCATGGTTGTGGACAGAAAAAACCAAAAAGCACTAGCTCTGCTATATTTGGCGTCGAAACCGCTGCGAAAAGCTGCGAACTCAAGCGGTGTGCCGACCGAGTTTGAACAGAACCGACGAGGCAAATTTGAACTTTTTGCCTGAACTTTATCGCCGAATTTCTTTCGCCTAGATTGAACTTTTCCCCTTCCACCAAAAAGACAACTGAGTGTTCTTTTGAACTTTTTTTTTCCACTAACAAATTTGTTTTTGACTTTTGTTGTCTTTGCTTGTTTTGCTACAACGCGGGTCAACATGCGATTTCGCGCCGAAAACACACGGGATTCAGCACAGGGTTCTATCCAGTGTAGGAAGTGTATTGGTAGTCCTGTGGTGCGGACGGACGGACGTACGGATGTACGGACGGACGGTCACGTGACTACTACGTCACTACCAAAATTTTTTGGCTTGATAGATTACCAAACTTCCTTAGCAATGGAGCTCCGCTGACGCGCTAGCGCGCTGGCTCCGCTATTATGTTGTCCTCTTGCATCGCCATCACTATCTACTGTCAAGTCGTGCTGTACTTGGAGACTCGTCGCCACGAAAAACAATTGGCTTCGCAGCAAGTCTCAGAGGAAGGCAGACAGAAGTTTTTAAAGGAGAAAAAGGCTTTTAAAGTGACAACCACTGTAGTTTTGGTCTTGTTATTGAATTACGCGCCTCTAATAGTTGTTCGAATGCTAGTAGCAAATTCTGTTAATGACTCAGTAACTGAAGCTTACATCTTTCTCTGTACAACGAGCTTTGTAGTGATTCTGAACGCAATCTTTAATCCAGTTATTTACTGTGTCAGAATAAGATATTTTCGTACAGTGTTTGTTGAAATACTTTTGAGAAAGAAGAGTGCACAACTGACGAATTTGAAACGCGGGTTTTTTCGATCTTTGAACGCTGTGGCGCCGCTTGAACAAGAACAGGAAAAAGAAGAAGGTCAGAATAATGAACAAGCCAATTCAGACAACAGAAACAACAGCATCTGCAACAGCAACAACTACAAAAGCAACAATGGCGAGGGCAAGAACAACAACACTGACTACCACAGCTACTCTAACAACCCCGATGACAACAACAGCGGCAACAACAATGACATAGACAATAAAAACAACAGCGGCGAGGAAAACAACAAAGAATACAATAAGAACAACAGTAACAACAACGATGAGCGCAACAACAACAACAACAACAACAACAACAACAAAATCGATGACAGCAATACCAGCAACAACGACAGTGACAACAGCAATAACGACAATGACGGCGACGACAACAGCAACAACGACAATGAGAGCGACGACAACAGCAACAGCGACAATTAAAAGACTTGCTACACGTCCACTGCAAACTACTCATCTTGTCAATTCCGAAATATATAGTATTTGAAATTATAATTACAATAATAATAATGATAACATAATAATAACAACGTTTAGGCTTAATACTGGAAGTACGTACTGGATGTTCATGGTAATAAAAATAAATGTAGAAACGTACAAATATGCAACGATGAAAAACAAATGATTCGAAAAAGGTTGGTTAAAACACAGGGGCTCTCACATCAACTGTGTAGACATGAATAAAACATTGCAGACGGCCATTTTGAATAATTCCGACGCGGTCATCTTTTCAAGGTCTGGGGCGAGTGAAGAAGTTCGGATGCTCATCGGATTTTACCCATCGCGCGCCGGAAATGATAAAGGGACAAGGGATGAAACTCCTCGGCGTCTTTCGTCGTATGTCTACCACCATCAGGGGCTCACGAAAGAGGAAAGATGGCCGAAAGTTACAGTACAAGCAGGGTCTAGATGAAAAGCTCGTTTTTTATCGCCGAACGGTAACTTTACTAGTGATTATTCCGATCTCGTTAAGGAAAAGGCGCAAAAATTAACATGTTTACAGCCCTATTTAAGCTCATGGTTACTTATTAGCGCTCTTGATGAGACGTATAAACAAGAAATGTTCCACAAAGCGAGATGAAAATAAAACCCAACTGACAGCTTCAATACTTTCCTCCTTCGGAAGAGAATGTACAAACTGTAGCTGCAAGACTGATAGCACTGGTTAATTTGTTATCTGGCCGCTGGAACAAGATATATTTTATCGTCTATTCGTCACTCATTCGATGAACTGTTAGTATACATTCATAAAAAAAATGAAAGGTTTCGTACTTTTTCGAAACAACTGAAAACAGTCTCACCTGACATCGACTGTACGTACAGTCGAACGCATCGCTAAACCCTGGAAATCGCTAACCATGATTCACTGTTTAGAGGCCAATGAACACAAAACACAAAGACTGAGGCAAGATTACGTTAATTTTAAACTTAAATGTAAAATATTCCTCGCAATATTTCACGTTATTAGAAACGTTTCGGTTTTCCCATACATTCCCTCATAATTTTGAAACTAGAAACGGTCACACAGTTTGTGTGTGCTCCCTGTGTTATCCACCAGCATAGACTGGAAAGTAATTAATTTATTGGTTTTCGTTTTACCCAAGAGATCTTAGAAATATTTGTTTATGTTCTGTAATTAGCCTTTTGTGGTTGTGCTGTTTTCCCTTGTAGCGGCGTTTTGTTGTTGTTTGGCTACATACTGCAAGCTAAGGGTTACAGATTTAAGTCTACGTTTCGATAAATTCAATGACTTGGGTTGTCAAAAACCTAAAATATAGCCATAAATGTAGAAATAAACTTCTCTTACCGCAACAAGGGGTTGCGTTTGTATCTTTTCTGTAATTTGGGCACAATTTGTACGTGGTCATAAATCGAGCCTGTAAATCGAGAATACCGCTTGCAAGTAAAAGGTACGTTTAGGGTATCTTGGGTCGCCTGTGAGAAAACCACTAAAGAATAAAAGGTACGAATTGACTGAAACTCTTAACTCAACTCAAACAAGTCGACTTTTTTCGTTTTATCCCTTTTGTAAGAAATTCATTTGCGTACGTTACGTCGCTTTTTGCACTTCATGAGTAAAGTTAAGGCTTGCATGTTACAGCCAACTTGAAGTTGCTAATTTAAAACAAATGGTTGAATAAGTTTAGATTTATGTACTGTTTGGGTATCGATATCAACGGCAGATGTCAAAGATTTGTTGCCAAATATTTCTCTAATTTAGTCTTTTTCCGTACGCTGAGTAGCTGGGCGTATTGTTTGCGAGTTTCAAACTTTCAAAGGTAGCTCAGTGCGAATTTGCCTCAAGGGAGCGAAAACTATGCACTCGATCATCGGAAACACTCCGCAAGCCCGCTTCAGAGGCTAGTATTTTACATGGTGCGTTTCCGATAAAGGAAATCAGAGGAAATTTTGCCGGTGGATAAAAAAGAGCTGTAAAACAACAAGAACACTACATGTAGTACACCTGAAAAGATGATAACAAGAGTCCCAATGAAGAAGGCAAACTTTCTCTACCGAAACGGATGTTTTTTGATTAAGTTGCGGTAAAAAAAATAATGTCTACGCAGTCACTCCCCCATGGTAAAACTTAATGGTAAAACAATTTAGCGTCACCGCGCATGACAAGTCTGGCTCGTGGAAAATTTGTTTTGCCCAAGTAATCCTCTCGAGCCCCGTGTTGCAATAATATCGGCTAAGAAAAGAAGCAAACAAGAAGCGAAGAAGATGAATTCAACTGTGAATTTCCGAAGCAACGATACATCGACTGAATGTGAAGTTGTCATTTTCCTCGGGGGAAGACTTGATCGTACAGCTACCTTCGCTCACATGATGCTTGTGTTCGTAACAGTCATGAACGTAATCACTTGCCCCATCACCACTGTTTTGAACGCTCTTGTCATGCTTGCTGTCAAGACAAAACCGCGGCTGAAAACCAAGTCCAACGTTGTACTAAGTTGTTTAGCGACCACAGATTGTATAATGGGAGTGATCGGGCAACCTCTTTTTACCGCACAAATAGCAGTAATCCTGCAGAAAGAGGCTTCCAGCACGTACTGCACGATAATAAGACTTGCAAAAGAGCTTCTAAGGGTATTAGGTTTGGCATCTCTCTTTCACCTAGCACTGATGAACGTAGAGCGCTACATAGCCATTAAACACCCTTTCGCTTACATAACCATGGTAAGTGGATTTCGCATACTCTGCTCGTCTGCTCTCGCATGGATAACAGTCGTGCTCTCCACCGTACCTTTAGCCATCATGAACAACAACATTTACTTGACTGTTAATAACTTTATGTTGTCCTTTTGTATCGCCATCACTATCTACTGTCAAGTCGTGCTGTACTTCGTGACTCGTCGCCACGAAAAACAATTGGCTTCGCAGCAAGTCTCAGAGGAAGGCAGACAAAAGCTTTTAAAGGAGAAAAAGGCTTTTAAAGTGACAACCACTGTACTTTTGGTCTTGTTATTGAATTACACGCCTCTGATGGTTGTTCGAATGCTAATAGTAAAATCTGTTATTGACTCAGTAAATGAAGCTTACATTTTATTCTTTACAACAAGCTCTATACTGCTTCTGAACTCGCTCTTTAACCCCGTCATTTACTGTGTCAGAATAAGACAGTTTCGTACAGCGTTTATTGAAATAGTTTTAAGAAAAAACAACGCACAAGCTGACGAATTTGAAATGCGGGTTTTTCGATCTTTGAACGCTGTGGCGCCGCTTGAACAAGAACAGGGAGGAGAAGAAAGTCAAAATAATGAACAAGGCAATTCACACAACAGTGGCAACGGCATCTACAACGGCAACAACGACAAAAACAACAATGGCGACGGCATAAACAACAACTGCCAGAGTGAGTCTAACAACAACATTGACAACGACAGTAGCAACAACAATGGGAACGACAATAACAACAACAGCGGCGAGAAAAACAACAAAGAATACAACAACAACAACAACAACGATGAGCGCAACAACAACAAAAAGGGCGATGGCAGCAACAATAACAACAACAACAGCGGTGAGAGCTACTACAAGAACTACAATGGCGGAGTCAACAACAATGACAAAAACGATGGCAGCAATAACAGCAACGACGACTGTGACGGCGACGACAACAACATTAAGGAAAATGATCGACAATGAAGAGACTTGCTACACGTCAAGTGCAAACTACTCATCTTTTCAATTCCGAAATAAATAGTATTTGAAATTATAATTACAATAATAATAATGATGATGAGTGCTAGTGTTTCGAAAATAGATAACTTAGAAATAAAGTAACGTGATGAAAACTGTTTTGAAGCTTATTTTGGTGTATGGATTTCGCTGTTTTTTAGGCTTGGAATTATTTTTGGTTGTGTTATTTGTGATCAAAGTTTATGGCATCCCTCTTTTTTCCTGTCTGTCTATGTAGGGCGTGCTGTAAACACGGTTTGCGATTTCCTTTGAGCGGTGGCCAAGACATCCTTGAAGACTCAAGGACGTGTTTTGAACAAACAATCGACAGGCCAAGCGTTATCGACATTTCTTTACCAGTTGGTGGTTTGGACGCAGCTGTTGTGCTTTTACATACTTTATCTGTTTTGTTTTATAGTCGCTATGTGGTTCTGTTTGACTAAAGGTCGCAAACATGTTTAAAGCATTGTAGCAGGAAGTTAGCGTAGTAAGTTGGGGAAGAAAGTTGAGCCAGTGAATCGACAGTGAAGAAGACAGTGAACCACAGGTAACCAAAGCGTAATATGATGTTTGTACTGATGGATTATATGGAACTGAAATTCGATGGAAAATAATTGGTGATTTTCCCTGTAAAATACCTAAAAATCGAAATAAAGTTTGAAAACCTCACCTGCTGTGTGTTCGCTATGTTTTTACCGCTTTTCCAAGCTTCTGGAAGAAGGCGGTTTTGGGCGATTTTCTCTTTAGTACGTGACATGACGTCGAACGGCTTCACAAGCTCGCCGAAGCAGTGGCAAAACTGGAAAACTGTCCATCATCTTAAATGATCAAGATTTGGGAGGAATCTTAAAATTATCAAAAGTGCCAGTCGAGCGAACACTTGAACCATAGACTGACTGTCTTAACTTAAGTTCCACAAATATATTTATTCTAACTCTCAGTTATTTATTTCAACTAGGTAAAGGTTTAACAAAAGTTACGTACACGTGTGTGTCAAAACAACACTCTTTTATGACGCGTGAGCCCTAGCAAAACGTTTCTGAAGTGTTTTCATCTGACAAAAAGGTAAGTTTAGTATGATTTATTCACTGAAACGAAGTATCATGAGTGACCGGAATACTTAGCCAAAAAGGCAAATACGAATAGTATGGTCATCACAAGTGTACTCGACGAGGACCTACCCTGTGTAGGGGTAGGGGGCTATAGAGGATACCACCTGTCTGATTAGACAAATGGACAAAATTTATTGGCCTCAAAATCTGAGTTGAGACTTTCATATTAGGTGTGCACGAACCTTGCACTGCTGGAGAAATGGCACAAGGAGGTTTGAATCTTTTTCTTAGTTTCTACTCCTGATAGAGTGGGGGCTGGGGGAAGGGGGCTACATGAAGAGACCACCTGTCTTTTTGCAGGGTGGTGGGTCTTGTCTGAGTACAATACAGTGGAACCCCGCTTTACGGACACCCGCTTAATACGGACACCCCGGTATTACGGACAGTTTCGTTGGTCCCGACGAAAACCTCATACATTTTCTCTTAAATTAACCCGCTTAATACGGACACCCGTTAATACGGACAACGGACACTTTTCCGTGTCCCGAGTGACAAAATGTCATACATTGTCAACCCCGCTTTACGGACACTGTGTATCTGTGTACTGTTAATTTTCATTGTCACTATTATTTGCTAATTGGACCCTGGTCAAATAATGACAGAATTTGAAGAGTTAAAACAATTTTATTAGGGGCCAACCATTTAACTTCTGAGGGGGGGGGGGGGGTTGGGTGATTTGGTATAGGCATGAATTTTTTTTCAACCCCTTAATTCCCCGTGTATTTTTTTTCTCGGGGTATGTGCTTGCAAGATATTTTTTTCTCCCTCCAACGTTCTGCATGATTTTTTTTTTGGTGTGTGGATGGGGTTTAAAGTAGGCCTTCATTATAAATCAAATTATAAAAGGTTAAGGATCTGTGAAAGAAACTTTGAACAAATATATTAATTTTTATCTAAGAGTTTTTGAGTGACTTTTATAATACAGTACAATACCTTTAACACCAAATGTAAAACATTGAGATGACCCCTTCCCACTGATAAAAGGAGTCAGACCTGTTCCTGGACTTTGATCATTTTGCAAGGTGAATGCGCCTACAGTACAGTACATAGTGCGTGCATAGAGCTACAGAACAGTACAGTGCATAGCGCGAATGCGTCTTCAGTACATATTTTACGGAAAGATAATGAGCCACATCCTTTCCTTGTTAAATCAAACTGGCAGCAAAAAGTTGCTTTAGAGAGCTATCTAGAAAGGGTTAAATCCAACTCGCAGCTGAAGTACACATTACAAAGCCCCAAATTGAAAATAATCTGCACAGAGCTCTTAAGTTGCTTTGTTGCCAAAGAGTGAGATTTTTGACGGCGTCATCTTTGTAGGAGGGTCTGGGGGCATGCTCCCCCAGAAAATTTTGAAAAATTAAAGTAGTCAAGACGTGTTTTCCTTTATTCTGAGAAGAAATGGGACCCTTCGAAAGTAACTATTTAGAGACCAGATTTTCCTTTAAATTGGACTAATATCAACTCGATCTTGACATTCTGACTTATCCAGAAGTCAAATTAACATGCCATAACGCTTAAAAACAGCGTTGATGATGCTCTTTGTTGTAGTTCCAAGTAGCTTTCTTTACAGTAGCCAACAAATCTGCAGGTGGTTCAAAAGATGACTCTTTGTAGGCCATTTTGATAGTAAGCAAAAAGGCCAACGTACCGTCCACCTGGAGAGATGCTGCCGATAGCTGTTTTGTTTTTCCTTATAAGAGGCACAACTCTCTCTTCACCGGCATTTGAATGTGGTAGAATAAGAACTGTTTTGGATACGTCATTTATCTTACCAAATTTATGGGTACCATTCCCTAGCTTTAATGATGACAGATATCCCCAGATCACATACATGCCAAAACTGGATGATTTCTCATCATTTTCCTCACTTGCAAACTTTACTAATTTGGGCTTCATCCCAGACTTTCCTGGGACAAAAACGAGGGGCAAATTCAATTAGACAACATGCACGAACATGGAAAACTACTGAGGCCTCTTGCAGTACCTATGGCTGAAGATACATCCCGTAAAGTACAACAATTGATTACAGTGCTTCACAATGAACACCACATTAACGAAATGACTGAAAAATGGCTTTGTCAAACACCAAACATGCCTCGAATTCCAGTATTTTAGACCCTTACGAAAATCCACAAACCGACTTGGGAGACCTTGGGAGTTTCAGGTCTAACAGAGAAGTTATCAGCATTTGTTGCCATACTACTCCAGCCGTTAGCACAACAACAGAAGTCGCATCTCAAAGACTGATACAGTCAACTGACTCCATTAATTTACTTAATTTACTTAAAAGGGCAGGAACTGCAAACCTTTCTACATCATGATAATTTGCAAGTTAGTTGTGTAGGTAGTTAGTTATCTTATTTGTTACTAGATATAGAATTAACTTTTTATTATAATTATTTATTAATGTAGTTGGCTCGAAGATATTAGCACTTGAGTGCTACACTGTAAATTCGAGGGTAAATAAAGTTTATTGATTGATTGATTGATTGATTAATTTCATTGACAGGACTAAAGTTCCAGAGAACACAATCCTTGCATCTATGGACGTAACGAGCATTGTATACTAATATTCCCCAAGAGAGGGAATACGTACAGTATGCAAGGCATACGACACTTTCTGTATTAAAAGACACACCTCCTATCCCTACACGTTTACTTGACAAGCGTTCAGGCAAATGTTACAGGAGAGCTCATTCCAGTTTTGTGTCAAATAGATAGTTAATAAAGTTTACTTCATGTTCCAACAGCTATTCTGGCATTCTTGATTTAGAGTGCACTGAATACATTGGTCTTCAAATCACAACATCAGCCGTGATCTTGAAGTTCAGAAAACATGTATCAAGATTGGTAACCACAGGTGCTATAAATGTGAAGAAAAGGCCATCTGAGGGGAAAACATCATTGTGCAAAGAATCCCTCTTACCCAAGTCCAGATGCTAAAATCTTTTAACAGTCTGCTGATAAAGTTCGATGTGTCAACCCAGGAAACATCTTGCCAGAATTTTTTTTCCAGCCCACTGTACGTGCGTGAATTTTTTTTTGGACAATAGTCTTGTGCAGGAAATTTTTTCTTACGCACATGCACTTGCAGGATATTTTTTTCCAAAATCACCCAACCCCCCCCTCAGAAGTTAAATGGTTGGCCCCTACAAAGAGAAGCTCAATAGCGTGACTTCCGGTGTTCGGCCCTTGTACGTGAGTCCTTTAATATGGTTTTCTGGCTGCTGTTCCTATTCAAAAGTTTTACTTCCTTTGCCTTTTGCTGTAGCCATCGCTTGTAGGCTTCTTCCTCTTTGATGTCCTTTGCTTGCCACTTGTATCAGCAACAGCCTCTGTTCGAACTGCTGGATTGTTATCGACGTCTATTAATTGTTCGAGTAAATCCACGTGTTTGTTTGGACCATCAAATATATAGACACACGGTATTTCCATAGCAAGACCTCCACCTCGATTTACTGCCTTTCCACACACTTCAACCAATCCTCGGTTGGTAGGCTTTGAAATAAAATGAGTGACTATTCCAGTGCGGTTTTTTGTGTTTGCGAGGTGATATGGAATGTGGCCAATAACTCGACTCTCTTTTAACACCGCGACTGCGTTTTTATCCTCGGCGTTTTCTGGCTCTGGTTGCAAAGGTAAAATTTCACCGCATGTAGGAGTCCACCAGTCCTTGTAAACATGAAATCCTCTTATCCAGGAAGAAATTTTCAGCGTTCGGTGATCGTCCATACTTTCCAGTTCTCAAGGGAAAGCGACTAGATCGAATTCCAAAGTGTGAGGTGTGAGGTGTGAGGTGTAATTAGCCAGTTAATTAGACCTGAAAGTGCCTTTGTATTTCGTTTAAGTTGCGGCAGTTGGGGAGTCGTACATGTTCGAGTTGGACTTCGAGTTCGAGTTAGACTTCGAGTTCGAGTTAGACTTCGAGTTGGACTTCGAGTTGAAAAAAATTTTTTAAAAGTAACTAAGTAAAGTATACACTTAGCTCAGGGCACCGTAAGCCACGTGAGTTTGCCATTTTGAATTAGCCACAGAAAGCTAATAAGTCAGTACTGCATTGCAGTTTTATAACAAGTCAAACTTGAATTCGTTTATTTGTTTCCTTGAGGGGTTAGTTCTACCATAGTTACTCGAGGGACTGGTTATGTAGCCTTGCAAGTTTCAAAGGCCAAAACAAAGGTGCTGCAATTTATGTTGAAAGTTCTACGACCGTGCACAATCTTTTGTTTTACGTTCGCACACTATAGATGAATAACTTAGCTGTGACATTCATTGGTTCGTTGCTCATGCAAAATTCAAACCTATTGTTGTTTGTGCACGGTCAAGGCTAAAAACGGTAACAAAAACATAAAACAAAAAAGACTTTACTGAGCTTCATAACCAGATTCTTTTATTAACTATCTACAGTTTGTTCAGATTGTTGAGGGTTTTCGGAAGCTACGGACAATTACTACTAAAAGTAGCACACTTTTGATTCTGCAAGGGAAGAGGTTGGAGAATGAGCTCTTTTCGCCTTCTTAGTCAGCAAGTATACATTTCTCGTGGGTTTTGGAGTGTTCGAATTGTTTTTTTTCCTCCGTGTGCAGAATTTTGCGTGAAAATTGCGTGCGCATGACGATCTACGAAAAAAATGAAACAAAGATGAAAGAAAGGAAAGTAGGTAAATTCAAAGTTCAACTCGAAGTGCAACTCGAAGTCCAACTCGAAGTCTAACTCGAACTCGAACTCGATGTCCAACTCGAGGTTTCAGGATTCCCCGGCAGTTGTAAGTGACAGCTTGTCAGTGTTCACAAGTTACCGTGAACCTTGTAGGGTGCCGCCACAGTCATTGCATCATGGCTTCACGTCCTTCAGCTAAGCGTAAAAGGAAAGATTTTACTGCTTCTGAAAAGGTTCAGATCATTGAGTACAAAAAGGAAAACCCAAATGCTAGTGTGCGAGCAATTGCTGAGAAGTTTGTTTGCGGCAAATCTCAAATTCAGTCTATTTTAGCGAAGGGCAATGAAATACTAGAGGATTACAGCGCAAACAAGAATGCACATTCTAAGTGGGCCAGAGTATCGCTGATGAAAAATGTAGACGAGGCAACGTACGAGTGGTACCAAAAGGCAAGAACCAAGAACATTCCAGTTACCGGACCAATGCTGCAAGAAAAAGCCAAACGAGCGAGTGAAGAGCTTGGAGACTCAACATTCAAAGCGTCTAATGGATGGCTGGACAGATTCAAGAAAAGGTACAACATTACAAGCAAAGTTATTAGTGGTGAGGCAGGGGGCGTCAGTGAAGAAACTGTTTCATCTTGGAAAGAGCGTCTACCGAGTATTTTGAGCGGCTACTCCCCGGAGAACGTCTTAAACATGGACGAGACAGGGCAATTTTTTCGAGCACTTCCAAACAGATCTCTGACCGAGGTATCAAAGCAGTGTACTGGAGGGAAAAAGTCCAAAGAAAGAATCACGTGTGCATTTTTTGTTAATGCAGAGGGCCATTGCGAGAAACCAATTGTCATTGGCAAGTCAAAAAGTCCACGTTGCTTCAAAGCAATCAGAGATACGTCTCAACTACCCTGCTCATACTTTAGCCAGCCTAAAGCTTGGATGGACTTTAACATCTTAGATGACGTGCTGTCCAAGCTAAACCGGAAATTAGCAAGGGAGAACAGGAATGTTATTTTATTCCTGGACAATGCACCTTGCCATCCTCCAGATATGAAAGGCAAATACGATCATATCAAGATTGTACTTTTTCCGCCAAATTGTACATCAAGACTCCAGCCTCTTGATCTTGGAATAATCCAAACATTTAAGCTCAAATACATGAAACTGATGCTGACACATGTCGTCGGCAAAATAGATGACTGTGACTCTGCCACCGAGGTGTGTAAATCTGTGGATTTACTACAAGCCATTAGGTGGATTGGCCAAGCCTGGGAAACAGTGTCAGAATCGACTATCAAGAAATGTTTTGTAAAGGCAGGTTTTCTTTCAGCAGACGAATCTCTCGTTTCATTCCCTGCGGAACACCGGGAGTTTGATCCATTTGAGGAGCTAGAATCAGGTGAACTGGCGCAGGTGAATTCATTGTTGTGCGGTGCGAGTTCCGGGTCTAGCTCAGATATACCGTCAGCAGTTGAAGCCTTAGAAGCAACTTCTGCTCTGCCAACGTGTAAAGAGTTAAGCGCCAATTGGGAGGAGGAATTTTTCTCCGATCTATCGGCATCGTCTTCACAAGTCCCGGGACAAGACAAAGACAGTGATGACGATCTCATTGAGGTCAATTCCCAGGCTAAGGAAGTGAAAGTCAAGTCTATGAGAGAAGCAATGACCATGCTAGAGGACTTGACAGAATACCTCACCACTGAAAATTTAACCGAAACAGCAAATAGCCTTGCAAAAGTTTTGTCACATCTTCAGTCCGCTTGGTTGTATCGCAGGCTTAAAACTTCCGTACAAAGCAAAGTTACTGACTTTTTTAAATAAGTTTGTTACGGTCAGAGTTCCAGTCAAGGAAACTTTATAGAAAACGTTCTGTTGCTGTTAAAATGCGTTTCATTTCTTGTTTATAGTTAAGTTGTGAAATTTTCGAATCATTACGTTGTTGAGGTTTTCGTAAAAACTATAAATTTTAGTTTGAGAGTTCAAAATTTGCAATTGTTTCAACTAGAGTACAATTAAACAATGTTTTGTTGCCGTAAAGACGTTTGCCTTCGTCTTTGTATCGATAAAACATGTATCCGTGACTTTTTTCTGAGACCCCGCTTAATACGGACACCCCGTTAATACGGACATTTTGGCCCGTCCCCTTGGTGTCCGTAGTAACGGGGTTCCACTGTAGTTTGACCCTTCTCCAATTTAGGTTTATTAACCGGCCGTCGCTATGGCGACCGCCGGTTTATAAAATGGGCACGGTTTGTCGTGATAGTCAGTTGGCTTAACATAAGAACAGAGTGCTGTAAAGCTTGTGGTACGAGTACTCAAGAGCGGTACTGTCTTATATAAGACGCATGCGCATATTAGTCTGCTGAATGTTACCTTCGTGTGTTCTTGTCTTTTAATTTACAGTATTTAAGATATCAACGACGAAGGGTTGTTAAGTTTGGGGTTTTTTGTATTTGTCTTGTATAACGCATGCACAATTGAGTAAAGCAGCTAATAGGATGGAATGCGAAATTGGCTGTGTTGTCTGATCTAGTAAGTGGTTATGGTGAAAATTTTTTTAGCGCAAGAGTTTTTTTATTGGGATTGACATTTTGAGGGTGTAAAACTGTGGGAGTCAGAAGAATTTGTGAATGTCAGGAGCATATCACGCTTCTGTGAATGTGATTTGCTTTGAAAGTTGCGTTTTGTATAGGAGCGGTGTAATATTGCGCTGCGTGAGAGGGGGTTTCCCTTGCCGTTTTATGGGGGGGGGGGGGGGGGTTGGTTTGCGAAGTGGATTGTAAGGTTTCTGATTGGCTAACTTGTATTTCGCAGCGGACAAAAAGGACAGTTGCGTTTTGCTGGCGTGGGCTAGGAAGAGACGGAATTGGTACTAGTATGATGATGCAATATTAGTGGATTGCACCATCAGTACATGATAGTTCTGACTTGTGAACGGAGAGAGATCAGTGTTTATTTGAGGCGAGAAGTTGATACGAAGGAATCGTCATTAATAAGGCGATCAATTAATAGGGTAGGTCTTACGAGTCTTTTTGCATTGAAAGAACGAAAATACCTGAATATTATCGACGGATTTGTGTGGTTTGTGTGTGGTGTACGCTAAAGGCTACGAGCAGTCTCTCTTTCCGTTCAGAGATAGTGAAGGAAAAGAAAAACAAGCGAGTGAGCGCGAAATCGACTGCGGCTCGACGGGCGCGTTAGCTTTCAAAGACGTGGGCGACTTTCGTCCCCGCTCGCTTGTTTACTTTTGCAAGGGGATTCCCGGGTTAGCAACCCGGATTTAAACATCACGTCATGAGATATGCCTTGACGTGCCCCATACTCTGACGATCTACTCGAGCTCGTGTTTATCAAGCGTTATATTTTGATTCTACTGCTATGTTCACTGTTCGTATTTAAGGTCTAGGCACAACAGACAACTTCGTCGTCGCTGTGTGAGCATTCTCAGTTGTGGACGAATGTATATCGACATTCAACGTTTGAGTGAATTTGCGTTTTTCAGCACAAATAAAAGCGATAAAAAAGATAAGCTGAGTCGTCAGAGTTTAAACATTACGTCATCCAGTAACGCTATAGTAAAAATATTGTGTCACACAATCACACTTTTCGTCACGCCGGTTCGTATAAATAGAGGATCGCGCTCACATTTGTGAAACCTAGGGGTGGGGAGGGTCAGAATGGCCGGTTCAAATGCCCAATAGGCTTTCTTGTTAAAATTGTGGACGATGGCAGTGTTTCGCGAAAATATTTTTGTCAAGAGTTTACTATAGGTATTTCCATCGCGCTTATGTTACCAAAACAGTAAACTCACCCACAAAAATTCAGGGGCACTCAACGGTTCGTTTCGGGGAATATCTGTTCGGAAGGCCTAAAATCGCCTGAGATTTTTGGATTTAATTGCAGTAAAAGCCAGAGATTTCTGTGGCGAAACATCACGTCGAACTTTCGTAACAAGAGGACTTATTTGTTCCTATTGTTTTCGGAGGGACAAGCGTGTCGTTCAGAGTACAAAATAAGGTCAGTTAGCATTTTCGGACAGCCGTCAGCAGCTCGGAAATTCGGCAGATAGGATTCTGCTTCCTAAAATTTTTTGCAGCCCAACTTTTCAGCTAAAACACAAATATGCCTTTAAAGAGCTCTGAAACAATCTAAGAAAGCAGGAAATGTTGTTTTAAGTATTTTGCCAAAATTTTCTCGTTGGGTGCCCCTGAAAATTTGAGAGGTATAGGACACCCCTCTGTGGACCAATGAGATTCAAACTGGCGCTGGTTTGCTTTCTTTTGACTGGTCGAAGTATAAAATAAGCTTTTATGACTCAAATGAGACAAAGTCTCCAGTTGTTCATGTCGCCGTTATTAAAGAAAACAAGTTGGCTCAGTCAGAGGAAAAGATAACGAGAATTCTGTTGATATTTGCAGAAAATGGTCATATATTGTTATTGAACATGTTAAACTTTATGACCCGTATGATAAATGCCGGCGAACTGAATATTGACCAAACATATTTTCAAATTTCCAATTTGCATACTACCCAAGACGGTGTTTGTTTCGTTGAAAAAGCAATTTATTCCTGTGAGAATCTGAACCAACCGATACTGTAGTTTTCCTTTTGTACCCAATTTAGCCACATTTCACGCTGATTATTTAGCTGATTTTTGAACCTCAGTTCTTTATTATGTTGTGTTTTTCATAGTAAAGACGATTTGTTTTGGAGTAATGAATAAAACGCAACTCAAATACTCCTCCACTGATCTTGTGTTTTTTTTTTTACAGTTCGACTTCCCCTCCTGTTCCTAACAAATAGCTTATTCGTCCATAAGGTTTGTTGGTCGTTTAACCTGTATGTTGTTCTCTTTTTACTAGCATACAAAGCCAATTGTAAAATATTTTGGTACCTTTGGCGGGTACCTTTGTGCTCTAGAAATTAGTACTGTTTAATCTTTTTTGCCAATTATGATCTTTTTGGGATTAGTACCCTTTGTAGCCTTTTTGTAGTACGCATTACAGTCTTTACACTTTTCATTATGGGTTTTACTTTTGCTTTTGCAAACTTTTATACCTTTTTCTACATTTTCAGTTATTTTTCTAGGTTTAAGCGTCGAGGACGTTGCCTAATCAAACGGGGGGGAGGTGGGGGCGATGTTGTAAAGCTAAATTTAGTGTACTGATTTAATTGTTTTTTAGGCTTGGATTATTTTTGGTAGTGCTGTTTGTGATCGAAATACAATGCCATCCCTCTTAAAAGTATTCCTGTTTTGTCTAGGTAGTGTGGACTGTAAACAGGACGAGAACCCTGGTGAAGTTTATTTTAGTGTATGGATTTAGGCGATGTTTGGTTGTGCTTTCGACGTTTATCGTCAGCCCTCTTGCAAGTTTTCCTGTTTTGTCTACGTAGGGTGGGCTGCAAACAGGATGAGAACCGTTGTGAAGCTTATTTTAGTGTATGGATTTAGAACGGTTTTTGGTTGTGCTATCGAAGTTCATCGTCATCCCTCTTGCAAGTTTTCCTGTTTGTCTACGTAGGGCGTGCTGTAAACAGGTTTGCGATTTCCTGAGCGTTTGGGAAAAACTGGATCCAGTATCAAATCATTTGCGCAGAATTTCAGTCGTTCAAAATTTTTGAATTGTAATCATGAGGTACTGGAGCAAAGAGTTTACAGATCCAATTAAAAAGGTGCAACTGTGCTAGAAAGCCAGCAGTCGCGATTTTAATTTTCCACGAGTTTGTCTGTAAAACACTTCAACGTCCTCAGAAAAAACTTTACAGACAAATGCACAAAATACTGAAAATACGACTGTCGCTTTGTAGTTCAGCCACACCTCCGAAATTTAAAAAAAGTAAAATCTTTTGCCTGGTATCTTAAGTTTACAATTCCGGTCTAAAACTTTAAGAACTGAATCCTTATGAAATGTATTTCGCATCAGATTTCCGTTTTTCCCATACGAACACTGTAATTTCTTCTACAATTTTTTGGGCCTCTCCCCTAAAACAACACAGGCACCGGGATAATTTTAATTTCTTATTTTAACACCCTAAGAGGTACCAAGCAGAAGCTATGAGTTTTAAACCCAAAGGTACGACGAACACCCGCATCACTTTTAAATGGGAGTCCACCCGGTTCTTAGAACCGTTTTCGGAACCGTTTTTTTGCACGTGTTGTATTGCCTACATTCGCTTTTGCCACCAAAAAGGAATATTCTACAGTCCATTCATCTCATCAGGATCTTTCTCAGGTTGGTCCTCCATCAGCGCTTTTAACTGAACCCTCGCACTCTCTAGAAACAGGTCCAAGCTATGAAGGTGCTTTTGTCGAGCAGCTCTATCAGCCTGTCAGAATAACGGACCACAAGTTGTCAGTTAGGTGGGGAAAATTACCGAGGAAGATTGCATTGTGCACCTTAAAACTAGGGAAGCTGATACGAGCATAATACAAAGACTACAGCTAAACAATACAATGGCTGCTATATGTTGCATGTCCAGAAATCGCGGACATTAGAGCCCGCGCCTTTTCGGGCGTCCTACATAGACAGCTCTTTTAAATGATGCATACCGCTGATCGAAGCGGTATAGTTTGGGCTCATATTTCATGATGGTGCACGATGCAATAAGTCCCATATAAAAACCATATAAAAACCACTGACCAAACTAAGTCGCTTAACATTCGAATGTACTGAAATTTAGCTTTCGAAGGATGGCTTTTGTAGCGTATTTGAAGCCGGTTCGGCCGAAATATCGCAGTTCCAAGAAAGCGGATTTTTGGACTTTAGCGTGGACTTTCAAATGTATGGCCGAATGCTATTTTTTCGTGGTTTTCAAGTGCAAAAAGTAAACATCAAAATCAATCGGTTGGAGCTGAAAATCGTAAGGTTAGTTTGTTCCATGTATAGTTTTAGTGAATCCACTTGCACATTTTTTCGATCCCATTATGTTTACCCGTAATCGCTGTTTATAAACTATGAGTTTTCGGTTTTTCGATGAAATCCCCCTCCACGCCTTATATTTTTTGGCCGCTAAACTGCTCACAGAAAACCGTAAAAAGTAAACATAAAATTCGAAGTATCCACCTTATTTTTTGTACTATATCTTTCTTGATAGACCAGTTTACCATGAACCGGTTGCACATTTATACTTTAACAAATTGATCGAGAGATATTTCTCGAAATTTTTTAATCTCCATACATTTCTTTGTTGTTGTTGCGTTCCCTTCGATGGTTAATTTACCGCAGGATTTGTTGACCGTGGGCTCAAATGTCTGCGATTTCTGGATATGGAAGATTAAACCAAACTAAGCAGAGCTCTCGAAACAATTAATTTCTTGTGGTTAAACTTCTCTGTGATGGTGTTACGAAGAACACAGCTACCCCAGTGCAACAGTTGCAGTGAATGCCTACCTCTTGTTTCACTCGGGAGTATTCAAGCATTTCTTTCTTGGTTTCATCTTTAGTTTCCTGAGCAAACTCTCGTCCTCTTTTCCTTTCTTCCGCCAAAGCGTTTTCCAGTGCCACCTAAAAAAAATTACATCAAGAGAGAATACAATTCTCATGAGTGATCAAAATGAAGACAGTAAGTAAGTAACTTTATTTAGGAAGGGTGGCCCATTCAGCAACGAGGCTGGTATCCAGAGGGGCCCAAGGTTTCTTCGTATGCACCAATTAACTGTCACAAAGAGCTGCAACCCACTGTTTCGCCTTGGCTCAGATTTCATGTTTCCCCACGTTTGGTCTGGGTGACATGTTTTTCCGCGAAAGGCCCGGGTTTCGTGTTCTGCCTTAACTAGATTAAACAGTGTTTATGATGCACCACTCAGCATTCGGTTTAACCCTTTAACCCCCGACATCTTGATATAAATTCTCCTTACTGGTCTCCATACATTTCATCGGCTACTATTTGGGAGAACTTGTTTAAACATCAAGACAATTCATCTCTGGTGATCATTTCCTCAATTCTCATGACCTGTATGTGATCTAGCGCACAGATATGATGAGGAGAAAATTGATGCTGGTCACTTTAAGTATCCAGATTTGGAAGATTATAATCATTCAGTTCTTTGTTTAATTCGTGATTTATGCCCCATTCACACCAACGAAACATGTTTAATTAAACCAGGTTTAACAAAATGAAATTCAGCAACAGAAAGCTGAATGACTAGTTTAAACAAAGAATTCAGGTGAGCTTGTACTTGTTTTTTCATTTGCACTAAATTCGTAGTAGAAAAAAATCAGCAAACAACTTTTACAAAGAAGACAATTTTAAACCTTGTTTAATTAAACAGCTGTTAAACGTGTTTAAGCTTTGGTGTGAATGGGGCATTAGGCTCTGCAGGCAGCGCTGTTGATCTGCTACGCATTCAGCTTCAGTGGCGGGTTGACATTTATTAGTACATCAGGGTAAATTTTTAATTTGGGCTTCCGGACTGTGTTCGTTATATTGGGGATTTCGTTATACAGGGGTTCTGTTCTAGGGTTCGTTATATCGGGGTTCTGTTCTGGGATTTCTTTACACCAGGGTTCTGTTCAAGGGTTCGTTATACCGGGTTCTGGTCTGGGGTTCGTTATACCGGGGTTCTGTTCTGTTCTGTAACTTTGGCTGGCCGGAAGAATATCATTGGTTATACCGGGGACTTCGTTATAAAGGGGCCGTCATATAGGGGTTCCAGTGTACACGTTTTTCCTGCCTTGACCCACGGCAGGTTACACGTTCTCTCGCATTTGGCCGGAGTTAAATGTTTTCCCTTCTTTGGTCCAGGTTATGTGTACATGTTTTCCTGCATTTGACTCGGGTTACATGTTTACCTGTGTTCATGTCCCGGCTAACACGTGAGCCCGCACTTTACAAAGGTTACACGTTCCCTCACTCGGCCCGGATTAATTTTTCCCGTTCTTAATTTTTTACATGTACGTTTTCTCGTGCATGGCACGTTTGAGCTTACGTGCTAGAAATGGATCGTGTGGAGAAAGACTTTTTGGTGGACATTCAAAACTGTGTAAATGACCTTAGAATTTTTTCGCTAACATCATTGTCAGTAATTAAGCTTACAAACTTTGCCGTAGTGATCCCGAAGAAAAAACGGTGATCACCTTTCATCCATCTGATTTTCACGATAAGAGCAGGCTCGGATTGTTAAAGCCGAAAGCTTTCAAACCTTTGGGATCAGTAAACAACACTTACTTTACTGTTTTCCTTCTCCTCTTTGATAGCCTCCTGTAGAAGAGTTTGTAACCTGTCCCCTTCTTGGTCTGTTAATGCTTTTATTGCTTCCTGTGGATGACATCATGTAGAATGTTGTAAGATTTGGCACAAGCCACCCTTTTGTTAGGGCATCAGTTCGTTTTCAGCAGTTATTTGAGAAAAGACCTTTGCCCACTAAAAATTGACGTTTCGAGAGTTAGCCCTGCGCTCTGGATTCGCTCTGACGAAGCAGGGCTAACGCTCGAAACGTGAGCTTTCAAACGCGTTTTTTTTTATGGTGGTCAATTTACCGTATCAATTCAGTTGATAAATCCAAAGTTTTGTGTTTCACTTCCCCATTGACACAGCACCACAGTTTCTTTAGAAACTGAGGACACTTGTTTATTCCTTTCCCCACTTAAATTGAAGTTACACGGGACGATTTGAAGCACAACATTGTTTCGTTAAAAACCACCACCGCGTAACATTACGTATCGCGCAGGCAATTTTTTACCAAGCAATTTCTTGTGCCAACTTGTTGCAAGTCATTTTAAATACTTTGCCAGTGTTCTTGTACAGATTGAAAGACTTTCTCTGGGTGAAGAATCTTGAGCTAACGTATAAATAACATAAACACACACCCTGTGTTCCGTAATGAACTCCTCGTATTTTTGTCTTTCTTCTTTTCGTGCCATTTCTACAGCTTCCACACCTTCCTGTCTTGCATCCTGTTTGGAACAAGAAATCAGTTAAAACACAACATGAAAAAAAGTCTAAATGTACAAACTGGATTGAAACTCGCAGTTCAAGATGAGTAACACACTACCTCCACAGCTTTGTCCAAAGCTTCTCTGCTCTTTAATCTTTCTTGCTCCAATAGGGATTCAATTTCTGCCTAGAGTAAGAAAAATATTTAAAATCATTATTCATAAGCAGTGGGGGCGTAGTGGTATTGTGGTTAGGGCATTGGACTTCAGATCTGAAGGTCGGTAGTTCGACACCCAGTCCCTGCCACTGTGTTGTTTCCTTAGACAAGAAACTTGACTCCACATTGTCTCTCTCCACCCAGGTGCATAAAATGGGTACCAGCGACATACTGCTGGGGGTAACCCTGCGATGGACTAGCATCCCTTCCAGGGGGGAGTAGCAGTACTCTCAGTTTAGAATCCTAGAATTTTGTGCTTTTTCTAAAAATCCAGGATTAGCACTACATTTAAAGCCAGTTAAATGTGGACGTTTTTCCAAAAGGTTTTTCGTTTTTCACTTCCGATTTTGATGTTTATTCACCTTCAGTTTTGAATTAGCTATTGAAAACATTTTTCAGCAAGTTCAACGAAAATAATGAAATCCTCACTTCACTTTTAATCACGGATTAGCATGAGTAATTAATTCTGAATCCAATAGAGCAAGATGCGGTTAAACTTTCTAGTCCCAGAAAACAAGATAATTGCAGAGACCTAGTTCAAATCATTGTAAATTAGTATCAGTATAGTTAGATTCTTTTTGTCTGTATAATTGTTAGAGCACTGACAGAGACTCTGTTTAAGTGCTCCTAAAGCTGAAATATTATTATTATTATGCTTCAGATTAATTCAAGTCTAAGGGAAGTGGTCATAACAAGTGTACTCGATGAAGACCCACCTTGTGTGAGGGTAGGGGGGCTATGCAAGATACCACCTGTCTGATAAGCCAAATGGAGAAAATTTATTGGCCTCAAAATTTGAGTTGAGACTTTTATATTAGGTGCGCATGAAGCTTGCATTGCTAGAGAAATGGCACAGGGAGGATTGAATCTTCTTCTTAGTTTCTACTCCTGATAGAGTGGGGGCTATACAAAGAAGACACCATCTTTTAAGGTGGGGGAAGTAAGGTACATGAAGAGACCACTTGTCTTTTTGTGGAATAGTGGGTCCTGTATGAGTACAATAGTTCTGACTATTTCCCTAACACACTCACCACAAGACACAGTGCATTTGCTGCATGAGAGTAATGTACAAAAATATCCCACCTTGTGCTGCTGTTTTTCTTCCTCAAGTAAATCAATTCCTTTCTGTTCACTACTTCTTCTCTCCGCCTGCAATGTTCTGTCAAAACTTTCTTGCTAACACATAGAACACAATGGCTATGAATAAGATTTTCAGACAGCAGCATACATTTGTACAAACAGAACTGTGGGTTGACTGTTCTCTACAATGTACTTTCAGATCATTCTTCAAGATCATGCTCTCCGGCTTGGCTTGAATTCCACTTAAAATAATATTATTTGTAAAACAATATTATTTATTATTTTGTCCAAATTCCCCCATTTTTGTCATATTTGGTGTAAGCAGCCTTTCCTCCATCAGCTGTCTAAATGCATGGACTTTTTAGGCAAATTGACCGCCAATATATATACAGGTGGCAGCCAGTAATTTCCACTTAACCCTTCAAGCCCCTATAGTGATCAGAATCTTCTAATTTCTCGCTACCATATCATTACTTGACCAAAGAAACAGTCCTGGCAATAAAGAAAATGATTATCAAAGATAGAATTTCTTGATGTATATCTAAATTCTCGTAACTTTAACCATAAGAAATATATGGAGAATAGTGAGGAGAATACCCATGTTGATATTGACGCTTAAAGGGTCGAACTTAACTTAACTTTAATGAGTTTTATATTGTGCAAACATCAATGTGGCATTTTCGAATGCGCATTACAATACATTTGAAATAGAAATAAAAAAAAAAACTAGATAAAATTACATTTTAACATATCGTGTAAAACTCAAGTAGATAAATGTAAGACAAATTTGAATAAAACAGCTAAGAGAAGCAGCCCCCCCCCCTTCAAACTCACCACCCAGTGCCCTCCTTCTATCTATTAAAATCTATATAATTTATAATTTGAACTGTACAATACGTAATGTGTACATGCATGCATTACTGACTGAGGTCACATGCAGGGCACATGCAGTTGACTGACATTAATGAAAAGAACATGGAATCCTTCAGCTTAGTGAAATGTGGGAGGATGGAAGAATATGTCATTGTTATTTTCCAATAACAGGCACATTTCGAAAGAGAGAAGGAAAGAGTTGGGGGAGTAATTTTCCTTGGAGTTGACTAGGATTTATTGACATAGGGTAAAAGGAACAATCTCTTTTCTGAAGTTTCACCAGACGTGATTTATTCACTGACCTAAAACAACTCTCTTTTATCCTAAACTTTTGAGGAGAATATGAGAAGACTGCACCTTGCAAGCTATCCATTTACTTAATACTTTAATGCTTTCACCTGATCTTGAAGGAACTCCTGGAATTTCTTTCGTTGATCTTCCAAGAGGTTTTCCATCTGAATTTTGTTTGCCTCCTGCTGTTCCAGCACAGCTTTTCTTGATAATTCCTATAAGACAAGAAGTTATTACAAACAGGAACCAATAAGAGCTGAAGCTAATTTTTCTACTAAGGGCCAATTTAGATGGCCATGGTATGACTTTTGCTCATGACTGTCATATGCAACTTTAATTTTGTAGTGCGTGATTTTCTTGTCAGGCCAAGATTGTAAACAACTCGTCATTCTAACATTCCGATTGTGGCTATGATTGTTGTAAGGTTTATTGTTTAAAAATCCTACAACATTTTTCATGTTGTGTGCAACTGTCATGAAGACGTTGTATGCCTGATTTAGACGACACGATTTGTGTTGCAGACATAACGTAAGCAAGTCACATACAACAATTGTATGCAAAAACTGCATCATCTAAATTGGCCCTAATGATGTCAGGGCTTCAGCCCCATGTCTCACGCATCCAAGTAACCAAAAAAAAAAACAACAATTTCAGGGCTTGAAAAAAGCTTGCCTTTAGGACATGAAGCTCTCAAATGTTGCTTGCCCAGGGCTGTTGCATCCTTGAATTTTCTGGCAAGAAAATCTACTTGTCCCAGACAACCGGACAGAACTTTTATCGAGCCCATAATTTTGATATGATTTATTATTACTCCAGATAAGCATTCTACCATTCTAGTATCTACATGTGGTCACGTGTTCTAGCACCTGGCTTAAGAAGAGGGTGCTAACTGGGGACACAATACATTGACCTGCCTCAACCCGGGAGCTTTCAGCACAGGGGCATAGCTCTACAGGAAGGCTTCACAGAGTGTGCAAGGCACATGGAAAGGCTTAACAGGAGATTTTGGCCTTGCTCTGATACCTTGTGCCTCACAAGAACCACACATAAAAAGAAGCACCAGGGTATGAGGCACTGGTACACCAACTATTAGCCATAAAAATTATTCTATCTACAATAAAAAAAAAGTTACAACACCCTCAATAAAATCTTGATTTTTAATTGTTATAAATGCCCAAAAGAATTAAATTATTGCTAAAGCCACTGAAGGGACAGTTGTGGTAACTCTGATCTAAAATGTCCTTCAGATTCATCCTTCTTAGTTAAGACATGATTTCTGAATAGTTTCATGGAAACATTTGGCTTTACCTTAAACTCCTCCACAATAATAGCCAAGGCATCATGTCCAGCTTTTCGAATTTCTTTCATCTGTTCCTGATGTTGTTCCTGCAAGATTGAGAATACAAACACTACAGCAGCTGAAAAAGGTAAATGGAACTGGTCTTAGCATTGTATCCTTGTGTAGGTGGGAAGGTTCTGGGCATGTATGCAATCTAAAATGTCACAATGTTAAAAAACTGATAGCATGGTGAACAGGTCTCATTACACTGTATGTACCTGAAGTTGTTCATACTTCTCTTTCTGCTTGGCCAGTGATTCTGTCAGATTCTTTGACTCTTCTTCAAGAGTTTTGTCCTTCTCTAGAAGTGCATCTAGGTCCTTTGGAGAGAAAATGCACTTAGCTTTTACCATTAGGTTCAGCAACAACCCATGACAATTTCAACTGCACTTCTTTTACAGCTGTTAATGCCTTTAAATTGCAAGAGTCTTGAACTTCCCTAAATACAATCAATGCTATAAAAATGGTTTATTTTAATGACAGTTTATTAATAAATGTCGCCGTTTCTATAAGACGAATTACAACATATTTACAAGAATAACATATAAATGATAAAAATGTTTTTAACAATAACTCAGAATACGTCACAGCTAATGGGACGGGGTTTGATGAGAATAAATCCTTAACCAGAAGGTTATCAGCTATTTGTTGTGTGGACAGCCACTAATTTTGAAGGTGTGCATGCTAAAAAGCCCTAAGTCATCTTACATCAGATTGCTATCAAGATGTAACAGATTGCACATAAGTTTTAAATTTCTATTCAGTATTTTTGAAACTTTTTAATAGTATGGCATCTAGTATTAACATGATACCTAATATTAACCTTTTGCATTTGTAACTTCTCTTGCTCTGCAATGGAAAGTTTTTCTTCCAATCCTTTCACAGTGTCTTCAAGTTTCTTTTTGGATTCAGTGGTATCTTGAAGTTGCTGGGACAACTCAATATGACTCCTGTCTGCTGGCTTATCAAATAGTACACTTGGCTTCTGTTGAGCCATAATTACCTAGTAAATGTATGGTACATACAGATCAGCAACTACATTGTACAAAAGTTATTACATCAACAGGGGAATTTCAGCTTGCCATAGGCTAGGAGTAATGTTGATCACATCAAATCTTGTTTGGTTTTGTTTTGTCTTTTGCCTTTTTGCCATTTTTGCTTACATTAATGTACATGTATAATTTCAAATTTTTCAGATTATGCTCTGGCTGTAATAGCGTCCCTATAATTGACATGGCACCATTGTTAGATTGCTAATAAAAGTCTGAACTGATCATACTAGTTTTAGTATATAAAATGGCCACAGAATCTGCTGCAAAGAGAAAGAGATGGCAGCTACAGCTAATTGTATAAAAGGGTGCCAAATTTTGGTAGAAATAACTACACGAAACACATAAAAGTTGGAGCCTTTGAGTAACTGAGCCAGAATGAGTGAAAGCCTGGGAAAATGTGGCGATCACAGGAAATTCTTTTGTTTGGCTTATCTTTGAGTGTAGGAAAAGTGTGCAATTTTGCTCTAGGTATATGAAAGGGGTTCCATTTTGGTAAACATTATTAAAGGGTAAGGGTTAATGGTTTAAGCCTCCCCATATAAAACTTTATTGAGTACCCCCAGGATCCAGTCTAAATGGCAAGTGTTTGAACCAGGGTACAAAAAAGTTAAGTGAAAGTTCTGTTGACTCATGCACAATGCCTGCATATACAAATACAGTGTAGCTGTTAATATTTGGCCAAAACGTTACAATATACATTAACAATCTACTATTGCAACTAAAGCCAGTGCATCAACAGTGTTACGTACAGATAAAATATCTTGAGCTGATGAGACTTCATTATCCAGACTGTCAAATGTATCAGGAGCACTCTCTTGAGATTGTTGTTTCGCTGCTGTGATGCTTGGCAATGCAAAATCATCATTTGCTGCAGTCGATTGATCACCGTTTGGATGATTTTTTTCTGTCTGAGTATTGGTGAGCTTGGATGTTTTACTACTAGCACTGTCAAAAGAACGAGTATCTTTTGTTTTGTCACCACTTTGAGTTGAAATTGAAAGTGGTTGTGACGAATCATTTATGGCTTCATTAAGGAATGAAGAGAAATCAGCATGAAAGCTGTCATATTCTGTAACGTCATTTGACTTGTCTTCCCCTGCAGTTGTTGTCACTGATGTCGTAGATGTCAATGGAGAGGAGAAGTCTTCGTGGCTTGAAAGGAATGAGTTGATAAAATCTGAATGATCATCAGGTTTAGGCATCTGTGAATTTGAAGTTTTACTAGTTTCATCAACCATTGTTGATGGCTGGCTGGAAGATGTATGACTGGGTGACGCAGGTGGTGGGACTCCAACTGCTGCCCATGTAATTAATGATCCTGACTGGCTGCTGCCATTTACAGCCGGTGAAGCAGACTACAAGACAAAAAAATTTCCAAACCATTGCAAATTTTATTATTAAAAAATTCTGCAACTAAATCTGACAATGTGTAGTTCCAAAAATTATCCATACTCTCCGCATAGAAGGTTTTTTGTTTTGCAGCCCCCCTACCCCCGAGAAATTCCAGTTTAGCTTCATCCTTTGCTTCTAGATCACCCCTCCCCTAGGAATTTCCAATGACCTTCCATGGGGTGGGCATGGATTTTTTCTGGAACTACACAATATATTATAACTAAATTACAACCATTCAGCTCAAAAGAAGTCAGCTGCAGTCATTTTGAATCAAACTTTTAAAAAAATCCTTTAATCTAACTGCTTTATTGACATGGCCACATTAATGATTTTAACAGTGATGCTCATCATAAAGAGGTTCTCTTGTAATAGGCAATGTGTGCTCAAGGAAGAAGGTTAGTCAAAAGGAAATATCACTGCTAAACCTTTATCCACCAATCAATGTTAAGCCCCAGGATTGGGGGGGGGGAGGGTGGGCAGTCCCAGGGGAATGTGACATTTCTAGGGAACCAAGAATCAAATTCCCTATCCCCGGACAACTAATGAATGTCAAAGTTCAGCCCCTAGCTATAGTGACTTTTCTCTGAAAGTCAAATAATTGAGGCACCGTGTATGTTCAAACTTTCTACCCAGGGGACAGCCTTATATGTCAATTTCTCGGGGGTAGCCTTCCCCCCCCCCCCCTCACCCTGGGCTTAACATTGATAGGTGAATTAAGCCTTTGTAGATTGAAGTAAATGCAGGTCAGACTTCAATTTCTTTTTTTAGACATATTCTGAAATGCAAAATAACTGACAAAAAGAAACAGCAAAACTAACAACCTCACCTCAAAACCTCCAAAATCTGCCCAGTCGTCATCCTCGAACCCATCATCAAGCTGAATGAGACATAACAGTATATACATAACAGGCAGACATACAAGGGCCTATTTGGTACACTATAAGGTGGTGATTACATCAGTCAATCAGTGAGACCAGTACGAACACAGACTGGCACAAATGTGGTAAATCACAAGACACATTATTGTTATTCAATGGTCGGCATGCACTGCAAAGCGCACTTGTATTCTGAAGTTTGGCCAAATACTGTATGACTTCTTATGATTACCTGACTGTTCGAGGTCGCTGAACCAAAATCTGCCCATCTGCTTCCTTCCATTATGGCGTCTGGTTATCTTTTCCCATAAAATGAACAAGTAAAACGAAAAATAAAAAGAATCTGAAAGAACAGACAGAGAACCAGGAAAAACGTCAAATTTTGACCAGGCACTCCCGAGCATTCCCATGAGGCAATGCTCAATATGATCACATGATCCCGGGTCTTTGGCGCCATTTTGAATGTGTGTTTGGCAGGCTCAATTTTCGACGCGTTTTAAACTTGCATTTTAATTTGTATTTTGAGCGTGGAATCGTTATAGTTTTACCACAGAGATCTGAATTAACTCTTTGAGATTTTTATAGCGTTTCATCTTATCTAAATCTTGGTTTTTATTCGTATTGAGGCGAAAACGCAATGGCGCGAAAAAGGAGATTGCAATCAGACAGCGAAGACGAGCAAGACGATGTGGAAACTCAAGACGATCTAGAGTCATCTCGCCCAAAGAAAAAGCGAGTTTCGTCAGCTAAAGATGACAGTGATACAGAGAAAATGGAAGAGGGTGAATTTGACTGCTCACAGTTTCCAGATTTCCCGGTGTCGACGGTAAGTTACTGCGTTTGGGGGCGATGTGTTGCGATGTGTTTGGTTGAGCTCAGTGCATGTTGATAGCCCTAAATTTTATTTCACGATCTTTACAATAGTATTTTTTTTCATGCGCTGGCACTTTGGTGATGGTGAAAATCGGTTACGTTTGCAGCAGTTATTTAATTTAGCCCAGAGATTTATACCAGTTCATATATATATACTGAAGAAACAAAAGCTTTGTTTCAGCTCGTTACAAGTTTCGAGTTTCTGCCCTTGAGATTGTCTTGTGGTTATTCTTGGTTTTCACTGTCACGCCATAAAATATTAAAATCAAAACCAGTAGATGAAAGAAGCCAAGAATTTGTAATGTTATAAAGGATACACAACTAAACAACTTTGCCAAGTCTCAGATCTGTATGGTATTCCGTTGCTGAGTTACCCACCGAAACGCTCGACTGAAATTTATAGAGCTCAGTATGGAGACGCCATGTTGGTGTCCCTCGGAGGGGCACAAACATGGCCGCCGGAAATCAATGAAAACATCTACAATTCACTTCTGCTCTTCCAGCGATTACTTTTCTCTCATTAACTACTGTACAACCATATTGATTTCTCTCCTGATGCTTTAACTGTCCAAACTGCTAAAAATCACAAGGAGAGTCCTTTTTTGGCACAGGAGAAAGCTTTTTCACGGACACTGTGTTGGTGTCACGTAACGTGAAAAGCCAGAAATTTAATATTCTGTATTTTCAAAACGAAAAACGCTACCGAGCTGAAAACTTGTGAAAAGATATATTTTTAAGTCATCTTCAACCTGGTGGGGATATAAAATCTGAAAACCTCGCGATTTATGATTTTAGAATTTTATGACGTCACGTGAAAACCAGCAATTGACACTTTCCCTGTCAGGAAGGTAACACACTTACACTGTAAAGGGTTGCAACTGCTAGGATCATGGCTGTGTCTGATGATATTATTGGAGATGCCTGCTTCAAGGTCATTTAAGCAGTCATGGGTCTGTTTATCATGTTTACTTTGTGAAGGAGTTAGACATTTTTTCATGGCATAATTACAATAATAGTCCAATATAGCTGCCTTTGTCCAAAAAAATTTTATACTACAGTTTGATATCAAGTGAGTTGTGTTTAGCATTAGCCCTTTGTTGGAACTAAAGTTTTGTAACTGGGGAGACTGAAAGCAAAGCTATTGAAATGGATGAGAGTATTCTGACTTTTGCTTGATAACTGAGGCTTTCCAGACCCATCACTGTCAAGTATTCCAAAGTCAAATCATTATTGTAGTCACAAAGTCTATGACAGTGTGTTTGTAAATATACAAAATGTGCATGTATGTATGGTATGTTTATTTGCAGTCTGAAGCAGAAGTTGGAATCATTGAAAAGATAACTCTTGTAAACTTCATGTGTCACACCATGCTAGAAGTGCCTCTGGGTGCTAACGTTAATTTTGTCATTGGAAGAAATGGAAGTAAGTTGCTTTCACAACAAAACTGGTTACAAAGTACTGTAATTAAGTACCAGTAATGATAACATGCATGGTGGGAAGATTCTTTGTGTACTTACACAGGTGGTGAAAAGACAAAATTTTCAGGCTCCTCCTCCTAGTCATTATAACCCAAAACATCTTGTCATAGGAGACCACATAGTGTTTGCAAACAATAATCAACTTATGGGGGGAGTCACTTTGACTCCAAAAAAACACTAGTAATTGATAAACTGATAACTTTTTTCAGAGTTTCTTTTTACGACCGCTAAAGTTGCAACATAAATGCAACAACGGTGGTCCTTCATTTATTTGTTGTCATCAGCAGTTTGCTCATGTGATACTTCATGTATGTCACTTCCATTGTCCATGGGTATAGTACAAACTCTCATAATTACCAGCTCCCAGTTGGCTTGATTGCTGTGCTCTCACTGCACCTGTAATTGCAGGGTTGTGGTTTCATATTCCAGTTAAGCCTGGATTTAATTTCTTAGTTGCCTGCATGTGTATGTTGTAGGTTAAAATGAATTTCAGGTCAAAATGATTTCAAACTAGTTTGATTTGTATTTTCCTTTGTTTTATAGTCATTATCACTAAACTGAAACAAAGGAAAATACAAATCAAACTAGTTTGAAATCATTTTGACCTGAAATTCGTTTTAACCTACAACATGTACACAGCAGCAAAGGACGTGGATTTTATTAGATCTTTCATAATCAATATGACATTATATGATACTTCACATATTTCAGTTCCAAATAAAATTATTTGCAACTGTAGTGTGGAAGAATTCTATTTTTAATAGTGTGAGTCCTTTTCAGAAGTTTGATTACAATTATTATTGTGATTCCGGCAGGTGGAAAAAGTGCAATAATGACAGCATTAGTGGTTGGTTTAGGAGGAAAGGCTACCACAACAAACAGAGGAAGTTCTCTCAAGGGATTTATCAAGGACAAGTGCAGGTAAGATAATTATAGTATGCTCAAGAAAGGAGGGGGAGAAGGCTAAAGCTGAAACCTTTGATTTGCAGTTGAGCAATAAGAGGGTAATAATCTTTGTTTGTATGATCTCTTGATTTAATTTGTGCAATTTTAATTTAGCCTATTTGAGGTACAACTGCAGAGGTGTGATTAGCTGGTAGAGTCTTTGCATTTTAGCTGAGAGGCAGTATGCATTTTTATCTACATGTAAAAGGCAACACAGTGCAGTGATGAGGGTGCTGGACTTGAAATCCTGCAAGTGTGCTCAAACCACCAGTTCTGGTGGTTTTTTCATTATGTTTAAAGGGGACCAGTGGTGTTATAACATATATACCTCAAACTGCTCTTAATTTTCTTCCAAAATCCAGCAAAATATGTAAAATCTTGTAGATTGCAAACATCTTCCAGAAAATAAAATTGAAATTTCGCACTTTTACCCTCGCAAGTTTGCCAGTGGTCGAGTTTGCCAGGTCACTGCATGTTCCAAGATGGCGGCCACAGGCGAACTTGCAGGGTTAAAAGCACGAAATATGAAGCCAATTTTCTGGAAAATGTTTGCGATCTATGAGATTGTACATATTTTGCTGGATTCTGGGAGAGATTTAGAGCAGTTTGAGCTATATGTGACCTTCTTTGGGAAAACGTACACTTATGATATTCCGTTAAACGGACCGTTAGCTATCCAAGTCATCCGTTAGAGTGTTAGTTGTATCCGTTAGAGGAGCAAGTCAATCCGTGAGCAACTCATCCGTATCCGTTAGTGCGTTAGCTGTAATCATTAGAGGCATGAGTCAACCCGTTAGCAACTCATGCATATCCGTTAGAGTGTTAGTTGTATCCGTTAGAGCGTTAGTCCAGAAAACTGAAGCGTTAACTGACGATTCTATCGCTATGCTGACTTACGGCGCTCAGTCGTCAGAGGCTTCTATGATTAATTTTATTCACTCACAGGCAACGAAAATTATAAATAAGGAGCCCGCATGGGCGACTGAAACTTGTGATTCTTGCCAGACCTTGCCAACTTCCAGTGAACGAACGATAAATTCCCTACTCATTCTGTGCTTTTGAAATGAAAACGTCAAATTAATGTTTGTTCGTCGGCAGTCGGCAAAAACTACCAGCGATAAAAAGTAAACAAACAAGCACATTTCTTGAAATTCGCTTCTGTGCAGACTTCCGCTGCAGTGCAGGTTAATTTTCTCGTCTGAAAATGATCTTGAATGAATTTAATGGTTGCAGGAAAACCTTTGGTATAAAAATCATGACCTTCTTCCCGTCGTTTTGCTTTTAGAAATGTGGCTGTTGAATGCATTTTTAGCGTGCAAGATCTAGGTTTTAAATTACACGTGATATATGCAAATTTTACTTGCATCTACAACGCAGATTGATTGTAGCGTTTTCTATCTTGATACGAACGGTACACTCGGCTACGAAACATTTGGGATTTTTAAGTTTTTTTCATTTGATTTATAGTTCTAAATAACTGAAGCTCTCTAGTAATTAAAAAAGTTTACAATCATTTAATACAATGCAGCTTTTATTCCGTCTGTCACACAACATTTCACTGCGTATTCAAATTCCTGGTGGGTCAAATTTCAACCAAAAAATTTGCATAAAGTTGTTTACGTGAGCGCTATGAACTTTTTAAAAACTTTCATCAGACTCGAGGAGTTTGTCCGATGTGGGTGTTCAGCAAACAGTAGTTATTGTCGATACGATGGAATAGAAGTTTCATTCCAGGAGAAACGGGCCGACCTGTTGTGAAGTGCAGTCGTTTTGAGAGAAAGTCAATTATTTACCCGTTTGAATCAGACACGATTCATCTAAACACTGGTGATTTTGATGTGTCCTGTTGAAAGCCTTCAATTTTCAGCTGTTTATTGATCGACCACTTTACTAAAGACATCCGCTAAATACATTGACAATAAAATAATAAGATGGACCATTCACAACAACCAGCCGTTAGAGTGTTAGGGAAAAGCGTTTGATTGTTTGGACCAACCGTTAGAGCGTTAGGACAAATTGTTAGAGCGTTAGAACAAATCGTTAGAGCGTTAGGACAAATCGTTAGAGCGTTAGAACAAACCGTTAGAGCGTTAGAACAAACTGTTAGAGCGTTAGAACAAATCGTTAGCTATCCGTTAGTTTTCTAACGGATAACGGATAATCGTTAGTGTACCTTTTCCCAAAGAAGGTCACATGTTACAGGTCAAATTTAAATTCATGTAATTTTTTTTTAACCTAGGTTGATTTTTGTCAACCTGGGTTATTCTTTAGCAACCTAGGTCATTTTCCATTTGCAGCTGTTTCAAGGGTTGTAGTTAAGAAATAGGGGCATGGCTTTTCTACCCCACCCCCCGTTATTCCAACCTTCCCCCGTATTTCTACAACATCAAAAATGTACATGCCTACCCCCTACCCCTTTTATTCTATGTACCCTTTCACACTACATATATTTCTCTTTTTTTTAATCAACGTACCCCTTCCAAGATTTGAACTCACAACCTTTTGATTTGAAGTCTGTCACTCAATCCTCTGAGCTACTGAAGTGATTGTTGCAAAGTACCCTTGATTGTTTTCATGTAAATTAATGATTAAGTTTGGTAACTAGTATCCAGTCTCTCTCGGTCTTGTACAGATTGGAAATACATGTAATAACCCAGGTTAAAAAAGATGACCTAGTTTAAAATGAAATTAACCTGAATTGGAATTTGACCTGTAACATATATATACATGTACAGTATATGTTATAACATCACTGGTTACCTTTAAATCCTCAGCTGCACTTGCAAATAGCCAACTGGTGTAGTTGTATGCCCCTGCCAAAAAGGATTTATGACCTTCTTATTCAAATTTTCTACTTGAAATAAGTGTTGAAAACGTTTATTTATGGAACAATGTAATGTAAGGGATTACTAGATTACTAGAATGTTGTGCCTCCTGATAAAAAAGTCTTTTTTCACTCTGATAATAATAGGAATACGTGGAGTATATAGCTGCAGTTACATGTAAATAACTTAACCATATATCTGGTTGCAGACTAGTTGATATGTAACTGGATGGACTATTTAAAACTGGTCCCCTTCAGTCTTTCAAAGTGTACTGAACAGTTACTAACTGACAGGTCTGGGCAGCTAGGTCTGACACATTACAAATGAAGGGTCCGGTGGAAAAAGGGCGTAAGTGACGATTTGAGGTTAAAATCGAAATTGCTCCTATTTAGCTGAACATTGGCACACAAGCTGGTTTTCATGTGAGGAACGCCGTTGCGCACTTATTTCTTGACCTGAGATCTAAAATTTGAAGAATTAGCGTATTACTTTTGCTTAAAACTGACACAAAGAAAACAACAGGACCGCAGATTCTAGGTTGAATTCCTTTGTTTTAGTTCAGGCAGAGAACAAAAGAAATCTTTCACGCATCACTTGAGCGAGTTCAGTTCAACAACACTTTTCACGCAAAAGTAATACGCTAATTCTTCAAATTTTCGATCTCGGGTCAAGAAATAAGTGCGCAACAGCGTTCCTCACATGAAAACCAGCCTGTGTGCCAATGTTCAGCTAAATAGGAGCAATTTCGATTTTAACCACAAATCGTCACTTACGCCCTTTTTCCACCGGGCCCTTCAAATGGTAACACTGTTTATTATTGTGAACTCCCACTCATGAAGCAAGATCACATGGGTGATCTGCCTGTAACTAACTACACTGTAGCTATGCCATGGTTCATTCCCCAATCAGTTGTTTGTAAGGTGCAGGTAGCTGTTGGCAACGGTTCAGTGGTGTTTCTTCTAAGTTATTAAACCAGCAACCAGCTCAAACAATAGACAAACCGACTAATTTTACTAACAATAAACCAATGGACATTTGACTAACAAACGACGGATCGAAATGTACCAATCACGTTTTACAGTCTTCACTAATTTATTTTTGGCATCTCCAAGGAGCAGCAGAATTTTCGGCAACCGTACACAAGACAGACAAACGGCGCGATGGTAAAATCAGGTTAAATACACCGCGCCAACCGACTGAAACTACCGTTCTTGTAACAATTTGAAGGTAATTTGTTTTATTCCTGTCGAGTAGGCGAAATTGCTCTCACACCACCGATTGACCGAAAAAAAAACCTAACTTTTTTCACCACAAAAGAGTGACATGACAAAATGAAAAATGTGTTAAACTAAATAACATTTATAATTAAGAGCTTTGTTGACAAGAAGGTTGTACTCTGGTCTGCAGGATTATACCATTACATTGAAGCTTGCAGATAAAAATACACAAGTGCAGCGTGGGCTTTTATTATCAGAATTTTACTCGCATTATTAGGCCAATAAATAAAATATATAGCAAACAAATGAGTGCGTGACATTTTGTTCAGGCAATAGGAGCAGCTTCTTATCAAACGCCTTTGGCAAATTCAAAACAGATCGAGCCTACCGTAAAGTATTTTGTTGACGGGAAATCTGCATTATTTGTGCTTCTGAAACGCCACAGATAGTAGACTGTAGATTTTCTCAGCGTCCCTGTCTTTGAAAAAAAGTGAGCTAATGACTTCCATTCCTCTGTCTTCGTGCGAGTTTGAAAAGATTTGCATTCGCTTTTCCCTTCGCTTCTTGAAGAAAAGCGAGTCCACCCTGGTGGGGAGGTGTTTGCTTAAGGGAGACACGTGACCAGCCGAAACCAGGGTACTTTCTCGAGGGAAGAGAGAGGACCCTGGGAACGAGGTTGACAGTTCACTTGACTCTGATGATGACTTCCACCCAGGTTGTCGAAATGTTAGTCAATGCCATCACAAACAGTCCTTCTCAGGACTACACTCACCCGGACGATCATAATTTACCGACCAATAATGTATTGATAAGAATGTTACATCTGTGTATTAATGTAAGTTATCTTGTTTCTTTTTGCTTCGAAGTTATGCCCAGATATCTATCAAGTTACGAAACAGAGGCCAAGATGCCTACAAACCTAAGGAGTATGGAGACTGTATAACTGTGGAACGACGAATCACCAGTGATGGCAGTGGATCTTATAAGATAAAGGCCAAAGATGGTACACAGTTTTTTAACTTAATGTTCATGTAGTTGTGTTATCTTGAAGTTGCAAAACTACTGGTAATCACAAATAATAGCCACTTGAAAACATAGACCCACAATGCGTGCAGAACAGACGAAGTGTTGGTTCGTCTTGAAAAGAAAGCAAGCAAGGCATGCGTGACTGCAGGTTCAATGACATTCAAGGATCTGTAACAGCAAGTTGCAGCAAAAGTGGGTAACTGTAACTAACGCTGAAATTTGACCAACTGAAAAGGCGACCAATATCCTGGAAAGGAGGTCAACTGAATTATTCACCCTCTTCTCACCAAACATAGCTCCACAGACTATGCCCATGGCCTCATGCATTCTTCACTCAAGATCATTTTTCGCTGTCTTTTGGTCGGTCTTCCTCAAAACCCTGATAAATTTCCCAATATAAGAGTAACCACATCTTTACGATTGATCAGTATGGGCACCGTAACAGCCCAAAAGAATTGAACTTTTCCCCACGCCTGGGAACCGCACTTTGGACACAGTTTCCTTTAATCATGTCAAGGGCTCCTTAAGCCAAATCGTGAACGCAAATACGAAATCAATCATTGCTATGCTCTATCGTACAGGTTACAAGAAAGTGCATTATAGGCATTTAACAGTCGTTTTGACCCACTCCACCCTCGACAAATGTTTTTACTTGGCTCAACGTGCTAACTGGGGTAACGAAAATTGTGACAGTATTTTTCCCTTTGCGTTACCGAATTACGTAATGTTTAAAATTTGATGATTCAGCTCATCTGTCTTATCGCTTTGAACATTTAATTTTGTTGAATTAAACTTAAAAATTAATGTCCATATAAATTTGTCCACAACTGAACGTGTAGAGTTGTGAGTGATGTATTTACATACTGTTGTGAATAGGGCACTATAAAAACATGATTATCGATACAGACAAACACATCATCAGAATCTCAATGTGCTAACCGGTGTGGCAAAAATTGTGACAGTATTTTGTCTTTGCGTTACCGAATGATGTAATGTTTAAAATCTGATGACTCAGCTCATCTGTCTTATCACTTTGAATATTTTGTTGAATTAAAATAAAAATTTAAAGATAATTTTTGTCCACAACTGAACATGCCGTTACCAGGGGTTGTAAGCGATGTATTTATACACTGTTGTGAATATGGCACTATAAAAAGATGATTATCAGTTAAGACAAACACATCATCAGAATCTGGAGAAATTAGTGAAAAGTGAAGTCGTCGCATTATCTCAAACATGTTAAAGCATGTCTTGTGACATAATCGTTAAATCCGGTTTGTTCTTCTGGAGTCAGCAAGTCAGTGTCTCCAGGTGTCTCGAACTCTAAAATCAAACAAATCGGTTCAAAATCAAAAGTAAAGCAGAAAATGTAAAAAGACTAACTGCTTTATCCTTCCATGCCACTTATACTATCCAAGAAGATCCAGCCTCATGTAGTAATTCATTTCCCACCTGCAAATAACCTTTCTTAACATTGGCAGCTAGATACTTTCCAAGTATTAAACATAACCACAACAGCATACACCAGAACAGCATACACCACAACAGCATACACCAGAATTTTACTTTCATAACATTTACTGAGAACGATTCTATCCTTACGATGTCTCAGCAACACTTTGGTCCGACCAGCAGCAACAGTGCCACTGGACTTCACTTCCTGTTGTTATCAGTCTTCCTTGCTTTCTTTCACTAGTATTTCACAGATATTTCAGTCCGGCCAAAACCAAGACTGCTCGGCGGACGTTTGCTTCTATACCTACGATACTTTTTATGTGATCCCTTGTCCTATCGTACGTGCGAGTGTGTACTAATCGATGTCTGTGTACAGCTTCTTCTCTATATGTTTAGAGGTCAGCACAAATTATACCACAACACAGTCGAAGCAAATCTTACCCCAAGCCTCCATCACCTTTCTTGACCTGCCAATTCAAAATGGCGACTCGTCCGCTCTTGTTCTCACGTCATCCCGTCCCATCGGCCATAGCAAAATACACACCTTATGAGCCTTACATGACATATTTTGACCGACCACTCCAATCCACGGTCTTCATGACGGCACTAATCCGACTTTGTTGGTTAAAAGGTGACCCTTAAATGTAAAATGATGCGATTCAAACTTTGGTGAATGGTGGAGGGTACTGTTGTTTTTCTTAATATCTTTTTTTTTTTTACACAAAAACTCATGTAAGTTTTATGTTACTTGAGTTTTACATGCTTTGCTTTCAGTATACTTCCTTGAAAATTGCTGATCCAATGCCTTATTTAATTTTAAATATAATAATATTGAATATTAATTTTGAATATGTGGTTTTGCAGGAAGAGTAGTGTCTCAAAAGAAGGATGAGCTTAATCATATTCTGGATCAGTTTAATATTCAGGTAAAGTACTGTATCCATTTTTCAAACAAAAACTCTTGTTTTTCAATGTTTATCACATCATTGAGGGGCACAGTGGTGTACATGCTGTGGTTAGTGCCTTTGACCTCGGATCTGTCCCTGTCATCGTGTTGTTTCCTTAGACAAGAAACTTTTCCTCACTTCTCTCCACCCGGGTGTATAAAATGGGTACCAGCAACATACTGCTGAGGGTATCCCCACAATGGACTAGCATCCCATCCAGGGGTAGTAGCAATACTCTCAGTTGCTTCATGCTACAGAAACCAGGTTAAGCTCTGGCTGTCTGGGCCTCCTTGGCTGGTGTGCAACTTTACCTACTGAACACCACTGAGAGTATCGTGGACACCCGTCCGGTGATTAGACAGGACACAAGTATGGGTTAACCCCCAGACATTCTATCTGCCAACAGCAGGCATTTTAGCTGCTTTGTTCTATATTGAACACTGTATTATTGTGGGCTTTTTGTAGGTGGACAACCCAGTATCTGTGTTAAATCAAGACACCAGCCGGAATTTTCTGAACTCTTCAGATCCCAAGGATAAATACAAGGTCAGTTTATAACATCAGCCCACTTTGGCATCTTAGCAAAACCCTAAATGTTGGCTTGGAATTTAGTATCAGAGAGTTAATGGGCTATTAGTTGGTGACATTTTTACCCACCTCCATTCTTCCTCTTGGCACTCGTGGAGACCATGTGGTGTCGTGGTTAGCATTTCAACTTTCAAATGGAAGTTTGGCATGTTGGTGCTTTTTTGTTATGGTGGGGCCATTTCCACATTGTGACATGTTGTAAAACCTTAGACATGAAACATTTTCCACAAGGTTTGTAATGTAAGCCTCAGCTGTACAGACTGCTTGCAACTTGTATGTGGCTTACTTTACCCATTCTTTCCAGTCCCAGTTCACCAAAATTCAGACTCTGCCCGCATTTCAACAAGCCCTAGCTTGGAATTTGTGCAATAAAAATGTTTACTAGCATTGTTAGTAACATTTGTTTACTATAAAGATGTTGGAAATGGTGGAGTGAACAGTCATTCTAATAGCCTAGCTCCAGAGAGGACTTATCTGCATACCCATGCAAGTTGATCTTGATGGTCATCACCATATGACAAAGAAAACATACCATCCTTCGTGTACATGTACATGTAAAAGCTTCATGAAGTGTTACAACCAGTGGTGACCTCCGCATGGCCACCACACTATCTTGGGATGTGGTCCAATGAGCATGTGATATCATCCAAACAGTGGTTACCCACCCCTCCCAGGGCCAGGTCAAACCTTCATGTAAGCATCATACAGAGTCTCTAACAGTAGTATTCAAATATATGCCTCCCCATCCCCCCATCTTGGGATGTCAACCCTTGAGAGTATGTGACATCATCTAGACAATGGTTTTTCACCCCTTCCATGGTCCAGTCTCATGTAAGCATCATGAAGTGTCCTCACCAGTACTGTTCAAATAAAAGCCTACGAGATGTTACCTGGTTGGCATTTATCCCTCCTAAGGCCCAGGTCAAGACATGATGTAGGTAACACAAATTGTCCATACATGAACCAGTGATATTCAAGAGAATGCAACTGGTAAGAATATCACTCACTACCCCACATTTTGGTTTTGAAAACTAGCAAGCAAAGATTTCTGATATTCCTAGGGGTATGTGAATCATTTTCCCTGCCTATTCACGCTGTTTACTGTTATATATTAATAGAGTTTATTTATTGGGTCTGTTTTGCTGAGTCATTGTTTTGTTTTGTTTTTGCTTGTTTCTTTTTTCAGTTTTTCCTCAAAGCCACCCAGCTAGAGCAAATGAGTTCAGATTATCAGTTGATTATTGAGCAGCAAGACATTATCAAAAATACTTTGGACAGAAAACAAGAGGTTTGTAATACAAATGTAAAAAACTTCTTGCCCTATTCTTTTGTGGATTTCTGTGTCACTTATTCTGTTTCCTCTAATGAAATCAGACTAATGGATAGCCAAGATTTCCCTGAAAGAAAAATTATGTGCTCTCTATTTCATTACCACAGACCCTCCCTGCTATGCAGCGGCAAGTGCAGGTACTAGAGGAGAAGTACAAAGATATTGCACAGCTGAAATCCATGAAAGAGCAGGTTGAAGAACTAAAGAAGGAGCGAGTGTGGGCAGAGGTCATAGACACTGAAAAGGTAACACACATCCTTTTCATAGTTGGTCACCTTTGCAACATGACGTCTTTACCTGTGTATGCTCCCGTGTCCTGAGCTTCTGATTATCAGTTTGATGACTTGTTTCATTTTACTTTTGCCCATTCTGAGCATTAAACCAAGCAAGTAAAGATATGCAGTACATGTACAACTAACAAAGTAGTATTCAATGTTTTCTTTATTATGACAGTGCCCTAAAAATACAGAGGTTCTTAAAGCAAATTAATTTTAGTGATACCGTGTAAGTGTACTGCATCACCACCTTGATTTTAAACATTTGACTTGTGATTCGTATATCCTAAAATGAAATTGGAACTCTTTGTTACTGCATTGTATTCTTTAATGTCATTTACTTTTCTTAAAGTTCCCAATGATGAAATCATCCTTGCGCACACAGGACTGACATTGCAGTGCATTGTTAGTGTGCTGACAGCTAAGGGACCCACTGAACTGCAGTGTTGGTTTGGTGGGCTGAGGGAACATTTCACTCATGCTACTAGTGTAGTTCCATAACCCTTGCAGGTATTTTGATTTAAATGTCATAATTTCATTGTAATTGAGGATACAGAGTGCTTGGTTTTCAATAGTTACTGAATAGTCTTCTTTCTTGACTCATGTTAGAAACTTGGTCCCCTGGCAAGAGAAGAGGAAAGTCAGAAAGCTAAGCTGCCCAGATATGAAGAGAGAGTAAAAACTTGTCAGGTACAGTGTATTGTGTGACACATGCTCTCCATTCTCTGTTGGCTTCAGACTGTTATTTGACTGTCTACAAACCCAACCTCAGAACTGCCAATGCAATCATGGGTGATCATTGCTGTTCATTGGTTAAGTAAGAACTATTTCTTTGTGTTCCCAATGATGAGATCATCCTTGCACACACAGGACTGACATTGTAGTGCATTGTTAGTGTGCCGACAGCTAAGGGACCCACTGAACTGCAGTGTCAATTTGGTGGGCTGAGGGAACAACATAAGAAGATATGTCTGGATGTCCTATGCTGTACAAAGGACACCCAGATGCCCTTTCAGGTAAAACTTGATGAGAATAAAGTTTGCTCAAAAATACAACACCATGGTAAGGACAGAAAGCAGTTTTAAGACCACTCATCATCTAGGCAAGTTGCCTTGTACATTTACATGACAATTCCTTGTGGTCTACAAGGCGTGTGTGTTACTTCCCACTACAGACATGATAGGCTGTTTTGAATTTTTACTTGAAAATGGTTGCATTACAAAACTGTAAAACTGGGTGAAACAGGAAACTGGAATGATATTGTTTGTTTCAACCATAGTTAATAAAAGAATCTGGTTATGAAGCTCAGCAAAGTCTTTTGTTTTATGTTTTTGTTACCGTTTTTACCCTTGACCATGCACAAACAACAATAGGTTTGAATTTTGCATGAGCAACGAACCAATAAAAATGTCACTGTTAAGTTATTCAGCCATAGTGTGCAAACGTAAAACAAAAGATTGTGCACGGTCGTAGAACTTTCAACATAAATTGCAGCACCTTTGTTTTGGCCTTTGAAACTTGCAAGGTTTCATAACCAGTCCCTCGAGTAACTATTTTTCAACGTCATGTAGGAAGAGGTAAAAAGGTTGGAGGAGGAATGGGCGTCAGTTAGTGAACAGCTGAATGCCATCACTGAGGAGGGCAGAGTACTTGGAGTGGAACAGCAAGAGATATGTAATGACCTGAAGAAAAAGAAAAATGTCTACAGGGAAAAACAAGTAAGTTTAGGGGTTTGAAATAGTGGGAATGTTAGCCAATAATATTTTACAAATGTAGGAAGGTGATGGCTTTTGATTTCAGGGTTATTTCGAGTAGCAAGTAGTGACACATGTAGTGTATTGTAAGAAGTGTTATTTCCATAAATAAAAATTAATTAATAAATTAATTAAAAAGTGATGCCATTTGGGCTAATTAATTAATGCACCTGCCACATTTCAGTAGTTCACAGACAGATATATCCTAGATGGTTTGCTTTTTTAAACCTGAAAAAAAAATTCAAAATGCCTTGTATTAAGTGTACTTGTTGTTGTTCAAAGTTGTTTGTGGTTCAAACTTTTTTCAAACCACGTTGATTTTCATTTCCCTAAATGTCTCAGATTCATTATTCCAATCTGGAACAAAGGAAAATAAAATCCAAACTGGCTTAAAAAATTTCAATCCAAAAACAAATTTAACCACAACATACCATACTCTTTTATTTTAGTCAAGGCTAAGAAAGGTAATGCAGGAAAAGAACACAGCAGAGAATGATCAAAAGCAGTTAATGGAAAGAATTCAGGAGATCAAACAAACGTAAGTGTTTGTATCATAAGAAAATTCACCCAGACTATCCCCAGAAGTGGTTTGATATTTTTATATTCAGAATTGTCTGGGTTCCTAGGACTGCCTATTTCGAAGGAGATGTCAGTTGATGAGATTGCTGGATCTTTTTTTTGTAGAGCCATACGAGACTTAGAGTCTGAAAGGCAACAAAGACAAGAAGCTCTTCAGCAGAAAAGAGATGAACTGAAAGCATGGGAAAGCCAGCTATCAACTACGAATCACCATCGTGGGCAGCTTGAACATGCTATTACCAGAGCAAAAGAGAGGACATACCAGCTAAGGTAGTATGGAACACAAGGAGTGATTTTGTAACCTACATGTAGGCACTAATACATGTTTGACATTATAGCAATTAGGTATTATGATTGGGAACTACCGTGAAGGTGACTGATGACTCTACCTAGTGGATGGTAGCAGAATCAGATACACAGTGAATTCTAATTTATTTCTTTTGTCTTCTAATATAATTTAATAATAATAACACTAATTTAATAATTTATAGAACACTGTTTACATTTGCTGATCAACAGCACTTTACAGTCAATAGAGAAAAGACTTTGTCTCTTAAACTGTACCTTATTGCTCAAAATTATGACTGGTACACTTTTTCTACACCTAAATTCTGTTACCATTGCAACATAAAATGTTAAGATGTCAGCTGAGCATTTGAACCTTATCACTGAGTGATTAATTATTTCTATTTAATAATGGTTTTTTTATTCTAGTTGGTTTGAAGGAAGATAAAATGAAGGGCTTATTATGACACAGAATACCTGTATTAGTGTTGATTTTTTCACTTTTTTCATTTTTCCCATTGTTTATGTAGAACAGATTTGAATGATGCAAATCACAGATTAAATGCTGTTCAGCGGGAGTTAAGAGATCTACAAGGAAGTCGTCAGGACAAGCTTCAACTGTTTGGCTCTTGGGTGCCTGAGCTACGTCAAAGAGTAGAGCAGGCAGCAAGAAGAGGGAAGTTTCATCACACCCCTGTTGGTCCCATTGGTATGGAGATATTTAACAGGGTTGTAGTTAGAATTTTCAATAGATGGAAGAATACTTGTAATAGGCGGCAGGCACTAGAAGCCGCTTGCGGCTTCTGCATCACGTTTTCAATTTTGGCAGTTGTGTATCATCCTTCCAAGATTCATCAGCCGGAAATTTTTTAGGAATAGCTGGTGATTTTTTCCGGCTGCCGGCTTTTATCTACATCCCTGTTTAACTATGCTGGATAGGTACTTGATGGGATAGATCAGAGGACCTTCTTGGTCAGCACTCAATGAAAATTACCTCTGTCGTGAGGCTCTTAGAAGGAAATTTAGGTCTCTAGAACAAGATGTACATCTGTAGTAAGTTTCTAATTTGTAAAAACAAAAATTCATAATGCAGAGCTTGGGATTCAAACCTAGAACAGTTAAATGCAATAACCAGCGGCCTAAGGCTAAACCCTCCCCTACAGAGGACAGGCACCGTGGGACCAAATTGTTTTTAACATTCATTCTGCTGGACAAGACATGAGCTTACCCCAGGTTCCCATTTGATGGCTAACCAGGTTCAATCTCAGTCTCTCTCTGTCAAGGGTACCTTGATCTATCCTTCCCAATGTTCACTGTTAACATGCAGAACCTCAGTAAAAATAGTCTTGATTAATGATGACCTAATTTTTGCTCATGCCTTTGCCATAAAGGGAAATGCTGACTTGAAATGACAGTAAACTGTGCATAAGAATACCACACACAATGAAATGCACCACACTGCATAAGAACACCACACAATGAAATGCAAAATATCATGCTAAATGTGCAGGCAGGCACCAAAGGTCATTAGGACCTGGTTAATGGCACCAACTATACATGTAATTCAGTGTATGTGGATAACTCAAGCCTACTGTTGCTAATAAAATCAGTTGCAAACTGGGTCAATTAATACTAGAAATACGTGACTTGCAGAACCTTGCGAAGCTCAGGGAAAGGTGCACTACAAAATTGAGCAGTGGTGGTGGGGAAGGGATAGAATTTCTGGTTTAACTGAACGTCAAGTAGAAAGCAAGGTTTTTTTGTGGGAGGAGGTGTGGATGAGTGGCCACAATGGTTCCTCTGTCTTGTGCCCAGGTGCCAGTTTAGAGCAGGCAAACAGGAAGTGTTGGGCATCATGGGAAGGGCGCAACACATGGAGTGCATCTACCGGCTACAATGCACCTATCCCACAATGCCACATGCACCACCATATAATAAGGAGGGACACCTGGGGATGAGGTCCCTAATTGGGAGTTTAGGCATTCTTGTTCCCAGTCCCTTCCATTTAAGTTGCATCCAATCCCCTGTCATCCTTAAATCAAATGTATGGGAACTGGGCTTTTTGAGCTAACTGCTATATGCAACTGAATACAAAAATGCCTTCAACCCCCCCCCCCCCCCTTCCTTTACTTGTGACACAAGGAAAATTGGTCTCTAGAGAGGATGTATAGTATTGTATAGTATGTCCTAAGGTTGGTTCCAGGGTGGTAAGGATAAATTTTTGTCATCTTTTTGTCATAAGGTGCCCACTTATCCTTGAAGGATCAACGATGGGCTTTAGCTGTAGAGTCTTGTCTCAAAAAGCTTGGTTGGGCATTCTGTTGTCATGACAATCACGACCAGCAAGTACTGAAACAGCTTCTCTTGCAAGTTTGCCCTAATCCGAATTGGATACCACCCATCATTGTCAGCAGATTTCAGGTACGTTGAGTTTTAAATAACATTACAACAACATCAAGAGCAAGCTTTGGTTAAAAATGAAAGAAGAAGGGCAAGGCAAGTTGCCCTTGTCTTGTACCTGGTGCAATTCTCACTTGCCTGGGTGCCACAATTTAGCAAATTTAGTACTTGTTTATGACTCTTCCAAAATGGGTTAGTGCCTAACCAATCAGTGGTACTGCATTCACAGGGAAGTGAAACACAAAAATTTGAATTTATCAACTGAGTTGATAAGGTGATCATTTTGCTTATTATGCCCAACTCTATGAGGAAAACCAAGTCTTCATGTTATAACGTATTCAGTTTGGATTGTCCGTCAGCAAAATGGACATGAAAATTACTTGTTAAGTCACTTAGATTTGTATATCCAATACAGATGGTGTTGTAAAACAACTTCTGAATTATTCTTTTCTGCTTCAGGATGAAGTCTATGATGTTTCGGCCAATGTAAGTGCTTTTTTCTAATCATTATTAAAATGTGACAAAGCCTGCCGATCCAGGATCAGTCTGTTTAGCCACAGCAGGCACTGTAACTCAACAAGAGACTGAACCACAGCACAGTATTCCATTGTCTCTTGAGACAGACGGACACCAACTTTGTAACAACAACAACAACTAAATGTACTGTTTCTCTTACTGCTTTCTTTGAGAGATTTCATTCACTCACTTGCTGTGCTTGATGTTTTTCATTGCAGAAGCCAAGATGCGAGTTTCCAACAGTTTTTGACATGCTATTAATTGACAATCCTGTTGTTACAAACTGCCTTATTGATCAGGTTTGTATGCTGGTGCCTTTGTCATTTCTCAGTTTTTATGGAAAATTGGAGTACTTATTAGATCAGACTCCTGATGTCATCTTGAATGTCAAGTAACAATAAGAAGTTTAAGTGCTAGGAACAACTACACGGGAGACAGGAAAGAAATATATTTTTTATTCTTCTGGTCACATTAAGATTTTTTAGATATGACTCACATGTATAGACCTATTCCAAAATGGTGGCCTTTTTCTTTTAAATCTGACTCTCAGAAGAATAATTTGCAAACAGAAACGCATTAACTTAAGATAAAAAACATGTCATAGTAAATCGTTGTGTACAGTTTTTGAGCTACAGTATGATTAATTTGGTGAGAAGATACCATGAGTTTTTCGTGCAAAATGGTATCTCAGGAGACAAAATCACTTACAATGTGTATCCCATAAAAATCTCTTAAAATTACCTGTATATAATGATCCATAACTATTCAGTCTCATAGGCTTATACACTAAAACTTTTCAGGATACCATATTGTAAAAAAAAACTTTCAAACACTATAAAATAATATGGTAAAAAAGTTTTAGTGTATAAGCCTATGAGACTGAATAGTTATAGATCAGATATATACAGGTAATTTTATCGGTATCTGGCGGTTAAGTGGAGAATGATTTATTTTTACCATACACATGTCTTAATTTCAAATGTTCCACAACTTTTAAGTATTTAAAACCATTACACTTAAACTTATGAAGAAAGCATATTTTGTGATTCATTTTCACATTTTAATAATACTAATACTCTTGATTTCTAAAGGCGTAATGATGTAATTATGATGTAATTAATTCCAAAAGTCACTTCTAGTGAAGTTGGTATCCTCAGTAAAGATGAGCATCATCAACCATGTCAAACATTAAAGGCTGTGGCAACTATTTTGAATAAATTCCTATATAAAAAATTATAATATTATTATTATATTATTAAAATATCTTCTACTTTTTGTGCAAATGTTATAGGAAATTAACTACTTTAATTATTACTTGTCCAGGCTGGTATTGAAGCAGTCTTGCTCATAGAAGATCCCAAAGTAGCCCGTCAAGTTATGTTTCAAAGACCTCCTGCGAGAGTAAGAATGGTGAGTGTAGACTGCTTTGCAAACATCATAGGAACCAAACATCATACATTGTAGTAACCCTTTCTTAGGAACCTTTTGTGGGTAACTAAAGTAAAGCAAAACTTGAAGTGAATTAAATATTTTCTTCCTGAGATGTCTGCCATGTCTTAGCACTTTCTGCTGCTGTGGTCAATTTATGCTACAGTCTTGTGACAAAGTATTGTGTAGCATTGGAGGCACAATGTTGTGGTGGTTAGCATGTGGGCCTTGTGATTAGACTTATGGCTGGAAAGTCTCTGCATTGCTGTGAACCTTAGTCCACATTGTCTCTCCATGCTCATGTGCATAAATGGGTACCAACCAACTGTTGCAGTTTTAATTCACGAAGGATGAAGAGCTACAGGACAATAATGTGTTCATTGATAGCTAAGCATGCCGAGAGTGAAGTCTCCTGCGCATACGCCAACAAGAAGTGTATTACGTAACAAACTATGACACCAACTTTAGACCTAAATGTTGAGGAGTAAGCTTGTAATAGACAGGGCTGTTGATAAAGGCTGACCAAACGAGGATTTCCTCCATCAACAGGGCCGTAGCCAGGAAAAATTTTTGGCTGAGGCAATGTTCCTGGTTAAAATTATGACTGAGGCAATGTCCATGGTTAAATTCTCTTACTAGGTATTTAGGGTGTTAAATGAACACTGACCAAAAAAATGACTAAGAAAACGAAAAAAATTGACTGAGGCAAGTGCCTCGGTTTGCCTCATACTGGCTACGGCCCTGATCTATTATGACCAGCTATTATAAATTTGAGCCCCCGTTACTCTGACAGAGAACAAAGGACTGACAGAAATAGGAAAAAATATCTCCAGCTACCCTTTTTTCATTTTGCTGCCTACTTAAGAAATTGTGTGGTTCCAGAAAATATCCATACCAAAGGCAGAAATTTCTGAGGGGAGTGGGGTTCATGGGAAGCTCCTTTTCCAGAGGGCAAAGAAACGTGAAAAAATTGAAAGCAACACACAATTGACCCAAGCATGAAGTAATACTTATGTAGGCTGTTTTGACCTTCAAAAAAAAAAGCAAATATGTTGACCGGAATGCCAAATTTTGTGATTTTGATTTGTATGAAATTTCGGTACACCAGATTTTCATTTTCTTGTTATTTTGGAAAATTGCATGTCCCTTGGCCTTCAGTGAATATTTCACCATTTTCAATCCTTTCAATGTGAACGTTTTTGTTAAACACCAAAGTTGTTTAAACAAATACAAAAATATTTGTATCGCTTATTTTCAGCCGCTTTTTACCGAATGTCATTGAGATAGATAAACAGTGACGCTCGTAATTTGAAAAGGTCAGATTTCACATGTTATGCAAATGTGATGCGCTTTTGAACTGAAACTAAGTTCAGCCTATATTAGCTATTTGTTACAAATTTTTTTACAGTTGTCATTATCTTTGAGTTTCCATTTGAGCTTCATTTACTATTTCAATTTTAAACAAAGGATAAAGTGTGGGAAAGAAAGGTTCGATTTGTTATTCCCACATGGATCGCTTTTGCAATTTATTTTGAGACTCACAGTATGCAAATTCAGTGCAGTGGGCACTGAACTAAAATTAATTCCAGGAAAAAAAACTGCTATTTTACTCTAATTTTCTTTCGATTTTCAGATTTTTAGCGTAAGTTACATTCAACAGTTTCGCTTTTGATGGCAGGTTTGAGTGTGACAAACACAATTTCAATTCTGCAAATTTCGATTTTTAGATATGTATTTAGCGTGAGTTCATTCAACAGTTTTGCTTTTGATGGCAGGTTTGATTGTGACAAAAACAATTTCAGTTCTGAAAATTTTGGCATCGTTGTTTACATCGCATTCGGCATGCAAATTATTTACGGCATGCCTTGGCACCAATGTTACAACATTAGAACATTCGGTTTAAACAATTTTTCATGAACAGCATAGAACATTTCAAACTGGATGGCAAACATGCGAATAGTATAGAACAATAACAAAGTGTTGTCTGTTGAAAATGGATGTTATAATAAACGTTAATGTTACAACAAAAATTATGTTCGCGTAACGTGCAAATTCCTGGGGGGAAGGGTGTCATCAAAGACCCCCTTGGAACAGAAATTCCTAAGGGGTGGGGGGAGGAGTGCAAACCAAAAAACCTTCCGTGGGAGGGGTATGGATATTTTCTGGAACCACACCACAGTGACAGCCCTGAATAGACTAGCAAATCTAGTAGGGAGTATCAGTGCTTCTAATCACTTTATGTAACAGAAATTGGACTGAAGCGCTGGCACCAAAAAGCTGCCTGTCTTGTTCAGTCTGTTTGATTTGAAAATCATGTCATGAAAATCAAAATCAACATCTTGTCCTTAAAGAGGTTAGAGCTCACATTTTCTCTTTCTAGGCTTATGCCAGTAATGGTGATCAGCTTCTTGGAGGAAAAACAGCAAGATCATATGCGTCAATGTCAGATAAGGCCAAATACCTACAGAAAGATATTGAAGCAGATATCAGGTAATATGCAAGACACAATTATGCAAATTCCAGTTAGTACCATTAAGCTCATGTTTTGCCTTGAAATGATGTAGTTTTTTTGTGCTTCTACACTATTTCCGTCAATTTTCTTTTATCACCAGTTGAAGAATATTTGTCAAACCCTAAGTGACCCTTATAGAGTTAAACTACCGCAATACAGTGGAACCTTAATGTAACGAAGTGCCAAGGGACTGAGAAAATGGACTGGTTATAACATGGCTTTGTTATGAACAAAATCCCGTTATAATAAATCTGTGGGAAAATGACCAAAATCATTGTTTTATCAGGGTGTGGTTAATTGTTATTCATCTTAACCCTTCAAGCCTCAATAGTGACAAGCATCTAATTTCTCCTTACAGTATTACTACTTGATCAAACATACAGGTCATGAGAATAAAGAAAATGATCACCAATTATCCATTGTCTTGATTTTTAATTAAATTCTCCTGGCTAGTAACATTAGAAATAGAAGGAGGATGGTGAGGAGAATATGAATGTTAATATTGGGGCTTAAAAGGTTAAAAATAAACTGTGATACACTCAGCATTTGGTTTCACCACGCAGTCACGATCAGAATTTAGTCTCTGCATTCTTCTCTGTTGAGGTGTTTCATGTCCACTCGTGTGATGACATTTATTCGTTGCATTGATGTAGATTTTAAGTTTGGGCTGTGAGATTGTGCTTGTTACACTTGGGTTGATTATCGGGGTGCTGAGCCATATGTTTAACTTTAACACTGGCCTGGCTAAAGAATATCTTTTGTTGTAATGGTGACTTGGTTATTAAAGCAGTTTATTATACGGGGATTCCACTGTGTTTCTAGTAACACAGTGTGCTGTACACTAGTAATCAAGGCTGGAGCAGTGGTGGAAGCACTTGCATCTCACCAGTTTGTCCAGAGTTCAAATCCCTGGCATTGCACAGTGTATACTGGTTGAGTTTGTTGCTGGTTGCCTTTTTGTTCTAAGAGCTTTTCCCTCTTCTCATTAACAACATTCCAAATTCCAATCCTACATACAGTGGTCCTGCATGAAGACCACTTGCAATGTGATGACATGGTGATCAGATTTTTCTCTATAAATAATGCGATTTGTTTGCCTTGCCTCCTCCATTCAAGGTTGGTTTCATGTCCAACACAGGTTGTGCAGTGCTTCAGTAGTAAGTTCCTTAATTACCCTTGAACCCCCAAGGAAGCTGTTCTTGCAACGTTTTTCACATCAAAAACTCTTCACTTTCCTCCTTTGTTGTGTTTCCAGGCGTCTTGAGCAAGAGATTGAACACAAAAGACAGCAACAGCAGCAGTGTCAGAGTGAGCTAAATGAAGTGGATAGAACAATCAGAGACAGTACAGTAAGTAACAGGCCCCTGTGATAAAACGTCTGGTCTGTACCTTAACCTTTAAGGTACTGTCATTTGTCTTGTGTTATGTATGTCAGACCTGAACAGTGCTTTCAATAAGCACCGACAGCCGACGAAAAGCGTCGGCTATTTCGCTCAGAAAAGTCGGCTACTTTTTGCCCTAAATTAAAGTAATTAAAGGAAGATTGTTTCAAACCCCTAGTTGATACAGTCGGTTACTCTATTCAAACCAGCTGCCTACTTCAAATTTTATTGAAACCCCTGCCTGAATCTGAAGGTTGTACTTTGAGCCCTGGCATCTGCCATCTTGGTATTTCGTATGCCCTGTGCTTTCCCGCTTTTCCTAGGTTTAAAAGATTTGTACTGGTGAAAATCTATTGGACCAGTGTCTCACCCAAGAGGGGGTGGGGAAAGTTGTAATGGTACTCCTGGTTGCTTAATGCTACAGAAAATCAGTTATGCTCCCACTGTATGGGCTAAGTGGAACCACACAATCACTTACGTGTTTTGTAGGAGAATATTGTTGCAGATAACTCCATATTTCTTCATCATATGCCTCATGTTATAGTTCTGTAATAATTTTTTGAGATGTTTCTACTGAGGTCAGTTTATCTTGGTCAGTATGTCAAGGATACCTTGTACATTAATTAGCAGTATACTTCAGTCACTGTATTGTGGCACTTACACATAGACATAAAAAACAAGACTTCTTAACATGGACTGGATGCTACATGTATACATCTCACCAAAATATGGGCATTAATTGGTAAAAAGACAGTCAGTGTTTCACATCATAAAACTGCTTTCTTAGCATTAATTTCACTGTTTTTAGTCTAGGGTGTTAACAAATAGAGTATTAAATTGTCCATGTCAATCATTTTTGTTGTCACTTGCACACTTTTCAGGTGTAATTGAATGAGTTCAGGTAAATTTTGTTTGCCATATGTCGAGAAAAAAGTACAATAAGGACGAAATGTGTATTGCATTGGCCCATGTTTGTATCAAGTAGCCAAGCTTTCAAACCAATAAGAAAAAAATTTACATGTAACTAAAACCTTTCTGAGTTATGTTTTTTTTAAAATTAACAATTCATTTTAGAAAGAGCTTCAGAAGGCCAAACAGAAAGCATTCCGTGAACAGGAAGCAGTTAATAAGTGCCTAGGTGTAAGTACAAAATTCTATGTTGGTTTATATTCCTTGAAATCAAACATGGCATCTGTTTATTATCACATTAGAGGAGAGAAGTTGATTATTGTAACGTTGATTTATTGCTCATTTCAATATTGTGCTCTCCAAGCAAAACGTTCAAGATTCAAAATGAATTTCGATCTGATACATGCACTTTTATTGTATTACTTCCTGCGACGGGCTCGTTGAAATTTGACAGGTGTTCTTCTTTCGCTCTTCTTAATGCAACCAACTTTTTTCAGTCCTATAAGAGTGCCACAATGTTTTTGTGTACATTTGCTTGTGCCTGATTGGAATGAAAAATCATTCAAGGGACAAAAAAGAAAGGAAAAAATCTACAAAAACAGAACACCCTCAGAAGGTGGATTGGGAAACCTGTCAAATGCCCATGTGCCTGATGCTTGAGATCATGCATGTACAGAACTGTGTTTCATTTGAAATAATTCATTCCTCTCAAGAGGAATGAACTATTTCAAAAGAAACACAGTTTGGTACATGCATGATCTCAAGCATCAGGCACATGTACCGAACTGTTTCATTTGAAATACATGTAATTCTTTCTTCTTTTCAAGAGCGCATTACTCAAATGATAATGAAGTCAGCTTAAAATTTGCAATTTGCATTTTTTTTTCATTCTTGGCAGAAACTCCTCCTGTGTTGACTGTGATTAAAACTTCATGAAACAGAATAGATGTTTCATGGCTTTCTTCTGAGTTGATATGTACATGTACTCTTAGGTGCATTGTTGTTGTTGAAGAAAATTTTTTATCACTGAATTCAATTACAGGAAATAACAGAACTTGAGAATTATGAAGAAGAAGACCTTCCAGATGTCACAACACTGGTATGTTAGAGATTGCCATTGACATTGACTGGAAACTTTTATAATCACAAAGGGAACCTTAATGCAACAAATTACCACTTGTAATAAGGAAATTCAGTGAATAATAATTATAAATAGGCCTCCCTTGCCTTTATGCTGTTGTTGGCAAAGTCACAATTATGTAGTATATGCATCCTGCCACTTAGTTTCATGTTAATAAGCAAAGAACGTAACAGACATTAGATTTCCTTTTCTATAATTCTTTTGGACGTCAAACTGAGAAGATATGGATTTATATTATTCATTCTGGTAGTTGTTTACTGATATGGTACTTGAATTACCTCACCTCAAACAGCCTTCTTTCTTGAGTTTGGTTATTTTAGTGTTAGGATTCTTCTTTTGTATGGACATTTAGAAAAGTTTTAAAGCTATTGCATGAAGTATTGTCTTTTGGAATTTCTGTTTCTAGGAAGAAGAGGTTGAACATTATACCCAGCAGTTGGAAGATTTGGAACAACAGGTAGAGATATTATTAACATACTATAAGTGTTATTCATTTACTTAATAGTTTGCATTGTATCCCACTAGTAATCAATTGCTTTAAGACCACCATGTTTGCTCAGTTGCGTTCAACTCCTGATCAATCTTAATTGCACTTGGCACTGTGTTTGTTTGTTGCCAGAGACCATGCAATTAACGTCTAAATTTATTTTCCATTTAATGTTCAGTACTTTAAGAAAATGATTTATAATTGCAGAATTTTAGAATGACATATGCTTTAAATTCCTTGACTTGAGAGTAGGCAAATTAGGCATTATGACTGTATTACATATCTTGACATTTAAAATTGAACTTAGGCCTGGCCTTCGCAACTGATTCTCTGGCCCTTGGAATCCTGGAGACTTTGTTTCATAAGGTCTTCTACCTGAAACGTTGTTTGGGGAAGTGTGCCAACTCCCCCACTTCCCTAAGCATTGTACATAGGTGCTTTAGTCACACGAGATGCTGGGAACAAGAAAAGGTCTGACACTTTTCAGGGAAAATCCTGCACGTTAAAACCCTACTGTAAACCCTCCAAGGGTACATGTACTTAAGACATTCGATGACCTTACTCTGCTTTAACATTTGCAAACTACTGATATTCTCTGACGTTATCAGGCTGTTACAACTCTGTGAAGGTAGTGCAACATTGCCACCTTGACTTAAATTAGCCTTAATTGCACATAGTTTATAATTTACATTTACATAAGTGAAGTCGGTAAAAATGTTACAACATCACACCAACTGGTAAAAAAATATAAATGATGTGTCTAATTTATGACAATTTAGAACTTACTTAAACACGAGGATAAATTACTAAAGAGTAGACAACTTCAACTTTAACGAATCTAGAGAACTTGCAGTGACAATGTCCTCAGGGAGACAGGTCCACTCCAATAGCCCTTATGCATGTTTATGTCATACTAGATAATTTCACCACCAAGCCTCGCTTTCAGAGTAGAAATTTGTCTATTTTACCACGAACAAAATCCCAAAGCAGCAAAAATGAAAAGAATATCCACGTGCAATGTGCCAGAGGATGAGAATAATTTAGTGCAAACGAGGCTTTGTGGCGAATTTTGGGCGAGTGACGTAATCATGCATAAAGCCCATTGAAGTGGACTGAAACAATGTTTGATGTTTCTGTAGAGTGTCGTTATGGAAGAAGAGATGGAAAAGGCGCAAGATACACTTAGCAAGCAGCAGCTAAAAGAACAGCAACACAAGGAGAAAATTCAAAGTCTGTTGGAGAAGGCAGATCCATTAAGGGTGCGTGTGTCCTCTGATGTCTAAGTGAAGACACTAAGTATCTTGCCATTAGTCTTTGTGTCGGTGGTCAGAAACTAACAGGACACGTATATAATACTGAACCGGTTGGTGCAAATAAAAGTAGTGGCAATAGGACAGTTCACGGTTAGCATGACATTTTTTAAATACTGGATTAAATGAAAATCCGGTCCATGTATGGATGTGCCATGCTGCTTACAGCAAAATAATAATTATTGTGAAGATTCGTAGAGATTTGGTTCGAACTCGAGGAAGTGATTATTCCCATATTGCAATTTTTACGAAGGAAATGTATGGTGTGTGGTCTTTGTGCCCCCAAACGCCATACATTTCTTTGTAAAAATCGTGTAATTCAAAGCTTTATTTTTCCTCGAGTTTGAATCAGATCTCTACTAAACTTCACTTTTTTGCTTAATTCAGTATGACAAATATATTAATGAACCCGGTTTTGTGTTTCACTCAGTGGTTGAAAATGTCGCGCTCACCGCAAATTGTACTATTTGAAGCAATTTTGTTTTCAAGGCCTCAAAGTCGCATTCATATTGTCTGCACAAAGCCCTTAAATTATTTGTCCTTGAATTCCACAGAACCAGCAACACGATATTGAAGTAAAAATCGAGACTCAAAAGAGCCACAGGAAACACTTTGAAGCGCGTCTAAAAGAACTGCAGGATACGATCAAGAAAGCAGAGAGGGAACATGAAAACATGAAGAAACTAGTGAGGGTAAGTGAGTGTCTCAGAGAGACAGTAGCACTGAATGTTTGCCGTTTGACGCAGTTTGATACCATTATGGGAAGCCCCCAGACATAACAAGAGTTTTGAAACTGACCTTTTATGCAGAGCAAAAACGAGCCAAAAAAGAGAACGTTCAACCTTCCGGTTGACGTCCGTGGCTTAAAGAACGTCTGTGCTTAAGTTCCCTAGTGTCTTTGACTTAGTAAAGGGAGAAAGGCTAACTGCTCTCGAAATAGCTTACATTTGAATGCACGGTCAGGCGCACACGTTAAAACCTCCATGTACAGCATAATAAACAGCACTACAGCAAAGAACTTCACAACGGCTTTCATGTTATTGCTTAAAGTCTCAACGTTACAACTTTCTTTTGTGCCATAATAACCAGCACTACAGTGAAGTACCCCTCAGTCACTTTTATTTTGAATTAAACGAGTCAGTTTTTTCTGCAACTTGCATCGCAACGGGTTCTACTTTTCGCAACGTTGCGAGAGAAGTTGCAGCGTGTGACAGGTATTCTGCAACTTGCCTCGTAATGCTCTTGTCATCTGTTGCGTTGCAAGTTGTAAGAAAAATTGCCTCGTATAACAACGCCTTCATTCTATAACTTACATTTTAATGGTTACCAGTTAGGATTTTATCCACAGACGCAAGAGTAAGAACCACCTCGTACAGCATAATTAATGGCACCCCAGGAAAGTGGTGCTCAATACCATCCATCTGCGTGTACTGTTCACTCTTTAGAATATCATCCGTAGACTCAAAACCGAACACCTCACTGCATAAATCGGTGTTTGACTCTGGCTGTGAAAGGGACATGCATGAACGTATTAAAAGTAACAAGTTTTGTGGCCACTTTTGAAATAAGACTTTTAAATGTTGGCAGTTTTGTTTTTAAATCAGTTCACCAAAAACAATGACATGCAACTCTGAAGTTCAACCAGCGAGTTTCTTTAGATTTCAAAAAATTGCATTTATTTTTGTGATGAATGGGTAGTTTTTCTTCACTCTACTGTTTTTTGTTTATTAGATGTACGTTGATTGTTTTTGTAATTATCACGGCAGCAGTGGTAAACTTAACTGTTTGTTTGCTGGGTTTGGTCTTCAGAGTTCGCCTAATGTAGTTGTGATTACAGTTGCCACCAGAAGCAGATTTTTAAAATTGCTTCCTTTTCAGGAAAAGACCGAACAAGCCAGTCAGTTTTGTGAGCGTGTAAACACGAGGAGAACTGTAAAAAGTCTTGAGACTGAGATCATCCAAAAAACTAGACGAATACAAACAGAGGAAAAAAAGTATGTACAAATGTTCTTCTTACATGCTCTTTACAGTTATACTGTATGTACACATATGTTTTATGGCGATCCAGTTTTTTCACGTTGGTGCAAACCGCTGATATTATTTTACTTCCCTTTATTAGTGTCGTTTTCATCTGATCGTCAGAAGGAATTAGGCGACAATTCTGAGTTTGTTCACCTTCTTTTTCGTTAGTGGGCTCGAAAAAAATTATCTGCTTGACATTTGTGAATGCTGATGTCTATTTACAGCAAAGGTAAACACGAGGACATCACAAGGGAATTTTTCGAAGCAAAGACGCGGTACGACAGTATCATGGAATCGCTGAAGAATCTAAAAAAATATAGCAAGGTAAGGCTATTGTATACTTTTATCTCACCCTTCGTGTAGAATTAAATTTAAAAGTTTCGATTTAGAATCTCTAGGGACTGGTTGCATACGCTCCATTTGGTTCCCGCTTATTAAGGCCATAATAATCCGATTTTGGGGCAGGGCCGGCACCAATGGGCCAAATTTGTGGCACACTGTGGGCTGTTACAGTTTCTGAAGGGTCTGTTTTGTCCCAGACTTCGACAGAACGTGCTTCACGGAGATAGAATCACCCCTTGAGGATTCAGGGCTATTTTGGCACTTTGAAGCTGAAACAGATCCCTTGGATTTCCAGTATACTGGCTCGTTTAGATCTTTTAAAATTCGTTTTTTACTTAATTCGTTTTTTCTTTGTCTTGCATTGCAGCGTTTGAGACTTGTGATGGAACAAAGAGCAAAAGCGTTTGTGAATTACCGTCATTTCATTGCTATTCGCGCGAAATACTTCTTCCAAATGATGCTTTCTCAGAGAGGGTACAGTGGAAAGATGACCTTCAATCATGGCAACGAATCTCTTGGACTTGAGGTTTGCTCATTTTTGTAACTTCCTTTATTTTTTAAGTTCTCCGTATTTCCTACATTTTAAGACTGGAATAGTAAGGAATAATACTGTTGTAGTCTGCGCCCGTTTAGTAGAATTCCATTTTAGCCACTTTCTATTCAAACTTTTAAGTTGGCACTTAAAAGTCGATTTCATTTTGTTTTCGGTGAAGTACTTTTAGTCCATAATATTGAAAAGCGTTGAATCGCTTGGTAATGTTATTTACCAAATAATGCCTTACGTAGGAAAATTAAAACTAATGCTGTCCGACGTTTCGATGGTACTACCATCATTATCAAGGCAAAGTGACGGTTTCCTCATGGTTTGAATATAAGTGAGTGAAAACAATAATAGACATTTTGTTTCTTTGTGATCATGTAAATAACTTAGCGCGGGTAGAGTCAGTTTGCACGTTCGATGGTAGTACCATCGAAACGTTGGACAGCATTAGTTTTAGGGTCATTGGCTTGTATTGCATTGCGCGTCCTTAGTGCGCACGATTTGTTGCGTCATTAGCGCGCGCGCACGTCCAGCGAGTAATGGGTTTCCTATGAGGTTAAGCTCATCAGACAAAAGAAAAGTCATTTACTCTTAAACAAACATGGTGACCTATCTTTTTTTCCACATATTTTTGACCTACCGTTCATCCTCTGTTTGTTCAAAGAGTTAGAAAAAAAACACATGTTCGAGAAAAAAAAATATTACTAGGAACGCGTTACTCATGGAGATGAAATCACGACCTCGATAACACGCACGTGAGGAAGGTTTTAAGTTAATTTCGTCTGACGCTTCGAGCATCTGCCATAAAACATCTAGTAAATTGTTCCTTGTTATCGATATTTTACATCTAGTACATTGTTTCAAGATTTGCTTTAGTTATGTGCTTCCTGTTCCTATGGAAAGTAGCGTAAACTGATCAAATTAACATGTGTTTGTTAGGCGAAATTGCATGGAATTATAGGGCAACTTAAGACGATGACATCTCGTAAACGGACATGGGGACCTATTCTTTTTATTTTATATTTCAAAACATTGCACGATAGATAACAACTTGTGAAAGTTTGACAGAAATCGTATGTTAATTTTTATTTGAGGGGAATGACCTTAATTTTCCTACTGAAGTTTTTCAGCAAACCTCTTATTATACGAATGCCTTACGTTTCCAGGTAAATGTTGAAAGTGGAACCAAGCGGGTCGCTAAGGACACTCGCTCTCTGTCCGGAGGAGAACGTTCCTTCTCTACCGTTTCATTTATCATGGCTCTTTGGGAAGCAATGGAGTCTCCCTTCAGATGCCTAGACGAGTTCGACGTTTTCATGGTGAGTGTGATAGATGCAATGTACTTAGGTGGCTTCGAAATACCATCTGAACTTGTCCTTTTATAACTCAACGGATGAACAAGTAGAATTCTTGACACAAGTAACAGACCATTAAAAACGAGTATTGTCGGTCTAAGCAAATTATGTTGAGTCGTCCAATCTAACGGCTTCAAACTTGGGCGTCCTGGCGTGTTAATTGTGTTACGTATACACCTCTTATACACGTCCCTTTCAGAGGGACGTGTATGAAAAGTGTAGACAGCCAACTGGTCTGCCTCCTGCCAGTTGGGATTTTTAACTTGTTGTGTTCAGTTTGAAATGTTTGTTTCTAAGGTTTAAATCCCCGGCCCCACTAGCACCTTGCTGTAATCACTTGTCGAGGGTAAATAAAGGATATTTGTTTTATTTTTTAAGAGGTAATTTACTTGTGCTACCGCAGTAAACGTGGTCATCCGACAAATAAATTGACATCGCAGGTCCGAAAGTGAAACACTTCTCCGTGTCCTTTCTTTGTCGGCCACACAGCAACAACAACAACAAAAAAACAACAACAACAAGTTCTTTACACTTACTTTATTTCTTTGTGTGTTAGGACATGGTAAATAGACGGATAAGCATGGAAATGATGTTAAAGGTCGCGAAAGAACAACAAGAAAGACAGTTTATTCTTCTCACGCCACAGGACATGAGGTATCCATGTATTTATTTGTTTGTTTATTTATTTACTTATCATTTATTTATTTATTTGTTTATTTATTTATTTACTTTTTTAATTTATTCACTTATTTATATTTGTTTGTTTGTTTGTTTGTTTCTAGTCTAACTCCTCTTTTGCCACTTACCGGAGTAAACCTACAGTTATCACTTCCAATCCCAATTGTGGCCCAGCTCAAAATCTTAGTAACCAAAGTAATTTAAAGTGTTTAGAAACAAACAGCATTACAGGAATGGTACTCAGTAGCTTTCATTTGAATGGTCGCCCTTCAGGATTTCATCCACAGACTGGAAAGGTAGAACCACTTTGCAAAGTGCATTTTCAGCAACGCATAGCCTGCGTAGCAGGCGTAAACGGGGAAGGGGAAGGGGAGCGGGAGCGGGAGAAAAATGGGGTTCTGGGAGCTAGGGACGAGGGAACGCCTGCTACAAAGACCCCCATTTTTTCATCTCCGCCCACCGATTTTTATGTAATCCAATTAAGTTAACTGTCAATGCAACCACCAATCAGAAACAGGCGCGCGCTTTTTTGCATGACTGACTTCACGCAGGAATTCAATGAGGCGTTTAAAAATAAAGTTAGGATGAGAATTCTTTTTCAAATCAAAGAGCATTTTATGTAATTGAACAACACTCAACGACGCTTATTTTCGAAATGAGAGACACAAAGCTTTTCACAATAAAGAGATGTATTAAGATAAACTCCCCTTTGCTTCTGAAAACCAAACGCGTTCAATTTTCTCTTCTAGGAAAGGTAAGCTTATTTTAAAACACGCAAGCGAAGAGCCGCGATACATTTTGAACGGCATTAAATTGACCGAACTGCACGTTTTTCAAAAGTTACGCGAAAGCCATAATATGAAGAAACGGGCAATTATAAAAATAAATATTTCAATACAAATTTACAATCAAAAATGTAATTTACTTTACCATGGATTCCCTACAAAGTCAACAGCTTGAGTGATGCCTGGCAACGGCAGAGATCTCTTTAAAACAACCATCTGTTCTCAAAGAATAATTTCTTCGCTTATAGTGTTGAGCATTTCTTAGGGCTTCTTCCGATTTATAGTTCTCAAAAGGCGAGTCTTCATTCCGATAACGGGATATTTACACTGCCTTGAAATTCACGCGTGAAACGGTGCAATGCTTGTTTAAAATCTTCTCTGACAATGACAAAATCTTTTCTTTCTAGGACTTTATCCCGTTGGCAAAACCGCTAAAACATCTCTTCCCTTTAGAAGAGCTCTAAACTGCCGTTTCTCGCTCTGGTTTCAAGATAATTTCGCTACCAAGTTGAAATCTTCTAACAGCACGTCCTCGTCAAATTACGTGATTCTCGTGGGACTTGCTGTCAAAAATTAACCAATCGGCCGCTGGCGGCCCCAGAAATGAAAAAATAGGGGTCTTTGTTGTAGGCGTTCCCTCGTCCCTAGCCCCCAGTCCCCCATTTTTCTCCTGTGTCCTTGCTCTCCTTCCCCGTTTTCGCCTGCTACGCAGGCTAAGCAACGCAGGAAACTGGGGCCCAATAACTTTCATTAGCCTGAGAAAACAGCCGACGTTTCGCGAGGTGGCGACCTCGCGAAACGTCTGCTGTTTTCTCAGGGATTCATTTGAATGATCACAGTTTGGACACACATTCGAGAGGTAGAAGCACCGTGTCCAGTAGAATATACAGCACCGCAAAAAGTACTGCTCAATAGCTTTCCGTTGAATGGTTACACTTCTGTATTTTATCCACATCAACTGCTCTTCCGAAATAGTCGCAAAGAACGCTCTCAGGATAAACACGATCACGCACAGAGAGGTTTACGACAAACGTCTACTGACTACGCCGACAAAAACACATTATAGGCTCTGTTAGTTCCTGTAAAATGAGCTGTTGCCTAAAAACGACAGCTTATTGTGTAGTGCTTTGATCAAGGAAATGCCCGCTATGTTTTAATCTACAAAATTACATTCCTTTTTCTTTTCCAGTGCCATCGGAAGCAGTAGGAGTGTGAGAATATTTAGACTACAAGATCCCGAACGAGGACAGACAACATTACACTTTCAGGCTGCCGACTCATAGAGCAGCTTATTGTAAGCCAGCTGAGTCGTTTCATTCAAAAATCTAAATGTCCAATCACTAGTTCACCATAGTTGCTGTTGTCAGATAATCGTTATTTAAGTCCACCCATACCTGAAGATCAAAGGGACTTGAGAGCAACGCCTTTGCTGTGCGAATAAAAAACCGTGATTACTTCTATTTGACTTGATCTGGTCCCAGTTGTTCAAAAGTTGGATAGCGCTATCGACCGGATAAATCTCTATCAAGTGGATGACGCAATTGGTTTCCCTAACACTTATCCACTGGATAGTGATTTATCCTGTGGATAGCGCTATCAAACTTTTGAACAACTGGGGCCTGTTAATTTTCCCGTAACTACCCATCAAACGGAGCTCAATCCACAGAAAATGTAAACAAACGGACAGTGAGGGAGCCACTTGGCTGTTTTATCGTAAATAATTGGTCTTTTCTTTTCTCTAAAGTAATTAAAAGTTCAATAAAAGTGTTCACGGTTTTCGAATTGGCACAGAAAATTTCTAAATATTTTTAATCCAGAGTTTATTTAAATTTAGTTATATTTTTAAAAAGAATGTTCACGTTAAAAAAGATAGAAAACAAATGTATGTGGTGGAACGTTTATACCAATATAGCACAATGTTATGAGAATAAAAAAAAAGCAAAAATTAATTTTGTTAGACGCGTTGAACAAAGTTATACCCGATAAGTCAATGGGAGGGCTCGGTCTAAAACTATGGACATTTGGCGTTAAATCCAAATTCTCCGAATGGGATGTATTTAAATTAGTATGCAGTCTAGTTGTCGTGTAAGAATTCGAAGATTTAACTTATTATTTTTCCTAAAAGCTGAAGCAAAGCTTGAGTGATTTCGGCTGTTCTGTGTTTGAGCCGAAACAAAAGGAATCAACGAAGCATGTGGTGCTCTTTCGCGTGCGGTTTTGGGAAAGCATTAGGACGATTCTTTGAATTTAAGTCTTTCCGCCAACAGTCCAGGACATTTTTGTTACATGGTAGCTACCCTATATGCTAAAACAAAGCAAATTCCGAGCAATTTGGATGTGAAGGCCAAATTTTCAGGCGGTGTAGTATTTCACTGTGATGATGATTGTGGGTAGCTCCCCATCTCGACGTAATTTCTAACAGAGCCACTTCACTAAGAAACCTGTTCGCCTCAGCAACTTCGCGATGAAGGCATTTTCAATCTGATTCGAACCTAGACGTTTTCTTGCGTACTTTTACGCTGTACGTGTTACAGACCATTGATTAAAGACAGCTATTGACTGTGTTTGCTGTGTGAAACTCCCTTTCATCTTTTTATCAAATTTGACTCGTCTGTTTCGAAACAAACCTCGCATGGACGAAAAAAAAGTCAGGAAGTAGAGTAAAAAAAAAAAGTCACCTGCAGGTGCACGAGTTCAAGAATAGTACTCCCTACCCGATATGCCCCCCCCCCCCCCTGCCCTTAAACGGTTGCTATAGCGTAATGACTCTCCCCCCAAACGGCGCGCGAGGAGAATGCCTCGCAGCTCACCCGGGTAGGATGGCGACTCGAGGGAGATGTCCTTCATGTAGTTAGATCTCGAGAGTATACCGCAGAGAACCATTTGTTCATAAACATTTTCGGTGGCTAAAAAACTTTTTTTTCTCTCGACTCCCATGATGACTTCTGCTCACGTAGTCGACACGTCAGTCAATGTCATCACAAATAGTCCTCAGGGCTACACTCACCCGGACGATCATACTTCACCGACTTATAACATCACTCCTGGGTTCAAGCCATTTACAGTAAAGAAGAGATCATGAGTGATGTCTAAAGTTAAGCGTTACGAAGAATACAAAGTGTGTAGCTGTTGCCAAGCAGCGAGATTAAACTTAAGTATTTGCTGACAAGACCGCTTTTGTTTTTAGTTGGTACAAAACAAAAAAAAAGCACAATTCATATGAAAACGTTTTCAATTAGTACAACCTTTTCAACGACAATTGTCCTTTGTACGGCTTCGGCAGATGAGAGCTATTTGGAAAATTTTATTCTCGAGAAACATTTTCAATAAAATGAAATTACTTAACTCTTCTCTTGTCATGACCGTACGAATATGGTCCCTCTTAGTCTCGCATGTTCATTTGCGTAAACAGCACAGAATGCTGTACTTCAGAAAGCTGATTATGAAAAAGTTTACCCAGGTTAGGTTAGGTTTCTGTTTGTCTTGTGGAAAAGCGTTTCCACTGGTAGATTAAAATTTACAAAGAAATCCATGTGTTCCGGCGAACAATTATTTTAGTAGTTTCGTCCCAGCTGGACGACCTAACAATGAACGTAATTAGTATGTTTTTCGCGCGTTGGTAGAACTTGATTAGTATTCAAGCGTCTATAGTGGAGTGTTAGTTTTCAAGAAGAAGAGTCGAAGATGTAGAGACGTTGTTTTGTGAATTTTCAGTTTTCTTCCGAGTCGCAGTTTCGTAAAAATCGTCGAATTCGTTAGAACACCATGTATGGGACAAAAATGATTTAGACAAATCCACATCGTTTAGCCATCACAGTTCAAATTTGACGCAATTGCAGAGTGAGCTCAATGCGGCTTTAACAACCGATCCCGTTCTCTTTGGTTTGACCATTAATTTTATATCTATCCACACTTTAATGTCCTTGGTTTTAAACGTTTATATTAGTATTGTTAATTATTTTTAGGTTATTGTGTTACTCTTAAAGAGGACCCTTCTGTAAATCACTAGTTTTTATACAGTGAAGTTGGCATCCTCATTAAAGATTATTGTCATTCATTATCATTCATTCACTAGAACATAGGCTTATGTGGTCACGTCCAGTTGGCGAGTAGTATCTCGAAAACTTATACATTTCCGAGTATCGAATATTTTTTAATGTCCACCCACGATGGATTTCGATTCTCTGTATCGGTACACCCTTACTGGCGCTGTTGCCTCGAGGAAAAAAAAACATAATAAGTTATCAAAATAAGAAGGAGCCGTTTAGTAGTTTAGAAATATTTACTTTCATTGTAATTGTTGATAACAAAGACAATTATTCTCCGTATAAAGCTGGCTGGCTGAAAAAGCTATTGATTCACGCAGCTGAACAATCATGCAAATTAATGGGCAGTCGTTATGATTAATTTAATCAGACTAACTGTAAAACTGGCGTTTGAATTATTTCTGAAAGTTAAAATTTCCTGGGTGATTATGCCTTTTGTAGTGGCAAATCCATACGCTGACTGAACGGGAATTTTTCATGTAATCTGTATGTTTTGTAGTAAACCTTCTAACTACCAAAAATATCATAAAACTAATTCAAGAATTCTCTCGTCTTGAGTACAATTTATTTGCATGAACTTTAAGCACACACGGCTCAGCGTTTGTTATATCAACATGTTGAACGTTACTGAAGGAAAAAAACTGAGCCCGGTCCTTCCATACCACCGGTACTTTGGTGGCGAGGGAGAACGTCTACTGTGTAGCTTACATAGGGGAGCCACGCTCTCCTCCCTGGGTACTTGGGAAACACTGGAGGTCCCGTAAGGCATTCGTCTGGTGACTTTAGAACACACCAAGATTGACCAGATATTCTACAAAAAAAGATGAGAGTGCAAGGCCTCAATAGAAATACTTGCCTTTTAAGGATTTCGTTAGACTGAGGACCTTCAGTAAGGTTTAGACGAATTAACGTAGGGACGAGTTGATACGGGAATTCAGTGGCCTTGCTTTCTGTTGCTATTTGAAAGAACAATTCTTCCGTTTGGAAAAAAAGCGACGTATAGACTGGAATTCACATGCTTTAAAACTTAAAGGTTTGGATATGACTTCCTTTCCACGCACCTTTACAGCAAAAAAGATTCACAGATCAGGTAAGTATGAAACCTAATACTTATTTTACTTTTAAGTAAATAAGGTCTAGGATTTCATACGTACCTACCTGATAAAAGAACTTAAGTTGGGTATTTTGTGTCTATTTGGGAGTATAAAAACAAGAAACTACAATTTGTATTGAAATATTTCTCTCTTATGTAACACATCCTTTTCAAAGATAAATCTCCTTTGTCCGGGTTAATCGAGGGTTATTTAGAAGTTTTATTATTCGAAAAAAATGCAATATAATAAAAATTACTTTTGTTCTCTTATAGAGAATAATTTTCTATTGCCACAAATTATCCCATTTGTTAACAAAAGAACATAGAAACTTGAGCTAATCATATTTTACCAAAAGGAAAGTAAATATTGATAAATTAGATGTGTTAAACTACTAATTACTTGTTTTACTGAAGTAGTTAAGAGTGGACATTGAAATTGATGTAAATCGATTTACATATTTTATAAAACTGACTATAAAGAGCATGTAATTCAGTGTGTACTTTACTCTTAGAAGGTCGTTTCACTGGAAGAGGATTCGGGTGAACTTGCCACACAGCATCGGAAAAACATCGGAATATACGATTTCAAGACCAACGTCCTGTAAGTAGTGAACTAGAATGTTAATTCATTAAATTAAGTGAGATATGTGAAATGGGAGGTTTAAAAGTAGAACCTTTCTTCTAAATTCGTACTCTTTAAAAAATGTTTGGATACACAGGATTTTCAGAGTTTAACGCGAGCAAGATGGGTTGGTTCAACTTAAAATATGAGAGGAATTTACTTGTGGCGAATTTAATTTTGAGCAACGTGATTTCAAAAAAGAAAGTGTAAAAGGCAAACCTGTTTTTAGGCTGAAAACGTTTAACATCATAATGTAAAGTAAAATAGATGGCGAGTTTCTTTGAAATTAGATAAATCAACGAAAAGGGACAAGTATATAATATTTTTCAGCTGTATGCTGCAAAGAGAGGTAAGACACGTTAATGTTTCCAAAGATAAGTGTAAAAACTCGAACTGTTTTTTAAATATCTTACGGCAAAAATAGTGCTACCGAGCGCAATGTACAAAAACTGATGTGGATGCTTGTCTGCTTGAATATGATGTATTCACACTGAAAGCTGAACAGGTATATTAATGGTAAGAACAAGTTAAGCCAAACAAGGCTTATAACCAAACAGCAGACATCAGAAGACCGAGACGTTTCCCAAAAATAGACGTGTTCAGAACTTCTTTTTAATTATGTGTTCTTGGTTTCCTCTTCTCACGGCACACTTTCAGCCGCAGGCAACCATCCTAGACACGTGTTCCCTATAATATTGTAAAGGCGTAGGTGTACTTTCTATGAATTCCTCCAAAATTTGGAAAACGAATTCCCATTAAGTTTGCCTTGTGTTAATGACTTGAGGCAAAAGGTCTAGGGAACTAATTGGGGTTTTGAGAATTTAGGTACTTTCTTTAAACTATGACGTTTTAATTTTGGAGAGGGACTGGGACTAGAGAAAATAGTAAATAGTTACGTAACAATTAACGTTTTCAGAAAACCCCGTTTAATTTAAACTACCTTTCCACAACGGGGAGATTTTGGAAGAACGATGGGTAGTTATAACGTTGATTATCATGTTATCGAACTATTGCAAATTTTGCATAAATTAGGGCGTGGCCGATCATGTGACCGCAGCAAACACACTAATTTATCTAAAAAGTTGATTTGTCTCTTATTACACAATTATAAGCCATTTTGTCTTGAATAGCAACGCTTCTACAAAAATGTCGAAAAAAGGTGATATTTCATGAGGAGCCATTCCTTAATCCACCTGAGCAGGCCTCGCACTCTCTATTGTGCTCTTTACTATCTTTGTCTTTACTGAATTTATTAAAGGCCAGATAAAAAATTCATTTAATTTGATTAAAATGTTTATAAAAGAATACACTTTGAACCGGCAATAGGAATCGTAAATTTAATTGTATTATTTGCTGCGTTTGAGGTAAGAACTCCTTTTTTCTTTGCTCTCTGCCTTAAGGTTTTTCTTTTCTTGAATTCTACATACTGACGAAGATTAAATTAAACCCAGCAAGCCGGAGTACAAAGTAGGAAAGTACCATTCTCAGTTAGCTGAATATGGCCGGATTGCATGCTCAATGTTCTTTATTACTATTATTTTTTCAGTTTCCTGATAATGGCCGTGTGTCTTTTTGTAGCCTTCATGTGGCTTATACACTTTTCCGCAGGTGAGTTGTAAAAATTTTATGATGTTCGATTCAAACTCGCTTAGTTAGGAAATTTGGTATCGGTGGCTTTGGCTACGAATATAAAATAAACGTCGGTGTGATGGTAAAAAGGCTTCGTACTAGCTTTAAAATGTTGCAAACTCGAATTAAAAAGCTGACCGAAAATCAAAGATTTACAAAGATTTTTTTTTCAGCTCAGTTAAGTTGTGAAACCCCTCCAATGGATCTTGCCATTGTCATCGATCAGACAAAAAGTGTAGGAGAGCAGAATTATGACAAAATGATGGAATCAATCAGAACGCTGATTTCCAAGTATAAGGTCGGTCCAGATAACGACCACGTAGCCATTGTCACTTTTGCTGGACAAGCCAAGGTTCGAGCGAGTCTCGACGACCCGAAGTACCACAGTATAAGTGGCTTGAACGACCTCCTCACAGAAATGGAACACAACGACGTGCTAGGATCACCTACAAGAACCGACATTGCGCTAGATTTGGTCAACAAAGAAGTTTTTACGACAGCGAACGGTGACCGACTAGACTCACCGGACATCCTAATAGTCTTCACCGATGGTGGAAAGCATGAAACGTCACGGCCATATAGTGCCGTGTTACCCCCACTTGTGGTAAGTCAAAGCGAATATGAGATTTAAAAATAAACACAGAAAGGGACAAGTGCCCAGGGGCCCGTTTCTCGAAAGTCCCGATAACTTTTCGGGCCCGGAAAGCTATTTTATGAGCGCAAGGTTCTTCTTGAAATTCAATTTTTGTTGTTTTTTAAAGCTAAGTAGTAAAATTGTATAAGATGATGAAACAAGTCAAGCTGGTTTGCCGGCTAAAAGTTACACCACCATTCTACTTTGATCTTAAAATATAGTCCTGGGCCCGAAAAGTTACCGGGACTTTTGAGAGACGTACCCCAGGGTTCTACACTTTAATATTTAGTAAAATGTCCCTTTCGGTGGTTGGTATAGCCAAGGATCAGTGCCTGAGGCTGAAAGACTTTCCAAAACGAGCAGTAAGTCACCTAGAAGCGAATCTTCGAGGGAAACTGTGTAATTTTGAATGCAATCTTTCAGTCAAGGCGGCGTCATTTATACCCTGTGTGGCATATCCTTGTGAACACTTATCTCTAGCGATTCCGAAAAGAAGGGGCAGGCCCAAGAACTATTCCCGAACTGTAAACGTTTAACATCATATTGAAGAAAAACAGCTGGAAGTAGCTACACGAAGACCAACTTTTAAACAACATTGTCAAATCCTTGGTCAAAGGTAAAAAAATGCACACGAAAAAGTAAGGCCCTGCTTATCTTATTAAAGGCAGGTATTCGCTTTCGTTTGACCAATCCCTATCTTCATTATTTACAGTTGAAATGAATGGGGCTTCACAAACTTTCTTATATTGAAAGAAGCAAATCAATTCTTACAAATACGTATTAAAGACCAAAATAAACGCCAAATACTTCAACTTGGAACTTATGTATCGTTTCCAGGCCAAAGGTGTTTATCGAATCGCTGTGGGAATTGGAAGGAGCATTGCTCAGGAGGAACTGGTGACTATAGCGGGAAGCCCTCATCAAGTCATTAATGCTAACAGTTTCGACGATCTTAATAACCAGCTGGACAACATCAAGAATGCAACATGCAGTAAGATTTACTTTTACAGCTAGCAGGGGGCCTTAAATGGCAAGGGGGGAGTGGCTAAAACAACGGACACTTGAATAGGATGGCATATTATTTTGGGGAGAGGCCACCAACGTCGTCCCCAGGGCCCTCTCTCCGTTCAAAATGACGGTCGGAGAAACCCCTGGCCAAGGCTGCCAAAATGGCTCCAAAAATTCGTTAGAATTTGGTCACGTTAACACTTTGAAATGTCTTCGTTTCGTTTGAACAACGGTTTCAGATTGCAGGAAAAAAAACAGGGCCGCCAGAAGCTAAAACCTCCGAAAAAGCCATTTCATCGTGTGTCACGTGACAAAATACTCCACGATTCTTGGGGTATTTCAACAGCCTTGGCCAGGGGTATCTCCGTCCGCCATTTTGAACGAGGAGAAGGCCCTGGGGACGAGGTTGGGTTGCCACAGTCAGCGAAAAGTCAGGAAAAAAAACTAATTTTTTTTCGAGGTCAGGGAAATTCTTAATTCTATCACAAAGTCAGTGAAACCTCAGGGAATTTTGTTGTTTTTATTCTTTTCACTTGGCGTAAGGGTTGATAAATATATAGAGGATATTACACGGCGGCGGGAAGATATGAATTTTAATATTCGGTGATGAAAACAATATTTTACGGACGAGCGCAGCGAGTGAGTAAAATATTGTTTTTTACCACGAGAAAATAAAATTTATATCTTCAAGCCACCGTGTAATTTTCTTTTTATTATGTGGACAAGAGTATTTTTGCACAAACAACGCTGCAAGAGCGGGAAATGACGCCATCGATATCCTCACTAGTGAGGATATGGAAAATACGCCACTCGAGTCCCGGATGTAGTTTCGTATGAACTTTACGAGTGGTCTAGTTTCCACTAAAACTTTCTTGTCTATATAATAAATTTGTGTAATTGTTGGGAGGATGACGTTGTTTCAAGACACATATTTGGATCAACTGTTTTTTTATGGCTTTGCCGACAAAGGATTCATCATGATTGGTTAGAAAAACTTGGTTTGCAATCAGGGAAAGGTCAGGGAATCTGTTGTATCCTGATGGATAGCATCCCTGTAAGTGATTATATCACTAAGTTCGAGTTTTTGGTGTATTACGCTCATCGGTGTTACGGCCAAAATAGAACGTCGGTGGGCTGAAACCAATTTTGATGGGGCTGTTTTAAAATTAAATAGCTTGGATAACTCCAAGAAAAGTCCAATCAGCGTGAGTTGGTACTTGATAGCTGAAACGAATCTTTTGGATTCCTAGTTGGGTGACATTTATTCTTTGTTTTGATTATGTTACTGAAAATGTCTCCCAGATCGAAATGGTAACTACACTGAATGGAGTGAATGGTCCGAGTGCTCTGCAACTTGTGGTGGTGGATCTCGTACGCACACCAGAACCTGTACCAACCCTCCCCCTAAGAATAACGGAAAAACATGCGAGGAACAAGATCTCGGACCAGCTGAGGAATCAGGAGCGTGTAACATCCAGGACTGTCGTAAGTGATTTAGTTCAACCACTAAAATAAGACGTTGCTTGGCTGAATTGTAATCGAATTAATAATAATAATAATAATAATAATAATAATAATAATAATAGTAATAAACTTTATTTCTTTAGCGCTAAAGGTAGTGAACTTAAAATTATTTACATTTCATATATATTTAATCTGTAATTATTCTATAAAAACTAATTAAAATCATTAAGATACTTTCAAAACCCAGTTCAGCTTAGATCAATAAAACCTAGTCAACTTATATCTGTTTGAAAAGATATGTCTTAATGTCCGTTTTAAATTTGGATAATGAATCACTCCCGCGAATATAATCTGGAAGTGAGTTCCACAGCATCGATGCTACAAAAGAGAAGACGTTTCACCATAGCTAACTAACTTAACAGGTGGTAGTTCAAGTAAGTTTCATTGAAATGCTTCTTTTTTGCCATTTATTGCCATTTGCCTATGAAGAAATATGTTGAAAAAAGGACAGCTGTGAGGCTGACGACGTCTGCAAATTTAAAAGAAGGGACGCAATTTCATGACATCGCCAGTTGAGTCATCCAGTTGTCATAGCAGGACTTCCCCACAACGACTTGCGATGACTTGAGTCCTGTTTGCTCAAATTTGCTTTCTGGGCCTGCGTTTTAAATCATACGGCACCAAACACAAGTGACATAGTTCTCGTTTTTTGTTTTCTGTAGTTTGGTGTCCAGTCTTGCATTGCAAAACTGCATCCAACTTCCGACGAATTGCAAGTTCGTATGGCCACCCTTAGCAAGTCTGTGAACGCAAGTTGCCATTTTCGAAATTCTGCTGACTTGCAACTCTGTCCAATGTTGCTCCTGCGGGTATTGAGCCAATGTGGAGTTTAATCCTTAATTTAATCCCCTGAAAGATGGGGTGGTTGTGTTTACCAGATAACGATAACGACGATGATGCTTTTCAATAACATCTTCGTTATTAAGTTTCCGTTTAACGTCAAATTCGTCTTAAAATAACACTTTCGATATTACAGCTGTGCCGGGTTACTACACCAGTTGGTCTGTATGGGGAGAATGCAGTGTGACTTGTGGCGGAGGAGTTCAGAAACGTTCAAGAAATTGCACCAATCCTCCTCCATCTGGCGGTGGGCCATCTTGCGTCGAGCAAAACCTTGGACCAGCTGAAGAAGAGCAGGAATGTAACACACAGGAATGCCGTAAGTGCACAAATTCACCGGACAGTGTTTGCTTTTAAAGCGTGGTTACAGCTTTTCAGGGAAACAGAATAAGACTCACTGATTGAGCTCTTATTTTCTTTCGATATTACAGCTGTGCCGGGTAACTACACCAATTGGTCTGAATGGGGAGAATGCAGTGTAACCTGCGGTGGAGGAGTTCAGAGACGTTCGAGAACTTGTACCAATCCCCCTCCATCTAACGGCGGGGCGAGTTGTATCGAGCAAAACCTGGGACCGGCTGAGGAAGAGCAGGAATGCAATACACAAGATTGTCGTAAGTGATATTGTATCATTAAGAAAGCTGAGAGATTATGGAAACAGTTTTGTTTTGATGGCCAATCCAAACAGAACGTAGGTCAATGAAAAGCATCTTGTTTGCTTTTAGCCGTGCCTGGTAACTATACCAGTTGGTCTGAATGGGGAGAATGCAGTGTGACGTGTGGTGGAGGAGTTCAGAAACGTACAAGAACCTGCACCAATCCCCCTCCATCGAATGGCGGGCCGAGTTGTACCGAGCAAAACTTGGGACCAGCATCGGATACCCAGGAATGCAACAAGGAAGAGTGTGGTTTGTAGTTAGATAATTTCATTCCATTTGGTGTCTAGGTTAGATGATGCGGGAATCTTTAAAAGCTTTAGAAATACAGTCGAACTCCCCTGTGTCACCACCTCTCGTAAGCGACCGCGACTACTTTTTGAGATGGCAGTTTTAGATTTTTTTATTGTTTTCAACCTCCGGTAAGCGACCATTTGACACATGATCCCATTTCAGCGAGTGCAAATTGTATGGAGTGACACCCTCTCTCTAAAGTTGAGCGCGCTAAACTATCGATTTCTGGCTACTAAAAAGGTATTACACTTAATTTTGGGTTATATGTCTACTTAGGTATTGAGTAGAAAATTGAACCCCTGCAATCCGTGTGAATTTAAAAGAAACTATGAATTTTTTGTTTCCAAAGCATTTTCCATTAACAGCAACCTTGCTCAACACTAGACACGACGTCATGTCAATATTTGAATTATTTGATTGTCAAGGACTACTTGAATTAATATTCGATCACAGCTTTTTCAATTTTCTTTTCTTTAGAACCTGAGTGTGAAGTTCCTCCACTAGATGTGGTCCTTGTTATCGACAAAACGAAAAGCCTTGGAAGAGCCCATTACCGTTCCATGTTGGATTCCATCAAGAGTTTCGTCTCGATGTTCAATATCGGAGAAGACACAACGCACATGGCAGTTGTGTCCTTTGCTGGTAACGCAAAAGTGAAAGCTAAACTTGACAGCCCGGCTGCTCACAGCAAAGAAGGCATGATGAAACTTCTTGACAGAATGAAGAAGGACAAGCTAAGTCAGCCCACGCGTACAGATAAAGCGTTAGAGCTTGTTTTCAACAACGTTCTCACTAGCGCCAACGGAGACCGTCCAAATTCCCCCGACGTCATTGTTGTTTTTACGGACGGAGGTTTACATTATACGGCTAAACCTTATAGCGAAGTGATTCCACAAGTAAGTGAAATATTGCAAACACGCTGTACAGGTTCGAGTTCAGTTAATGACGTCTATTTTGTTCGGTTAGGTGAGTTTTGATACTCCATGGAGAACCAGATCGTGTTTTCAGTCAGGTTTTGGTCTTAGATTTAAAAACATCTTTTGGATCTGAGATTAAACATTTGCAATTTGATAAAGAGTATTAACGAAGTTCAACAGCAGCTGCGTTGCAGCAGTTTTACGCTGTAAGTAATAAAACGAATGAAGAAACGACAACGTTGCTGCTGATTGACTGGCTTGTATGCTTGTATGACGCTTTCAAAACTGACTTATGTCAGTTCGCCATGAGTGAACACTTTCATAATCGTCTTTCCTCGCGTTACACACGAACTAGTACACTGCTAAATTACATCCTCTACAAACGTGACGTGACGCGTATGAGGTAAATAAGTTTTGCCTTGTATGAAATAAATCACATGAAACACTCTTACGATACTTTGTTTTCATTTTATTTCTCCTATTCCAGGCATACATAATTGCCTTCTAATCTTGAGCCATCTTATTTCAGAAGTAACAAAACATTTTCCTCAGCTTATCGGTGTGACTTTTAAGAGCAAGCCAAAAAAATTAACAAAACCTGCGTGCCTTTTTTAACTCAGAATAGCAAAGCTCATCGCGTTGCTGTGGGCATTGGAAGGAAGATCAAGAAGGCAGAGCTCTTGAAAATCGCTGACAGCCCTGATCGGGTTATACAAGCCTCCAATTTTAAAGATCTGAATGACAAACTTGAAGCGATCCGTGAGGCGGCCTGCAATAAAAACTGAGGTGGGCACAGCATTTTCTGTTACTAGAATACTGATGGTTCCGGTAACACTTCAAAACGTCAGCTGACAATTCACTACTCACTTTGACTCTGATGATGGCTTCCGTATAGACAATTGAAATGTTGGTCATTATAAAAGATGGAATGTTTAGTTTGTCACGAGCTTCGATCCCCGTCGGGGACTTGGATTTTTTTCTTTGTCCCACGCCCGTGACAAAGTGAATATTCTATCCTTATTTTTTTCCGAGCTTACAATTTACCATCTTTCTTCCTTTATTACGTTGGTCGTTGTTACCAACAGTCTATTTCAGGAAGTTTCTCAGCCGGACGATTATAACAACCCACTTATGTGATGACGCCTAGTTTCAAACTACTGGTTTTCTAGTGTGATCTTCTCTTATATCTTGTTGTCGTTAATGATTTACTTTTCAACTCCTTGATGAATGTTTAAGACGGGTTATTACGGTGATTTGACGTTGTAGCTTAGCATCTTAATGCATAGTTCTTTGAGCGATGTTCCATGAATTTACCTGTAAATGAATTTATTTCTTTCTCTAATGCATGACGTTAAATACATTTGGCTCCACCAGCATTCCTACAGCAATACTCCACTCCTGCAAACTTTTGTTTAAAGCATAAGCGAACAGAGATGGAATGAGTCGTTCTGCTAAGTTTTTTGACGTTCATTGATTTACGAAATTACAGCAGGCAAGAAATAATCTTCAAATAAATACACACGGTTTTTAAGTTTAAAAAACACGTTTTGGATAATCTACATCCATCTTCAGTTTCAAATGCAAATAAGACCGGTAGTCAGTGTGATATAAATACAGTGTACATAGAATATTAATTACTAAATAACAACATGAATATGAATAACTGAAATACAATGGTGTTGAAAACGCAAAAAACTGAAAAAAGTGGAATTAACAAGGACAACTAAAATGAAAGTGATAGATTGACGTGATTGACTTGTTTGTTTAACAAGAGTTTTTCCCACGCCCTCGATGTGCAAAGCCTTCTTGATTTTGAGTTGGAAAGACGTGGAGGCGGTGTCAAGAATTGAGAAGCAATCCTCTGAACACAAAGCTTTGCATGTCTCTGACCTATTTATGTGTCGGAAGATGTGCGAATTCTTATCAGATGTTAAGTGTTCACGAACACGTGTAGCAAGATGTCGGTTTGTCTTGCCGGTAGATCATCCGAAACATGTTTTTTAAACTTAAAACCGTGTGTCTTTGATTTCACGATAGGGTTGCATCAAGACATGGGTTGATTCACTCATTCTCTCTTTTTTCCTTTGTTAGAGTGACTGTAAAGCGACTTTCCTGGAAGTGATGGGCTGTCATAACATACAACAGATGAGGGTCAACTTTTGAAAAGAAAATGAATAAGTGAAAATGAAATAAAGAGTGCGAAACTGTATGCATTGTGTGATATAATAAGCATCAACTTAAACTCAGCATTTAACTTTAGATGGAGGCTTGAGACTGGATTCACGTAAACTGAGTCCCGCCCGTGAACTGTAACTTCAAAGGATCTGTTTCAGCCCCGAATTAGGCTTGATAACCCAAAGGCTGATTTGGCCCTCTGGGAAGCCAGTTTGACAATATAATTTGGATTGAAAACCGTGACAGCTCACAATGGGATCCAATTTTGCCCAGGTTTCGGCCCAGGCCCTGGCGATACGATTAATTTGGTCTTGACTAGAAGAGCCGAACTAGCCTCAGTCTACTCACATTTTGGGGCTAAAACAGATCTTTTGAAACAACAGTGAGGAGAACCTTTTTTCTTCTTCAGATCTGAGTTCATTAATTTTAACATGAAACTCCAACACAACCAAACAAACAAACGAACAAAACAAAGCAACAAAAACGTTTTACAGCGGAACAGACCGGTTTTTTGAAACACGATTTGCCCATAATTCCAAGGTGTGGAGGTAATCTGTAGGTCTGGCAGGTGAGTCATAGTCGGCTTATCATGATTCGTTAGCCACCCCTCGCCAGTGGTCACGAAATGATGATGGAAATTTGCACATGAAATGATCATGGGTATAAGGATGAAAAACTAACTTCCTGACAGGTAAACAATCATAAGCAACCGGAAGATCTTCAGATTGCTTTAACCATATAGTGATTATCGGCAAATCATGACAGCCGAATCGATAGCCAGCGAATCATGCCAAGCAAGGAAAAATTGGACATATTCAAGATTCTTTTCAATTTTTAAGAGATATGCGAAAAGACCTTCCAGTACGTTTTTTTTTTCCATATGACAGCAGCCACGTGAGGGAAAATTATTGTCAGAGAAATGGCGAGAAGCACAGCCACAAGCATTCAGGATAAACGGACACTGCTTGTCACAGTTTTTAACATTTAACATTTATTCCATAACATCTAGTGTTACATGAACTCTTGAAAGGGAATGCTGACAAAAGAAATTAGTTAAAACTTCCACCACTAACATGGGCAGCTACTCCACAAGCAAAAATAACTGAGCCAAATGCATGAGTTGAGACACTCTTAGTAACTAAAGAACGCAAAACGTTTTCAAATTCGCACCGTGTCTGTCTCGAAACGGAGAGGAGAGGTCGGAATATTATTTAATTGTTCATGTTCGCGTTTTATAGGTGAAATGCAAATGTTAACCTGCGAGCAGGCTCGCTTAGTGTGCTATTCGCGCGAGTAGCCGCGATTTGCGAGTCGGCGAGAGAAGCGAACCGGCGAGAAGAATGAGTCCCGTTCTTTTCGCCGACTCGCAAATCGCGGCTCTGCTACCAAGATACTCGCGAGAAATGACACACTAAGTGAGCCTGCTCGCAGGCTATGCAAATGTTGAAGTGGACTCTCCCGTTTTGTAACTGAATATCGCTAGTTAGTAGGGAGCCAAGTGCATGCAGGGATTGGTCATATCAACGGACCGTTTACATAATACAAAAACTTTGGATTTATCAACTGAGTTGATAAGTTAAATTGGCCACTTTATCAACCCAGTTGACAAATCTACGGTTTTGTGTTTCACTTCCCCACCGACGCAGCGGCCACACTTTCTTTAGAACTAACCCCCTTGTGGAAAAAATTTGAAGACACAACGGTGAATTTTCCTTTCTCGTCTTACGAATGTACACCGAATTCAGCTCCCGGATCGTTCAAGCACACAATTTAAATTGAACAAGTTGGCATTGGTTGCCCGTCGTGGTTTCCAAAGATCCCAAATGTTGGCAACAAAATCCCTGATGAGAAAATAAGCCGAAAAGGATACCGATCGACTTAATGTTTGCAAATGTAACCAAATTGACAGACTGCAGACAAGTGATTACAACAATTACAACAGTATCATAGACTAATTATGTCACACAGAACACATAGATTCCCACAATCTTTATTTCAGTTCAACTTATTCATTTCAGCCCCTTTCAATCGATTTCATTATATAATCCCCATTTGGTTTCTGGCGAGACAGTCCATCTCTCAGTCTGAGATTGACGTTATTCTGATAAAGAAAGAAATAAAATGAAAAGAAGAGTAAATAAACAAGGCAATGAGACTAAACAAAACGACTTTAGATTGGATGGGTGGATGGATGGATGGATGGATGGATGGATGGATGGATGGATGGATGGATGGATGGATGGATGGATGGATGGATGGATGGACTGATTGACTTATCGGTCGATCGCCTTATTAATCTGTCAGATTTCCATTAAAGCAAGGGTGTCTCTTTTAGTTCAAATGTACACGGTGACTTCTTCCAGGGTCTTTACAAGTGTTCCTTATTAATACCCCTGGACAGTGTTTAGTATCATACTACTGACATGCACCTCAGTGCACCTTATCCACCTAGGTTGACAATAGACTGAAGCCGTGTTCACAATACAGTTCGTTTACGATAGAACTGTAATCGAATTAAAAATGATAAAGAGTAAAGCCAACAAATATTATTCCTTGATTACGTTCCAAACTGCAGCATTTTGCCTAATTTGCATTTCTGCATATTGAATCCGCGGCATAACGCAATTGACAAGGGAAGACAGCGATCCCCACAGCTGGAATCCCGCATACAGGTTGCCATCTGGATTGCTCTTCATGTAACCTCCCACGAAGTCGTTTTTAGGGGAGTCGTATTACCTTCTCCTCAATACTACTACCCCAAAAGCGACTGCGTGGGAGGCTACTCTTTAGGCGTCTGCGATCCCAGTGCATTGGTAACTACAGTACCAGCTTACTAGCTAGCAGTTTAAGATAGTGGAGGCAATGTCCTGCAAATTGCATACGCCACGGACCGATATTCTCAGTGAACCTCACCAATCCATCAAATATAACTTCGTTTGTGGGGTGTTTGAACCAACCGACCTAAAAGACAGCTCTTTTCGCTATGGTGACGGTTCCTATAGAACAAGAACTGTTAGAATGTCATAGATAGCCAGGCCCTCCGTGACATGCCCATGATGGATGGAATCGAAGGCCTTTCGAAAATAGCTACAGCATGCTTCATTCCATTATAATTGTCTAATGTAAACACGCCTCTGATCTACGTCTACAATAAGTGATCTACTATAGCGTGAAATAGAAGATTAATATCCATTCCACAAAGTGATCATAATATCTCAAACATCTTAGATAAGATTCTAATGTCAAACGTGCTAATTGGTTAATGCCTACCTTTCTTATTGCAGACCGCTTCACGGATCGCCTCAAGCTTTTTGTTCAGATCTTCAAAGTTGGAGGCTTGTACAACCCGATTGGGGCTGTCAGCAATTTTCAAAAGCTCTTCCTTCTTGACCTTCCTTCCAATACCAACAGCAACGCGATGAGCTTTGCTCTCCTGAGTTGGAAAAACGTCAAACAGATTTCGTTAAATTTTTGGATTGCTGGTCTTCCTGGTACAAGAATGAACAAAACTGGAACACATACTAATTTTGCAGTCCTTGGAAAAGGAAACATAAAACAATCACCAGTTAAGGGTAGTGAAGATATGTTTCATGTTTATGTAAAACGAGAACAATGCTAAATCAGAGGTTGCAAACTGCGCGACACTGATAAAAAGCACGAGGCCAAACGCTGGACGTTTTATTGATTAGAGACAAAGGTTTTTTATTGCTTCAAAAAATAAATTTCTGAATTGCAAACACTAAATTGAACTGAAATTAACCTTTGCTTGTTCATAATGTATATTTTTCAAATCTGTTGGGAACATATATAAAGCGGGTTTGCTTTTTAGCGTATATCACGATCAGGTGACCCTTTTGATTGTGTTTGAGACGACATTATTTACCTCTTATTAACCGAGCAGGAGGTCTGTATGGGAGAATCTTGACCGAGGTCGTGAGTACAGACCGAACGCAGTGAGGTCTGTACACACGACCGAGGTCAAGTTTCTCCCATACAGACCGACTAAGCTCGGTTAATAAGACGTTTATTATATGGCCAAACAAGAAAACTTTAATTCGCTTAATGTAAATGGTTCGTACTAGCTGACATTTTGCTTGCAAAAGTCGATGAGCTGAACTTAAATCTGCCAAAGTTTGCTCGTCCTCTACCTTCTTTCTCGTCAGGCTTGTTGGCGCTTCATTTTAGTATTTTTAGAAGGAAATAGTCAGTATTTTTGTAGTTTAGTTTGCACCTTTGTCACCGCAAAATGTAACCGGTCTAGATGCCGGTCTAGATGCTTGGGAAAATCTAGACCGCGGTCAATATCGATTTCAGCCAATCAAATTCGTGAATTCGGTAGTTCCCAGTCCTTGTGAGACACGGCCATATAATAAAAAGGGGTAATATCATCTTAAGCGATTGTTTATAAATTGTTATCGACACTGCATTGACGCCAAGTACCCACGAAAGTTAAAAAAAAAACTCTTCGAAGAAAGAGGAGCAAAAATCCAAATTCTTGAACTCGTTTTCCAGCTCCAACAACTAGACAACGTTATATTATCCCCTCCCCCCATCTTCTACGTATAATAAAAAGCATGAATAGCGATACAAAACTCAACTCAATTTCGAGAGTTCATAGCGGCTTTACAGTGAACAGGCGTTACATGGGAGAAATATATCCCGCCTGAGTTGAGCCAGTTCACTTCGTGACTTAACCCAATGGGGAAACTAGTATATTTCACTTACTTTTGGAATCACTTCGCTATAAGGTTTAGCCGTATGGTGTAAACCCCCGTCCGTAAAAACGACGACGATGTCGGGCGAATTTGGACGGTCACCTCTGGCTTTAGTGAAAACCTTTTGGAAGACAACTTCCAGCGCTTTGTCTGTACGGGTGGGTTGACTTAGCTTGTCCTTCTTCATTGTGTCAAGAAGTTTCTTCAGCCTGTCTTTACTGTGAGCCTTACGGCTTTTCAGACTCGCTCGAACTTTTGCGTTACCAGCAAACGACACCACTGCGATGTGAGTTTTTTCTTTTCCGACGTTGAACATAGATGTGAAGTTCTTGATGGAATCTAACATGGAGTGGTAGTGGGGTATTCCAAGGCTTTTTGTTTTGTCGATAACAATGGCCACATCTAGCGGAGGAACTTCACACTCAGGTTCTAATAGAAAAGAAAGAGGTAAATCGTTGACATCCAATCTTAAGAGCATCCATACATGGCCAGCCTTAAAGTGCCACTGGGACCAGAATTTTGGTATTCCATATTTTTGCATTTTCGAAAATAGTCTGTGGTTGTTAGTCACCATGCCAAATTTCAACTCATTACGACGACTGGAAGTCGCTTTTTTCGGACGGTTTTTGTCGAGATTTTACGGCCGCCATTACTGGCCCTTGTTCCGGAAGCTGGCTTGCGAATTAGCGGAAGTGACGTTAGAGGCTCACCTCAGACCTAATACCTTCATACGTTTACTTGCCGCGAGAAATTTAACTGTCGTGGAGGGAAGATTTCCTGCCAACTGTTTGCTGTAAGGCCTTGAAATTTTCGTTGCTGCAGCAGTTATAAAGGGTATTACTTGTGTTGTACAATGCTACAACAATAAATCCAACCAACCGAGCTGGTATTTCGCTTCATCAAAGCCTTGCGAGCGGACCCGCAATGGAAAAATGAATAATTTTTGTAATCACACACAGTGCAAATTTCATCCCGAGAGGTATTTTTGTCGGCTGTTCTGATCACTTCACGGACGAGTGTTTCCAGAGGGCTGTTCATGTCGAAGGATCCCAGAGGTTGATTATTCCATTGTCCATTTCAAGTATATGGAAAAAAAGATCCGGAAAAAACGAGACGAAAGGTACCTAATCTTAACGCAGTTGAAGTGATAGTTTGTTTCTTTTTCAACACATCCACCATTGAGCAAAACTTATTTTCTTTTAACGTATTTTAAAGTTTATTTTTCTTGTGGAAAACCCTTTCAGTTCTGCCGTCTGCTAGCGCGAAGATCTTATAGATAAAATGCATCCTGGGCGAATGCATGCAGGACCGCCACGATTAAGCCACTAGTTTGTATTGCTTTGCTTTTCTTTTTAATTCCGTGTGTGTTAATTTCAAAGCAGTAATCGCTTAGAAGCATGGTCATTTATTTTATAACGTACCATCCTTAATGTGGAGAAACTTTTCTCCTTATTCCCTGTCGGTGAAGAGTCGATTGACATTATTATTCGAAATATATACTTAAAGGCTTCAACAGCTCGGATCGTCTTGCGTGGAAATTTAAGCTTAAGCTTATAAGCTGGTTGGGAAAAAATATCACACGCCACTATTTGTCTAAGGTGTTTACAATGTTATTTCTTTTAACTGTCATATCAATCTTAGTAAATGAACTACCAAGAAAAATGATTAGATACCAAGCTATTATTTTTACGCAATGAATAAAGAAGTGAAAACTTCGTTTCTTCAGCGGTCCGCATGTTGTTGTTGAGCAGCAGAAAATTTTCCTTGTGGCTTTGATTTGCACGACAAATATTTAGATTCCGGTCACACAAGGCCTCCAGTTCTTAAAAAAAGGTCTTGGTTTATTTCACTTTTTTCGGCTCAAGTTAAGAATTCTACAAAAACTATTCAAAATATTTAGAAACCCAAGCACTTGTGTTTCTATGCAAGCGACCACTGTACTATGATTGACACGATAGGCTTCCATCAACTGACTGCCAGATGACTACAGCATTACGGCTCTTCAAGAATTTTTCCCATACTATGCTAAGAATGGCCAAAAATCTCAATGCTTCACAATATAAATATAAACAACGGCAGACAAAATATAGTTTCTTTTATTTCTCCAACGAAGCGAACAACAAAATCAATCCACGATGCTTGAGAATTCGCGGGCATCAAATTTTAGAGTTTTTATAGGTGTTTTGTCTAAATTTCCAAAGCTTAAAACATCAGTTTTTCGAATAGCTGGACAGCGATTTATCCGTTGGATGAGAGTTATCCGCTCTTTGAGCAACTTGTGCCTGAACTGTAATCACTGTAAACATTATTTTGGGCATATTTTGAACTCCCGCCAGCATGGCGAGAAAAACAACTTTGAACAGTTTGTTTACAAGTTTGTTATAAGCTGAAATCTCCTGACATCAGTTCCTACATCGTACGGTAAGAAAAATTCTTCATTTGTCGAATGAAATGAATCCTCTGATGTTTCGGAAGCTAAAGACTGTTTCGAATCGTAGAAATACTCTTCGGAGGTCTCGCAGTCGACGGTAGGCATGTTGAGTCAAAACAAAACACAAGGAAACGCGACTGAGGTGAGCCTCTGACGTCCCCAGGAACACGTTTTCAGTAATGGCGGACACATTTTACGCAACTTTGGAGCTAAAAAATATTAGGATGGACGGTTTCTTGTTCAATTTTCTGGGTAAATATAGACACAACGCGATATTCTGCGACAGAATTTGGCCGAAATAGAGCTACGAATTTTCGTCTCAGTGGCACTTTAAATATGGAACGTTTTAGCAATTTGATATGTCATCATGTCAAGGGTTATGCTACGATATTTTCAATGGAAAATGTTATAAAAATGGTAAAATGCATTGCTCCTAAACAAAAGAACATTTTTGGTGACATGTTATCGTTAGATTTTATACTACACCTTTTCACTGACTTACTCTAACTTTTGTGAAAGTAGGTTTCCCAAATCATCTAACCTAGAATAAAACCTAAATGAATGTCAAGGCTTGCTACTGTGTAAACTTATGGACCCTTCTATAGCTACAAACCACACTCTCCCGTGTTGCATTTCTGGGTTTCCTCTGATGGTCCCAGGTTTTGTTCGGTACAGCTTGGTCCGCCGTTAGATGGAGGGGGGTTGGTGCAGTTTCTTGAACGTTTCTGAACTCCTCCGCCACAAGTCACACTGCATTCTCCCCATTCAGACCAACTGGAGTAGTTACCGGGCACGGCTAAAAACAACAAGATGATTTTTATTGGCTTACTTTCTGTTGGAGTTATACACTTAAACCAAAACTGTTTTCAAGATCTCTCAGCCATCTTAATGACACAATAATACTTACAACAATTTTTCGTATTGCATTCCTCAACTTCCTCAGCTGGCCCTAGGTTTTGCTCGATACAACTGTGCCCGCCGTTAGCTGGAGGGGGACTGGTGCAGGTTCTTGAGCGATTCCGAACTCCTCCACCACAAGTCACACTGCATTCTCCCCATTCAGACCAACTGGTATAGTTACCGGACACCGCTACAAGTCGAAAGGAGGCCAATCAATGAGTGGTGTTCTGTTACCTATAACCACCATTTATGTCAAACCCTGTTTGGTACATAATTGTACGTACGGCATTCCTGTGTATTACATTCCTGCTCTTCTTCAGCTGGCCCCAGGCTTTGCTCGATGCAAGATGGCCCACCACCAGATGGAAGAGGATTGGTGCAATTTCTTGAACGTTTCTGAACTCCTCCACCACAAGTCACACTGCATTCTCCCCATTCAGACCAACTGGTATAGTTACCCGGGACAGCTGCAACACGAAATGATAAAATGTGTCATTTTTTGAAAGAACCAAAATATAACAAGACGATTTTCACGTTGATCAGAAACCTTATTAGCGAAGACGTAATTGACAACCATCATCATCGTCATCGCCATCCTCATCTTCATCAACGTATGAAAAATGTAATTTAACAGATTAGCATCATCTTTGTTCATCGCCTTTTTAGCTCAATCGTTCCCATCGTCCGGGGCGAAGATTACACCTATTGTTTAACTCCATATTGGCTCAACAGTAGTAGCAAGTCAAGGGACGTTCGAAAATGCCAACTTATGTTCACGAAGTCGCAAGTTGAGTGCAATTTTACAAAAATGCAATCCAAAAATCCCTGACTGCCAAACTACTGAACCCAATAAAAAGAACTTGTGTCAACTTGTGTTGGGTGGCCAATGATGAAAAACTTAGTCCAAAAGTGAATTTTAGAAAAAAGAAGCGGCAAGTCATTGCAAGTATCTGTCTTCGTCTGTGAGGCAGGGGGGGGTATTCTGGGAGATGTTGGGTGGGGGTGTGCCACCGGGACACTGAAACCTTTTATCAGCGACACGTGCCCATACAGCTTATACTATGGGGGTACGAACCCCGGGCTTTGAAGTGTTTTGCGTTCGCCAGTCTCGATCAACAGGAACTATTTAATGTTACTTCGAATGCGCTGTTTTGTGTACTTCAGGTCTGGCAGGATTTTATCAGTTTGCTTAGTAGTCCAGCGTTTACTTCAGTAGCCGTGGCGCAAATTTCCACAGCAGCAAACACATCAGAAATTATACACAAGACGGATTCGTCAATTTGAATGTCGTGGCCGCATCGAATCAACTGTGTTCTGTGTTCTGCCGCGAGGAAGAAACACTTTGTAAATAACTTGTAATGTGAAGTAACAGAAGAAAAGACGAAAGTACCGTAATTTCCGGCCGATTACCCGCACCAAAACCTTCTCACTATCGCAAGTATCGATCAAAGATATTTCAAGATTTTTAATGGAATGAACGTTACTCTCTAATTAAAACAAAAACAGTAAAAAGAATATATGTTTAAAGCCCAAGTTTACAACGGTAGTGAAAAGACTGGCGTAAAACAGCATAAAATACTTCGGGGTTATCTGTAGCTAACAGCGAATTTAAAATTTGCAGTGTAATTGATTCCTTGCTCTTGCGAAGACATATTACCGAACAGTCCGCACTGCAGTGGTGTGAAATTTCACAGGATGTCCTGATAAAATTCATAATATTTCGGAACAAAACTTTATTGGATCTGCTCGCACTGCGTACCTATGTTTACATTTGCTACGTGGATGGTTCGGATGGCGATATGAAATTGCGGACCCTTCTTAAATTTGGAGACAGTTATCCTCCTTTTCAACGTAGTTTTTAGTAATCAAGTTAAAACAACTAATAAGTGGGAAGCTTTATTATGGAATTCTTTGTGTTTATTTCAGTAAGCCATGTCTTATGTCAATATCCCAGAGTTAAAGTGTAATACTAAGTGAAATTGACTTACGACAGTCCTGGGTATTACACGCTTCTGATTCCTCAGCTGGTCCAAGATCTTGCTCCACGCATGTTTTCCCGTTATTCTTAGGGTGTGGGTTGGTACAGGTTCTGGTGTGCGTACGAGATCCACCACCACAAGTTGCAGAGCACTCGGACCATTCACTCCATTCAGTGTAGTTGCCATTTCGATCTGGGAGATGGTTTAGTAAAAATAAACTACGGACTAAGTATCACCTCTAACCTGACCCCTTCCAGAGAACACTTACCCTTTTGAGTCTCAAAATATATTCATTGTCATCTCACCTTTATATTCTGTCAATAGAATAGTTGAAAGTGGCCATCTAGCTGACGACATGATTTTTCTTTTAGCTTTTTCTACTTTTTTATCAAATTCGAATGATAGGTTGCTTGTTTAAGCATTTCAAAATTAAGGAATACCAGCATTAACGCAAGTCGACGTTTCGATGTTAATTTCATTTAGTATTGATGATGATTTTACGAGAAACATTGAGGCGTCGACTCACATTAATTTTAACAGTTCTTTTCTTCAAGTTGCAACTGAAATTTAAGATATATCATGCATTTCTTTTGTTTTACTCCCCCGCACAAACTTCAGGTCTATGGTCCATCGCCGCTTTCAATGTGCGATAGTAATACACGTTTCAACGAATTGGGATCCAAAGGTGAGGTTGCCGTTCATCGCTAAGTGGCGGCACCATTACTCAAGCCATCAAGGCTTATAGGTCCACCACCTCCTTCCTACAGCTAGAATGCTGCCTTTTAAACTTAGTCACCCACCCTTGATATTAAATTAACAAAGATTAACTGGAACTTTAAATCTTACTGCATGTTGCCTCCTTGATGTTGTCTAGCTCTTTAACAAGATCCTCAAAACTTTCAGCATGGATGACTTGGTCAGGACTTCCTGCAATGGTTACGAGTTCTTCCTGGGCGATGTTTCTCCCAATTCCAACAGCGATTCGATAAACACCCTTAGTCTGAGCATGTCAGATGGATTACAGATCAGTGGAGTTGAATAATCTGGTGCAGGGTTTTCGTAACAGCAAGGAAAAGATTATTTATCCCAGGGATGCCAACCAGCAATTAAAAGAGGGAAGAGCGGTTCGTTGGGTACTCCTGTTTCGTAAGCTATGCGACAGAAGTTAAAATTTTCAACGTTCCCGAACACTTTTTTTGCCTTCAGGAACGCCCGTTTTGGCCTTTGGCCTTTAAGGCTGCCTGTGCGTTTTGACGTCTTTTGTCGTAGAAAACGTGTGGTTGTCGGTGACTGGGTAAATGGGGTGTAAAATACGTTAAATAGCAACTACAACATTCGCAGTATATGAAACAACTTTTTGATTACCATTTCAATTCTTTAGCAAAGTGTTGGATATGACAATCTACTTTACTTTGTTGTTAAATAATAGATGGTATCGATAATGGCAGTATAAACTGGAACAACGTTTTGATTAGCAATAAAACCTTAGCAAAGTGTTGGATATGACAACCTACTTTAATCATATGAAGACGCAAATTTGACGTTACGCATCGGTTTGCAAATCGTGCTACGAGGAAGACAGTTTTAGTAGTCACCATGACCAGAAATGTGAGACTATAATTCTTCAGGGAGGATTAGAGGCATGTGTAACACCGTACAGTCCTAAAGTATAAAACCTTGGTCCGTGCATGTTTATGTGCTTTTGCGTTTTGACAGGGTCTGTTGATGAAATCGCGCAAATATTCAAATGCGGTGCTGGTTATTTAACAATTATCCTGCGAAATCGCGCGGAATATCACCTGATACTTAGCCGACGAGGCCGTAGGCCGAGTTGGCTAAATCAGGGGATATTCCGCAAGATTGAGCAGGATAATTGTTTTATTATTCAACAAATTCCCATCGACTACCACTTTCAGAACGAGAAAAACTACGGCTCTATGATGAAAACGCTAAAAGCTAGCAACACATAAGCTTAATAAAAATCAAAACAGAACTTCAAGAAATCGAAGTTTACTACCGTTCACTTAAAAAGACTTATTTACAAACTCATGTTTGGAAATGACAAGACAAAGTAAAAAAATATTGCTACCTTACCGAGAATAAGTCCTCTTCCTGTGAATTAACGTCTTTTCAACTTTAGTGTTTACAACTTTCCGTGAGCAAGACTTAGTGTGCTGCTTCATTCGCAATAGCCTTTTCTTGGTTGAGTTCTCACTATGAAAATTCCAAGTCAACCTCTGGAAATCTTTGTGAGCTGAAGCAAATACTTGCTGACTCTTTGAGAGCATTTAATCGTGGAAAGCTTCTTCCAGGGAGTTAAAATTTCCGGAGAACACTGCTAAAACTGCCTCGCTTTTCAAAATGGCCGCCAAACAAGCAATGAAAGAAAATCTGCAGTGCACTTCCAAATATGGTCATTTACGTATATCGCAGGATATCTGTCATGTACAGATGACAGATATTGAGGGCTTCCTTACCATATATGGGCATAGTGACAATTTGTTGAATAATAATAATCAATATTTTGCGAATAACACTTCGTTTTTCTCTATACATAACATGCAGTTGCTCATATTTGAGGGAAAATTGTATAAAGCGCAGTTGTCTCTACGTATTAGTTGCAGGACCCTGGAGATGTGGACCTGCACACGTGCAGACTCTTTAAAGTCAGCCTGCGCTCATACACATTGACCTTACCTCAAGTGGCGGCAGAACGGCGCTGTAAGGGTCCGAGTTTTCTGCTTTTCCACCATCAGTGAAAACTAAAAGGATGTTTGGGGAGTTTGGACGGTCACCGTTCGCTGCCGTAAAAACGTCTTTATTGACCACATCCAGTGCAATGTCGGTCCTTGTAGGTGATCCTAGCACGTCGTTGTGTTCCATTTCCGTGATGAGGTCGTTCAAGCCACTAATGCTGTAAAACTTTGAGTCGCCAAGACTCGCCCGTACAGTGGCTTTGCCATGAAAGGTCACAATGGCTATATGATCGTCGTCTGGACCAACATTGTACTTGGAAATCAGCGTCCTGATTGATTCCATCATGGTGTCGTAATTATCCTCTCCTACGCTTTTGGTCTGGTCAATGACAATTGCAATATCCATTGGAGGTTTCTCACAGTTCGATGCCTCTGGGGAAGAAAAAGCTGTAATCGGTCTTAGTTTTAATGCTGGGATAATTTAAATGTACACCATATCAGAGCTTTGAAACAATCTACATTGAAAAGTTATTTACCATCTCGGACGTTCACTTTCCCATGTGATACAAGACGTACAAAACTCGTTAAAAAGTAACTTAAATCAAAGATTTAAGTCTCTAAAGCCCCCACGTAAATGCGTTTAAGAAGTCTACATCAGAATCTACACAATATGATCCTAGTATCTTACCTGTACAGTAATGTACAAGACACATGACAGCAACAAAGAGGAAACCATTCATTTTGGAGTATCTAAAAATAAAGTAACAAAGAATTTGAAGCAAATTAAGAGCCCTTTGACTCAGAGGATGAGACTACAAAGAGATAAAAAGGGAATTGTGCCCTATCACTGATTACGTCGTGCACCAGTCAGCAGGCTCTCTGTACTTTGTTAAGAAAATAAAGGAGTTTCTTCTATCACTTGGTAGAAAACTGAACCGTTTTGGGTTATAGAGATGAATTATGAGCATCGTGCAGAATGCCTATTCACTGTAAAAATTGACTAGTTAAATTAACCAATTAAAATAGTTGTGAAATGCATCTGAGACAACTACCTTTTTTTAGTCACTTTGACCAGTTCTAAATAGTTAAAATAACCTGGTTCTTCGGTTTGAAATAACTAATTATCACTAGTTATAATAACCACTGACAAGGTTATTTTGCCTTTTCTGTTTAGTCGTTCTGTCTCTGACATTTGTGTTGTTTTAACTATTAGAATTAGTTGTTTTAACCCGTTTATTTTTAGTTGTAATAACCAATAACTTTAGTGAAAGTAACTCAATTCATTCGGTTATTGACCATTCAAATTGGTTAAATCTACTATTTATAAAAGTACCTGGGATGCATCTGAGACAACCCATTTTTTTTAGTTACTTTTTGTTATTTTAACTAAAAATATTGGGTTAACCAAAACTGTTATTTTAACCTTTATATGATCAGTTGACTTGGCCATTTCAGCAAGTTAAAATGACCCTTTAAAATAGATCAAGATGACAAACAGTTTTGGTTAAATGCACATCTTTATTAAGCGTTCTCTAAAACGTATAACTGGCCGTTGCTGGTGGCTGTAACTGGTAATGTTCTTTTATAGTCTTCTTCTGAAGAAGAAGAATGTGCGCCATGTCAGTAGCAGCCAAGATACGTTTTTCCATTTCTGAAAACAATGATTGAAATTTAATTATTACTGAGAAATATAATAGTGATTCATGATAAATAGTTATTCTGCAAAACTAAAGCTTTCTTTGGAATTAGCCAATCTGCGTTGCAGTGCAAGGTACTTGTGAATAATATAACTGAATTATTATATGTTGACCAAGTTATGGATGTCAGCCTCCTGGAACAGTTGTCCAAGGCTAAACGTTCCTGACTAAACCAATAAACTGGGTTAATTAAAGTAGGATCTCTCTCCATGAAGGTCTTGATAGGCAGACGCAAACTAGAATGACGAATGAGACTTAGCATTGCTTTTACTCCGTTGATAAGGTTGGACCTCGCAAAGTATTGTTTGTTAAAGAAGTTTTACGGAAACACTTATGCCTTTATATTTATCCTTTACACTACATTTGACACATCTTCCAAATGCACCCTTTCCTAAAATCATGTCACTTTCAACTTCTAGCAAGCTTTTGGTCCCATAACCTTGCTTCTTGGAATATCTATATATCTACTTCCTTAAAATTACTGCTGCATGGCAGAAGAAACAAGTCCATTGTTGTTATCTTCCTTTGTCTTCTACCATTTGCAAAAATATCCATACGCAATTTCCTTGGCCGTCTTACATGTTATCCTCAGGCTCAAATATTATTTTCTCGTTGACTGTTTAGCCGAACTGGTTTTCAAAAAAGTTTTTTTTTTTCGATTTAAACAGTTCATTCTTTATCTACTTTTTCGTTTATTTCTTTCCACCTCTGGGGGACCTGGGGGACTGAACTTGTCGCCTGCAGGTTAATTCCAGACGGTGTTGCTGCTTAAAGCTGCTTGAGTCACTGAGGAAGATATTATTTAAACTGATAAATTAAATTTGAATTTGGTACATCGTAGACAGAATTTAAGTAACTGTAAAAAATGCGAGCTAGGTCAATCAAGAAAGCAAGAACTCACAGACAGACTACAGCCCAAGCAAGGCTGCCAAAGTGACAACCTCAGCAAGGAAATTGTCAGTAGGCAAGCAATTAAATCTTGCCTTGACAAAACTACGGCTTGAGTCAGACTGCCGGAGTTCAGTTTCTCTGTCTCAACCCTTATCACTTTAAAACAATTCAGTCCTTTAACTACAGTTCACGTACTGAATTTTATAATGGTCCACAGGCAGCCTTCAGTCTCCTGGAAAGTCTGATAACTGTAAACACTACAAGGTTTTCTTCTGAGGTGACTTGGAAATGACACGCATTTTAAGATCATCAAGCCTGATAGAAATTACCGATAATGAACTACTTTTTGAGACAATTCAGTTCAGCCACGATACTCAAACAGCATGCTAAACATAATATTTAGCACTTTTTGAAACCTGAGAGGCCAATGGAAAGCAATTTCCAAGACTTCAAGACTTAACTTTTTGGAAGAAAACATTTAAAGCGATTTTCTCCTTTCTCATTGTCTAGTTATCCGACTGAAAAATGTCTGACAGATTTCCCTTGTAACAAGAGCTTAAAAACAGCTGAATGAATTTTCTAGATAATTCAGTTCAGTCACGATACCCAAACAGCACGCAAAATATAGTAATAAACCTGAGTGGCCCATGAAAAGCAATTTCCAAGACTTTTAGTTTGGAAAATGTGAAGAAGCCAATTGCATCTACCTTAGCTTTGAACTGATAATTGAAGCATTGGTTCGGGAGGAAAAGTATCCACTTCTAATCACCAGGAAAAAAGCCCAAGCAAGGCTGCCATTACAGACAACCTCAGCCAGGAAATTGTCAGAAGGCAAGCACAGATCTTGCCTTGACAAAACTACGGCCTCCTGGTTACAGAAGTGAACTTCCCTTAACTGGTTTCAGTTTATATTATAATTTTGATCAAAAACAACAAATTCTAACGAAAGTATCTTCAAATAAAACAATAAAATATTAACGTTTTGGAAGAAAACATTTTAAGCGATTTTCTCCTTTCTCGTTGTCTAGCTATCCAACTGCAAAATGTCTGACAGATTTCCCTTGTAACAGTTGAATGGATTTTCTAGATAATTCAGTTCAGTCACGACACTCAAACAGCACGCAAAATATAGTAATAAACAATCTATTAAACCTGAGTGGCCAATGAAAAGCAATTTCCAAGACTTTCAGTGTGGAAAATGTAAAGAAGCCAATTGCATGTACGTTGGCTTTGAATTGACAATCGAGGCATTTGATCGGAAGGAGAAGTATCAACTTCTAATCACCACGAATAAAGCCCAAGCAAGGCTGCCATTTACAGAAGGCAAGCACAGATCTTGCCTTGACAAAACTACGGCCTTCGGGTTACAGAAGTGAACTTTCCTTTACTGGTTCGAGTTTATACTATAATTTGATCAAAAACGGCAAATCATTATGAAAATTATTTTCAAATGACTGACAGCTTTATGCACCCACTTCCGCTGCTAATAGGCGCGCGCGTCGCTTGAAGTCGCCGGAAATAATTAGGTGACAGGCAGTAACAAATATAATGACACAAAGAACATTCATATCTTTCATAAAAAAGTGACTGTTGGTTTAAGCGGGGAATTGTCATCGAAATAACGGTACAAAACTATATATCTCATAGATCCTGCACGTAAAAAGCGTAAGTGTTACTGGAAACGTTCATGCATATATGTAGGCTAGTTCTAGAAGCACAAAAAATTCAGACATTCAGATCACAGCTCATCAAAGTTTTGGCGGGAAGTTTATGCACTGCGTTTCAACGGCACGAATTAAAACATTGTTGCACATAAAACAGTCATAACTCCGTAAATACTGATAGCTTTGATCGTCTCATAATGATTAAAACGTAAAAATGAAAACAGCTCAAATAAGCTACTTTGCTTATACATTTTAAATAAACGGCAATTTACTTACCACGACCTAACCGGCGATGGCCTGGCGCCACGACAGCATGAAGGTCGTCTAGGGAAGAATTTTCTTCACGGCTTACGGAGAAATACGCCCCGCCGTTGTGTTAAGTTGTACTTGCCGTAAAAATAAAGTAAAACAAGAAGTGGAAAATATAAGCTTGAGCAAATGTGGGAGACTGAACAACATCGATATATCGGCAAGAAGTGATCTTCGTTTGATTCATTCAATCTCATGTAGCTCCCCAACTGATTCCAAAGAAAGCAACTGGCATGTAGTCAATATAAAGAAACAACCACTGCCGTGCGAATTGTCCGTGCCTCTGAACTAGAGCGAAAAATCCATCCCCGACTGAAAGACGCAAACGTGATTTCAGGTTCAGTGACTGAAAGTGGACTGAATTGAATGTAACTATAATTGTTTAAGGCTTTGTTGGATATTATTCACTGATTGGTCAAAAAATAATAGGATTTAAATTCCTCTATTATGATTGGCTGTAGTGTTTACACAAGGCGAGATCTAGTACAGAATCTGTCATACCGCAAATACTTGCGGTAGATGACTGCAAAAACTTGCCGCGGGTATGCGGTCGACTTTGAGCAATGAGTTATTCAAAATCCAAACGCCACTGAAAGAAGCCAACGTTTTTTTAAAAGGTCTAAACGCCTTTTGGTTTAGAAGTTGTGGCTGCAAAATAAAGAAAAGCTTCAAACAACCTTGCTCGGCGGCGTTTGAGCCCATAACGTGTACCTTATTTCCTGTGGGTCAGTAAAAGTCACGTTATTTTCTACCCGGCACGCAATAACTAATCCTATTAGTTGAGTTTATCTTAACTAATAGCTTAAGTAAAAACAACTTTAGCTTCCTGTACGGGTCATTTTGTTTTATTATATTGTAAGCAACATGGTAAATCGAACATCTTTTCATTCAACTTGTCTTTAGTTGATGTTTTACCTCTTGCAAAATGACTGTTTTGATTAGTCACAACCACTCTTAATTGGTTATATTGACTGATTTAATAAGAGTAATTTTAACCAGTCATCGAACAGTTACAATAGTTTCTGCTCCTGTGATGAGGGATCAAACGATATGAATCAGTCAACGGCCTATGAATTATTAGCCACAATCACTAGCAATCGACTGTCGGATTTACTAAAAAAATCTGTCACTAAAACAAGAAAGTTTGTTTATTTCCGACAATTAGATTTCATACTTATCAAATGCTCTGTTACTTTAGCTGCTATTTATTTTTTAATATTTGAGTTTTAATAGCGAGCAGAATGCTCTTGTGGCGAGTTAAATACATTATACTTTACCAACTAGTAAGTCATATGTACCATGACTAATTAGTTTGGTCGTTTAGACTAATAAGAGAAGAATAGTAATCACAACTAATCTCAATGGTTAAAACAACCTATAGTTAAATGTAACATTAACTATTTTATTTAGTTGACAAATTTGACTGTTTAAAATAGTTAAAATGACCATTGTTATTAGTTACGACCATTTTAAATAGTCATTTTAACTAGTCAATTTTTACAGTGTTGTTCTCGGGACATTTACCTCCAGTTCAAGAAAGTTTGTAGATCTGTCATATCGCGCGTTATTATTCATAGACGCTTAGAAAGAGCTTAATTCATTGGATGCCATGAACGCACAGCGATGCTCATTATCATGATGTAGGCGGCAAACTAAACAATAAACGGAGCGCGCTATTGTTTCGCCTTTTGTTTCGTAAAATCGAACATATGCGCATATTTCGCGTAGAACATTTCCTGAAGCGGTTTTCTATTTTGATCCGGTATTGCATGGGCATTTACAGTGGTTTCGCCTCGGCAAAAGTTACAACACAGAAAGCCATGTCGAATCATCACTGATTGTGTCGTAAATAAATTCAGCATTTCGCTTGTCTGTGGTTTGCGTGCGCAAGCAGCAGACACTGTAACGTTTTGTCTTTGGGAGCTTTTTAACTTTCATGTGGAACAAAACAGGGGGTAAGTGAGTTTACATTCCCTAACTGAGCCAAAAATCTAAAGCTCGATCGTGGTCAACGATCGAAGCGAACATAAGGATATGCGACACACAAGCGATTCTGCGATTGCATCTATTGCATGCAGCGACCGAACAGAAACCATTTCTTGAGGCTTTGAATTCCCTTGAACCAGGACCACGGGTTCTATGAGCTCTAAGGAGAGCTCATGGTCTAGATCATTTACGATTTTATTGGCCATTTTTGCTTTTCCTTTTCAGTACTTTTTTCACGCGCGACCTGCGAGTGTTAGTTTTGTTCAAATTTCGCGCGGGGTTGTTTTCGCTCATGATTAGCAATACAGTGGTCTCTAGTTTACAGATGAGTGCATTCTGAATACAATTGTCCAGCCTATTGTTAATTCATGGTGACCATTGTCATACCGAAGAACAAAGACTTCACTTGGAAGGCGCGCGAGTTTTGTACCTCAGATTTTCAATCGCAAAAGTCTACAACTTTTATTGCTCGAATTTTGATAAATATAGGAATGTTAAGAAGGGAAGACTTGTATCTTCAATAATCTGCTCTTTGATACGAAGATTGCTACTTATTTCGTTAAAAAAAATTAGCATCGAATCTTAATGAGTACCATTTCCCATACTAGAAATGCGAGAAAAAGCACAGTTTTGAGAGCCAAAGTCTACAACTTATTCTCGATCATTTTGTCTGATTTTTCGATTAAGTTGTAGATTTATCTTTCTTCTTCCAAAATCAGCTCTTTGATACTTGAAAACCCACGTCTAACTACTGCAAAATGACAATTTTTGTCAGCTTACTTAACCAAAATCGACGCTTTTCTTTCTTATTGTGGCGCATGTTTAGGGCGCTCACGCTTGAATAACTCGCCATGGTAGCTCATAAATATGCACGAATGTCCGGCCATTCTGCGCGATAAGGTAATTTCTTCATTTTGGTAGACTGAGTTACAAACAGTCAAAATTTCAGAATAGCCCTTTAAGCGCTTAACAGACGTCAAAGAAACTCTTCGTCCACTTAAATTGACTAAATTGTCTCTCTTTGGAAAAAAAAGCTTAATATTCGAATGTTCAAAGGTGTTAACGTTCCTGCAACCGAATACCTATGTAACAGTTTTAAAGGCTTAGTGATATAAAAGAATTGGTCCACTCGTGAATCTTCCTATGGCAAGTTAGCCATCTCGACCCACTTTCGGGTTGCTGCTGATTGGAGAGAAATTGTTTACGCCTTCCAAGGGGTCAAACTTTGGAAGGGACTATTTATAAGCTAAACAGCTTTTAAAATTGTCTTTTTCCCCTCTTCTAACCTTCCTTATGGCTTTCCTTGCCAAGGCGTCTGTGTTAATGCGATAACTAAGTGCGCCACGTAAGCTCAATATAATTTAAACCCAAATTTAATTAATTCCAAAGGTTTCAGACTTTTGAACAATCCATCTATATGCTATAAAAATTGAAACAAATATTCAAAGTTGCGGCAAATCTTATATTAGCTTATTCGTTCCTGCTTTGAATAATTGAACCCAAATCTCGATTAGAAACCTTCCATGCTGATGTAAGACCAGCAGCCGTCAATAATGTTCTCATAGCCCGTATGTAACCGAAAAATCCGTACACCAATATTAAAGGTGCCGATCCTGACTTAATCCTTTCACTCCCAAGAGTGCCTGAAGTCAAAATTCAAGACAAATCCCAAATTTTATTTTGCAAAATAGTAAAACATAAATAGTACCATGTGAAAGTAGCGCTGAAGAAGAGTCATTTGAATGGTCACACCATAGGATTTCATCCACCGACTCAAAAGTTAGAACCACCTTAATGTCTCCATAACTGACTCTGGGAATAAAGAACATTCTGCACAGCCTACACCAATAAAGAAAAAGGACAGAAACTATCACAGTCCTATAAGTGTTGGATTCTTAAGGCGTCTTCTGAGTTACTTGGAAACCCTTTTACTCTTTAATTGATTGGCCGTTTCCTTCCTAAAGGCAAACACCTCAGGATCAATGTTTGTTACAGTCATGATTGAAGTGACAAAAGCCAATGTTAGTTAGCTACATGTATCATGCAACAAATATTACAGCCTAAGCAACAGCATTTTTTTTTTCTTTTTTCGTTCTTTTTTTTTTTGTAGACTCTTTGTACCTGTATTTGGAAATGTGTAATTAAAGTTCAGTAAAAGAAAATGGTTCTAATTTTGGAGTTGATGTGTGAAATTCTGAAGGGTGTGAAAAAAACTATTGATCCTTTCTTTCATGTTCTTTGAAATGGTAAAGAAAGCAATTTCAAGCATGTCATAAGGCATGGGCCAAAATGTAGCCGGAAAAATGTATTGTTGATTGTCAATATTTACCGCTAAAATAATTTCACGACTGGCGAATAGCTGGCGGATTTTAGTTCTTCAGGTAATTCTATGAAAAAAATATCATTTACGGTGAAAATTTAACATTCTCCCACTTCAAAGTTTTGAAAGAGTGTTCTCTTTTTTCCTTCATAGTGTTATGAATAACGAAGAGTTACATTTTTGTGAAAACATCGACCTTTGTTCTCATAAAACTAATTTACGAAATAAGGATGCTCATTCGACACGTAAAAGGCTGAAAATAGAAGTATTTGATCCACATCCAAAAACCTTTGTTGTTGTTGTTTCCCATGAATCCGTCAGCAATTTCTTGAATATTTGCTATGAGGTAAACTATCAAAAAATATGTTTACTGTTGGACGGTTACACGGTTTCAAAGATCAGAAATGCGCACAGACATTTTCTGAAACGGGCAGCATATTTCCGGAGCTCTGCAAATTACTACCCAACTCATCTCAACATTTTTAAAAGCCACCGCCTTGAAGCTTTCAACAATCTCACTACTATCACAAGGTCTGAAATATTTAGTTCTGGTTGTGGGAAAAAAGGTAATTATTTCAGGAGGAAGGGGATTTTTTCACCAACCTTTAAAAGAAACGTCTTTCTGAAGTCACTCGGTCAGTTCCAGCAATGTCAGTCCTGCTTGAAACACATTATACTAGAACGTGCTTTCCTTGCACTGTTAACATATTTATCACTGGAAAAACGTAAGAAGAATTTGGCTATCGATCAGTCAGCGACACCATGTGAATTGGCTACTTAATCTAACACAAAATTTAAAACATTTCTTTGGGATGCGAAACAATTCCATAGCAACGTATAGGATAGGAGGAACATAATTTTAGTGCTTGATTTTAGGAATGCTCGCACAGTAAGCATTTGAAGGCATAGTTTTCGTCAGCTTTGATAATTTTAAATTTTGAGGGGAAAATAGAGCATTATTGGATGCCCTTATGTTACTGCACCGTTAGATTTCGCGCGCTGCTAAAAGAAAGGTAGGTGTTAGAATAATTGCTTTCAGAAAGCGACCAACGGCCTATTTTGTATCCTTGTTGTACAGAAAAAAATTTGCACGAGTTATTGGGTTGTCTGCAATACGTGGCAGGCCCGTAGCAGGGGGGGGGGGCAGGGGGGCTCGAGCCCCCCAGAATTTTTGGAAGTTAAAAATCATTACACGTCCCAAAAATATATCATTAAAACAACTTGAATTAATGTGCAACAATCAGTCTTGAATTCTGATGCTAAAAGTGCCTTTTATAATTTCACGGCCTTAAACAGGGTTCGACATCTGTTGAGTTAAGTCACTAGCCACCGGGCAAGTTAGCTTCAAAAATCTACTAGCCCACCGCACATTTCAGTCGCCCAGGTTCCTTATACCAATGTCTTTCTTCACCCATATCACCTTTACCCTGGCAGTATAACATAAGACTGAAAAGAACCTGTATACCTTTCATAGCTAACCAAATGCTGAGTATTTGCTACAAACTTTAAGCCCACTGTTGTAGAACAAGTCTAGGGAACAAAATTATATTTACCTCACTCGATTATTACATGTAATCGAGTGACAAACATTATTTAAACGTTTACGAGAATTAGGCAACATAGGTCCGAAATTAGCTTAGCTGTCGAAATATTTGAATTTTGACAAACCTTGTAACTTTCAGGATACTTTTTTAAAACTGATGCTATAAATCTGGTGGATGTTACCAACAACTTTGTCGGCAACAAAGCAGACAGGAAGCAGCTTTTTGGCAAATTTTCAATGAACGATGTCCCCATAAAGGTGTCCTTTTTGACAAAATCGACTCAAACTGTGGCATTGTGAACAGTGTTAGTATCTATCTGACATGAATTTTTGTATGCCTTCTGACCTATTTGTTAACGTCTGTATTTTGACGGGGGAGGGGGCTTTGACCAGGCCAATTTCCTGCCCCCTAGTTATCTCAGTCTTGCTACGGGCCTGCGTGGTAAACTAAAAAGGAACTTTCTAGCTTTAACAGTGTACAAACTACAAAAGGTTTTCATCTCTGCTGGAGAAACTAAACAATAGCTATGTTTCTGGTGAGTAGGTCAACGTAGTGTGTGAATGTAAAACAAAAGATTTTGCACTGCTGTGGTGCTTTCAGCATAAATTGACGACAGATTTGACTAATATATTAAAATATAACTACAATTAACTGAAACAGACTTCAAACCTATTATTCACAAAACTAACAAAAACAGAAACCTGATGAAAGAAAAGGGTCAAAAACTATTTTGCGAATGAAGGACGCTTACTTGAAACGGTAAAGGGCAAGAAAGAGCCGGAAAAATGGATCCGAAAAGCCTTTGCCGTTGAATATTTGCTTATTTTATAAGCACCGTTACCAGGAACCCAAAGAGTGATCCCTAAGAACCCTAGACAAATGCTTCTAGACCACCAAGGGAATGACATCGAGTGAATTTTCAAGAAAGAACGAGCTACAATATAAGCTTTTACCTGTTTTATGTAAGAAACAAAAGAAGAACATGGAAAAGACACTTATTAACAGGTTTTGTGCACTACAATTATTGCCATTTTCAACAAAACAGGACCATTATGTTTCGGTTTCCAATGATACAAATGTGTTTATGGCTTTCCAGTGCTACTGAAAATGGATGACGTAGTCCCGTTAATGCCACCGTGATATAATTGTCTTGCTCGCGTTGGTGAACATTTTATGCATAAGAATGATTATAAGATCTACATGAAGCCAAAAAGCTTCTTTGTCACACGTTTTTGTTAGCGATATTGGTCTTGAGCCTCCACAAGCCACAACGGGTTTATGCGTTGTGTTGAGGTAGCTAACCAATAGAAACGTTTCTGTGTAGTTATTCAGCCATAGTTTATGAACGTAAGACAAGATTGTGCCCGTTGTGATGGTTTCAATATAAATTGCACTACTTCTGGTATCACCTTTGCAGTCCTTCAACTGTTGCGTCTGTCAGTTTCAGCAGTGTCTATCGACTCCCCGGCATAAGTGAGGCATTTTCCGCATTCTCCTTACCAGAGGTCTGGCATTAGTCTACCCCAGGCAATTTGACCCTACCGAATTGTGGCTTCGTTTCAGTAGAACGTTCATCAGTAAAAGCGAGGAATTTAATTTTGTATAAGGAGGACATAGATGAGATGCCAGTTTTACTTAGCGAACGGTCGCTGAAGCAATTCAATAACAAATAAGACTTCCAGGCGTCCAAGTGTGCATTTGCCAGTTTGTTTTCAAAAAATGTTAATGCCGGAGCCTTTACCCGTGGGGAGGGGGGGGGGGGGGAGACACTGCTGGAGATGACTGATGCATAGCTATGCCTTATATTGGTTAAATTGAACAAATGTAGACTGAAGACAAAGTCATTTAATTTGACTGTTTATTTCACTAACTGTTGCAACTAATTTCTTATTTCATCCGTTTTCTTACTTCTGAAATATCAGCCAATTCAGGAAGCGTACCTGCAAAGACAAGAAAGCAGCAATAAACTTCAGTAATTATAATTAAAACCGTCTTCGCCGACGTACAAGAGATTTGATTTTACTCTTTTCATTTCTCCATCACTTCATCTCTATACATATAAATACCTTTACGTAAGGCCATTGAAAGCAAGTGTCGTTTTACTTGAGGTGTGTCCTAACGAAACTCACTGGAACTGAGACTCGTTAAGACAATGAAATGAATGAACTGGCCCAAGTGCCCTTGTGTGCAAGTCAGAGCCGAGTTCTAGGCGTCTTTTATTCTTTAGAAGTCACTCGATGTAGTGTACTTACACGTTTTTACGACACTTTGTGCTCTTAGAACAAATGCTGATGGGAGGTTAAACCTGCGCGTGCGCAATTAAAATGATTGCGGTTTTTGAAAGAGGTTTATTGATCATTACAAAATGTTCAAGTCAACTCACACGCTCTAATTGGATAAAACCAGTTAGAACATACTATGGAATTTCTCTCCTTGCTTTTATGATTTAGGGTAACCTTTATCAATGTTTCGGAAAAATTGGGGCAGTTTTACCCTTCGGGATTCGTTTCGTATTTCCACAGTTTTTTCCTTGATTTCGCGCCTTTATTGTATGTTTACAGACTTACATTCATACTATTCTAGCTTTAAGGAAAGAGTGTTTCCTTTTAGAAACAGAAATGTCTTGCAAATCGTACTCACACTATAAATTTAGGATTTTCAACGTCCCCAGCCACCTGGTCTGTGGCCACCGCCATAGCCTCCTGGTCGTCCGCCTCCCCAGCCACCCGGTCGTCCGCCTCCACCGTATCCTCCACCTCCACCATGGTGACCGCCTCCCCAGCCGCCTGGTCTTCCCCCTCCGCCGTATCCTCCACCTCCGGTATGTCCGCCTCCTCCCCAGCCTCCAGTGTTTCCACCCCCACCGCCTTGTCCACCTCCACCTATGAAAACAATTGTTCAACAACATTTTATCAAATGTCTAAGGTGTCAGTGATACCAATCTTATTTCTGGTTTGATCGTTCGGTTAACCCAAGTCCTGGAAAAGACTTTCGTTGGACACATTGTCTGTTGTTTTGCCTACCTGAGTGAAAGTCAGTTTAATTTGGATTCAAGAAGATGTCGTATGGTCAGTTGCTATTCACGCGACTGTTTAAATACAATCCTTTTATGTTAGTCACAAGAACTTCTTGAAATAGTGATTGACTTGAAATTGCTGATACTATGTTTATTAATTCGGTTATCATCCAAGCCTTGAAGCACACGTATTTGGCTGACGTCTCTAGAAACACGTGAGCCTCTTACGAAGTACAGGGTTTTAGATGACAGTACGCTAAAAGTTTTAAACATGGGTGAGATTTTTTTATCTTTAAAACGTAAACTGTATACCGATCCCTTAAGCTTGGTTTGAGCAAACTACCTTTAAAAACATTTACTTGAAATTTCTGGCGATATTTATCGTTGAACTATATAGTAATTAACTTGTACGTGTAATATTCTTTCCTAATAAAGAAACGAATTTTACAAAAAGGTTCATTAATCTTTACCTCCTATCCCACAAGTGTTACAGCTCTTCTTACAAACATCTGTAGAAAAAGTTTTAAAAAAATCCAAATAAAAAGTTAATATCCGGTATGGAGTCCAATCACTTCATTTTCCCTGTACATATTTGATTTAAATACATAATCTCGAGAGAGGGAGAGAAAGAAAGGAAAAGAGTGACTGACGAAAAGTACACGTTGCCATATTTCACCTTGCACTTTTCTCCTTCGGTTTTTCCTTTTTTCCTCATGAATGTGGCCATAGTTTTGAAAGAAACTGCCGTTATATCTCGGATAAGATCAGGGCTTTTTACATTTGTAATTCCCAGTGGTCGACCGTGGTGTTACCTGAACACTGCTTGCCTACCGATCAATCGTGTCGCTAGCCTAGATTGCCTGTGCTATACATCACTTATTTCTCGTCTCTTCCTTCATTACTTTTAGATTTTTTTCAACAAAACTAGCCATTTAACTGAGGTGTCTGTTATCTTTTTGAAAAGGGTGTTGATTTTCGTGTTTCGGTTCTCCAGTCTAGCTGTGTGCGACTACTCCCGTAAGCGACGTCTTTGTGAAATCAGTAAATCACTGTTTGTAGACTCTCTCATAAGTGACGAAGGGATTCATTTCTAAAGATACTGTGGTCTTGGATCGGTGTGGGACTGAAACACTTCAATTCCATATAAACTGACTTTCGTTGATTCCATGGGATTTAAGAATGCTGATCGTTTTTACATCTTCCTCGTTGCCGTAGGGAAATGGCCACAAACCCTTACGTGTTGGGAAGAATGCTAGGGTGACTCGAGAAACTGTTCTAGAGGCGTCTCTATAATAAGTGACCACTATCGATTTTCTTGATCTCGAAGGTTGTTGCGCATAAGACATTCAACTACCCCACCACATTATTTATTTACTTACATTTCAATTGCGCTCGACATGATCCCGGATTCTTAGCCGCCAGCCATGGGCACTGATAAGGATCATTATCTTGGCAATCAGAAGGATCAACTGTTGAAGACAAGTGGAGCATATTGGAATGATTTTCGAACTTTCAGAAGTTATAGAATGAAGAATTATGATAAGACAACAAACATTGCTTACACTGATTAATTCATCTGAAAAAATTAATACCACTCAGATGACACCAAAAATAATAATTGTTATTGTTCAAAAACTGGAATGCAGCTTTGATGTGAAGTACAAATTACACGACTGCAAATAATCTGAGTTTAACCGCGGAACTCGAGGTGCCCTGAAAAGTGTCTCGGGAAGGAGACTCCGAGGTTGCCGAAGATCTCCCAAAGACCTCCGAACTTTTCTGCAGAAATCAGCCACATTAATAACAAAAACAACGACAGGGTCGTGGATAAATTTACAATTTCTGGGTTAGTTAGCTTATAGCTAGTTTAGTAAATTCATGGCTAATTACCGTCACATCTGCGACAGCTTTTCTTGCACCGGTTCCACAGTGTGTAAGTCTTGTGAAAGTTTGGTCCAGTGGCTTGCTTCCAGCACTGCCCGGCGGCCACCAGGGATGGACAGTTTGATTGGCTGTCTTGGCAAGGCTCTGCACGTTCGTTAGAAAATGCGGAATAATTATACCACAGTTATAAAAAAAGTTTTTAGGAAGGGCAGGTGTAGCATAACATATGTGCACAGACCAATTAATAATAAGTTCGAGCGGTTTTCAAATGAGTGTCGTAAACCAAAACCAAAGTAGTTACTCTAACCAATCACAACAGGAACAAAACACAAAATGAACCAATCAGAAATCGCAGAAAGTACAACTAACTAGCATTAATCGCGAGAAAACGCATGCGATCAAGTCACGACTGGGGTTACGTCTGATTGGTCAATTAAGTGGCACGAGCTTTCTTAGGGCCGATTTAGACGGAACGATTTTTCCTTACGACTGAAGTTTGCGTCTTGCTCACGTCATGTCTACAACACGAATCGTGTCGTCTAAATCAGACGTATTACATCTTTACGACAGTTGCACACAACACGAAAACTGTCGTAGGATTTTGAAACGTGTTTTAAAACCCGACGACAGTTATAGCCACAATCAAAATGTTAGAATGACCAGTGATGCGATCTTTGCTTAACGCGAACAGCGCGCGCTACAAAAGTCGCATACGACAGTCGTAAGCAAAAGTCGTACCGTGTAAATCGGCCCTTAGCCAGTTAGGGAAGGCAGTAAAGCAAACACAATATTACTTTCGCCGCTCAGATCAATTGAAAATTACTCTAATTAGTTCATTAATTAATTCGAGCTGATTTTCACTCATACTAAGGGCCCCAGATTGAGGTATTTAAAAACAATTCCTTTCCAAAGGTCAAATGCCCGCAAACATTTTTAGCTCAAGGAACGTTTTTTTGAAGAAATATTTGCTACTTTCTTTAACATCATAAAAGACCACGAATCATACTTTGTCCTGGACACAGGTTGGTGTTGCAGGTGGCTTTCGGTTGTTTTAAGTGTAGACTGTTTCCTGGGCAGCTTCTCCTGCGAACCTTGAAACCGGATCCACAGCTCTTGCTGCAGCTTCCATAAGATCCCCAAGGACCGCAGGATCCTACAGAAAAGTAATTTCAAAATCCGTTATCACTAACGTTGTTTTTTACCATATTTTACTGCCAAGAGCTCCGAAGTTAAAAGTTTCAAGTTTCAGGCTAATTCACCACACCACACAAACTTTACTTTGCAATTCAAACAAACTAAATACAAAAACCTTAAGAGAAACCTTAAGGCTTTTGGAAACCTTCATCGTTACATTAGTTGGGATGACAATATTAGAAAACGTATGAAAGAAAAGTTACCTTCGTGACATTTTATACGTGGTATGCAACAGCGGGTTCACCTCAACTAAGGTGTCCAGTTAATAAATTTGAACCACAAACAAGAACAAATGTTTTAAGAAAAAAGTAAAAGACAGAAGGGAAGCAATGCAACGGCACTGCCATACTGAACAGAAGAGTTTATTCACCTTCACATGACGAAGGGTTCATTCATTCATTCATTCATTCATTCATTCATTCATTCGTTCATTCATTCATTCATTCATTCATTCATTCATTCATAGTTTTCCCCTTTAAAGTGCCACTGAGACGAAAATTCATAGGTTTATTTCCGCCAAATTCTGTCGCAGAATATCGCGTTTTGTTCATATTTCCCCAGAAAACTGAACAACAAACCTTCCATCCTAATATTTTTTAGCTCCAAAGTCGCGTAAAATGTGTCCGCCATTACTGAAAACGTGTTCCTGGGTGATTGCGCAATTTAATAGCTTGTGACGTCAGAGGCTCACCTCAGTCGCGTTTCCTTGTGTTTTGACTGAAGATGTCTACCGTCGACTGCGAAACCTCCGAAGAGTATTTCTACGATTCGGAACAGTCTTTAACTTCCGAAGCCTCTGAGGATTCGTTTCATTCGGCAAATGAAGAATTTTTCTTACCGTACGATGTAAGAACTGATGTGAGGTTTCAACTAATAATCTTGTAAACAAACGGTTTGTTGACAATATTATTTGAGTTATTCGGCGGGAGTTCAAAACATAAGCGAAAAATGCTTAGACAATGATTGTAGTTCAGGCCCCAGTTGCTCAAAAAGTGGATAACTCTTTTTCAACGGATAAGTCACTGTCCGGTGGATAAAATTTATCGCTTCATCTCGGTTGTTCAAAGCTTGGATAGCGCTCACCAGCCAGCTGTTCAGCTGCTATACAGCGATCATAAAGTTGTCCATTCCAAGGTAGGTTGTGTAACTCTTATCCACTGTAAACCTGTGGCAAAATAGACATGGCTATTCGAAGAATTGATCTTTTAAGCTGTGGAAATTTAGACAAAACACCTATGAAAACTTCTCAACCTTGGGTCGATCGATGTTGGTGTGGGAGAAAATAAAAGAAGCGATACCTTGTCTGCCGTTGTTTATGTTCATTATATATTATAAAAAAAGCATTGAGATTTTTGGCCATTCTTGGCATAGTCTGGGAATCTTTCTTGAAAAACCGTTATTGTTGTAGTCAGCTGCCAGGCAGCTTATCGTGTCTATCATACATAGTACAGTGGTCACTCAACACATTGAAACACAAGTGCTTGGCGCTGCTAAATATTTTAAACAGTTTTTAGAGAATTCTTTTTCTGGGTCGAAAGAAGTGAAATAAATCCAAACCTTTTTTTTTCAAGAACTGGAGGCCTTGTGTGACCGGAATCTAAATATTTGTAGTGAAAATTAAAAGCGCACAATGAAAATTTTCCGCTGCTCAACAACAACATGCGGACCGCCGAGGAAACGAAGCTTTCGCTTGCCTCATTCGCTGCGAAACATAAGCTTAATAACTTGATATTTAATCATTTTTCTTAGTAGTTCATTTACTAAGATTGCTATGACAGGTAAAAGAAATAACATTGTTAAACCCTTAGGCAAATAGTGGCGTGTGATAATTGACCCATATTTTTTCCCAACTTCAATTTCCACGCACCGACGATCCGATCTATTAAAGCCTTTATCTCGAACAACAACAACAACATTTTGTTTGCATTCTCAATTACAAATGCCATTGCACATAGAAAAGAGAAAGAAAAAATATTGCAAAATCGATTAATTTACAATTTTTGTGTCTATTGATCCATTCCTTAATGCAAAAGCTTCGTAAATGAAGTAACCTAATTTTTAACAAGTGAAAGCGTCAATGCTATTTAAGAGAAATACAATTTTAAGAATCGAAATCGGAATATTTACTAATAATATCGTCCATTAAAGATTTTCTAATTGGATCATATCTATTGCAAGATAAGAGGAAGTGTACTTCGTTTTCAACTTCATTTGAGCTGCAGCATTGACAAATTCTCAGATGCTCAGGGATTTTAGGGGTGGAATGTCTTCCATTTTCAATTCTTATAGGTTGTAATAATACCTAACCTAAGTTTTGCTACTGCCCGAACCATAATGTCAATCGACTGTTCACCGACAGGGAATAAAGAGAGAAAAGTTTCTCCACATTCAGGATGGTATGTTATAAAATAAATGTCCATGCTTCTAAGCGATTACTGCTCTGAAATTAACACACGCGGAATTAAAAAAAGGAAAAGATAAGCAGTACAAACTATATCAGCTTAATCAAGGCGGTCAGGATTGCATTCGCCGAGGATCTTCGCGCTAGCATACGGCAGAACTGAAAGGGTTTTCCTCGACGATAATAAATTTCAAAATACGTTAAAAGAAAATCAGTTTTGCACAATGGTGGATGCGTTGAAAAAGAAACAAACTATCACTTCAACTGCGTTATAAGATTAGGTAAATTACCTTTCGTCTTGTTCGCGCGGATAATGTTTTTTTCCGGTTCTTTTTTCCATATAGTTGGAATGGGCAATGGAATGATCGACCTCTGGGATCTTGCGACATGAACAGCCCTCTGGAAAAACTCGTCCGTGAAATGATCAAAATGCCTCTCGGGTTGAAATTCGCACTGTGTGTGAGTGCGAACATTGTCCTTTTTTCCATTGCGGGCCCGTTCGCAGGGCTTCAATGAAGCAAAATACCAGCTCGGTGGTTGGATTCAGTTATTGTTGTAGCATTGTACAACACAAGTGCTACCTGTCATTACTGCCGCTGCAAGGAAGATTTCAAAGTCGAGCAACAAACACTTGGCAAGAAATCTTTCCTCGAGGACAATTTACTTTCCCGTGGCAAGTAACCATGTGAAGGTACTAGGTTTGAGGTGAGCCTCTGACGTCACTTCCGCTCATTCGCAAGCCAGCTTCCGGAACAAGGGCCAGTAATGGTGGCCGCAAAATCTCGACAAAAACCGTCCGAAAAAAGCGACTTCTAGTCGTCGTAATAAGTTGAAATTTGGCATGGTAACTAAGAACCACAAACTATGTTCAAAAATGTAAAAATATGGAATACCAAAATTCTGGTCCCAGTGGCACTTTAAGTCACCACCATTTTCACTCTATCGGGAAAATTATCTTTAATGGTGTCGAAAGTTAGCCACACAATTTCGGCTAACCTAAGTTCCAAACCATAAGGTTGCATCATAACACAGTTACTCATAGTTATTATTGGAAATGACTACTTGTTTTTGTGGCTTTTCATTCTTGGCATCCAATTTAAGCCACTGTTGGTTCTACAGGAACTAATTAAGATGATCTGTCTTTCGTTTGTTTACCTGGGTACTGGTTCTCACAAGCCAATTTCATAATGTTCTCTAGTTTGCTGATTAAGTCACCGTATGAATGCACTTGTATAACATCCTCGTAGTTGCCAGCAATTTCGACGAGCTCGTCTCTGTGGATCTCATTTCCAATGCCGACCGCAATTCGCCTTACTCCAGCAGCCTTACAAATTCAAATAATGACTTATAAGCATATTTTCTTTACAAACTTATTGGTAAACTTTCTTAACTAGTACGCTTAAAAATTCACTGATTTTAAAAGTACTATTCCAGTACTGAATAATTTAAAATTGCTTCACATTCTTAACAAATCGATTTATTGATCTACTAAAACACTGACAGACCAACTGACTTGGAAAATGACTGCCGGATTGATTGATTGATTGATTGATTGATTGATTGATTGATCGATCGATTGATTGATTGATTGATTGGTTGGTTGATTGATTGATTGATTGGTCCCTTGCTGGATTAGCTAAAAATTGCAACTGTAAATACCTCCAATGGGGGCAGCACTTGAGAAAATGGCCTGCTTCCTTCATTTGTGTCTCCGTCTGTCAGCACGAGCAACACGTTAGGCACATCCGGTCTGTCTCCAGTCTCCGCCCAGCGAAAGAAATCCTGTCCTGCAAGCTCCAACGCTCTGTCAGTCCGTGTTCCACCCTGAATGTGAGGTAAGCTCCTTATTTTATTTTTCAGAGCGTTGATATTTTGTGAGTCTGTGAACCTAAAATTAAAGTGGAAAATAAATTTTATAAGACATGTTTTATGTCCAAACGTTGTCTTTCCAATGGGTGTGATTTTGCTTCTTATGGGATACTAACGTGGTGCCGGATCTTTCAACCAACTCTGTGATAAAAGCAAACGCGATTTACTTTCAACAACCGATTGAAAATCGCAATACATTTTCCATTGTAAGTGACTGACATTTCTCTTTGTCAGGTAATGTTGATTTATGTCTAGCTGCCAACCTGTAAACAGTGTGTGCTTCCCAACTGTACAAAAGTATTGCCATGTGTGAACCGGGTTCTGATACTTGCAGTCTTTGAGCAAGGCTTTGTAAGAAATTGAGCGCCTTTTGATAATCAAATGGTTTGATGCTGTTTGAGGAGTCCAGGATTACTCCAACATCTAAATGCTCCTTGCACGGACGAGGTGGTGGAGGAGGGCCTGAGGGGAGAACAGAAGTTAACATGAAGGTTAATTTTGTTCTAAACCAAGTGGCTTCTTCAGCTGAAAGTAGAGTCTAAATTGAGTGAGTATTCACTCTGTAAAAAGTGATTAAAATTTTAGCCGTCAACTGTTTTCGAGGTTACGGAAAACTTTTAACGGATGATTAAGTGTCAAGCGTCAAAATGATAAAATTTTATCCGTCAACGTAACAATGGAGCCGTTTGATCCGAATGGTTTTATAGAGGCTACGTTATTAAGGAATTCTATGTTTTGCTATAAAAAACTGCACTAGAAATACAACTAAACAGCTTTAATCGTACACTAAATGCCCCTATAGAGCACAAAGCATACGATTTTAAGGGATTTTTTCAAAGAAAGAACAAACCTTAACAAGTTTTTAGCGATTAGTCTCCAAAAGCCAGAGTGAACAACTTGAACATATTTGCGCAATTTTTTCAAGTTGCAACCCATTTAAACCTGATGGTTGAAAGAGTTAATCAAATAGATTGAATAGATTGATTCTCCCAGCTCCCCGGTTGTTTTCCACCTTGCGTTATGTCATCTTTTTATGTACATTTTACTCTGTTTAAGTATCCTTTGATTTATATATTTATTTATCTTATAATAGGAACACTTAAATTAACGGGAATTGAAGGGGAAAATTACTTCCCAACAAGGGAAATTAACGCGAAAGAGGAGGTAAAATTTCAAAATGAGGAAGATAAACGCGATTAACACAAAGAAACACTTTAGGGTCTCAACTGGAACAAATTTATTTCCAACTGAATATAAAAATCAGGAACTAAACAGGTCTACATGTGTGTGAAGCAATTTCTTTATAAACAATGTGCGTTAAATTTCAGACAATGTGCGTTAAATTCTGCCTAAATGTAGGAAAGATATTGTTTTGTGGGTGTCAAGAATGTCTGGACTGTATCCATGATTTGGGATTAAAATGATGGAAATTAAGGTCGCGGAAAATAACGCTCCATTTAATTAACAACGCGGAAATTAACGCTCACAAAAGTTAACGCGACTTAAATTTACTTAACACGAATTTTTAAAATTCGAGTTCATTTCATGGAGCGTTAATTTCCTATAATAAGGTATCCAGGCAAAAAAAAATCAGTAATATGCGACCTACAATTCTGTGTGTTGCAGCTCTCCGTTTTAGTACTCGGTCCTGGGCATTTCTTGCCGTTGCCAGAAGGTGGTGGATTGGTACAGGTTCGTTTCCTCACTCGCACGCCACCACCACAAGTCTTGTCACAAGGACCAGGATTACTCCAGGGAGACCAGTTACCATCCACACCTGGATTAAAACAAACAGGCAAACCAAAACCAGTTATAACAAACAGTGGGATCGCTAAAACAAGAAGTTCAGGTTTGGAAGGATTCCCAAAGTATATGGACCACCAGCTTGGGTGACCCACTTTCTTTGATCTTTCCAATGATGAAACTGAACGTTTGTTAACAAATTAATCGATAGTCTGCGTAGCAAGCGTTTCCGTAAGTTTTTTCGCCCGTTCAAAGCATTTTTCGCTTTTTGGCCGCACGAAAATTGGGACGAGCGCACTTTTTTGCACTCGCTCCATTGCCTAGTACAACCACAGTTGATTTTGTTGTAAAGTACTTTAACTATCAGTAGCCTGCGATTTTTAGTAGTATGGGGTGCCTTTGAGAAACGTCGCTTTTCAATGAGCTTGACTAAACGATACATGTGTGCGCTGCGAAAATAGTTATGGCTTATGCTGGTACAAGCCCAGTGAAGAGGTCGTCGCCTGTACTAAATAAAGTACTTTAAAATCGTTATATGAACAAAAATTTTTATCAATCCCATCGCGCAAAGTAGGAATGTGAAAGTGAGACTTCATACCAACCACTGCCTTCTTACGGAAATTAATTTGTTATAAAGAAGGGCCTGTCTTAACAGAATCGTTATCATTAATTGAAATTTATATTAAAAGACTAACGATTGTATAAAGGCCTATAAGAAGACATTAATGGCTGTGTTACCGCATTTCTGAGGATTGCACGTTTTCGATTGCTTGTCAGGTCCAAGGTTCTGTTCCTTGCACGTTTTTCCATCGCCGCTTGGTTTTGGATTCACGCATGCTCTGAATCTCCAAGTGACTCCTCCCCCACAAGTCACTGAACAATCAGACCACTTGCTCCACGAGGAATATCCCCCATCCGTACCTGTGAAAAAAATTGAAAATGATTAAACCTTAGCACTGGCCCTCTTGATTCAGTGTAGGGCGGTTAAGTAATGACAGCTACTATGCAGTACTTTTCTGTAGCACTGTTTATCATGTTGTACAAGGCAACAGGTTAGGTACCAAGCTACCAGAAAAGATATTATCATGGCCTTCATTTTCACCAGTAACCTACAAGTATCACAAAGGAAAACGGGAAATAAGAACCCTGAAAAGAGACACAGCAGAGCTAAGACGCTATCCAGAGGAAAGGCATATGTACCGCGTAGAACGAATTTTTTAAAGGAAATAAAACTAACTGGAAAACTGCTCGGAGAAACTATTTCGCGACAGCTATTGCACTTTATTTATTTATTTTTTATTGCGGTGTTCGGCAAAATTACCGTAAAAGCCTTTCTTCACACTTATTTTGGAACCATCCTTAGGTAGTATAAAAGAAATGATTTCTGTTACATAGATACGTCCTGAAGAGCCAACACTACCAACCAAACAAACATTTATAATTTAACTGAGACTGGTTTTGCAATTATAAGTTCCTCACTTACTAAATTATATATCTCCGTAAAAGCTTTCCAAGTGTTGGATGTAGGTTACCGATACGTATAGCTGAACAAACCACTCGGGCCTAGCCAATTCAGGAAACTCTTACTGAATGTCAAACTCGGGCTACAGGCCACCCAGTCTCTGTATCATGAACCGAGTGACACTCTTCCTCCTCCCCCCCCCCCCCCCCCAAATCCCACAGGATACCACTGTTAGTAAATCGATCTTAAAAACACGACGATCACCTTCGATCACAAGGACAAGGACCTTCACATCACTCAATTCAGACGAAGTATCCTGTGAAGGAACGCCAGAGTCATGGGGTAGTTCGGTTGTCAGGGAAGACTTTCATTGTTAATTCCACCAAGGCCCGTGAATTTTTGTTTTTCGACTTGTTAAGTTGAACGTCTTGAGAGAGGGCCTGGGCTGCTCCTCCGGGAGAGGTCGGTGTTTGTTGAACGGAGTTGGGAGGTACGAATTAAGGAGCTTGTGGAGTCCGACAAGTGAGAAATATCATCGTAATCATAAGCGCTCCACACAGCAACGGAAGCAGCGCCATGAAAATCTTTGCCAGGGTTTGCGAAAGAATGATCGGACTTGCCAATTTTACATCTTGGACAGCGTATAGCACGTCCCGTGACGAAACAGACCAATGAACAAGGAGCGAATAAAATGAGCAACATCTTTGCCGATGAAGCTACAATGAACAATGAATGGTATGTTCATGTAATGGAGTTAACTCCAGTTTACGCAAAAATTGAATCCTTATCATCTGTTTGTACTTTTTACTACTACAACCAAAGCTGATTTTTATCCTATGGTACTTTTAATGTTCAGTAGCTTACGGCTTCGTAGTATGGGGTTCCTGTGGGAAATGTCGATTTTTGATGAGCTGGGCTGAAATAAATGTGCGCTTTACGAAGTGAAAAGGTCCTGTAAAGCGTCGCGAATGATACGGAGACCTCAAAATAATGATCCCGCTAAAAAAGTAGAATGGTGGGGAGTTTCAATGATTGGAAAGTGAAAAATAAGATGACAAAAATCAAATAAATAAATAAATGATAAATAAAAATTTCTTATTAACCAGTGAGATGAATGGAGCACTCGGAAAATTGTTATACGAGAGAAAAATTACTATCACTGATATCGCGCAACGAAGGCTTTTGAGAGAAATCAATATATTTCAAGCAGCATCTATGTAAAACTGTCTCGATTATCAATTTCACCATCATCTGAAATTTATATTTAAAAGAGACTAACGATTTTATAAAGGCCAATAAGAGTCATTAATAGCTGTGTTACCGCATTTCTGAGGATTGCATGTTTTCGATTGCTTGTCAGGTCCAAGGTTCTGTTCCTTGCACGTCTTTCCATCACCGCTCGGTTTTGGATTCACGCATGCTCTGGTTCTCCACGTGACACCTCCTCCACACGTAACTGAACAATCAGACCACTTGTTCCACGAGGAATATCCCCCATCGGTACCTATGAAGAAACTTGAACATGGAACTTCGCACTGGCATTCCTGAGTGACTGATTCGTCAGTGTAGAGTGGTTTTAGTTTAAGTAGTGAAAGCTACTTTGCAGTGCTTTCCTGTAGCACTGTCTATATAATCACTGAACAAGGTAGTTCTTACTTTTTTTACCTTTGGGTAAAATCCTAAAGTGTAACTCATTCTTATAAATGAGAGTTACTGAAAAATACTTTCCTTTAACACTGTCTATTATGCTGTACAAGGTACTTCTGACGTTTAAGTTTATGGGTGAAGTCTTATCATGAAGTGTGTCCACTCAGATGAAATAAAATGAGCAGTACTTTGCTATGTCCCATTCGTTTGAAAATTTTTGCGCTCTTCTCACGCTGTACTACTAAGCGATTTTTGCGGTTAGGAGACAACTTAAAACCAGTTACTATAAAAAGAAAGCTCCAGAAAAAAATCTTCACTGAGTTGCACTCTCGACGAATGTGGCAACACTGCAACGAAATTTGTACTTTTTCCCAAAAGGTGCCGATTCTGAAACGAAAATTGACTTTTCCTTTTGTTTTCCGGGTTTTACCCCTTTTGGGTACCAGGATCATTATAACAACGACCTTTTTAGATCTATCAGTTGCAAGCCACACATTTAGCACCTCGGTCACTTTCATATGAAAGTCCCCTTTCCTGGGGGCTTACAATACCACTTTTTAAAATTTCCACAACAGTTCATCACAAGAAACTCACCGCATTTCTGAGTATTGCACGCCTGGGACTCTTTGGCAGGTCCAAGGTTCTGTTCCGTGCACGTTTTTCCTTTTCCTTTTGGTGATGGATTGGTACAAGTTCTAGAATGCCAGCGGACACCACCACCGCATGTTGCAGAACATGCAGACCACTTACTCCACGCAGTGTATCCTCCATCGATACCTGAATATAACCAAAAGCAATTATGTTAAGAGAGGATACGCAGTCACCACAAGCCTGCGAATGCAACCCCCTCTCTTTGCTACCCGCCGCTGAGGGCGTTTGCGCAATTGTCTTCCAGCTCTGTTGTAAATACTAGAACGGAGTCGTTTGAAATGATTGTGTTAGTTTTGTATTTTCGTCTCCTGTGATCTGTAATTGGTCATAAATACACAGAATACGTATTAAGCGTGCTTTAATCAGTCACATTAGATTAACAATACTGGATTTTCCATTTGGGTAACAACTACAGCAACTGTCGATCAACAATAATTTCCTCTTTCTCCTAATATATATGAAATAGTGGGTATATCACAAGAAAAAACAAACAATGAACGAAACAAAAATACTTACTGCATGTAACCTCACGAATTTTGTCCAGCTCTTTCTCTAGAGCGTCAAAACTCGCAGCATTTACGACGCGATCAGGACTTCCAGCGATCGCTTCAAGTTCTTCTGTCTTAATCTGCTTTCCAATTCCAACGGCAATTCGATGGACACCTTTAGCCTGAGTATAGAAACGAAGTGTCAAGAACAAAAATACCTAAATAAAGCTTGTCACTGTTTTCACCGCATTTTTGTTTCATGTATCTCTCCAGGGAGGAAATGGCATTATAATTTAATTTGTTGGGTTAGATCTCAGTCTAGTGAAAAAAAAATCATTTTTCCTCTGCTTTGCAACAATTTCATGGTAAGTATTTCACAAGAAGGTTTTACTAATACTGATTTTTTACTTGCTGGTGTTATCTGAATGATTCAATAACGATTATTACACTCAGTGTTGTCTTACGTGAAGTCACGGTACCAATTTCTAAACCTGGGTACTGGGGAGAACCGGGCTTCGAGCCAACCGACCATCCAGTCTTTTGGTCAGACTTATCATGAAGCATTAACTCATCGCCCCTCTACTTAATTATAACCTTATATACGACTCGGATACAAAAAAGCATTATCGATTACGAAGGTAATAGTGGTAAAATCTTATCAGAATTAGCTCTTACCACGAGTGGAGGGAGAACTTGACTGTATGGCTTCGACTTCTTGTGTGTTGCACCGTCAGTAAACACGATCATGACATTGGGCGAATCCGGCCGGTCTCCATTCTTTGTGTTAAATACCTCCTTATTGACCACCTCCAGTGCTATGTCAGTGCGTGTGGGGTTACCCAGCTTGTCCTTGGCTTTCATTTCATCCAGGAGACCATTAAGTCCTTTCTGACTTTGATATTTCGCGTCGTCAAAGCTCGCGCGAACCTGCGCTTTGTTATGATATGTAACTATTGAAATGCGAGTCTTATCAGGACCTACGTGGTACTTTGATATGAGAGTACGGACTGATTCTATCATGGTGTCATAGTTGTCTGCTCCAACACTCTTTGTCTGATCAATTACAATGCTTAAGTCCAGTGGTGGATTCTCGCAGTCGGAAGCAGCTGAAATTTAAACAATAACAACATCAATTCTTCTTCTTTGACTACAATGAGTAACTACGTGAAAAATTTTCAAGAACTCAAATGAGAGCCAGTGTTTCAGCAGTATGTCAGCAAACATCGAGTTACAGAGAAACATATTGCATTTGCGTTAGATAGCATGGATAAAAGTGGATAAGGGAAGCTAACAGAAGCTATTTGGATATACAAACTTAAAAGTCACTTTAAAACTTGAAGGTTAAGGTACCATGGTTACTGTGAATTCAAAAACATGTTATTTTGGGTGACTCTGTATCATTCTTTGTTGCAGTGGGTTGACACGTCTGACTCGACCATATCAACCTATTTTAAGAACCACTGTGAAAAACAAAAGCCCTTTTTGCGTTAATGGTGAGCTAAAATGAATGGTCCAGTTTTTCTTCTGATTATTATTAAACTACACTCGTGCACTACAATGCACGGATGGCAAAAAAAAAAGTTGATTGCATCTTTTCGACGTTCGAAACAATTTCAAGATCTGCACCAGTATTTTGGTACAACACGACGACAAAATATAATCCTATTTTTTCCGTTCTCGTCATGTCTTCCTCGTGAAGTTTCAGAAGAATTTCATGCATGAGAGAAAGTAATAAAGAGGAGCAGGGTGCAGAGGGAGGGAAATCTACAGGAGGCGGAAAAAATACGGATGAGAAGCGGAAGAATGGGCAAATTTTTGGTTACATTGCGTAATCTTTCCAACAAAGAAAAAGCGCAGCAAGGCTTGTGTCCAGGGCGTCGACCGGTGTTAAATATACGGGAAGAAGGGAAGCTTATTCCCCTGCCCCATAATCCCGCGTCACACCCTACTAATTGTTGTCATAATTGTTGTAATGTTTTGGCAAATAAAAAAAAACAATCAGCAAAACTCCCATCTACATTCTCCTTTGCTTTACTTCTTTTTTCGTACATTGTCATAACTACCACTCACCTCGGGTGAGCGCTAAATGTACAACAAACGTGCACAGCCACAAGTAAATCATATTCCTGCGAAGAGCTTGTCTCTGACAATAAGATAAAATGAGATTAATAATACTGAATAATAACAATAATAACATATAATATTAATAGTTATTATAATAAGAATCTTTTATTAGGAAGCTGTCATCACAAATGTGGTTTTCGTCTTACGGTATTGGTCTTTCATTCTATTGGCGATGTTTTAGAAGAAGCCGAATTCAAAAGTTGTTTGGGGCCTACAAACAAGGGTTAGACCAAGGAATACATTTTGTCCCATTTTAATTTTATGGGGGTATGGGAGGGACACACACTAACCACAAGAAGCCCACCTGGCCGGAGCTTAACCCAGTTCCTTCAGCAAGAAGCCGACTAAGAGTGTTGTTACTCCCCTTTCCTCCCCCCCCCCTCTTCCCTTGATAGGATTCTAGTCCATTGCGGGGCTACTCCCCCAGCATTTTGTTTCCGGTGTCCATTTTCACTCCTGTGTGGAGAGAAACACCGTGGAGGGAAGTGTCTTGGCAGAGACCAGGCTTCGGATTTTAGCATGACCTTCCTTACAAAGCTTTTCTTCTGATTCTCCTTTATTTGCTGCCGCAAATAGTCAGTCCAGCGGTCTTGGTGAAATCGAAACTGGACTATTATTATATACAATTCTGCGCGATTTTTAATTTAGCGCTACATTCTCTGGGGACCAATTCATAAATACAGCGCCAGCAGAAAATTATTTTAGCGCCAAAACTGACTTTCGTATTGATTCGTTCCCATTGATTTTCAGCTAAAAAGAAAAAAGCCTCATATAGACACGGCCTTAGAGCAAACAGTTAAGTCTTTTAAAGGCCACAGTAGAAACATCTGTAGTGAGAAATACGAGAAATTTGCCGAAATTCGCGTCGGTACCTCACTAACGACAGGCCTGGATCTCATTTATTAAATTAGAACTAGATTATTAAATGAACGGTTTTTCAATTTTTGCTTCTTTTTTCAAATTGAATGGAATTTTCCTCTCCATTCAATTTGGCTAAAAACAGCATAATAATATTGAAGCTGTCTGATTCAGTTCAACCTGAGGGAGCTTGCAGGGTACAAATAGTCTACAGGAGTTTGTTTTGGCAGAGCTTTTGTGGACGTTCGTTTTGGCGCGAAGCGGAGCTTTGGGTGTCACTTCCCATGGGACCTGAAAACAACACGTTCAGTTAACTAACCGCGTAGATATTGAAACCTACAACAGAAAATTATTTTGGCGCTAAACCAATTTTCGCCTCCACGTTCCTACAGACGTTTTGATGTCATTCTCCAAGTATCGAAACGGAGCTAATATAGACACGACCTTAGAGCAAACAGTTCCCGCCAAAATTCAGTCAACTGCTTAAGACTGTCTACGAATAATAAAGTGATAGTCTAGGTGTATATGACTGAAAGAACACTTCTTTTAAATTTCCTAATTCTTCTAACTTAGTCAGTTTTTCACAATCTTCATGGATACCTATACAGTATATAACTGTCCTTTTCGTATAACGGTTACTTACAAGCAAATTGGCATTCGACCTGTTTCAATTTCTTCTCCCTCAAGAAGATCAGGCTAAATTCTATACAAGGAATGCTTCGAATCAATTCACGTATGCCGCTTTTGAATTCAACCCATTTTTCTAGCTGTGTTATTTAAACTTGCTTTGACTGAACTGATAAAAAATCCCCTGCAGCCAAACAGTAGTTTCAGTCTCAATTTTGCAAAAAACTTCTGTTGTTAAATTTCCCATGCCATTTCACTTGTCTCAAAAATTATCTTAAAATATCAGTTCTCTACTCACAGAACGTTGGTTTATCGCAACCGACGTGTGCCAAGCTGATCCAAGTGTCTCCTCAGAAATACCTTTTGAGAGTAAAGTACACCCTTTATAGAATGTCTTTATAGCTGATTCGACATGTATGTAAATTGCATTGTATTCCATCTCCATTCTTAGTAAAATAAGTATTGTTTGTCCTTTACTTTGTATTCGGATCTTTTTGGCATATAAGTTGTAGCTGAACAAAGGACTTATTTAAAAGTATTCAATTTAGAATTCAATACCCACATAGGCAATTGAATCTCATTAGTAGCTCAATAAAAAAAGCTATTCATCTTTTAGTGTCAGGTCGTTTCCAAAATGACTTTCCGATAATTGCTTATCGTACAAATAAGTGGCTAAACAGAACCTACTCATCCTAAAGAAAGTCTTAATTAACGATAAGACTTTTGTCGTTTTGGGTCAAACCTAAAAGGAGAAAGATTTTTAGGAGATTTATATTTTTAAGGTTTTATCCTCTGAGTCATAAAAAGCTCATGGGATTGATCTGCACGGAAGACGAAGAAATTCTTGGATTAGTTAAGCTTTGTATTACTTTAGGTAGCCTATAAACATAAAACATATTTCCATCAACAATCATATTTTAGTTAATCCATATAAATCCACGCTTAATCTAGTGTGCGACAAGCATTCTACAACCATGACATTTAAGCCCCGGGAAATAAATGCCAGGGTACAATATTGGTCATTTAACGGCTGGCTTGTTTCGCTACGTGATTGTTAGTTCTTGTTACCAATCAACTAGGAATTATTGTTCCGTGGATACTAATTGCTGTAATAACGACGGCCCTCGGAGTTTGGAAGAATTCGAAAGTACATGAGCAAACCCTCGCCTGCAGCACAGGTGTATAGTTTAACTTTCGAATTCTCCCAGACTTGCATGTTTGTACCAGGTTATGCGAGCACACGCACTACTTCGGGCATCCGCAATTGCCCTACAGAGGTGAATGAGTCGATGTATCACACGCAACCCAAGCGTAATGTAAGAGGATTGGGACTGACAAGTGTAATCAATAAACAAACGAGAAAATAAATCGCTAACTGTAGTTGACAAAACGTTACCTGGTGTTGGTTTTGGTCTTTGTATGGTGTTTCTCCGCAATATGAACGAATTCACTTACCCTACAGAAATGACCTAAAATCGCTGGAATTGTGAATAAAGAAAATGAAGCCCAAAAAAACGGGGGTAGACGTTTCGAGAAAGATGATCGTCCAGTTGTCTACGTTTCAACAGAAATATTCATCTCTGTTAGCACAGCAAATTTTAATTTTCAGGTGAAAATGTAACTGACATAATACATCATTCCAGAGAGAAGTTTAATTGCAAAAAGATACACTGCAAGCAGTCAATTTTTATCTCAACGAAAGTGGAAGTCGAAGAGAAACACGCGCGCGCGCGTGCGTAATTCGCCTACCACTGCCTGACAACTTCCCGCGCGTACTTGCGTGTTCGCACATGTCTTCTCTAGGAGATAGTTACGTTCAGCAAGGGTAAGAAAAAAATATACTTCTTAGTTTTACTTTGTCTTAAATACTTTTGGACTTTATATTAAGAAATATATAGCTCAGTTTAATATTATTTCTTAAATAACGGCTATTTATTTAAACAGCTTTTTCCAAGAAGTTTCATTAATTAAGCCAAGCTTAAGCTAGTAAAAGAAATTTGGTCAAACAGATCGAAATCTTTATTCTCCTAACTAGAGACTGGCATGTAGTCATGAAGGCAGTTATGAGAAGGAACCATTTCCTAGCTGATGGATTCTTTTTATTTACTAGCTTCTAAGCCTGAAAATATTTTGGTTGGAGACAAACAACGATTCGTTAGTTTGATTCATTTCTTCCTACGGCAAAACTACGACCAACTACTATAGTAATTTAAACTTTGAATCTACAGATAAAATCATTAAAGTGGCCTTTCAAAAGAGTTATTAGGCAGTGCGTTCCTCAAGTGAAACCATTCAATTGAAAACTTTTGAGCAAAACGTTCCTGCGATTGTTGTTATTATTGCTTTCCGTTAACCTCAACTTGCCGTGAGAAAAAATGTGCTGAAATATTTGTTCTCATACATTATCTATTCCTCAAAACCCAGTTTTCCTGGAGATTCGCTCAAAAAAAGCTGTTTACTCCTCGGGACAAACATCCAAGCTTATTTTCACGCCAAACTGAGCTTATTGTCAAAAACAAGACGTGGGAATTTGGAATCGATATCAGAAAAGCTACAACGGATTTCGATATTTTAGTTGACGCTAACCTAGTAATTAAGGCTATTAGTAAATTCTTCGTAAAGTTATTCTATAATTAAATTATGTTGACTTAAAGTTCCTCTTTTGGAGTTGCCTGTTCTTCTGTGGTAGAATCTTGTTGATTTGACTCCACTTGATCTTCTATTAGGTCCTCGATCCTGGCCAGTTCATTTTCTATAATACCCTGAGCCTAAAAAGGAAACAATGAAGAGCTTTTGTTTATCCGTCTGCAGCGCAGAAACTTGTGTTGAATTATTCCAGAGACATTTTTTTTACTCGGGCAATTGCGCACATGCGCATTAAGTTGGGTTTTTTGGAGGCGAAGCAACAACCTGGTTACCAGATCCTCTCTTCTTCCCTGAGAAGGAGGTTGGCGGAACCAATGTATGAATGCGTTGAGAGTTTAACAGTGGTTTAAGGATGAGAATTTTTTGGTTAAAAGCAAACTGAGAAGAGGATAGATCAGTGACGTTGAAACTGCTGAATTACCATTTATTTTGTCGAGAAGATTTGAAGACGTAACTTGGGTCATTTAGTCTGGCGTTCGGGATAATCGCGGTCAGAATTTGAGTAAATTAAGTGAAGTATTTGACCAATAATTAAACCACTTTCATCCTTCGAGACATCAGATGTTCGCGATTGTCAAGTTTTAAAGGCAAAAATTTGCTTACTTTAAGGCAACCTGTTCACACAAAATGATTCTTTAAGATTCTTCACCATTCAACTTACCGTATCTCCTTCTTTCAGCACTTCGATATCAAGCGTTGAGAGTTCTCCATCGTTATCCTGGTCTAATGCCTCAAATATCTGCAATCAAACACTCCATTGCTTTTCAGCTCCGTGTGCGTACCAGAAGAATTGAGCCGTGCTATCTGATTGGTTGCCTAAGCGGTCCAGAATTTTTCGAACCGGCGCATATAGATTGGGACATATTGAGGAGGACAGTGCCCAAGGCTCAAAGATTGTCCGAAAACTGTGAAATTTTGAGGACAATCTTTCAGGCAAGCAAAGGCATTATCCTACGATATACAAGCCAGAAAGGGGTTTATTTACTATACATAACCCTCCGATTATAAATTTCTACAACGCGCGTGCTTTATTGTGGTTAACAGAAAACTGACAGTCTGGGGTTCAGTCAGGGTGAGATCGAGTGCGGCATTTGCGGATTACCTCAATGAAAAAACTATTCGCACATAAAACTTCCAGTAGCACGGCAAAAGTGGCGCCCTGGGGATCGCTCTTTTAAGTTTCGTACGGGGAGTTTGGGGGGGGGGGGGTGAGGGGGGCTCCGCCCCTAGGCTGAAACCTTACTCTTTAATATACTTATTTTCACTTATCGAAATGGTAACCCTTCCATATACCTGGAACAAAAGTTGCACATTTTTATACCTTAAAAACAAACAAACAAACAAAGAAAAACAGAAGATCATCGTGGAAATTTAGTCGCTCGTTATTTTTTGCGTAATGATTTCTGCCAAAACTTTGCAAAAATTTGTGGTACTCAGACTTAGCTGATCTCTCTTTTACTTTAAGGTGCATTTCGGGGACTTTTTGACATACTTAGAACGGTAAATTTCCCTACCCCTTTCGTACACCGAAAGCGCAGAAAGGCACCCCTTTCTGGCGGAGCCTCCCGTCTAGCCAACTATATAGCCTGTTCCAGGCTTTAAGATAGTGGGGAAAGCGCGATTTTAGAAAACTGCCGTCCCTACAGTCTGAGAGCCTGGAACAGGCTACCCACTGTAGGGATTAGCCTGCCGTCCCTACAGTCTGAGAACCTTGAACAGGCTACCCACTGTAGGGATTATCCTCCGGGGATGGAGCACAATATTTGGCCACGGAACCAATGTTCCTATTGTATGCAGGTTAGACATCTGAAAAGCTTTTGCAAACATGATCATTTACAAATCGTTTCCTCGTTGTTTTATTTAATACAAACGAAGAGTAGTTTAACCACAAATTTACGGTCGAAGCGGCGCAACACCGCTCCAGCACAATAAACAAAAGGCCTATCCAATATGATTTTCGTGCTTGCACATGAACTATCTGGCGTAGTGAAGACACAGCCTTATATAGTTTGATATCGGCAAAATATTGAACACTTGGTCCCCATTTCACGAGAACAAGCCCTCTAAACTCCCCTAAGCTGGCACATTAGGCTCTCATACGCCAATTGCTGAAAAACCCTACATTCCCAACAAAAGAAAGTCAACGAAATACGTGAATGCGATTGTAAACTTCCCATTCCTAGCTTGCAAAACTCTTAATGAGACAGCTCAAATTTTCCCTGGACTATTTGAATAGCAGGAATCAGAGGGCATACAATCACTTGAAAAAAGTGGTTTCATTTGATAACATTTAACTTCTTAGCAGCAGATGATAACTGTTCATTCCACACAAAAGGTTGATCACTAACAACTGCAGGATCCTGTAGGAAACAAACGAGGAAGACAATGAAAGAGCCACAAACCTTCTGGGACCACAAGTACGGATCTGTTAAAACCTTTCCACTCAAAAAAGCCCAAGTTGATAGTTTTAAACTGGCAAACAAGGAAAATAAATATACCCCACCCCACTTGCTCAAATTCACGAGTCCATCTTTTTCACTCACCCACTTATTTCCTGTGCACTAGACCTTTGCGATCCAATGTCGATTGAAGCTCATCAGTGGTAAACTAGTTCCACACATTCAAGTCTTGACATAAAATTTTCTTTCACGTTTTCCAGTAATGAGTTGTTTAAAGCAGAGGTAATTCTTTACATTCTGAGTAGCCAGGGTGCGAAAAGGAAGGGAAGGAGGGTAGGGAGTCTTCAGGTCCTGAAGCCACAACATTTTTGCAGTAGAGCATAAAACCCAAGGCCTTTATCGACATGAAGCCTGGACAAAAATGCTGATTCTGGCTAAATGTCAACCTCGTCCCCAGGGTCTTCTCCTCGTTCAAAATGGCGGTCGGAGAAACCCCTGGCCAAGGCTGCCAAAATGGCTCCAAAAGTTCGTTAGAATTTCGTCACACAAACGCGATGAAACGTCTTCGTTTTGTTTGAATAACGGTTTCCGATTGCAGAGAACAAAGACGGCCGCCAGACGCTGGAAACAACCTCCGAAATAGCTATTTCATCATGTGTCACGTGACAAAATACTCCACGATTCGTGGAGTATTTCAGCAGCCTTGGCCAGGGGTTTCTCCGACCGCCATTTTGAACGAGGAGAAGATCCTGGGGACGAGGTTGGCTAAATGTAGCCCTGGGGTGAAGCGATGGCATCCTCATTCCTAGATCCCTGGTTTTTCCATCTTGGGTCCCTTGAGTCCAGCATTGTTTAGCCTGGAGCCCTGAAGCCCAAATGTAAATTCCTTCGCCAATCGGGACCCTGAGAAGTGGGCACAGGCTGTCTGAGGCTGTCCCACAGACTCGAGAGAGTAAAACTATGTACACACTATTTTCTGCACAAAAACGAGCACTCACCAAAATTTCAAGAAAGAAAAAAGATTTTAATGAAAGCAATGTTGAACATCGCTTTCAAAGCTCGGCAGTGCAGGTACAGTGTATGGTTACTTCACACAGTGTTCCCCATATTCCTGCATTTCCTTTTTGGGGGGTTGGGGGGGGGGGGCTTGAGTCCTTTGCTCTAGACTTTCAACCTATACCACCGATGTACCAACTGAACTATATTTTAGCCATTGGATATCGCTTACCTGCTTTATCAGCTCTTCAAACTCCTTGAATGTCAGGTTTCCCCCAGCGACAAGTGTTCCAAGATGAACTCTTTGAAGACAAAAGGCGATTTTAACAGGACATCAGGCAATCCTATAGGCTCTTGTAGGATTATTTAGCAACCTACATGATTCTACAGGATTCTATTCCTGGTAGCTTTCATATTGACATTCATTTACTAAAATTCTGTCTACAGACTCAAAAGTTATACATGTACCTACCTTCCTGACTTGGTGTTTAATAGAATCACAAATGGGAATGATAATAGCTAAACTTAATAGCTGGGTGACTATTCTGAACTACAAAGCACTTGTTAATATTCCACAACTCACATGAGATCCGGTGGTCCCTGATTACTTGTTTCCTCTTGTAGAGAAGAAAAGTTAAACTTGTCTAAAGTTTGGTTGGGTTCCATGTCACAGTCCTGTGGAATGAAGTCTGCTCTGTGTTTCCACCAAACATTAACCGCTATGTTACGGTCATAAGACCGGACTTGGTGATACCTGTTCACAACAACAATTTACTGTCAGAATATTAACAAATATGGTACGGTAAACTGAATCACCTTCGGGCACCTTGTTGTTACATGTAAGGTACATGTAGGTAAGGTACGTAGCTAGGTTAAGTCGCACATGAGCCAATATAAGAGGCCCACACAGCTCGAGCTTCACTTGGTTTCCATGGCATGAAGCAACTGAGAGTATTGTTACTCCCCCCTGGATGGGATGCTAGTCCATCGCAGGATTACTCCCAGCAGTATTAATACACCTGGGTGGAGAGAGACAATGTGGGGTAAAGTTTCGGTGTCTATTGAAACAGCCAGGGATCAGGCTTGGAACCACTGACTATTGGATCTGAAGTGTAATGAGCTAACCACTACACCACTGCACCCCCATCCATTATTTTTATTACTGTATATGTATGGCACTTTATGATTACCAGAAACCTTGGTAGTCCTTGTTTTGTCTCCACCTCATGCGCTACTTACTAGGATTTTGCAGTGTTTAATTAAATCAGTGTGCCAATAAGTTCTCATTACTCACCACTTGTAAGGATAAATAAACAGTCTCCTGGCTCCATTGTGACATTGTAGTATTCAACAACCTTTTAAACTGGGATACTTGACAAAATCAACCCTGAAACAATTACAGCATTGATAGTGCTGCAGCTAACAGTAGCAGGAGGTGCAGCCATTATGAAATAAAAAAAAGTCATTTATTTAATTGATCATTTGAAATTATAGAAAAAAAGAAAAAATAACCAGGAAATTATGCAAGATTGCAACAGATTGGGCCATTTTTTGACTTGATTTGGTTAAGGTCAAGATGCCTGTCATTATTGGGGGGAAAATCCCGGCCTTTGTGGGAAATGCCCTAAGGTCTCTTCTTTCTCATTCTAGAGAGTGTGTGTGCACAAGAGATGTGAAAGCATCCCACATCAGAGGGATCCCCCTCACAAAAATGTCCCCACATTAACTGTGACAGGTGACCCATGGGGTGAGTTGAGGTGCCAGTGTCCCCTAGCTGTGGAGTGAACCAACAAAGCAGGTATACCCTCAACAGAGGTATCCCCTTAACGCATGAAGATCTCCTTAGAAGGGTTGTCCCCTAGTTATGAGATGTGTCCCATTAGTAAATACCCTCTTGACTTATGAGAGGAGTTCAAAAGACTTTTAATGCAGATGTCCCTTTCCAGTATTTATTCTAAAGTGTGGTATCGAAGGAGCACCGCAACTGAAAACATAATGATGCACAAAATTTGTATGAGGACATCAATTGTGGCACACAAAATTTGACAAGAAGCCTGTGCTTCTATTACAAATTAAAAGGTTTTGCATTTGAATCAGCCTTTTCCACCTGTTCATATTAAACTGTTTTGCACTTGTTCTACAGTCCTGACGTAGTTACCAACATTGTTAACCTACCTTAAATTTGGAGAAACTTAAATGTACAATATCTCTTATCTTCAGTTGATGTTTCAGATGAAGGGGTGCCTGGAATAAAGCCCCAAGTGGCTTCTGATCAACTGCTAAATTCTCCTTCCAATTTTCTTTGTGCATGTTTGTAAATCAAAGGGAGAATTTGGCATTAGATCAGGAGTCACTTGAGGCCTTTTTCCATGCATCCCTTCAAATGTTACTGTTACACCTGACTAATTCACCATTAAATCTCAATTGGTGTATGAGATGTTCAAAAATCCTGGGCCACCTGTCATAAAAACTGGCCTCCAAACACCTCCCTAGAGAATCCACTGGGCCGTCATATGAGCCAGTATGTTGAATTAACCCAGTGCCTTTGTCAAAAGCAGAGGTAATCCATGATAGGATTTTCCCTTGTGTAAATGTTGCACTTACAAGAATACCTCATTTGTATGAATTATCTCATTACACGAATGCAAGGTGTTTCGTTACAGAAGGTTAACGTGTCCTAGGTTCCCCAAGAGGTGTCTCCTCACAAAAAAGTATGGTGGTTCCACTTACCCTCTGCTTATAGTGACTAAAAATTAAGATTTTGAAAATGCATCAATAACCATTTTATTAACCAAAAAACCCAACTGATCTGTTTGTTGTGCTACTCTCAGCTGCTTTTAGTGGGCGGCAGAAGCTCAAAATGCTGGAAAAAGACCTCTTTGTTAAAACCTTGGTTTTTTTATTAAATAAATACAAAAGAATATTCAAAGACATCTGTAAATCAAATAGAGATCCTAATTTACAAATTGACTTTCCTTTTCATCTGCATAAAATAAGAAAAACCTCCTTTTTTATCTGTAGGGTATAAAAAAATTAGCAATCAGAACCCAGACAATTCCACCAGAAAATTCAAACCCAAAATAGTCCCACATGGCTAATTTCAAACCCCCCAAAAAATTTGAGCCTCTCTGTCACTCTAATAAACCTGAATACCCCCCCCCCACCCCCCACCAAGGAGGGCCACTCATTCAGATATTACTTAGACAACAACTTACCGATCAACATCAACCCCTGAGTAACCACCAACAGGGAAATCAATAGGTACCTAGAAAAACAACAGAATTTCCTTTGGTTCTCACTCTTTTGGACTTGGAAGAACTGTTTGACGATTAAATGGATTTTAAACCATATTTAAGGTCACAATTACCGGTTAGTATATAAAAATTCATGAAAGTGATGATACCGTACATGTACACTGTAACCATAACTGCACTAATTCAGATCAATTTAGGAAGCAAAATGACTGCTTAATGTACCTTGTTTTTGTACTTTTTGTAATCTATAAATAAAAGTTCTTTGGTTCCACTGAACAGACAGTTGATGTTATCCACATCATCGTTGTGCAAGACTTAAAGACTTGGTTCCACCACTGCTAAACCACATAACCTGATCAAAGAATAAAAAAATAAAAAAATAGGAATTTTTTCTTCATTAGAAATTGAATAAAAATAAAGCCATTTTTTGATAGTAAAATCTTTCCATGGAAGGTGGCTCGTGGGTAAAATTCCAAACTGGAGGAAACAGTTCACAATAATTAGCTACTCAGAGCATACAGAATTCCTTTAAATGTGTTACTGTTTATTTTATACCATGCAAGGTACAGGTTGTAACATTTGAGACTGTGGATTTACATGTAATTCTAAAGATCATTGAAAAGATCTCATATGGTGCTTTCTCATTTCTCCAAGAAGGCATTTAAGTGGGTCAAATATAACAAATGTTAAGTGATAACAGTAATAGAATCATTGTACTAATTGATTTAGTTACTAACCGTGTCAACTAACATGTCTTCTATAATGTCTTTACACAACAAAGGAGGAGGAAGAATGACATCTTTCCTGGAATAAAAAAAGATAGATAATTATGAAATCTTTATTAGCATTTCCTCCATGTAGGAACAGTAGGTGTATATATGTTTACCTAACTGAGAAACCATGGCAATATAATAACAATAATAATAATAACGATAATGCTTGCAAGCCTTGATTACATCCTCCACAACCGAAAAAATGAGCTGCTATTACTTCAAAAGGTTTTTATGAGGGTGTTTTTGACACAAGGAGGAAATACCTAACAGAATTAACATGAGATGAACTTTTCATTTATTTTATTTCTTTAGTTATAAATTACTTTTTTTGACAAATTGCTCGGTGAGACATTTTGTTGAAATGGCCATACTAGTCAAACAAATTTCTTTGATGTGCTTAATATATAATTGTTAAATATGATTTTTTCCAAGAAACAGTTTGAAATTTGATCATACAATATGGCTCCTTCCAGCATGAGAGCTATCTAAAGTTATTCTTGCCTGTAGTATACAGTTACAACGGTTTGGTTAAATTGCACAAATATTTGTGAAAGACGAAACCAGATACTGTACCAAAGGTGATTAATCAAAGACACAAAAAAGGCCATAGACAAAAGGCAGGTTTATTCCAGGGTTTATTCTAGAAATTGGCCAATGAGGGCCCAGTGGCACTACTAGGAGTATGTGTGTGAAAATCATGTGAAAGGCATGTGAAAAGTGTGTGAAAACTGGAACCATGTGAAATTCTGAGAGATTCACATGCATGTGAAGTTTTTGAGAGTTTCACATGCATGTGAACTTTTTGACAAGCATGTGAAATTTTGGTAATGCATGTGAAATATATTTTTCAGGCATGTGAACTTTTTGACAAGCATGTGAAATTTTGGTAATGCATGTGAAAATTTTTTTCATGCATGTGAAATTCATGTACTGCATGTGAATTTTATTTAACACGCATAAAACAATTTTTTCATGCATGTGAACTTTTTTCCATGCATCAGTGAAATTCACGTAGTGCATGTGAATTTTATTTCACACACATGAAACAGTTTTGTCATGCATGTGAACTTTTTGACCTACATGTGAAATTTGGATAAAGGATGTGAAACAATTTTTTACATGCGTGTGGACTTTTTTCCATGGAAACAATTTTTTTGTGCATGTAACAGTACATTTTAAATTTGTCATGCCTTTTAATTAAATTCAACTACACGGAATCTAGTACATTTATTGGTCAGTTAATTACAACTTATTACTTTATTGCAGCTTACTAATATATATGGTGAATAGAGCTGACAGCAGAGTTCATGTATGTCCATGAATTGTCATTAACTTTTAATTATTAAAAAAAAAACTAATTGTAAATTCAATACATATATAAACATAAAATTGAAAAGTGTGCAGTTTATAATATGCATTCTTTTTTGTTCGTTCAGCGCTCAGAAATTCTTGGTTTACTTTGTGGTGGACTTAACAGGACAATTTTATCAATTTTCTACCTAAATAATGGTTCTGTACACTTGCACCTGGATTTCACAAAACTTACAGAAGTTTCAAACATATTGCCCTGCATGTTTCAGATCAATTCTTGTTTGTGAGTATTGTATGCAACATATGCATTTTTGTACAAGTCCAAATTGTAAAATCCAAATGAACAAACTTACGGCTACAAAAAACTGGTAAAAAGAACTCTAATTATCCCTCTTGAGAAGCCACAGTACGTGGGGGATCTCATCATCTATTGCGGCGCTGCAGTTATTTAGCAGCCGATTTGGTATTTTATGCTGTCGAATAACTACAGTTTGGCTTCTCAAGGAGTTAACAAAATATTCTGCACGCTTACGTCATCTTCCTTAGTTTGCCATGTAAAAGAAAACTTGATGTTGACTACACTTTGACTGCCGATCTTTATTTTTTAAAATTCAGCGCAATCCTGGTTTAATAAACAGTTATTAAAATCCCAAGTGAAGCCAGAACGGGTCACGGCTAATGAAAGCATATACGGAATGAAGTGTTTACCGACTCACCAGACTGCTGCTTGTTTCAAGTTTTATCCATCAGGAAAATTTAAAGCCCCTACGAACAAACCTCTGCATAAACAATCTTCCTCTGTGCATTTTGCAACATTTACAAAACTCGGTATAATTGCAGCCCGGTAAAATTCGAAACTTCTGAATTACGAGCGCTGAAAGGACCTCTTATTCACCGTGCTCTCAAGTTACCGGCGTCATGGCCAACAGCATGCGATCAATTTCTATCGGACATGCAATGTTTCAAAATACTTCAAAGGTAAATCCTTTGTTTTCAAACATTCTTTCTTGTAAAGTACTTCGGTTTTCCTCAAAACATTTCTGTCCAACAGTGTTTTATACGTTTTGGAGCAAAACATATCATCAGGAGACCACACGTGATATGTAAGCTGATACTCGTGGAATGCCATTTCTGTTGACTTGACTCTATTCAATCGCATCGTTACTTTTGGCGGTCAACGGTCAACGGTTGAATCGTTGAGGTTGTGTTTTTGTTCGTATGTTTTTCATTTGCCTCAGAACGTTTTCAAGAAGACATTAAGAAACGAACCTATATGTGCTTAGAATGAAATGCAAACAACAATGCGGGATAAATGTGCTTAGAATGAACTGCAACAAACAGTAACATTTTGGAATGACAGATTTCGTGGAAAACGTTATGTTTACAGATTTTGAATGCCACCGCACTGAGACTTTGAACAATATCAACGTGAAATTGATTTCTGGATTTACCGGCATTTTGTGGACCTCTAAAGACGAAGAATGTGCGAATGTTCACGTGTTTCGGCCAGTGATCCAGCAGGGTATATTTCAACCGGAGTGAAAAAATATAATTTGCGTCTGAATTTTGTCGCCGCTCCAAGTGCTCGGTAAGTCCACTGATCAATATTTCTTTTTGCAACAAATTTAAGAGAAGCTTGTGTATTGTGCTTTTGATTCCTTGCTTCCCCCAAAATGTTTGTTGGCCAAACTGTATTTTTCTGAGGAAATAACCATGCACTGATGGGAGCTTTCGAACAACTGATTTGTCAAAAATGTTATGTTTGTTATGTGCCAAGTGAATTTATACATGTATGTGAGACGTATATTTCTGATCTGTTATACAACGTTTTAAACTATTTAACAAAACGGCACTTTTTGTGGGAAATAGAAGTACAACTTTGTATTCCTTTTAACTTAAACAATTTTACAGTGTAATTGTAAATGCAGTAAATTGTCACTTGACTGTAACTGTCTGCACGTGCTGTTTATCGACTCTATCAAGTTCCACAGCCTTGCTATTGCGCGCATTCGTGAGATATGTCTTAATAATAGTAAGAATTTGAGCAGTTAAGGGCCACACAAAGGCTGCTTATAACTGGCTTCAGTATTAAAATTTTTAAGTCAAATTATACCCAGGTGTTCTGCATGGTTCTGAGTTAGCTAGTTAATTATGACTAAGAGCAGTTAAAAAGAGTAGTCAAAAAGCACTTATGGGCAGTCTTTTAACAGGAAATACCAGTCATTCCTGAATGTCACCCTGAAATGACCTTTGACTGCAGTTTGACTGCTTCTTTTACTGCACTGAATTGCTAACTGCAGAATAGCTGCATTATGACTGTATTTTGAAGTCATACAACAGTCAAAATTTGAAAGAACTGCAGTCAAACTCCAACAGTCAAATAACAATCAATCTGCAGTTAAGCTACAGTGCCCACTGTGCCTAGGAGATCCCTGTACATGAACACAACACCCTAACATTAGTTAAGTGCAATCGATAAAAAATTGGCGTAAAATATAATTATATATAAAGATACAAATAATTATAGGCTTTTTTATAAGTAATAATTGTCTTAAAATGAAAAATTATAATATCAGGGCTTTAAAGTGTTGTCATTTTATGAATTAAAATGGCTATCTAATTGTTTATTAATAAATTATATTATAATGCTAACAGAACTTATATGCATAAACTAGCTAATAGGCATGCTAGAAAGTATAATAGTGTTTTTGCCATCCTTAAAGAGAACTGAGGCAATTAAGTCACTTCAGAACAGGACCTTTAACTGATGTTTTACTTTACTTAGTCACAGTATTAAAAGCAATTTGATCCATTAGGTGACTGTAACTTAAACTTAAGTTTGTTTTTGAGACAAGATGTATATGTGAGAGTTCTACCAAGTTTCACTTTACATGTTTTAAGTATAGTCGTCTTCTGTACATGTGCTTGCATAAATAATAATAGTGTAACAGAACAGTGCAGATTTTGAAGTGAATTAATTTTGTTTATGGAATTCTATGGCCAAATAATGCTTACGACATTCACAATTACAGGACCACGACCACTACATATATTAACCTACATGTGAAAATTATCGCAATGGAAATTAAGTGCTAACATGTGAAAATGTATTTGAAATTGCAAGTGAACTTAACTGCCATAATTCCTGATATATGTGCATGCAGTGAAACAGCTTGAGCTTGAGTAGGTGAAACATGTGTGTGAAGAAGCATGTGAAATTCAATTTCCATTCACTACAAATTTACACGTGAAACCTCATTTGAAGACGGCACATGAAAAAGTGTGTGAAACTGCTAGTGAACTTCTACTGCCATTCACTGTGAAGTTATATGTGAAACCTCATGTGAAGTACATGTGAAAATGTGTATGAAAGGGATTGAATTGTTTCACACTCTTTTCACATATCTTGTGTGAAGTACACATGAAAAAGCATGTGAAACTGAAAGTGAACTTCTACTGCAATTGATGTGAACTTATATGTGAAACCTCATGTGAAGTATATGTGAAAATGTGTGTGAAAGGGATTACATTGTTTCACACCCTTCTCACATAATTTTCACATATATTTCACTATGCTAAATTTCACACACATACGAAATATGTGCGTGAAATACATGTGAAAAGCAGTGAAAAACATGTGAAAAGTGTGTGAAAATGACACATTTTTCACACATTTTTTCACAGGATTTTTCACATACATACTCCTAGTAGTGTGGGCCCCCTTCTGTAATTTTTAGGGGACTTTTTCAAGAAAGGGGGCCCAAGAAAGGAGCGACTGAGAAGGATGGTTCTCATCGCTTGCAAACAGTGACTTTCCCTGATTTTTTTAAAATTATTATCATAACATATGCGAAGAAAAAAAATAACTCAGAAGCAACAAGCAAGTGCAGAATATCAACACAGAAACAAACAAAGAAGAGAAAAGCAATTGAGACAGTGAGAGGCTACAAATTTCGAAGTATAGAGCAGCAGTCATTCCAATCTTATCTTCAGTGATGTTTTCGAAGACTTTATTTCAGAAAATTAGTACTTACCCTTGGGCACAATTTTGTGCACCCCAGTTGACACGCCAAAGTAAATTTTAATTTACGTGACATTTTTTTTTTATTTGCAGAAATCCCACATAGCTGCGCTCCACAATAAGCCCTGTATTCATGACCCAAGCATAAGGATAAGCAAAGCCTAAGCACAAGGATGCGATAAGAAAGTTATTAGCCTAAGGTCACGTAGACAGGTGTAGTCCCCTGATCACCTTTGCATGACAAATTAAGTCTCATATGGCAGCTGTTTTCTGAACATGTTCTTGCTTTATCCCATTTTACAATGGAGTCCAATAATGAAATTACATGTAGGCAATCATAAGCAAGCTAAAGGGAAAAGGAAAATCTTGCAAGCAGTACACTGGTTAGGCTATGAGCGGTCTTTTTTTCCGCTCAGGATAGTTGAGAGAAAAGACCAAGCAAGCGAGCACAAAAATCACCTGTGGGTTTGAAACAGGAAGCGCGTGTCGAGTCGACACGCATGTCATGTCTCAGCGCGGTGGACATTTCAACGCGGCAGGCAGTTTTGCTCTCACTCACTTGTTCGTTTTCCTCGAGTCTCCCTGAGCGGAAAGAGGGACTGTTCATAGTCTATGCACTGGTCAGTTTACACATGAGTGATAACCGTCCTTATATGCTTGCATATTTGTAAATAAGTGAACATCAGTAATCTATTGAGGCTTTTCACATACTTCATGAAAATCATCAATCCCCTTTTACAAAGCATAGTATATACCTCGCGTCATTTTCAGTTAAAAAAAATAATTAATCTTTCGTCCCCCAGTCCCACCCATAGAAGTTCTGACCGCAAAATCATGTAGTCGTGAGAAAAAAATCAAATCGTTTTATATTAAGTGGAGCAATTCTACTTACTGAAGAAAAGGAGGAACACCGTTCACCATATAAATATCCTCATTTTCGTAAGTTTTCACAAACTCTTCGAAGCTTATATCCAGAGGGGGGTGCGTTCGTATTTCTTTTTTGCGTTGCTCCGCGACAACTTTGAAATCGCTCGACTCGGCAAAAGACAAGAAATATTCATCAGTCCAACTGGTAAAAGCTGTCGAGAGTTTAGCTCCACCTCGAATTAACACAGGTTTAACAGGAGCCACATATTTTCTGAAGAATTCCGCAGGTGCTGGAAATTCCGAAATCGCTTCCAACGAATGTTTTGTATTTCTTGATCCGAGCGGTTCCAAATGGCCTACAGGCAGATCATCCGAAGAAACTCTTGTCACTGGAATCAGAGCGAGTTCTAAACATATTAGGAAAAGATAACTTGAAGATACGAAATTTCTATCCATGCCGTCACACAATATAACAGCAACGATGTAAAGCCGCGGCTACACGAGCGATTTCTTGCTTGCGATGGTGATGCGATTTTTTTGAAATTGTCGCGTCGCCAGCGGGCGGCGAAAATCGCATGTGTAGCCACCCTCTGACGAAGTCCGTGATTTTGTCACAAAAAATTCAACTCATTGAATTTCTCGCGATTTGTTTCTGCGATTTTTTCATCTGTCGCATCACCTGTGCGAGGGTGGCTACACATGCGATTTTCTCCGCTCGCTGGCGAAGCGACAATTTCAAAAAAATCGCATCACCATCGCAAGCAAAAAATCGCTCGTGTAGCCGCGGCTTAACTTTCTGTTTTATGAATCCGTCCAACAATTTCCCTGCTAGCAGAGGCCCCTTTTCCTTTGTATTCGCTGAGCTGACGGGCGGGACGAAAAGGGACCTCTGCCATGGGTCGAAACTCCCTCTGATCCAACCGCCGTCCATGGTCGTGGACGGCGGTTTCCGAAACGCATGCTCCCTGTATTGTTTGCTGACCGTGACTTGAGCCCACCGTATCTCGCGCATTCCTTTACAGTTATTCCGCTGTCATTTAGTGAGCCCGCATAGTAACTCGCCGTCCTGCAAAGAGAAGTAAACTCGTGAAGAGTTACAACGTTTACTTTCTCTCGTTTTTGTTGACATGGACGACGGAAAGATAAACAATCGAAAGAAGAAGCTCTAAGAAACACTCGACAAGTCAAGGAATGGAATTTAGAGCGAAGAAAACATCTGTCAAGGCGAAGGACAACCTTCCACCTCCAAAGATTTTTCGAGCTGCGGACTTTCTGTGAAATGCGCCAGCACTTCTACGAGTCTACGGTAGAGTAAATTACACATTTGATTGTAAATTTGTATCGAAATCGCTTTTTAATAGAAGGATTCTTCATATTCCTTACAGTTTTCGTTTAAGTTTTAAAAAACGTGCACAGTTCGCATCACCAAATGCTCTTCAAAATAACTTGCACATCGAGCGAAATCGCTTGCGCGTAGCTTCCCTCGGAGAAAGAATTGAACGCGTTTGGTCTTCAGAAACAAGTAAAGGCGTGTTTTAATAAATGTATTATTTAGAAAAGCTTACTGTCTCTTCTGTGTACCTGCATTTATAAAATTTCGAAAAGTAGTAATCTGACCTAAACAGACACAAATGCTCTGTGGTTTGATTTCACGCGCGAGACAACGTGAGAAATCTCTTGCGGAAATTTTCAAAATTTTGACTTTGAGATTGTATTTTGGCTAAATCTTAATTGACAACTGGTGTAATTTATTTAAAAGTAAGAAATTTTAACTATTCTAGATCAAGTGAGTGTTGTTTTTTCGAACCTATAAATTGTCCTTTCGTAATGCACATGGGTTGTTTATTACCAACTGCTAATTTAGTGAAGCGATCATAAAACACGCAGCCTTCAATGGGTTGAATTCTCTTTGATTCCTGGAGTTGTGGTCATGTTAAAAAAGCTTCCTTGTCCAGATAACTTGAAATTAATACCGTAGATTAGACAACAATTATCTCTAGACGAACTGTCTACTTTTTTTAGGGTTTTGGTGAACTCGCCATTCACGACCTGACAACAAAACTGTGCAGGTGTTTTTTGGCGCGCTAGTTGAGAAAGGTGGGAGTCGTCAGCTGATCACGTGCTAAAAGCATCACGTGACGTTTTGGTCGCTAAGTAACCGTGGCGCATGCTCAACACAGTTCATTTCGACCCATGGCAGAGGTCCCTTTTCGTCCCGCCCGTCAGCTCAGCGAATACAAAGGAAAAGGGGCCTCTGCTAGCAGGGAATCCAACAATTTGCAAGTCAACAAGAAATTCTAGCTCGTTTCATGGCTTTCACAGTTGTTATTGTGGTCGAATTCATGTACATATGCAATGATGTGTCGCGGCACAGGTCAACCAATCCGTTGGTTGTCCCTGTTCTGTAAGGTTCTAAGGCTGTGAGGTTGTAAGGCTGTAAGGCTGTAAGGTTGTCAGGCCGTAAGGTTGTAAGGCTGTAAGGTTGTAAGGCTGTAAGGCTGTAAGGTTGTCAGGCTGTAAGGCTGTAAGGTTGTAAGGCTGTAAGGCTGTAAGGTTGTAAGGTTGTAAGGTTGCAAGGCTGTAAGGTTGTAAGGCTGTAAGGCTGTAAGGCTGTAAGGCTGTAAGGCTGTAAGGTTGTAAGGCTGTAAGGTTGCAAGGCTGTAAGGTTGTAAGGCTGTAAGGCTGTAAGGTTGTAAGGCTGTAAGGTTGCAAGGCTGTAAGGTTGTAAGGCTGTAAGACTGTAATGTTGTAAGGCTGTAAGGTTGTAAGGCTGTAAGGCTGTAAGGCTGTAAGGTTGCAAGGCTGTAAGGCTGTAAGGCCGTAAGGCTGTAAAGCTGTAAGGTTGTAAGGCTGTAAGGTTGCAGGGCTGTAAGGCTGTAAGGCCGTAAGGTTGTAAGGCCGTAAGGCTGTAAGGTTGTAAGGCTGTAAGGCTGTAAGGTTGCAAGGCTGTAAGGTTGTAAGGCTGTAAGGTTGCAAGGCTGTAAGGTTGTAAGGCTGTAAGACTGTAATGTTGTAAGGCTGTAAGGTTGTAAGGCTGTAAGGCTGTAAGGCTGTAAGGTTGCAAGGCTGTAAGGCTGTAAGGCCGTAAGGCTGTAAGGCTGTAAGGTTGTAAGGCTGTAAGGTTGCAGGGCTGTAAGGCTGTAAGGCCGTAAGGTTGTAAGGCCGTAAGGCTGTAAGGTTGTAAGGCTGTAAGGCTGTAAGGTTGCAAGGCTGTAAGGTTGTAAGGCTGTTAGGCCGTAAGGTTAGGCTGTAAGGTTGTCAGGCCGTAAGGCTGTCAGGCCGTAAGGCTGCAAGGCTGTAAGGCTGTAAGGCTGTAAGGCCGTAAGGCTGTAAGGCTGTAAGGCTGTAAGGTTGTAAGGCTGTAAGTAAGGCCGTAAGGCCGTAAGGCTATAAGGCTGTAGGGGTCCAAGAATAAAATGACAAAGGTGCCAACCACCCCTGCTCTGACATTTCACTGGACTTCAACTGGCTTTCATTCCCACCCCCCCCCCCCATCACCCCCCCTTGAACCTTCTTCGAGCGCGCAGGTGTTTTCTTTTCTTCTGGTAAAAACCTAAATGGCTTTCGCATTGAGGTGGTTTTTGCTAATTGCCAGGCTTGGAATTCAAACTGTGTTTTAATGGTTCACACAACGAGATAAATGAAAGCAGGAAAGGGAGCGCACTTCAGGTGTTAAATTATTATCTTTCAGTTAATATCGCCATTTAACAGATATAAGTTGCCTCCGATTCTTGAACACTGGAAATATTACTACGCCATTACGAAATTGCATGGGTCAAATTAATTTTTCTTGAAAATGTCATAAAAGGTCTGAAAGCATCGACTAACCTGACATTTCACGAAAACGGGGCCGCTTTCTAGTAACTGACCTATTTTGTTCAGTGCACATTCTGATAGTCTTAAACTCAACTTCGAACAAACCCCGGATCCACTGCGTTGGTAGGCAACGTTCTGACTTAAGATCCATTTGTACTAATTTTCTTTTTCGGGTCTCTGGGACGGTGACAGTAGCAGCAAAAATGTTTTTCAGTGTTTATTTATAATGCATGACACACAATTCCTTATAATTAAGCGGATGCCCACCGGGTGCCAATATTAACCGCACCTGACTGACAAAATATTTCAAACAGCATTAAAGCTTGCAAATTAACATATTAAATATTTTGAAAGTGTTTCACGCTAGTGAGATGTTTAAAGAAAAATAAATATCACGGATTTACTAACAATTATACCCCTAACAGATTACACAAATCATCAAGTTAACTGAACATATAGTAAAACTAACCTTGAATCAATAAATATATTTTAATTTTGAGTGTTTGAATAAACTCCGTTCAGCTGAAAGGCAGTGTACTACTTTCTATACCAGGCACGATTTACGACCACGTTTTCAGTGAAAGGTTTCGTGTAAGGCCCTTACAACCTTACAGCCTTTTACTTATTAAGTAAAGGTATGAGACTTTATTTCTTTTCTTAACGTAAGCGACACAAAGGCATATACTTCATGCTAAGCTCCATATAGTCACCCGGCTATCCTATAATATTCTTTTAATTACCGCTGCATACCTATGTATACCCCTAATTACACTTGTATACCTCTAATTACCCTTGTATACCCCTGATTACCTCTGTATACTCTTGTATACCTATTTATACTCTTGTATACCCCTGATTACCCCTGTATACTCTTGTATACCTTTGTATACTCTTGTATACCTCTGTATACCCCTGAATACCCCTGTGTACTCTTGTATACCTCTGTATACTCCTGAGTGCCCCTGTGTACTCTTGTATACCTCTGTATACCCCTGACTACTTCTGTATACTCTTGATTACCCCTGTATACTCTTGTATACCTCTGTATACTCCTGAGTACCCATGTATACTCTTGTGTACCTCTGTATACCCCTGACTACCCATGTATACTCTTGTGTACCTCTGTATACCCCTGTGTACTCTTGTATACCTCTGTATACTCCTGAGTACCCATGTATACTCTTGTATACCTCTGTATACCCCTGAATACCCCTGTGTACTCTTGTATACCTCTGTATACTCCTGAGTGCCCCTGTGTACTCTTGTATACCTCTGTATACCCCTGACTACTTCTGTATACTCTTGATTACCCCTGTATACTCTTGTATACCCCTGATTACCCCTGTATACTCTTGTATACCTATTTATACTCTTGTATACCCCTGATTACCCCTGTATACTCTTGTATACCTCTGTATACCCATGATTACCACTGTATACTCTTGTATACCTCTGTATACCCCTGTATACTCTTGTATACCCCTGATTACCCCTGTATACTCTTGTATACCCCTGATTACCCCTGTATACTCTTGTTTACCTCTGTATACCCCTGATTACCGCTGTATACTTTTGTATACCTCTGTATACCCCTGATTAACGCTGTATACTCTTGTATACCTCTGTATACCCCTGACTACTTCTGTATACTCTTGATTACCCCTGTATACTCTTGTATACCCCTGATTACCCCTGTATACTCTTGTATACCTATTTATACTCTTGTACACCCCTGATTACCCCTGTTTACTCTTGTATACCTCTGTAAACCCCTGATTACCCCTGTATGTCTTGTATACCCCTGATTACCCCTGTATACTCTTGTATACCTCTGTATACCCCTGATTACCGCTGTATACTCTTGTATACCTCTGTATACCCCTGACTACTTCTGTATACTCTTGATTACCCCTGTATACTCTTGTATACCCCTGATTACCTCTGTGAACTCTTGTATACCTATTTATACTCTTGTACACCCCTGATTACCCCTGTTTACTCTTGTATACCTCTGTATACCCCTGACTACCCCTGTATACTTATGTACACCCCTGATTACTTCTGTATACTCTTGTATACCTCTGTAAACCCCTGATGACCCCTGTATCTCTTGTATACCCCTGATTACCCCTTATACTCTTGTATACCTCTGTATACCCCTGATTACCGCTGTATACTCTTGTATACCTCTGTATACCCCTGACTACTTCTGTATACTCTTGATTACCCCTGTATACTCTTGTATACCCCTGATTACCTCTGTGAATTCTTGTATACCACTGCATACCCCTGACTACTTCTGTATACTCTTGATTACCCCTGTATACTCTTGTATACCCCTGATTACCCCTGTATACTCTTGTATACCCCTGTATACCCCTGATTACCGCTATATACTCTTGATTACCCCTGTTTAGTCTTGTATACCCCTGATTACCCCTGTATACTCTTGTATACCTCTGTATACCCCTGACTACTTCGTATACTCTTGATTACCCCTGTATACCCCTGATTACCCCTGTTTATTCTTTTATACCTCTGTATACCCCTGATTACCCCTGTTTACTCTTGTATACCTCTGTATACCCCTGATTACCCCTGTTTACTCTTGTATACCCCTGTATACCCCTGTATACTTTTGTATACCTCTAATTACCCCTGTATACTCTTGTATACCTCTGTATACCCCTTATTACCTCCATAATCTGAAACCAATTTATCATGCTTCGTTTTTGCTTTGAGTGATTGTAATAAGAATTAGAGATGATAATTCCATTCAGTCTCACAATCTTGAATTCCCTACGGTCGGGTTACTTTGTTACCGTGCAACATCATTAGTCATTTTCCACCAACCTCGTCCCCAGGGCGCTTTTCCCTCCCGCTCTGAAGGGAAAAGCGCCCTGGGGACGAGGTTGCATTTTCCACGTGTTATTTACTTTTTAAGGTGTGAAATCTTTCACCATCAACCGTTAAAATTTTTTTTATACACGAGAAATCTGTTTGCGTTGGTCGTTTCCTCTTTTCTGGTATTATAGCTGGTATTATAGCTGCCTGTACAAATCGGCAGTCGAAAGACTTGCTTACAAAAGGAGGAAACCTATCGAGCCCTATCGACACGAAACTCACAGTTTCAAAAGGGGCTAATTGTTACGCATTTGACGGAACTCAATGTCAACAAACGGTGCCAAATCTCAAACACGCTTTAATGGCACTTTATAAAACCAAGACAGTCATTGCAACAACAATCCTTTCTTAAAAATCACAAACTTGTCAGTACAAAAATATTAAGAGGCTACATTATATAAATGTTTCCACTGTTAGAAGTCGTGCAGGCCTGTCGCTCCTTGCTACTCCCCACGAAGTGAAGAGTGACATTAAACATTTATGTGTTTTTGCACCGTAGGACATTGCCACTGAGTGTTACGATTAGGAAACAATTCATCCTGCGAGCAGGTACGCGCGTGTCATCAAAGGCACGAATAATTTTTTTTTTTAATGCATATCCTCTTACGAGAATTCGTTTACAAGCGCGGATCTGCACCAGTTTCCACCGTTTTTCGGAAATCGGTCAATTTTTTATATTATCAAATAATAGAATATTTTTAGTGTTTATTATGTTAAAGAAAATTTCCAAATCTAAATATTCTAAAAACAAATAATTCGTTATCATCCTGTCCGAAAATATCCGGAAATGGCATTATATAGCCTGTAGGGGAAGCGTGTTCTTCTTTCACGAAATTGCTGACGTCCAACTCACTCCTGAGCAACGTTTTTATATCATGGGTATTGTGCATTCCCTTCCAGCGGAATGGAAAAGGACAATGAAACTTCCACAAGCTCGAAATCTATTACTCCCCTTCCTTCTACACCTCTTTTAAAATTGAAAAGTAGCTCTATTCCTATCAGTGACGCCACGGCCAAAAAGGTCTATGAAACTTTATCCAGAATTTAAAACAACAAGTCCCACCAACAGCTTAACAAATATAATGGGAAACGTACCCAGAGACAGTGTTAAATTGGGGAAAAGTCTACTCCCTTTTGTGATACAATTGAGTCAAAAACTAGAGAATTTCATCAATACAAAGTTCTAAACAATATCGTCTTTACTAACCCTAAACTCTTTCGTTTTGGTCTGGTACAATCTCCAAACTGCACCTTCTGTCAAGAAGAATCGGGATCCCTCGAGCACTTACTCTTCCTCTGGAAGCGTATCCTTTCCTGGGGTAATCAGGGGTATACAAAGGTATACAGGAGTATACCGGGGTAATCAGGGGTATACAGAGGTATACAAGAGTATACAGGGGTAATCAGGGGTATACAGAGGTATACAAGAGTATACAGGGGTAATCAGGGGTATACAGAAATATACAAGAGTATACAGGGGTAATCAGGGGTATACAGAGGTATACAAGAGTATACAGGGGTAATCAGGGGTATACAGAGGTATACAAGAGTATACAGGGGTAATCAGGGGTATACAGAGGTATACAAGAGTATACAGGGGTAATCAGGGGTATACAGAGGTACACAAGAGTATACAGGGGTAATCAGGGGTATACAGAGGTATACAAGAGTATACAGGGGTAATCAGGGGTATACAGGGGTATACAGAAGTATACAGGGGTATTCAAAGAGTATACAGGGGTAATCAGGGGTATACAGAGGTAAACAAGAGTATACAGGGGTAATCAGGGGTATACAGAGGTATACAAGAGTATACAGGGGTAATCAGGGGTATACAGGGGTATACAGAAGTATACAGGGGTATACAAAGAGTATACAGGGGTAATCAGGGGTATACAGAGGTACACAAGAGTATACAGGGGTAATCAGGGGTATACAGAGGTACACAAGAGTATACAGGGGTAGTCAGGGGTATACAGAGGTACACAAGAGCATACAGGGGTAGTCAGGGGTATACAGAGGTACACAAGAGTATACAGGGGTAGTCAGGGGTATACAGAGGTACACAAGAGCATACAGGGGTAATCAGGGGTATACAGAGGTACACAAGAGTATACAGGGGTAATCAGGAGTATACAGAGGTATACAAGAGTATACAGGGGTATACAAGAGTATACAGGGGTATACAGAAGTATACAGGGGTATACAAAGAGTATCCAGGGGTAATCAGGGGTATACAGAGGTATACAAGAGTATACAGGGGTAATCAGGGGTATACAGAGGTATACAAGAGTATACAGGGGTAATCAGGGGTATACAGAAATATACAAGAGTATACAGGGGTAATCAGGGGTATACAGAGGTACACAAGAGTATACAGGGGTAGTCAGGGGTATACAGAGGTACACAAGAGCATACAGGGGTAATCAGGGGTAAACAGAGGTACACAAGAGTATACAGGGGTAATCAGGAGTATACAGAGGTACACAAGAGTATACAGGGGTATACAAGAGTATACAGGGGTAATCAGGGGTATACAGAGGTATACAGAGGTATACAGGAGTATACAGGGGTAATCAAAAGTATGTAGGGGTATTATGGGATATCTGGGTGACTATATGGTTCGGGTGACTATATGGAAGCTTAACATGAATTACTTGCCGACACAAAAAGGTGACAACACACACCGGACCTCTCCTTGATTAGCCGTTGCCATGGCAACCGCCTTTGTACGCTGCTGTTTGTAGACCTTTTTTGGGGGGGGGGGTGATGGGGGGGTGGGAATGAAAGCCAGTTGAAGTCCAGTGAAATGTCAGAGCAGGGGTGGTTGGCACCTTTGTCATTTTATTCTTGGACCCCTACAGCCTTATAGCCTTACGGCCTTACGGCCTTACTTACAGCCTTACAACCTTACAGCCTTACAGCCTTACGGCCTTACAGCCTTATAGCCTTGCAGCCTTACGGCCTGACAGCCTTACGGCCTGACAACCTTACAGCCTAACCTTACGGCCTAACAGCCTTACAGCCTTACACCCTTACAGCCTTACAACCTTACAGCCTAACCTTACGGCCTAACAGCCTTACAGCCTTACAACCTTACAGCCTTACAACCTTACAGCCTTGCAACCTTACAGCCTTACAGCCTTACACCCTTACAGCCTTACACCCTTACAGCCTTACAACCTTACAGCCTTGCAACCTTACAGCCTTACAGCCTTACAACCTTACAGCCTTACGGCCTTACGGCCTTACGGTCTTACAGCCTTACAACCTTACAGCCTTACGGCCTTACAGCCTTACGGTCTTACAGCCTTACACCCTTACAGCCTTACAACCTTACAGCCTTGCAACCTTACAGCCTTACGGCCTTACAACCTTACAGCCTTACGGCCTTACAACCTTACGGTCTTACAGCCTTACAACCTTACAGCCTTACGGCCTTACAACCTTACAGCCTTACAGCCTTACAGCCTTACGGCCTTACGGCCTTACGGCCTTACGGCCTTACAGCCTTACAGCCTTACAACCTTACAACCTTGCAACCTTACAGCCTTACAACCTTACAGCCAAACGGTATGAGAATGATACTGGACAACAACCTAAAAATTATGTAATACACAAAAAGAAAACTACATTTTAGAAGATCTGCCGCAAGTTTCAAAAGATTAGTCTGGAGATAAAAAATCTACATAAATAGCAAAGACTGGAGAATTTTGTCACATAGTACCAAGCAAAAGCCTTTTAATTGAGTAGTAAAATTACCAATGACTTACCAACCAAAATAAGCATCCAGAGAGTAGTTGCCTTTAGAAAGTAAATTTTAACTCAGGTCACTTATTACTTTATTGCCAGTAAAATTAATTGTTTTTATGGGAAATACTGACTTAGAAAGAAGCATACCCCTTTATGGCTAAAACATTACGTTTGTTCCAGGGGGAAATTTTGTTATGGGAACAGACTCTTTTAAAATAATAGACATTGTTTTCTTTTAACAGGAAATAGCAAAACTGTAATGTCCAAAAAAATAGCAGAATATGCATATTTTCATTTTCCTAGGTGAAGCCACCTTATCAGTCCAATTTTGAATTCCTTTCCTCTGTTATGATCCTTAAACTAACATTTTTCTAGATTTTTCACACCTTTCGCAGTCTTCGCGTGCGTACAGATGTTGCAGTGCAGTGATTGACTTACAAACGAGTTATTTTATTCCCTGTATTCGTGGAGCAAAAAAGTCAATGGTCAATCAAATCCCTGAATATACCAGCTTTTTCTCATACAAATAAAAACTCGTTATACCTTCTCAGAAACAGAGGCAAAGAAATTGTGCTTCCAACCTCCTGTACAAGCTATGGCCACCTTGCATGCAGTGGACTTTCCACTATCAGGGTCTCCTACCGCAGCAGGCAAGGGACAAGACCCTGCCAACGTCTGCCACTGTGAAGTGAAAGAAAGCACATAACATGTACCAGGTCCAATGATAAAGAAAAGGATTTTGGAGAGTTGCAACATGTATCTGTTCTTCGCTTTTATCTTGTGCGACAAAGCCGCTCACTTTTCTACAATTCGTGTTGGCATGAGAAGATTAACGTGAATACTCAGTTTATGACGTCAACGATATGAACTATGGTATGAAGTCCAAATTAAATTGACATAACGAGATAGTCACCAAGGCTACAACTGCTCTGAAGGACGAAAGGTTGATTTCCTAGCAACAGTTATTTTTTAAGAGAATAATTATCAAAATAGATACCAATTGATACATACCACGTCATAATGGGAGATGATGACACTCATTGACAGTGTAAAGAAAGTGGGCAAAAAATTACCACTTTCCTGGTCTTTCAACTTCTCGATGTCCAGTCCTGTCCCATGAAATACCTCTTCTCTTGTAGTGCTAAGACTAGGATTATCGCTCATGGCTTGTTTTATGGAGCCGCTGAGCAAGTGACACATGATATCAAAATATTTTGTAGTCAAGGGCAATTGAACTGACGCTTTCCGAGCCTCGTGGGCTATTCCGCTTCCAGGATCTTTTACCAGGTGACTTATCCACGTGAAGCCATAATCCTCTGGTTTCACCAGATTCCCGTTTCCAGCTATGAAAACGTCTTTATTCATGGCCCAAATCACGGTATTACGCTGGGGATTGCTGTTTTTCCCCACCACATATCCAGCTCTAGGAATATCATCTAGATCTGGTATTTCAACGCTGGCTTCTAATTCTGCCAGCAAGGCAAGGCGAGGCCAATTGGTTCAGGTGGTAAGTTGAGCACTGTAGCTTCTAAAAAGATTGTCCTCACCACCTGCATTTACAGTTACCAAGAAGGTCTCCACTTTGACTCTGCCTGCTTTCGGATAAAAGAATTCCCTTTAAAAAACAATAACAACAACAAAAAATCGTCAGAGTGGGTGAGTACCGTGTTTTGTGGGCAAACCTAAAACGAGGAACGGTGGAAAGGCAGAAAATCGCCCTTAATCGTAAAACGAGGCACGGCGGAGAATCGGTCCAAATCCTATTAAAAACGCGAAATGCCAACTAAAGATAGGGAAAAAAAGGTTGTTAGTAAAACACATAACGGCGTAACGGGTAACGTCCGTAACGAGACTTTTTTAAAAAAATTTCTCCTTCGAACTAATTATTATAAAAACACAAGAGAGGATATCCTCTCTTGAAAAGGATTGTTTTACCGAAAACCATCGTCCAGACTCATCGGCAATACAGATATAGAAGCGATGTGCCGGTTCCTTAATTGCGTTCGACGAAGGAGAACAAATACTACAGCGTATTCATGTGTTTTTCCCGCGGGCTTTATGATGTCCCGCGGGTATCGATCGCGATACCATTCGATTTCAGGGTCTGGGCCGGCTGGAAGAGTGGCCTCCATGGGGAGCTTTGGTGAGCTCAGGATTTCACAGCAAGAAGTAATTCAAGGCGTGAAGTTCTGTCAATCTATTAATGATCTTGCGGTTAGTTCGGTTCCACGGGTGGTATAATAAATTGACATTCTACTGTAACATGTTAATTTACACATCAAACATATGCCTGTGCAATCACTGTCGGCAAAACATTTCGCCAACTATGTTCTTCGGTCAGTAACAAAACGCATGATTTAGATGCGTGAGGGTATATTTTGAAACCAAAACTTGTCCATTTTGATTGACGGTCTACATAACGAACGACAAAATCTATGCCTTGATCTACGCGTTATTTATAGTTTTCAAATGACTATACATTGGGAAACAGAGTACTGTATTTAGTACGGGGACAAGTCAATTAGAACCTCGCATACATTTCTGTTTGTGACAAGGTATTATTTTGCGATGCATTTCAACTTTCATTTGAAAATGAAATTCGACGTTTTGTACACCCGGTGTACACCGAACGCCAATAATGTACTCGCCAACCCGGGCTTATTATTTATTTTATTTTTATTAAAACTTTATTTATACAGGGTGGCCCATTCAGCACAGTGGCTGGTCTCCAGAGGGGCCCTGCTAAATACAATTTCTAAAAATATAAAATATCTAATTGTTTAAAATAGTTATAAAAATAGAGTTAAAAGCTAATGTTTAGTAATTAAAATAGTTATATAAAAAGAGTTTAAAAACTAAAACGAATTACAAGCATGAACTGGTATATAAAAAAGATAAATATCGTAAATTAGGTGCTATGAAAAAAAGTGGGCTTTAACAAGATTTTTAAAAGAGGAGAGAGATGCAGCTTGTTGGATTCTGATTGCCAATCAGTTTGACCTGAGTTTGATATGTTTGATGACGTTCCCTCATCAATTATCCCTCCCGGCGACAATCAATTGTCTACCATGTACCATACTTCAATGTACAACATATACAAAGCTTTCACACAGGAAGAGTCCCAATTCGTAGATCTGATTGGTGTTGAAGACTAATAAGTTAAAAGGCTACAAGATCATTAATATTCTACTTGAGCGGAAATAACAATCTACAGAGGACAATGAGTTTACTGTGACACTGGTAGGCTCGATAAAATAGAGCTATGGCGTCGATCGCGCCTCGTCCAAGTATCCTTGGTCGCTTTCCGCATGTTTCCAGAGTTACTGGATATAATCGGGACCCAGAAAAGCACTGGTATGTAGTCATTAAGCTTGCGTACGGCTTAAGGCTTAAGATGAATTTGCTAAGCGCGAAATTTTCACCACTTTCCTGACGAAATACACTGTAGCATCAATACATCGGAAGCCCGCCAAGCGAGGTTGTGACTTCAACAGACAACCAAGCCATAGTTTTGTTGTGTCGTCGTTTGAGCTTTATGCCAGATTGTCTCGGCAGCGAGAGTGTGCGAAAGACGGGTTGGCTCGCTCCTCAAAATTTGGCCGTGTTGTGGAAGCGCTAAAAGGAATTGCTTTGGACTGTGACTCACCGTGTAGTTTTGGCGGGAAAACTTCGGGTTGAATCACAGTGCCCTTTTAGGAAGCATATACCCATAGAGGTAATTTTGCCTTCGCATTAATCTGCTCTGTGCCCTTTTAGGTAGCACATACCCAAGGACACAAGTAATTTTGCCTTCGCATTAATCTGCCCTGTGCCCTTTTAGGTAGCACATACCCAGGGACACAAGTAATTTTGCCTTCGCGTTAATCTGCTCTGTGCCCTTTTAGGTAGCACATACCCAAGGGTTCAGTTAGTTTTTCCTTTGCACTAATCTGTTCTGTGCCCTTTTAGGTAGCACATACCCAAGGGCACAAGTAATTTTGCCTTCGCGTTACTCTACTCTGTGCCCTTTTAGGTAGCACATACCCAAGGGTTCAGTTAATTTTGCCTTCGCATTAATCTGCTCTGTGCCCTTTTAGGTAGCACATACCCAAGGGTTCAGTTAATTTTGCCTTCGCGTTAATCTGCTCTGTGCCCTTTTAGGTAGCACATACCCAAGGGTTCAGTTAATTTTGCCTTCGCGTTAATCTGCTCTGTGCCCTTTTAGGTAGCACATACCCAAGGGTTCAGTTAATTTTGCCTTCGCATTAATCTGCTCTGTGCCCTTTTAGGTAGCACATACCCAAGGGTTCAGTTAATTTTGCCTTCGTGTTAATCTGCTCTGTGCCCTTTTAGGTAGCACATAACCAAGGACATAAGTAAATTTGCCTTCGCGTTAATCCGCTCTGTGCCTTTTTAGGTAGCACATACCCAAGGGCACGGTTAATTTTGCCTTCGCGTTAATCTACTCTGTGCTTCTACATAGCATATACCCAAGGGTACGGCTAAAATTAATCTGCTCTGTACGGCGAAATATTTTAATTTGGCAGCATATAAATACCCAAGGAAATCTATCGCGCGCGCGTCACGATTCTACGCAGCGGGCGATTTTCGCGCTGGCTCGCGTTCTTTTTAATTTGCTCGACTGTCCCTAAGCGAAAAGAGAGATTGCTCGTAATGTGTATATCAGCCGAACCTAATCAGAATCAACAAGCAACCCCTTTTTTATCGGAGACGCTAGAATGTAACTAATAGTTAACGTTACGGCAGAGGTTACGTTACGCAAAGGTGTTATGGAAGACTTTCATTCTTCTTTTGACGTTACGGAATAAGGCGCCTTCTTGATAACTCCGCTCTTGCGGAAACTTTGTTTTATAAAGGGTCACCCGGCGTGAAATATAAACCCAGCTGATGTACACATCTCACCCAACGCGCGCCGGCTTGAATCACTATTAACATCTCGGAATCATTCATGCTGGTGGTCCAGGGAAATTTACACAGAACAAATCGAGAACCACGTAAAGCAGCGGAAATACTCAATGCCCAGGTTAATGCTACTTTGATGTATGCCCAGGATCCAGAGAAGTGATGCCCCGATTGCCTTCGATGTCCAGTCACGTCAACAAGGTCGAATAAACAGTAGCAGAGATTGCGGTGAAATTTATCTCGCAAGCAGGCTTGCTCTTTCAGGCTTATGCCTTATGGAAGCGACAAAAGCTGGGGTACCTGCTCCGCCTGTGCCCTCAAAGTAACTACTCTCTTTGTTTGTTTGTTTTTTAGTAGAAATCAGTTTAGTTACTTGATAAAAAATAAGCTGCAATCAGGTTAAAATTTCACTGCGATCTTGTTTTCATTAGTCATACAAAGGGACAGACGAAAAGAAATTCAACGAAACCAAGCCAAGAAATTTCTAACGAACACTTGATCCACGCTGGCTTTCACGTTGTAGGGCAAAAAGGTGCCTGGCAAAGGATGTTAAAAGCGATAACCGCAGAGCAAGAAAAGTTTTTAGCGGACGACCAAATAAAGTAAATAAGAGGAAATATAAAGAACGCTGCTAAAATTGGGCCCAATAGAAGATTTTATTTTTTTCTCAGCGCGTGAGCGGGCAAGATGAACCAAATCCTGCAATCTGATTGGTTCCGGGAGCGGGCGGAATTTTCCGATCTTGACCGCGGTCAACGGAACGGGCCGCGGGGAGTTAGCTACATGTATCGAAATTTGGGAAAATAAAGGGGTTTCTTTTAGTTATATTGCTTCCTGTGATTTCTGAGTTTTAACAGAGTAAAAAAGCGTATTTTGCTGCTCTGGTGTCACAAACGGCTTCGTTTCATGGTTCATTTTACGCGCGCTTGCAAAACGTTGCTTTCCGAAAACAACAAGACACGTTTAACTTTTGAAAAACAACAAGAAAAAAATAAAAATATTATTTGCCGGCCTTGGTCGGTCCGTATTGAGAAAAACTGTGCCCTCGGTCTTGAGCACGGCCCTCGGCCTGCGGCCTCGGGCCGTACTCAAGACCTCTGGCACAGTTTTTCTCAATACGGACCTCCCGGCCGGCAAATAATATATATATATTGCGCGCTTTATTTTTCCTTTTTTTTTCTCTTCTCTGTTTGTCAACAGGTCTCAATAAATTGTAATTATCTGTCAACATCGTCATATTTTGCAGCAAGAAGCTAACACCTCGTTTCATTCTTATGAATCCTTAAGGTGACAAATCATGGCGTTAAGTTACTGTTAATATTAACTGAGGGGGGATTCAATCCCCCTTCAGCTAATTTACATAACAAATCCTGAAGCGATCAAAGCCTGTCATGTCTTACATGATAGCTTTTCTCGGCAGGGAACTGGTATCTATTTTGTGCCGCCTTGTTTACCTCATAGCGTTTTGTGTTTACCAGAAAGGTTTGTTTAATTTATTGTTTCAATTCTTCTTACAGTTTTTGCCTTCCATTTATTTTATAAGAAAAGCTCCATTCTGACGATCATGAGATATTTCTGGCTATTATGTTAACCTGTTAACAATGTGTTCGGTACAATATTTGTCGGGGAGGCGGGGACGCGCGTTTGGGAATGTGGGACGCGGAGGTGCGTAGTGACGTGAGATAGGGGACGCGTGGGGACGTGAGATAGGGGACGCGTGGGGACGTGAGATCGGGGACGCAGGAAAGCGAGATCAGGGACGCGGGGATGTGAGGTCTGAATGTGGGGAGGTGAGATCGGGGAGGCGGGTTATATAGCAGAAAGCGGGAAAAAGTGGCTATAAATAGATAGAAAAAGCTGATTTCTTCCAAAGAAACGGTACAAACATCGGCTATTTTCCTTTCAAACCGCATAGAACTGCATATCACGGGAAGAACATACTTGCAGGCTTTTGGCTAAGACCAGGAGCCATAATCGGGGACGGAGACCGTAACTAAGTACCATTTTTAACCGACGAAGTCGAGTTAGAGCAGTCGTGACAAGAGGGTCGACTGGTTTGGTCGGTCAAAATACGTCGTGTAAGGCTCACAAGGTGTGTATTTCGCTATGGCCGATGGGATGGGATGACGTGAGAACAAGAGCGGACGAGTCGCCATTTTGAATTGGCAGGTTAAGAAAGGTGACGGAGGCTTGGTGGAAGATTTGCTTCGACTGTGTTGTAGTATAATTTTGTGCTGACCGCTGAACATATAGAGAAGAAGTTGTACACAGACATCGATTAGTACACACACACACGCACGATAGGACAAGGGTCCACATAAAAAGTATCGTAGGTATAGAAGCCTGAGAAGCACACGTCCGTCGAGCAGTGTTGACTTTGGCCGGACTGAAATATCTGTGCAATACTAGTGAAAGAAAGCAAGGAGGACTGATAATAACAGGAGGTGAAGTCCAGTGGCACTGTTGATGCTGGTGGGACCAAAGTGTTGCTGAGACATCGTAAGGATAGAATCTTTCACAGTAAATGTTATGAGAGGAAATTTCTGGTGTATGTTTTTGTGGTTATGTTTAATACTTGGAAAGTATCTAGCTGCCAACGTTAAGAAAGGTTGTTCGCAGGTGGGAAATGAATTGCTACACGGGGCTGGATCTTCTTGGATAGTATAAGCGGCACAGAAGGATATACCAGTTAGTCTTTTAATTTTTCTGCTTTAGTTTTGATTTTGAACCGATTTGTTCGATTTTAGAGTTCGAGACACTGACTTGCTGACTACGGAAGAGGAAACCAGATTTAACGATTACGTCATAAGACATACTTTAACGTGTTTGAGATAAACCGACGACTTTGCCTTTTTACTAATTTCTCCTGATTCTGACGGTGTGTTTGTCTTAATCGATAATCTGTTTTTATAGTGCCAGATTCACAACACTATATAAATACATAGCTCACAACTCTCGGTAACGGCATGTTCAGTTGTGGACAAAATTTATCTTTAAATTTTAATTTTAATTCAACAAATTATTCAAAGTTGATAAGACAGATGAGCTGAGTCATCAGATTTTAAACATTACGTCATTCGGTAACGCAAAAGCGGACAAAATACTGTCACAATTTTCGTCACGCCGGTTAGCACGTTGAGTTTCTGACGACGTGTTTGTCTTTAACGATAATCATGTTTTTATAGTGCCCTTTTCACAACAGTATATAAATATATCCCTCACAACTCTCGGTAAAAGCATGTTCAGTTGTGGATAAATTGTATCGACATTTAATTTTTTAGTTTCATTCAACACAATTAACGATTACGTCATAAGACGAGCTATGTATTTATATACTGTTGTGAATCTGGCACTATAAAAACAGATTATCGATTAAGACAAACACACCGTCAGAATCAGGAGAAAAATGGGCAACAAATTTTCCAATATAAAAGTAACCACATCTTCACGATTGATCAGTATGGGCACCGTAACAGCCCAAAAGAATTGAACTTTTCCCCATACCTGGGAACCACGCTTTGTGCACAGTCACAGTGTCCTTTAATCATGTCAAGGGCTCCTTAAGCCAAGTTGTGAATGCAGATACGAAATAAATCATTGCTACGCTCTATCGTACAGGTTACAAGAAAGCGCATTATAGGCATTTACCAGTCGTTTTGACCCACTCCACCCTCGACAAATGTTTTTACTTGGTTCAACGTGCTAACTGGCGTAACGAAAATTGTGACAGTATTTGCCCTTCGCGTTACCGAATGACGTTATGTTTAAAACCTGATGACTCAGCTCATCTGTCTTATCGCTTTGAATATTTAATTTTGTTGAATTAAACTAAAAAATTAAATGTTGATATACATTTGTCCACGACTGAACATGCTTTTACCAAGAGTTGTGAGCAATGTATTTATATACTGTTGTGAATAGGGCACTATAAAAACATGATTATCGATAAAGACAAACACATCGTCAGAATCTCAACTTGCTAACCGGCGTGACGAAAATTGTGACAGTATTTTGTCTTTTACGTTACCTAATGACGTAATGTTTAAAATCGGATGACTCAGCTCATCTGTCTAATCGCTTTGAATATTTTGTTGAATTAAAACTAAAATTTAAAGATAAATTTTGCCCACAACTGAACATGCCGTTATCAAGAGTTGTAAGCGAAGCATTTATATACTGTTGATATGGCACTATACAAACATCATTATCGATCTGGAGAAATTAGTAAAAAGCCAAGTCGTCGCTTTATCTCAAACACGTTAAAGCATGTCTTATGACGTAATCGTTAAATCTGGTTTCCTCTTCCACAGTCAGCAAGTCAGTGTCTCGAACTTTAAAATCGAACAAATCGGTTCAAAATCAAAAGTAAAGCAGAAAAATTAAAAAGACTAACTGGTATATCTTTCTGTGCCGCTTACAGTATACTATCCAAGAAGATCCAGCCTCGTGTCGTAATTCATTTCCCACCTGCCGATAACCTTTCTTAACGTTGGCAGCTAGACATTTTCAAGTAATAAACATAACCACAACAACATACACCAGCATTTTCCTTTCATAACCTTTACTGAGAACGATTCTATCCTTACGATGTCTCAGCAACACTTTGGTCCCACCAGCATCAACAGCGCCACTGGACTTCACCTCCTGTTATTATCAGTCCTCCTTGCTTTCTTTCACTAGTATTGCACAGATATTTCAGTCCGGCCAAAGCCAACACTGCTCGACGGACGTGTGCTTCTATACCTACGATAATTTTTATGTGGACTCTTGTCCTATCGTGCGTGTGTGTGTGTACTAATCGATGTCTGTGTACAACTTCTTCTCTATATGTTCAGCGGTCAGCACAAAATTATACTACAACACAGTCGAAGCAAATCTTCCACCAAGCCTCCGTCACCTTTCTTAACCTGCCAATTCAAAATGGCGACTCGTCCGCTCTTGTTCTCACGTCATCCCATCCCATCGGCCATAGCGAAATACACACCTTGTGAGCCTTACACGACGTATTTTGACCGACCAAACCGGTTGACCCTCTTGACACGACTGCTCTAACTCGACTTCACCTCCTGTTATTATCAGTCCTCCTTGCTTTCTTTCACTAGTATTGCACAGATATTTCAGTCCGGTCGAAACCAACACTGCTCGGCGGAAGTGTGTGCGTGTGTGTACTAATCGATGGGCTTGACTGCAGAATACGTCATCCCATCCCGTGGGCCATAGCGAAATACACACCTTGTGAGCCTTACACGACGTATTTTGACCGACCAAACCGGTTGACCCTCTTGACACGACTGCTCTAACTCGACTTCGTCGGTTAAACATAGGCCCGCAATGCGTGCAGAACCGACGAAGTGTTGGTTCGTCTCGAAAAGAAAGCAAGCGAGGCGTGCGTGACTGCAGGTTCAATAACATTCAAGCATCTTTAACAGCAAGTTGCAGCAAAAGTGCGTAACTGTAACTAACGCTGAAATTTGACCAACTGAAAAAGCGAACAATACCCTGGAAAGGAGGTAAACTGAATTATTCACCCTCTCATCACTAAACATAGCCCCACAGACTACGCCCATGACCTCATGCATTCTTCACACAAGATCATTTTTCGCTGTCTTTTGGTCGGCCTTCCTCAAAACCCTGAACAAAAAAGCCATCACAATTCTCAAAGCAGACGCATTTCAAAAAATGGGTGATAAATTTCCCAATATAAAAGTAACCACATCTTTACGATTGATCAGCATGGGCACTGTAACAGCCCAAAAGAATTGAACTTTTTCCCATGCCTGGGAACCACGCTTTGTGCACAGTTTCCTTTAATCATGCCATGGGCTCCTTAAGCCAAATTGTGAATGTAAATACAAAATAAATCATTGCTACGTACAGGATACAAGAAAGCGCATTATAGGCATTTACCAGTCGTTTTGACCCACTCCACCCTCGATAAATGTTTTTACTTGGCTCAACGTGCCGTGCTCACTGGCGTAACGAAAATTGTGACAGTATTTTGCCCTTTGCGTTACCGAATGACGTAATGTTTAAAATCTGATGACTCAGCTCATCTGTCTTATTGCTTTGTACATTTAATTGTGTTGAATGAAACTAAAAAATTAAATGTCGATACAAATTTATCCACAACTGAGCATGCTTTTACCGAGAGTTGTGAGGGATATATTTATATACTGTTGTGAAAAGGGCACTATAAAAACATGATTATCGTTAAAGACAAACACATCGTCAGAATCTCAACGTGCTAACCGGCGTGACGAAAATTGTGACAGTATTTTGTCTTTTGCGTTACCGAATGACGTAATGTTTAAAATCTGATGACTCAGCTCATCTGTCTTATCACTTTGAATAATTTGTTGAATTAAAATTAAAATTTAAAGATAAATTTTGTCCACAACTGAACATGCCGTTACCGAGAGTTGTGAGCTATGTATTTATATACTGTTGTGAATCTGGCGCTATAAAAACAGATTATCGATTAAGACAAACACACCGTCAGAATCAGGAGAAATTAGTAAAAAGGCAAAGTCGTCGCTTTATCTCAAACACGTTAAAGCATGTCTTATGACGTAATCGTTAAATCCGGTTTGCTCTTCCGGAGTCAGCAAGTCAGTGTCTCGAACTCTAAAATCGAACAAATCGGGTCAAAATCAAAACTAAAGCAGAAAAATTAAAAAGACTAACTGGTATATCCTTCTGTGCCGCTTATACTATCCAAGAAGATCCAGCCCCGTGTAGTAATTCATTTCCTACCTGCAAATAACCTTTCTAATAACGTTGGCAGCTAGATACTTTCCAAGTATTAAACATAACCACAACAACATACACCAGAATTTTCCTATCATAACATTTACTGTGAAAGATTCTATCCTTACGATGCCTCAGCAACACTTTGGTCCCACCAGCATCAACAGCGCCACTGGACTTCACCTCCTGTTATTATCAGTCCTCCTTGCTTTCTTTCACTAGTATTGCACAGATATTTCAGTCCGGCCAAAGCCAACACTGCTCGACGGACGTGTGCTTCTATACCTACGATAATTTTTATGTGGACTCTTGTCCTATCGTGCGTGTGTGTGTGTACTAATCGATGTCTGTGTACAACTTCTTCTCTATATGTTCAGCGGTCAGCACAAAATTATACTACAACACAGTCGAAGCAAATCTTCCACCAAGCCTCCGTCACCTTTCTTAACCTGCCAATTCAAAATGGCGACTCGTCCGCTCTTGTTCTCACGTCATCCCATCCCATCGGCCATAGCGAAATACACACCTTGTGAGCCTTACACGACGTATTTTGACCGACCAAACCAGTCGACCCTCTTGTCACGACTGCTCTAACTCGACTTCGTCGGTTAAAAAGACAAATGTGCTATTTTTAGAAAATTGCGCCATCGCGCGTGACACAAGCGCGTGTATGTTGCGAGGACTCCGTGCAAAGAAAAACAAACAAAATGGCGTCGGAAATTACCTTCGCTGGAGATGAAGAAATTCAGTTTCTGTCATCAGTGTCACTTCCAATTTGCGGAAAGCCCTTGGGGCGAACTCTCTGGATAGTGACTCTGAATACGAGAAATATACAAGTGCTTCCGATGATGGCAGTGAGAATATTTCAGACAAATCCTGTGGCGAATATGCGTCGAACATGTCGGACGAGGATTTCCCCGTTAGAAGGATGAAACGTTTTGCGGGCAAAAAAGGCGTCGAACAAAAAATCATTGTCACTTTTTCCACTGCAAAAGAAAACAGTAACATAGATTCAAACTACCGAATCGAGAAGGGAAACGTTTGCCGAGATGTTTCAGCGTATGTTTTCAGTCTGAAATAATGTTCGCCTTTACCGAAGTGGCCGAAATGAAGACAAAAAATAGCGAAATGTGCACTTTATAAATGCTCTCGCGGTGCGTTATCATTCGTCGACAAAATAGAGAACTGGAAAAACACCTAGAAAAAAAAGGGAAAGTTGAAGTGGAACTTCATTCTGCCCTAGTACTGAATATTACTTACTGAGCGATTTACGAACCTAGAAAGGATACATAGCGCAGTGGACGTGGCAAGGGTTTCAACGACAAACAAGGCTTTTATTTTTTTTTTTATCCGCCATGCAGCAACCCGGCGAGAAAAATCACTTTGAATCGAAGTTAAATTAAGGATAAATTACAAATGAACGTCACTGAGACACAAATCTAAGTTGTTTCAGAGTACCTGATTTCTAAGGACGAAAAGAAACTGTACACTGATAGAAATAAGCATTTAGTGCTGTGTTTACAATTTCTTTCATTGTCAAGTCAATCACTTGTTCTTAAATTTTGACAAACAGTAGGCTTTACACGGGGGGCTTTGACTCCAAAATATCGAGACAAGACAAAATAAAGCACAGTAAAATGGGCGAGAAGCTATTAATAAAAATTGACACACTTTTATGGTGAGTCAGTACAAAAATCATGCAGCAGTCTGAACAACAAGCGTTGAACAAATTCAGTACGAGATAGGGCGACAGTTGTGGGCTCTGGTTTACCTGTACTCGATGTAGCTCTATCTGTGTTCCAGCAGCTCCAAATGTTCAAATACAAATCGGGTGCCATGTAAAATACGTTGAATCGCTTTCACAGTTGTTTGAGAGTTGCTTTTGCAGTTACGTCCGCGGGCTCTAAACTGAGAACAACTGCCTTTTGTGGTTTGTTTTTCTATAAAACGTTGCTGAGATTTTAGCCCGCATATCAGCCCAACTTGTTTTATCAACTTAGAATTTTATTGCTCAGCTTTCAAAACCAACAAGATTTGAGTCTTTAATGCAAACATCACGCACATAAAACAGCTTTCCGGGCCCGAAAAGTTATCGGGACTTTCCAGAAACGGGCCCCAGGGCGGAAAAAGATTGCCAACCTTTTCCCGTCCTGGGTGAGATCGTACAGCTTCCGCTTTGAACGAAGATTACAACAATTTTTCAACAATTTTTCGTACCACATTTCATAGCCCATAATTGGAAGATTTTCCCCAAACCTTGTGCTTGTACGTTCGATTCACTTCGGAGCAGTTTCATTGATTCATTCAGCTCCGCAAAGAAACGCTGCAACACTTCGCAAGGTTTTGGCGCCTTTTTCGGTCAGTCATGTGATCGCGATCGATTCTTGTTCTTCCCTTGTTCCCTTTATATCTCGGACTTTCTCTCTCGTTTTTTCTCTTTCTTGATTTTATAGCAACTAGTGATTGCGTTTTTAATAATAAAAACAATTATTCTACTCGGGTTTGCTGGTTATCAAATAATTATAACCATTTTGGCACTATGTGCCTCGTTGGTTATCTTTCATACTAAAAAAGTATCCAGCGCGCCCTCGTTGTACGCAAATTTGCGTGTACACGCGCGTTTATCACGTTGAGGGTGGCGCAATTTTCTCTATAAATAGCACATTTGACATTTGTGTTTTTCAATGGGGCCGCGTGGATCCCGCGCTTACGGTCTCCGTCCCCGATTATGGCTTCTGCTAGGACGGAAGAAACACGCCACTTATCGTGACAAAAATGGCGTCACACACTCGCCAAAAAGATCTATCGGCATCTGAGACCAAATTTTACTCCTCTTAGCAAATAGGTTATGAACTCCAGAGAAATGTCATTAACTTTCTTAGTTATACAGTTTGGGTTCGCGACGGATTAGAAATTTCAGTGAACACAGCTTAAAACTCTCAAGAAGTCCGGAAAGAAAAGTATTTGTGATTGGCAGGTCTATGCGGATTGATAGGAAAATAGCCGAAGTTTGCGCTGTTTCGTTGAAAGAAATCAGCTTTTTCGATCTATACTATTTATAGTCACTTTCCTCCGCTTTTCTGCTATATATCTCACGTCACAAGAGATCTGGGTACGAGATTATCACCAGCTGGAAAATTGTGCCCATGTAAGATCATGTTTAACGATAGCACTTTGCCTCCAACGCAGACTTTTTGCCAGGGCTCGTCTCCAAATCGTTATCAAGGAAACGCGTGGACAAATTATCCCTTCCTTCGGTAACAAATGTAGTAAGAACCAGCCTGCGTGGTAGGCGCGAGAGTGGGAGCGAGGCGGGTAAACAACGAGCGCGATACGCGAGCGCGAACGCGAGGAAAGGGAAATTAGGCGCTTTCCACGCAGCCAGCCAAGCGTGGGAACATCTAGTTATGGATGAACTTGGGAAGTTTGTGAGCTCGAGAGCAATTCTACCTTTCTCGGTTGCTCTCCAAACTTCCCAAGTGCATCCATAACTCGATATACGCAAGGCTAAAGGCATGAATCAATTCTTTCACGACATATAAATGCCAACAAAGTGGTGCACGAAAACAGGTTTTATCAGTGGCAGCCGCGCGATTTATTACCAATTGGATGATAAACAACAGCATATACCGGTATGAGCAGAGCAAATTACAGGCTTGAGGAAAGAACACTTATTTGAACTAGAATACACGGAATTTCTATTTGAAAATTACGAATTACTCAAAAGTACAATCTGGATTTTGAAGCAAGATAGTTAATTCCAATGTGGCACGCAGGTGACAAATAAATTTCACCGCAACAGAGGATTTGTGATTGTTTAGATCGATAAGCTTGTCAAATTACGCAATTTCTTGAACTAAAATTCACAGATGAAAAACGACAGCAGGCTTAAAACATTTTTTCACGTTCAATTTCGTCGAGGGAAGCTACAAGCGATTCCGCTCGATCGATATGCATATTTAACTATCACTATGCTAAAGTGGAAGATGTGCACATTTTTCAACAATTTCACATAAACTGTGTGAGGATTACGAAGCATCAGTCAATTAAAAACCTATTCCTGTAAAAATTTAAAATAAAATATGTAATTTACTTTAACCTGAATTCTCAGAGGGGCTAGAACGTTTCCTAGAAAGTCAGAAGCCCAATAGCTGTTTTGTAATGGCACACAGTGCTCAAATTCCTCTTCGCTTTGTAAAAGCGGCAGTTTGTCGTCGAATTTCTTCGCTCTTAACTCTATCAATTCCACCGTTTATCTTATCGAGTCTTCCTTGGAGTTTTTTCTTTTGTTTTTGTAATTTTCAATGTTCCCACAGACCAGACTCACACAGACTCATTCATATTGACTGACTGCAGCGTTTGCTCTTTGTTCGTTTCAGCGGTTGCAATAAGTTCAGTGTAAGTTCAATTACAAGAGAATAACTAGGAGGTCCTCTGCTATTTCCTGCCATTATTAATGGAAACTGTCGAAAATCAGCTACAGAAACCCGAGTATGCCTGGCTTTAAAAGCCTAATATAAACACAACTGTCGACGGCCGTACGTAAGCTTATGTTCCGAGTCACGCTGATTTACCGTAACGATGGCTGAATTACACACAAGGAGCTGTGACAGTCAAAGTAATAGTAGTTGTACAGTAACGTTGGTGTAGTTTCCTCATCTCTTACAGTGTCCAGCATAGGCGATCAATCGAACGTAAACAAACACTTTGAAGTTAAGTCCACATGTGCGCCAAGTAAACAACATCATCTTTCACTATCGCCAGCCCTGTGAAGATTTAAATAGCTAATAAAAATAATTGTGACTCACCAAGTAAGCTGAAACACATGTTTAAGCTTATAATTGTTTTCAAAGCAGTTCCGGATTCAACTCACTTCGAAATATTCGTGATCCATTCGGGACGCAGCTGACCACGGCAAAGTTAGCCGAAGTCAAAACTGACCTTGCAGCACTGGTAACAATAATTGCGGGAAAATGATGCCACTTCTTCTTACGGTAAGCCCGGTAAGGTTATACATCGAAACATTGTAAAAATGGCAGTCAATATTTTCGCGCTAGTCGAGAAATCAGTCCAGTTCTTTCTTACTCGAGCCCAGACCCTTTTCTGAGAATGTAAGGTTGTAAGGGCCTTACACGAAACCTTACACTGAAAACGTGGTCGTAAATCGTGCCTCATATGCTACTTTCCTGTGCTAATATTGACTTTGACTTGACTATGTTATTGTTCTAATATTAATGTAGCATTCTCAAAAATGAAAGTAATGGTGTTTAAGTGACTTACCGTATAAACGTCGGTACACCGTTGACCATATACACGTCTTCCTCTTTATACATCTTGAGGAACTCTATAAAAGACAATCTCCTCATGTCACCCTTTGTTCGGTTCTCTTTCTTCCCGTTCTCTACATCAATTACAAAGTTCTCCGCTTCTGGGAGACTCACGAAATATTCGTCGGTCCATTTCGCGAATGCCGGCGATAATTTTGCCCCAGTTTTTATCAACACAGGACGATTCGCAGAAGCGAAGTTCTTGAAAAAGTCGCGAGGCTCGGGGAAAGCGAAAAGTGTTTCGACGGAGTCTTGTTGTGTTTCGCTCCAAGCGGCTCCAAATGGCCTGGAAAAAATGACGGGTCGTTGAGATTTGTAGAAACAGAATTTGTTGGAGAAAGACTGAACGAGAAAAAAAGGGCAAGCCAGAGCATAGCGACATTTGAGGCCATGTTGGTCTTTTATTCAGCTGATACAGACCTAACAGACAAAACCTCTAAACCACAGTGACCTCCATTTAAATTTGCATAAGGAAGTTCACATAAATTATTCAAGGTAGTAAATTAGTAAAATTGAGAGCACCAACATTACATGTTACACCACGACTCACATTTGATTGACGTATTCAATGCTCTCAGCCAATCCGAATTTCCCGTCTATTGGTTCATGGGCTATTCCAATATTCCAAGTTTTCTAGCCGGCACGTGTCGAAGTTCTAACGAAAAAGTCTTAACCGTATTTTCTCGATTAAACACCGGGTCTAAGAGAGGAAAACGGGAATAAGCCCCTCAGAACTTAAGGTGTAAGGGCAAGATACAGGATGTCAAGTAAAACGAATAAAAACTCTTTCTTAAAAAGATGGCGGGCCCAAATAAACTGCTGATTCAAACAAACGCCGGGTCCACCAGGCTAGGTTTGAAATAAACTCCGGGGTCGTTTAAGTTGAGAAAATACGGTATATTGAACTGAAATACGTCAGTTTTATGGAGACGTGCTTTCGGTTTTCAAGTTCTCATATCAGCCTGAAAAATACGTCGTCAACAGTTGCTTTCATCACAAACCCGACGTGATCAATCGATAAAAATCAGTACCGATTTAAGGACGGTGCCTCCTAATACAGAAGTATTTTTGCAAAGGTTATGACTATGGGGAAAAAGTAGATCTTAGCAAGGGTTATTGGAATCCAAAAAGAAAAATGTGGGTAACCACGCATTTTTCAGAGATAATTAAGCAACCAAAATTCTAAAAAGCGTTAAAATACAAAGAATGTATGGCAATTTCTTTCCAAATTTAAGCTCGATTATCTCTGAAAAATGCGTGGTTACCCCCAATTTTCTTTTTGGATTCTGATAACCCTTGCTAAGATCTGCTTTTCCCACATAGTCATAAACCGCGCAAAAACATTGTTGCATTAGGGGGCAAATTCCTTAAGAAACCCGAATATCCCGAAATGTGCAGAACGTATGCGCAGTAACAATAGAAGGCACCTATTTATCGTTAAAATTGATTTGATTAATATCGGTTGTATCGATCAGTCGGTAAAAATCGATGGGACACTGAAAAAAGGTATCGATTTTATTAATCGGTTTCATGCGATTTTTATTGACTTCTAACGAGCAAAATTTTCGCCTCTGAGTTCGATTAAAGAAGCATATTTATGCCGATATAGCTCTTAAGGCGAGAAGTCACATGTTGTTTAGTGGTAAAGTGCTTTTAATTCTAAAACACTAGGATCTAACGAGCTTAATTCCACGTCTGATTCCTCGTAGCGCCCAGGTTTGTGCACACTGCTCTTTTCTCTGTAACCATAATGCCAACCGTAAGAGTACTGAAATTATGAATATATGAAATTCATATATTTGAACTGCGGAATGAAGAAATAAATGCAAAGAAGATCCTCGCAGCTATTAACGCAACTTATGCAGTTGCGATAAGAAAGCCTGAAAAAATCAGGCTTACCGGGATTCGAACCCTGACCTCTGCGATACCGGTGCAGCGCTCTAACCAATTGAGCTAACAAGCCAACTGGGAGCTGGTCATTAAGTTGGTTCGTAATATACCCGGGGAAGATGAAGATTAATGACCAGCTCCCAGTCGGCTTGTTAGCTCAATTGGTTAGAGCGCTGCACCGGTATCGCAGAGGTCAGGGTTCGAATCCCGGCAAGCCTGATTTTTTCAGGCTTTCTTTTCGCAACTGCATAAGTTGCGTTAATAACTGCGAGGATCTTCTTTACATTTATTTCTTCATTCCGCAGTTCAAATAGATGAATTTCATATATTCATAATTTCATCTTCATCTTCCCCGGGTATATTACGAACCAACTTAATGACCAGCTCCCAGTTGGCTTGTTAGCTCAATTGGTTAGAGCGCTGCACCGGTATCGCAGAGGTCAGGGTTCGAATCCCGGCAAGCCTGATTTTTTTCAGGCTTTCTTTTCGCAACGCATAAGTTGCGTTAATAACTGCGAGGATCCTCTTTACATTTATTTCGTAAGAGTACCGATCACCAGTTTTGTAAACCTAGGGTTAATCTACCTGTTAGAACTGTGTACTGTCTATGTTTTCAGTTACTGTCTAATATTTAAGAAATAGTAAAAAAAAATAGCCTTGGATGGAGTGTTGTCCATACTTTCTCGTTTGTCTTGTTTATAGACTCGCTTTTCTCATGAAAATGGGAATTCGCTTACATTTTTCAAAATAATTTTTATTCCGTTTGAAGTCTCGTATACAAGCAGGCTTTAAACGCCAAAGACGGTCAATCGTTAGAAATCGATAGAATCTGGAGAAATGGATTATATCGATTTGACACATCTAAAATAATCATCGAATTTCACCGATTTCCTTTTTCAATCGATAAAAATCACTTGATTTTTATCGATTTCTATCGGTACCGATTTTTATCGATTGACTACGTCGAGAGTATTCAAGGGTGTGTTTATGGGAGCATCCATGGGTGCGGTCGTAATTGAGTTCGTTGGTGATTTCTAGGGTAAGTTCAAGGGTGAGTTCGAGGGTGTGTTTGAGGGTGTGCTGGAGGCTGAGCTCGAGGCTGAGCGCTGAGCTCAAGGCTGAGCTCGAGGCTGTGCTTGGGGCTGTGCTGGAGGCATCCTCGGAGACCCATGGGAAGAGATTCGGGGCGAGAGGCAGATAAAACGGGCGAAATCGGTGCGAGCAGAAGCCTGGTGCGAGCGAAAGTTGCGAAAATTTACAAGACGGGTGGGAGAGCCTCTAGGAACATACTTTTAACGGACTAGTTCAAGAGCCCTTTTGCGTTCTTGCTTCTGATTGAAATTTTGAGGCATTGTATTTTTTGTGCCCAATCAGCCATCAGCTTATTTCACCATTCATTTCGTGTCGTCTTATACAGAGTGTAACTTTGCTAAACCTTGTACCCAGATCTCATGCACTCGTGCGTACTGAAATCAACTTTCTGTCTCGCTCGTTTGATAGGCCTACCATCGAAGAAAGTTTTAGTGAAATGGGACCCACAAGGCCGAGAAATCGAGAAATTTGGCAAGGGTACTCAAGGGAAAAGAAAACAACAAGTACGAAAATCAGATTGAGGTATTGTGAAAAGTTCACACTTTAGGTGTGAACTTTTAAAAGCGTGCATTTTGGAACAAAGACAAAGGCATGTTGTGGATCGCACGTAAATCCTAACTGCATGCTTCTAAAAGTTCACACACTTTTCACAATACCTCAATCTCATTTTTGTACTTGTTGTTTTCTTTTTCCTTGATTACCCCTGCCAAATTTCTCGATTTCTCGGCTTTTTGGGTTCGCATATTACTATTAAAACCTTTCTTCGATGGTAGGCCTATCGAACGAGCGAGACAAAAAGTTGATTCAGTAGGCACAAGTGACAACTAGGTACAAGATTTAGCAAAGTCACACTCTCTAAAAGACGTAACGAAAGGAACGGTGAAATAAGCTGATCGCTGATTGACCACAAAAAATACAATGCCTCAAAATTTGTGCTCAATCAGAAGCAGGAACGCAAATGGGCTCTTGAACTAGTCCGTTAAATGTATGTTCCCAGGGGCTCTCCCGCCCGTCTTGTAAATTTTCGCTCGCACCAGGCTTCTGCTCGCACCGATTTCGCCCGTTTATCTGTCTCTCGCCCCGACTATCTGCACCTGGGTGTCCGAGAATGTGCTGGAGGCTGTTCTCGAGGTGAGATGATGGTTGAGATCAAATGCTGAGTATAGTGATTCCGCTCAAACCATCCGGGTAGTTTCGGACTTATATAGCAAAAGAACAAAGGCCTGGAGACTGACCAATAAAGAACGAGTGGCGTCACATACCGAGCACCAACAGAAGCTAAGCACGTGAGAACCTGCGATACGTTTTATCATGCAAAATACCTAACCTTCAAAATTAAATGCGAATACTTGTTAAAGTTTTAACTTGCCAACAGAAATTATGCTCGATGACTTCGATTGTCCTTTACAGCTAAAAATGCCAACAACATTTCCTAACTTAGCTTTGTACATTCTGCTGCCGTGACAAAGTAAAATGGTCATATACGATATCCGTTACAATATACGTAACGGATATTGTATATGCCTCAAATTTTGAGGCATATACGTTACAGTGATTTTTAGTTCACCTGTATTCCCATCTATAAGCCGTATGGATGTGTCCCTTTGATATTAAAAGGTAAGGGTTTCAGTGTCCCGGCAGTACACCTCACTCAGCACTTCACAGAGTACGCCCCGTCTCACATACTTGAAGACATCCACCAGATACCAGATACCGTATCTCGTGTACAAGTGCCGTTATTTTAGGTTATCAGCATCAACCGGATGACGTCATTTTCAGACGTCATCGGTTAAAAATGGGGGGAAATTCATGATCACGTGGTATTTTTGCCGTTCGCGTTTGCCTTAAACGTGATACTCAAGATTATGATAGTTTGGATTGGTTTTATTTTCGAAATCGCATTACAGAACTTAATGATTACGACTGTAAAGTTCTGACTTTATATATACTTTACAGAATAGTAACAGCATTTCCGTTTCTGTCAGTAATCATAAAACAAACAAATTGATATCTGCCTAAGTTAGCATCTCTTGGATCGAGGATGTCTTTCGCCACTTGGTCATACTTCACCACTCTTGTCCGGCCAGGTTTGTGAGACCATTTTCCGTCACTATCCAAACGGTACCAGTGGAAATCTCCCCCTATACCTAATATATCACATGAAATAAAAGAAAACTGTAATTGAAGAACAGCAAGGAAACTTGAAACATTGCATTTCTGTAAATCTCAATAAAATAGACTTTGGGAGAAAAAAAGAAGGATTAACATCGTTTTAATAGAACTAAAACCTTTTCTCCCGTCGTTATGTCAATGACTTCAATGAATTGGGGAGGGGGAATTTTGCCTGCACGCACTTTGAACGTTTACTTTGAACGTTTGTAACTTTTTAATATGCAAACTAAAGTCACCAAACGTCTTGACTTTTCAAAAAATTTGACTGGGAACAATTTGGTGTAGCAACTTCGTGAAATTTGACGACACCATGGCACCCCCCTTTTTGACAGGCATTTTCTTAGGAATTTGGAATTTTCTTATTTTTAGTGAAAACTTATAACTTTCTTAAGGTAATGTTCACCTTTTCAGATAATTTTAGAGTTCTTGTAGTGATTTTGGTTACTTTTTGGTTCTTTTTCGAGGTTTTAGAGAACATTAAAAAAATCCAAGATGGCCGCCATTTGAGAACGCAGCATAATTCGTACGTCATATGACGTCAAAGGACTAACCATCTACCCTCTAAGTTTCGTTTTCATAGCATTAATCTTCCCAGAGTTACAGAGGGGAGGCAGAGGCTTTGAGGCAATTTCGGGCAATTTGGCAGTTTCTGCCCGAAATTGCCTCACATCCATGTTCAAAAAAAAGAAAAGGGCTATAGCTCGCCAAAGTTGGTCTCTCAGTCAAACGCTGATCGATAATGTTTGTAATGTTTATGTTATTTACGAAGCACGTTTGACAAACAGGTGTTTACCCAAAGACAATAAGCAGTACTAAATCATTACCGCACTTTTCATCGTGGTTGTTTGTTTGCTTGTTCGTTTGTTTTGGTAATTTTTTTAGCCTGTAGTGCGGGCGTTTTGCGCTATTTTTTTTTTCAGTTATAACGAGTTGACAATGACTGAGTTGAATTTATAATTAAATATAATAATGCACTTAGATACATTTCTTGGTTTTCTTTTGTTTTTCGTTTTGCCTGCATGTTGCGATATCTTTTGATATTTCTAATTTGTTCTGTAGTTGTATTTTGTATTGGTATAGGTATTGCCAAATCCTAGTAACTGACGATGATGGGAGACACATCGAAACGTATTATCAACGCGCCCACTAAATCGGAAAATCCCTGGAAGAAAGTTAAGAGACCAAGCACTCGACCAATTTATCCAGTATCTGGGTGGTTCTCAACCAAATTCAAAGAAACACAGACGAGCTCCATGTCGAAACAACGTTAACATTGAAAAACAATAATAAGATTGATTGGGAATAAAAAAACTTATAAAATCTCACTCTACAGTTTCATTCTCGTCAGCGAAAGGTAGAAAAAGTACTTTAAAGATGACCACTTATTGATGGCGGTCAACACTAAAATATAACTAGCACTCGGTTCTTTTCCAGATTTAGAGTAACACATAACACAAGTGCTAATGGTTCTTTTACTGTACTTACGCGGACCTCTTCTGTGATAGGCAATAAAATAAAACTATTCAATGTTATTACTGCAAAACTATTAGTAGCCATTAACATACGCCAAGCTTTACGCTAAAGCTCTTGTAAGCGACCACTCCCTGTTTCATAATGTGGTCGCTCAGAGAGCCCATTCTCGTAAGCTACCAGCTCTAGTTGCGACCACTTTTCTAAATTGCCGAGGTGGTCGCTTACGAGAGCTTCGACTGTAGCAGGCTATAAACGATTTAACTTACCTGGTGCAACAACTAGCGCCACCAAGTGCCGGGTACCGCCTGGGACTTTTGGGATTGGAGCTCGTGCCGGAAATGGGCCTTGGGGAGGAGGTGGAAGGTTCACAACCTGCAAGCCATCATTCACAGCCGCAGCTCGTACGGCAGCATCAGTCATCGCCAGGTTATACAGGTTGGGGTTTTGTCCAGCCGCTACAGCAGCCGCTTTTCCTGGCTGTGCAAAGGTATCCGTGGGCCTGTCATTTGCGTAGTTGTAGCAGTTGTTGTGTAGTAGTCGGTAAGGATTTCCATTCCAGTCACCAGGTTTATATTGTGGTGAGTCACGTTTTATTCCTGTTGGGGCTGCAACTTTCTTCATCTCCTTTAAAACTGTTTTGAGGAAGGTACCTGGCAGTTTGCCTGTTGGCATGGTTTCCAGCAATAGCTCTTGTAGCTTCAGCGTATTTGGACCAACAATCAACTCCGTTTGTTTCGTCGCAGTGTCTTGTACCAGGAATCCCTTATAACCAAGCCTCTCGGGCATTTCTTCGGGACGGTAGGTTAACTTTGGTTTAGCGTTTCTAGCTTCCAACAGAAGACTTTGTATGTTCCTAAAGTACGGGTGAGTCGAGGGAACCGGCCAACTAGGATCTACACGTCCGGAGAACACGGCCAAAGTCACAGTTAGATCTCCTGCAATCCAAAATTGATTTTAATGGTTGAAGGTTATTTTGACAAGTTGCAGTGAGTGATGTGTTGCGACATTGATAAATCTTGACAACTGGAAAAAAATCAATATTTCAGTCGGCATTCGAACCCACGACTTTTAGTCGACCTACAGTGCCTTTACAGTGCCTTATTTTGAAATGTCAAGATTTACTGTCAATTGCTTATCACTATGGTACTGATTTTTTTATTAACCCTTTCAGACAGTCAGGAGGGCCTACATAATTCTCTCTTGATCGGTCCCAAGTGACCATATAAACAGGACGTTATCTCGCACTACAACAATAATCGCATCACATAAAGACTGGGAGAAAATCCGGCGCTACGATAAGTGTCACGGCGCAAACAAATAAATTGTGAGATAGTGCGTGGGTAAGTTACACTGATCGTTACCATTAAGCGAAAACCAAGACCCTCAACATACCATTAATGCTCTTTACACAAAGCCAGTCGCTTCGCACTTGGTATGTTTTCTAAGCCGTTGCACTTGAGTAAGGTAATGACAATATATTCGTGGGATTTGTTGATGCAGTGCGAATAGCATTCTTTCTACAAAACATAAGTATTCATGCTCACTGTATACAGGAGATGGAAAACCTCCACATTTCCCATCAATGGGCTCTCACCCCCAATACTACTCACATTCTAAAAAAGGGACCATTAATGCCTTCTAGGAAGGTCAATTAGGCACGCAAAAAACAAACTCTCCAAGATCTAGAAAAAAAACATTATTTTAATGCTTCATGCCCACCATATAAAGGATTTGTAAGCTTATCAATATTTTCAACGCCAATAACCAAACCTCTACCAATCGCCAATCCTCACACCCTAATCTCATACGGTAGACCCAGCTCTGAAAAGATTTAGTTCGCAAAATAGTAGCTCCTCCACATCTCCAATAAAAAATGCACAATACCAACAAAACTCAACGTTGTCAGTGAAAAATGTGCAATTGCGTATCGTATGTGAAGCTCACGGTCCAAACGAACTGTACGGACTGTCAAAACGTTTAACCCTTCTATTTAATGAGATGCAATTTACATAGCAATTTACATAGCGTAATCCCCCCCTAACGACACGGTCCGAACGAGCTGTACCGACCGTTAACGCGTTTTGCCCCTCTGAGAAAGAGAATGAAATATATTGTCTCCTTAATGAGATGCAATCATGTCATGGGCCATCATCTCCTCTCCACGGACTGTGTGAGGCTTACAGGCCGAATAATAATAAATAATGATACAAAGCTTATTTTGTAGCGCTTATTACAAAGACCGCCGAAAGTGCCTCCTGAGAAGAAGAGAGAGATCAAGTCTAGTCCCGCTAATGAGATGCGCTCCACGGACCGTTCCTTCCTTTCCACGGATCTTAGGTGTTGTTTATGGTCCGATCGAACTGTACGGACCGTCAAAACGTTTATCCCCTCAGCGATGAAGAGAGAAACGTTCTAAGTCCCTTTAATGAGATGCAATTCATGGACCGTCATATCCTCTATACGGACTGTGTGTGATCGAGGTTTAGGGATTGAACAAAATGAATGGACCTTAATTTACATTCAAAATCACCATCTATTGATTCTTTGACAAAAGTTTGGAGTTGAGGTGAACTAATTCCCTCACCTAAAATAAGATGAGTATAGTCAACACGGGAGGAGGAAAGAACAGAGAACCAACGTGGGGTGCACGTGACAGTTATGACCCAGTGTAAGCTAGGGGAGCTCATTGAGATACTCCCTTTTCACGACCGTCTCTCCAGAATGTCCAAGGTCCGATAAGGGAAAACCCATTGGGTACCAAAAATCCCTTGCTTCTAAAGGTGAAAACCACTTGCGGTAATAATACGGAAGATAATTCACCTCACGGTACTTTACTGAAACAACACAAGCAAACACTTATTCCCAAAAAAAACGTTATCATACACGGATGGTACTAGTCAAAACGAACAAGACCTTCACCGCCAAAAAAGCATATTGGCGGACCCCGTGATCAAACGTGGTGGAAACAGTCACAGACTAGTAGAGGTACAAAAACACGCCACGTTATTTATAAAATAACGGAAAACAAGCAATAAAATCTTTAATACATGGGTACTCGATCTAACTGGCGCGTGCCGAAAGAAGCCTTTTTATACCACAAATAACAGAAAGCAAAATAGGTACGCCTTTGCATGCAATTACACCTATTTATGGACTGCGATCGAAAAAACCTAAAAGACCATTCCACAAATAGGAAACAAACACGCCTTCACATGCAAATAACCTTCCCCCGCCCCCCCTCCCCGGAATGAAACATAATGAAACATCGAAAGGAAAAGACATTCGCCTGAGAACGAAATAGTTTTACCCGGATGGCTTCGGAAACTCTTACGTCACAGGCCTTGAGACATCCCATTTTTGGCCCCTATCGTTGCGTTTCCTATAGAACAACCCATACGTCAGCTCATCAGTTCATGACTTCTGACATCACCATTCAAATTCCTACTCCCGCAGTAGGGATACACCAAGTCCGCTGCGGAAGGGTAAGGTAAGGTAAAGGAAACCCTAAGAAGGAGCAGACATGGGGTGATAGTCATGACCCAGTGAAAACTTGGGGAGTTGATTGAGATACTCCTTTTTCACGACCGTCACTCCAGAAAGCTCCCAACCCGTAGAAAAAAAACACAGGTGTACCATCATAACTTCGCTTTCCAAGGTGAAAAGTGGCTATAGATACAAATTTACTCATTTCGCGTACCTCACTAAGCCAACAAAACACAAACACGTATTGTCATGGAAAAGTGAATATACCACGCATGGTACCAGGACAACAAAACACGACCTTCACCAGAATAGAAGCCTATTTGCAGATCGACCTCAATCGCACACGCAACCGAAAATTAACGTCATTCCACAAGTAGTGAAGTCACAGAAATTCACACTTACATAGGACAGTTAAGTCTAATTTGGGGTCCTTAAGCAAACACCACGCCTGCCCAGCATAGCAGCAGACAAAAAAGACATTGATTTGCACATAATCAAACATATTTGTGGACCTCGATATGGTAAACCGCCAGGGGAAACAAACCACAAATTACAAAAAGCAAAGAGACGTCCTCAAGTGCAAATAGACCTATCTGCGGTCCCCAATCGGACAGCCCACAGAAAAGGATCATTTACACAAATACGAGAAGGCAAAACAACACCGCCTTTACATGCAAATTGAGCTCAATCTTACAATCCGCCAAAAGGTTAATCCACAAATAGTATTAGCCTCGCCAGAGCCTAGCGAATCATTGCACCAAATGCAAACCGGCAAGTTATCGCCAGCACGTGTTCCCAGCAAAAGACTCGTCCACAATTACGAACAGAAGAATACTCGGGTACGAAATGAACGAAAGTGTATACTAAAAAAAGACTGGTGGTACTGTCTCCGCCAAGAACACGACTTGAGTATCCTGATGGGCGAAACGCGCTGGTCCGCAGTCCGCAGTCCGCAGTCCGCAGTCCGCAGTCCGCAGTCCGCAGTCCGCAGTCCGCAGTCCGCAGTCCGCAGTCCGCAGTCCGCAGTCCGCAGTCCGCAGTCCGCAGTCCGCAGTCCGCAGTCCGTAGTCCGCAGTCCACAGTCAGCAGTCAGCAGTCCGCAGTCCTCACTCTTCCCTTTACACTGACCGGTTCCCGAACGCATTGCACTTTAGTGATCTAATATGCGATGCCAATAATTTATGCAGTACGAATAGTGAGACACCAATCTAGAAACTATAACTTTATTCCATGACTGGCTGATTGTTTACACGAGTGGTGATCAAATTTGGTGATCATTATTTTATCTTGATCATGAGTGAAACAACAAATAAGGTTCTTATCATTATTCAAGGTCTATATATCCAGCGATCGCCTTATGTTTAAAATTCAGTTGAATATATTATCTCATTTACTGTTATAGAAGTTACAATGTATTAAGAGAATGAACTAACCTGAAATTCTTGGCAGACAGATGTGTAGAAAGGCAACAATTATGGTAAGTTTGGCCAGCATGTTTCAAGATCCCTAGGAGCAGAAAGAAAGGGAAATGATTGTTATAAGAATAAACAATTCGTAAGGAAAAACTAAAAAACTAATAAAACCACCTCAAATTTGGCCTAAATAGCGCCTGTGAATTATTGCTAACCAGGCACAAAAACGTAAAGAAAAACGTCTTCCAACTTTATCGTTTGACTTTCTTGGAACTTTTCCCTGATATCTTCCCGTCACTTAAAATCTTTAATGAAATACTTTTTAAAATACTATTCGCAAGGCTAAAAAGACCCAACGTTTTAGACTAATTAACTCATCTTCAGGGTAAAAACTGTCCACTACATGCACATTTTATATGTTCTAAACCTCTCTTCAAGCCTCTTTTCTGTAATATCACTAAGAATACAGTGTTCAGCTTCAATGACCACCTCTATAAACAAATTGACAGATACGGTATGGGAACCCCTTTATCTCCAGTCCTCGTAAATATCTTCATGGCTAAACTAGAGCCCGAAGTTGTCCGACCCTAAACCCACCGTTTTACGACCGGTAGGTTGATAATTGTTTCTCCAAGAAGAAAAAAGGAAAGCCTGATGATCTGCTGAAGCGTCTAAACAGTTACCATCCTAACATCCTTTTCCCTGTCGAAGAAAAGCCCGACCATTTCCTAGACACTGCACTGATTTGCTTATGATAACAAGTTCAACTGCAGAGTCTACAAGAAACCAGGAAAACTACCAACGCATTGGAATTCAGAAATCCCAACCCAATGGAAAAGAAATTGTATTACTGGCGCTCTTCACAGAGCTAAGGGCATCTCTTCCAATTTTAACAGCGACATCAAAACACTGGAAACAACTTTTCTAAACACAGAATACCCCAAGCTTTTATTTCTCACACAGTGAACAGTTTTCTGAAAGATTCACCCGAAGATGACAACTTGATTCCGAGTTTCCTTTTTGAAGAGCGTAAGAAGATTTTCATCAAACTCCCTTACTGCAACAGAAATGAAAGTCTTAGCAAAACTTTTGTCTCCAAGCTGAACAATTTCACGGGATTCAAATACGTTTTCATCGTAGCCTGCGTAGCAGGTGTAAACGGGGAAGGGGATGGGGAACGAGAACGCGGGCGAAAATTACGCTGAGATGTCAGTTCGTTTTAGAAAACGTGACGTAACTAAGTCACGCTATGGTCAAAACATTTCGTCACGTTCTTCTTCGCGAAGGCTAGAACAGGTGTTGACCAAGGAATGAGCGATAGGAAAGGGGTTCATACTATCAGGGATTCATATTATCACAGAGTGCGGAGAAGGCGTAGGAGGGGAGGGGGGAGAATGGCATCAAACACGTCAAAGGTACGACAAAATCACCAACTTTAAAAATTTACACCACTTGGGCTCGTATCTTGAGTGACCGTAGTATATTTTGCACCCTGAGGGGAGGGGGAGCAACAGTGGGGTCTAATGCTCCTTCTGGTCAACCTTAAAGACAAAAACATTCACAGATTGCATGTTGTCTATAGCGGCAACTGTTCTTGCGGTGATAATTACCTCGGTCAGACCATGAAAAGAACACTCAAACCCTTATAATGACTCTGAACCTGCCCGTCACCTACGCAAGAATCCGTCCCATTCTTTTAGTTAGCGAATACTTTGCACGACCCAATCTTTTCACAAGCAGAGAATTTTTGAAGGCCTAATGATCCAACAATGGAGCCCCAGTTTGAACAAATAAGTTCATTCTTACGTAGCGAAACTGTTCCCATCGGGAAACACTTAAACATCTAAAATGTGCATGTAGCGGACGGGTTTCTTACCATGAAGGTGACTTAATTAGTTGAAAACGTTCGGTTTTTTCTTTGAACTTTTTCGCCTTCTAAATAGTATTTTAAATCTTAAGCGAAATACTTTTTGTTAAAAATGTTAAGGCAAAATGGCCCATTTAACTGATTAAAATCTCATTGCCTTTTCATATATTAAGCCAGAAATATAAAACATTGTTAACTGAAATTCAATCCCCATGCCAAAAATGGACAAAATGGAGACCAGCCAGCTTCTTTCACTGAACTCTTGTCCTTACTTCATGTCATATTTCAGTTTTTCTGCAACCTTAATGTCACTGGCCAAAACGCTGGCTGTCAAATGTTCATTGTGAAGCTAAATTAAACTTTATAATTCGTTATTCCATGTGAAAGAGGAATTCATATGTAAATGCCAGAAATGGTGAAACAACAGTGTTTGAGACACGATCTTGGTTTCTGTCAAAGAAGAAAAAATGTTTTTGACCGTAAAAAAAAGAAAAACTATATATTTATTGAAGCTGTCTTAAATATCTTTCTTTTAACATTTACGCTGTTTTCAGGTTTCTGCTGTTAAATGTGTCTTGGTTGTTTCTTTTAATAAAGAAAACGCGACTCATTTGGCCAAACTAAGGAACACAACTGATTAGCGTATGATTAGCTAGTGTACCTAACCCGGGAAACGTTGTTCAAGAATCAAGCCCAACTGAGAATATCTTTTGGTAATGCAAATAACACGTTTGGTCCATCTTACCTATGTATGCTATAGCTTCATGATTAAAAGTAAGTTTCAATTATTGCAAAGAAGCGTACCATTGGGAAACGAACCCATGCCAATTTTCATTCCAGAAACGAAATTTACAAGTTCGATACAAGGGCAATTACCTACCTAAGCCATGTACTCAATCTTTCGATGCTCTCTGCAAAAACGCGCAACTTACCTTTTTGAAAAAGTTTTTGAACTGTTTTGGAAGCTTGGTGTTCGTCAGAAGTTGAGCCTTCAAGAAAAGTTTATTCTTTGGGTGAATAAGTGCTAAGAAAGTAATCTTTTATTTATTATTGAAAACAAAATAAACGGGCCTAAATTATCAAAGCACAAAGGAAGCCACATCCAGGAGAAATGTTCCAGGAGTGTTGTAATGTTGAAAGAATCAGCTGGATTAACGTATGGGAACTTTGGTACCTTCGCTTCAAATTGTTGATACAGTTTTATTTATTTTAACTTATTATATGCTAAAACGTAAGAAATATCAAAGGAAAACTGCGATGAAGAAAAAGGCTGTGAAATCGCTGGCACCAGTCTGCAAACCTCTTAATGCAGTCTTTCATCCCTTCACGCTTCTCGTTTTACGCTTGCATAAGTCACCAATAGATGCTTTTAACCTTTCTACTTCCAAGACCACTCAAGTTTACAACTGGCCAAAAAATGTGTTTGAAAATAAATGAGAAGAAACAGCTCTATTGGAATATACTGCTCAAAAGCTTTCGTTTATTTAATTTCAGTCGTCATGGACACAAAGTTTAGAATCTCAGTACATGACAACGGGTTGAAGTATGGATAGTGAAAACATTAAGGCGTCAACGAGCTCCAGACAATACATGGATTGCTTCTTTCAATTAATTGCTCGCATCTAAATGTTTTCTAAACTTTATTCGTTAGAGCAGGAAAAGCTAATTGAACAAAAAGTTTAAAGAACGGCTGGGAAAATGGTGGATCACGAATCTAGCGGAAAATGTAAACGTGATATACGGAAAGGGGATATTAGCTTTTTGTTTGCTAAGTGACAAAATTAGTGACTAACAGCAAATTTTAGATGTTATTTCATTGTCGTTACCGTTTTCGTGTTTCCCCGATCGGGAAGGTAAAGGCCAGTTGAACTACAGGTACCACTCCGCTCCTCACATCACGAATCAGCTAATGAACACTGAATTGTTTTACCCACTCAGTCAGCTATTTTGCCTCCGTCAGAAAATGTGGGCTGTTGTCTCCTACGCAAGGCTTAGTTTTGTTATTTACAGAACGAAATCTTGATGACACCATACTTCTGATGTAGGACTTAAACGGGGGAAAATAAATGTCTTACAGGAAAAAAAAAAAAGATTTGCTTAGAACTTTTGCGTGATACAAATTCTACGCAAGTTCCGGCATGTCACCTTTCTAAACCAGGTCTAATGAAGTGATCTTGGCTTCATATTTTTCTGCGAGCGTAGGGAAAAGGAAAATATGAAAACGGAAAGCATAACTCATTTGGTCAAACTAAGAAACACAATTAATTAGCGTACTGATTAGTTTAACTAAGCTATGAATTTTTTTCGACAATCAGAGCCAACTGAGAATTTATTTTTGTAATTATTTTTGTAAGACCCATAGTCCATCCATCCTCCCCATATATGCTATAGCTTGATTATTATTGCTAAATTGGGAAAATGCGTAACCGTGATAAACAAACCCAATTTTCATTCCAGAAACGAAATTTACAACTGCGATACAAGAGGAATTAAGTAACCAAATCATGTAACCATGTGAAGTAAGTAACCAAACCATTCTTCGATACTCTCTGCAAAACAGTCAAACTTACCTTTCCTTCTAGGTTTTGGAACTATTTTGGCGGGTTTTCTTGGTGTTCGTCAGAGTTTGAAAACTTAATTGACTTTCAGTCTTTGGGTGAATACGTGTTTTGGACGTTATGTTTTATGCATTACTCATAACAAAAAAATGATACTAAACTATCAGAAGATAAAGGAAGCCCCTGACATTCTTTAAAGATGGACAGGAGAAATAATCCAGGCCCCTGTTGTCCGAATAGAGCATAACTTTATAGAGTGGATAGACCTATCAACTGGATTAAAATGCTATTTACCGGAAGACTGGTTGCACAATTAAAGCGTGTGTAGCGTCGCGGATAACCATCCGCCCGATAAGTCGTTTTCCAGTTCATTGCTATGTTAAAAATGGTCACATTTTTCATGATTTACATACGGAATTGCATGACAAGAGAATGAAGGAAAAAGTAGAGATCAGAAAATGGAAAAGTAAAGCGAAGTTTTTTCGCTGTTGTAAGTACAGAGTACCATGTTATTCTACAAGAACTATTTCATCAAAACTTCAATTTGTTTATTTAGTCCCTCCGTTGCTTTCCAGTCGATAAAATGAGTCACTTTCTAAATTTTGTAAGTAAGCTTAACCTGCACCTAATTATAACGTAATTGAAGTGACATTGTTTCTTTTTCAACGCATCCACCATTATGCAAGCCATTTTCCTGTTAAAGACCTTTAAAATTTATTAGGCTCGTGGAAAATCCTTTCCGTACTGCCTTCTGCTAGCAGATGCCGGACCGCCGTCATTAAGCGAATAGCTTGTATTGTTTATATATATATATATATTTATATATATATGTATATGTAAACGAATAAACAAGAAATAAAATTGCTTCACTTATCCTAGGAGTGCTCAATGCAGAAATATGCAGAGCAAAATACAAATAAAGAAAGAAATTGTTACTAGTTACTCGAGTTTCACGCTCAAGGCGATCATCAGACTGAGTCAGTCTACGAAAAGATGTCAGTTAAGGCTGGTTCACACTTGTGACATAAGCATAAGCATAAACATAAGCATAAGCATAAGAAAGCGTAAGTGTGAACCATAGTGACATAAGCATAAGCATAAGCATAAGAAAAAGGAAACTTTTCCTTTTTCTTATGCTTATGCTTATGCTTATGTCGCGTGATCGCAAGTGTGAACCGGGACAACATAAGCATAAGCATAACGAAACAGCAGTATTTGATGTCAGCAGAAATTCAAGCGAAAACAGTTCCCAATCCTGCTCTGATTAGCTGTTTCAAACGGGCGTCTTCTTCTTTAAACACGCTGTATTATAATGAGAAACTGGCTGAGGCTGGCCGTATTAACTACCTGAACTACCTGAAATAAATTTCTCGGTCCACCAGTCGCATTTCAAGCACAAGATTGTGATAATCTTCTTGTTGTTTCCTCTTCGTGAAGATTTCTCTTACCCAACAGTACCGCCATCTTTTTTCAGGTTGTTTTTCTTTCCGCCGTTGACGATTACGGCGCAGAAACATCAAAAGGAGCGCTTCTTCGTTTTCTTCTTCGTCCACCATTTTGAAATTACAACTCGTCTCATTCCCCCAGGATTATAAATCTGAAGCCCAATGCGCCTGCGTATGTCGCTTTCTTATGCTTATGTCATAAGTGTGAACCAGCCTTTATAGATGTTCAAATTCAGGAACGGTTGGAGCGACGCTTCTTCTGATTGGTTGCCACGAAGAACTTGTTTTCGTGGCGGCATTTCGTTACCAGCTCGGATTTCTTGTTCAAAAGGGAGAAATTTTGAGAGGTCAAGATGCAAAGTTTCTCAGATAAGCACAGGTTACAGCGAGAAGGATTGCCTTTGTATGCCCTTGCTCTTTTAATGATGCGCCAGTTGATTTTGTAGTCTATGTTTCCGTCCTTTAAGTTCCAGATGTATTGCTGGTTTGCATGTGACGTCATAAAATTCTAAAATCAAAACTCACCAGGCCTGCTGAATTTTTATCGTCAGCAGGTGTAAGTTGACATAAAAATATATCTTTTTACAAGTTTCCAGCTCGGTAGCGTCCTTCGTTTTTAAACTAGAGCATTTTGAATTTTCGAGTTCTCCGCCGTACGTGACATCAAGATGGCGCCGTGACAAAGCTGTCTTGTTTGAAAAAAGGCCTCTCCTTAGGATTTTTAGCAGTTTGAACATTTCAAGTATTAGGTGAGGTGTTAACGTGAAAGTATACTAACTCACGAGCGAAAAGTGATCGCTTTCATAGCAAAAGTGAATTCCCGGTGTTTTCTTTGATATCCGGCCGCCATATTGGTGTACCACGGTGGTACACCAATATGGCGTCTGCATACTGAGCTCTATAAATTTCCGCGGAACGTTTTGGCAAATAACTCAAGAACGGTGTACCGCACAGACCTGAGACTTGGAGAAGTTGTTTATTTATGAATCTTTGATAACATTTGAAATTCGTGGCTTCTTTTATTGAATGGTTTCGAATTTATTTTTGTATGGCGTGACAGTGCAACCCAGCAATTTTGAAAGTACAGTGTCATGTGAGTGTTTTCGGTCTTTGAAAGAAAGTTTGTGATTGTTGTATCGTGTTTTGAACTCATTTTCTGTCATGCCAATGTAGGTCCTTGAGTTACCGGAAGTTGTTGTGACAGTAGCTTCGTAGATAATGTTTTTAGTTTATGTTAGCCATGTTTGTTGTGCAGCTGTAGCTGACCTTGAGGTTGTTCCTATTGAATATTTTGTGGAGCTTGTTGGACTTCGGGAAATGCTTGTTAAACATTATCTACGAAGCTACTGTCACAACAACTTCCGGTAACTCAAGGACCTACATTGGCATGACAGAAAATGAGTTCAAAACACGATACAACAATCACAAACTTTCTTTCAAAGACCGAAAACACTCACATGACACTGTACTTTCAAAATACATCTGGAACTTAAAGGACGGAAACATAGACTACAAAATCAACTGGCGCATCATTAAAAGAGCAAGGGCATACAAAGGCAATCCTTCTCGCTGTAACCTGTGCTTATCTGAGAAACTTTGCATCTTGACCTCTCAAAATTTCTCCCTTTTGAACAAGAAATCCGAGCTGGTAACGAAATGCCGCCACGAAAACAAGTTCTTCGTGGCAACCAATCAGAAGAAGCGTCGCTCCAACCGTTCCTGAATTTGAACATCTATAACTGACATCTTTTCGTAGACTGACTCAGTCTGATGATCGCCTTGAGCGTGAAACTCGAGTAACTAGTAACAATTTCTTTCTTTATTTGTATATGTATATGTATATATATATATACCCGGATTTTTGAAAACGGTACCGCTCGGTTGAGGTGTCCGAGCGGTGTGTCGCGAGCACTTTTTTGTCGTTCAGAAACTATCTCCAAAGTAGGCAATATAAAAATTATGAGTGCCAGCAGTCCTTTTTTCTTCTCCCCTCTCTCCCCTCCCTTCTCTTTTCTCTCCCGTGTGGTTTCTAGGCTCACGGGAGTCCAAAAAACCCGGTTTCGGTGTCGTTCCGGCCAAAATGGGCAAATCTTCAGGAGCCACCTTTTCAAAAGTCCAGGTAGATATTGCAAGCAATTGTTGTCAGATGGCAAAAAATGACCGAATTCTGGCTGATGAGCGGCCTCTTCAGCATTTCTTGGCCATTTTAGCCCATTTCATGCCAATATATACCCGGATTTTTGAAAACGGTACCGCTCGGTTGAGGTGTCCGAGCGGTGTGTCGCGAGCACTTTTTTGTCGTTCAGAAACTATCTCCAAAGTAGGCAATATAAAAATTATGAGTGCCAGCAGTCCTTTTTTCTTCTCCCCTCTCTCCCCTCCCTTCTCTTTTCTCTCCCGTGTGGTTTCTAGGCTCACGGGAGTCCAAAAAACCCGGTTTCGGTGTCGCTCCGGCCAAAATGGGCAAATCTTCAGGAGCCACCTTTTCAAAAGTCCAGGTAGATATTGCAAGCAATTGTTGTCAGATGGCAAAAAATGACCGAATTCTGGCTGATGAGCGGCCTCTTCAGCATTTCTTGGCCATTTTAGCCCATTTCATGCCAATATATACCCGGATTTTTGAAAACGGTACCGCTCGGTTGAGGTGTGCGAGCGGTGTGTCGCGAGCACTTTTTTGTCGTTCAGAAACTATCTCCAAAGTAGGCAATATAAAAATTATGAGTGCCAGCAGTCCTTTTTTCTTCTCCCCTCTCTCCCCTCCCTTCTCTTTTCTCTCCCGTGTGGTTTCTAGGCTCACGGGAGTCCAAAAAACCCGGTTTCGGTGTCGTTCCGGCCAAAATGGGCAAATCTTCAGGAGCCACCTTTTCAAAAGTCCAGGTAGATATTGCAAGCAATTGTTGTCAGATGGCAAAAAATGACCGAATTCTGGCTGATGAGCGGCCTCTTCAGCATTTCTTGGCCATTTTAGCCCATTTCATGCCAATATATACCCGGATTTTTGAAAACGGTACCGCTCGGTTGAGGTGTCCGAGCGGTGTGTCGCGAGCACTTTTTTGTCGTTCAGAAACTATCTCCAAAGTAGGCAATATAAAAATTATGAGTGCCAGCAGTCCTTTTTTCTTCTCCCCTCTCTCCCCTCCCTTCTCTTTTCTCTCCCGTGTGGTTTCTAGGCTCACGGGAGTCCAAAAAACCCGGTTTCGGTGTCGCTCCGGCCAAAATGGGCAAATCTTCAGGAGCCACCTTTTCAAAAGTCCAGGTAGATATTGCAAGCAATTGTTGTCAGATGGCAAAAAATGACCGAATTCTGGCTGATGAGCGGCCTCTTCAGCATTTCTTGGCCATTTTAGCCCATTTCATGCCAATATATACCCGGATTTTTGAAAACGGTACCGCTCGGTTGAGGTGTCCGAGCGGTGTGTCGCGAGCACTTTTTTGTCGTTCAGAAACTATCTCCAAAGTAGGCAATATAAAAATTATGAGTGCCAGCAGTCCTTTTTTCTTCTCCCCTCTCTCCCCTCCCTTCTCTTTTCTCTCCCGTGTGGTTTCTAGGCTCACGGGAGTCCAAAAAACCCGGTTTCGGTGTCGTTCCGGCCAAAATGGGCAAATCTTCAGGAGCCACCTTTTCAAAAGTCCAGGTAGATATTGCAAGCAATTGTTGTCAGATGGCAAAAAATGACCGAATTCTGGCTGATGAGCGGCCTCTTCAGCATTTCTTGGCCATTTTAGCCCATTTCATGCCAATATATACCCGGATTTTTGAAAACGGTACCGCTCGGTTGAGGTGTGCGAGCGGTGTGTCGCGAGCACTTTTTTGTCGTTCAGAAACTATCTCCAAAGTAGGCAATATAAAAATTATGAGTGCCAGCAGTCCTTTTTTCTTCTCCCCTCTCTCCCCTCCCTTTTCTTTTCTCTCCCGTGTGGTTTCTAGGCTCACGGGAGTCCAAAAAACCCGGTTTCGGTGTCGCTCCGGCCAAAATGGGCAAATCTTCAGGAGCCACCTTTTCAAAAGTCCAGGTAGATATTGCAAGCAATTGTTGTCAGATGGCAAAAAATGACCGAATTCTGGCTGATGAGCGGCCTCTTCAGCATTTCTTGGCCATTTTAGCCCATTTCATGCCAATATATACCCGGATTTTTGAAAACGGTACCGCTCGGTTGAGGTGTCCGAGCGGTGTGTCGCGAGCACTTTTTTGTCGTTCAGAAACTATCTCCAAAGTAGGCAATATAAAAATTATGAGTGCCAGCAGTCCTTTTTTCTTCTCCCCTCTCTCCCCTCCCTTCTCTTTTCTCTCCCGTGTGGTTTCTAGGCTCACGGGAGTCCAAAAAACCCGGTTTCGGTGTCGCTCCGGCCAAAATGGGCAAATCTTCAGGAGCCACCTTTTCAAAAGTCCAGGTAGATATTGCAAGCAATTGTTGTCAGATGGCAAAAAATGACCGAATTCTGGCTGATGAGCGGCCTCTTCAGCATTTCTTGGCCATTTTAGCCCATTTCATGCCAATATATACCCGGATTTTTGAAAACGGTACCGCTCGGTTGAGGTGTCCGAGCGGTGTGTCGCGAGCACTTTTTTGTCGTTCAGAAACTATCTCCAAAGTAGGCAATATAAAAATTATGAGTGCCAGCAGTCCTTTTTTCTTCTCCCCTCTCTCCCCTCCCTTCTCTTTTCTCTCCCGTGTGGTTTCTAGGCTCACGGGAGTCCAAAAAACCCGGTTTCGGTGTCGCTCCGGCCAAAATGGGCAAATCTTCAGGAGCCACCTTTTCAAAAGTCCAGGTAGATATTGCAAGCAATTGTTGTCAGATGGCAAAAAATGACCGAATTCTGGCTGATGAGCGGCCTCTTCAGCATTTCTTGGCCATTTTAGCCCATTTCATGCCAATATATACCCGGATTTTTGAAAACGGTACCGCTCGGTTGAGGTGTGCGAGCGGTGTGTCGCGAGCACTTTTTTGTCGTTCAGAAACTATCTCCAAAGTAGGCAATATAAAAATTATGAGTGCCAGCAGTCCTTTTTTCTTCTCCCCTCTCTCCCCTCCCTTCTCTTTTCTCTCCCGTGTGGTTTCTAGGCTCACGGGAGTCCAAAAAACCCGGTTTCGGTGTCACTCCGGCCAAAATGGGCAAATCTTCAGGAGCCACCTTTTCAAAAGTCCAGGTAGATATATATATATATATATATATATATATATATATATATATATATGTATATATATATATATATATATATATATATATATATATATATATATATATATTCAGAGTAATGTTCGCTTAGAAGCTTGGACAAGCCAAGCTTCTTGAATGTAGAGAAGCCTTTCTCTTCTTATCGAGTCTTATACTCTGTCTTTGAAGAGTCGATTGACATCATTGTTCGAAAGAAGTCTTCAACAGGTCGGCTAGTCTTGTGTGGAAATTGAAGTTGGAAAAAATCAACCTCGTCACTATTTGCCTGTGTTGTTTCTTATAACTGGCATACCAAATCTTAGTAAATGAACTACCAAGACGGTTACATAGGAAATTATTTTGATGAGACGAACAAGACAAGCGTAAGGGTTGTTTCCTCGGTGATTCGCATGTTGTTGTCGTGAAGTAGAAAAATTTTCCTTGTGGCGTCCAGTCACACAAGGCCTCTAGTTCTTAAAAAGTCTATTTATTATACTTCTTCCGGCTCCAGTTAAGAATTCTATAATAACTGTTTAAAATATTAAGCACACACTTGTGTTAAACAACCACCTCACGATGATGGACAAGATTTGTCTCATAATAAAATATTAAGCTGACTCCCTGATGTTTACAACGTTACGGTTCTTTAACCAAGTTAGACTGTACCAAGAATGGCCAAAAGCGAACAATAAAATCGATCGACCGAATTGCTTGACATTTTTTTAGACCTCGATATATTTGTGTCTAGAGTATTATGGTTGTTTTATCTAAATTTTCCAAGTTGAAATGAGCAAATCTTCGAATAGCCATGTCTGTTTTGCTTCAATTTTATAGAGTGGATTAAAGTCATAGGATCTACCCGTGACTCAGGGTGCTTTCGATTGGGAAATCTGGATTTCGATTTTAAAATCCGGATTTCGGATTTTCCAATAAAACGAGAAATCCAAAACGGATTTCGACGAGCCGAAATCCTTTTCCAAGATGGATTTCAATGAGGCCCCTTCATTACCTGCTCTTTGAACCACAGGGCCCAGGAGTGTTTTAATGATGGAAGAATCAGCTGGATTAACGTTTGGGAACTTTCACACCGTCGCTTCAATTTTTTTTTTTTTTTTTTTTTTTAATACAAAAGCCTTTATTGATAACCACAAAACAAAGTACAAGGTACAAGCCAGGCCTACATTAAAAAACGCAAAAACATTACAGAAAGCAACAATTACAGAATACATTACAGAATGCTTATCTACAAACAAAAGATGTTTACAACAATTAAGTAGATTACTTGATATTAAAATTCCTTAAGGGCTGTCAACGAAAGGAAGCAGTTTTTGCCATTTTTTCTTATGAATTTTCGAGTCCTCATTATTCTTTGCTATAAGACTTTCTATTTGATAGGTAGAGCGAATTTTTGCTTTCAACAGTGTTAGAGTGGGTTTTATGTTTAAAGAGCGGCTTTGGTGAATTATATATTTACCGAGAATAATTACATGATTTAATAATAGACTGTCTTTGCTAGTGAGACCAAACGCTATGTCAAAAGTGCTCAGATACCTAACATCAAAACCAAACTCATTCAACCACTCAGTCAATGATGACCAGAAATGTTTTGAGATATCGCAATAAATAAACAAATGCTCGAGAGATTCCTCCATATTTCCACAAAAGGAACACATAGGTGACGGTACCAAGCCCATTTTATAAAGAATCTTATTTGTGTAAATAATTCTGTGCAACAGTTTATACTGAAATTCTCTTGTTTTGGAATCAAGAGTTGCCTTTCTCGGGAGAAGGTAGAACTGTTCCCACCGTAAGTCATGCGCAGAAAAAAATTCTTCATATTTAGACTCAGCAGTTGGAGCAATTTTAATTTTTTCTACTAGGTCCCAATATACCCCTCTAGACGAAGAAGGGAGAGATGCGTCAGGTGGATCTGCGTTGTCATTAGACGAGGCCACATTTGACGAATTTGATTGAGTCCTTAATAAGTTTATCCAGTCTTTAGGAATTGCATTATAGATACCCATTAAAAGAAAATACTCTGCATTTGTTATGCCATTCTTTTTCATCTGATCCCAAGATTTTAATTTATAATCCCTGAGAGTTAAGATATCTCCGAGTCTTAATATACCTTTATTTTTAATTTTGTTTCTGTACAAAGGTCTACCATCTCTGCGAATAGATTTGTTGTTCCAAATGATTTCGTTGAGCACTTGAGATGGAGAGGAGACACATGAACTATCCGCATTATATGAAGACCACTCACAAAGACATTCTCGATAGAACTTAGGTAAACAACGTGGTAGGTCAGACACATCATAGTTACATTTCAACAGGAAGGAGCCTCCATAGTCCCTAAGATAGTGATCCAAAAATAATTTCCATGTGCTTTTGTTTCCATCTAAATACTTTTTGAGACATATAATCCTTTGAGCTTTTATAAGGGATTCTACGTGCGGCATTCTTAACCCGCCATCCTTGTAGTCACCGATTAGAGCCAGGCGTTTTATTTTATCTTTGCGGCCTCTCCACACAAACTGGAATAAAACTGTGTTGATTTCTTTGATGATATCTTTTGTTAACGGTATTTGTGCTGCTCTAAACATAAATTTAGGCATTGCGTACGTCTTGATTATCTGTATTCGTCCAAGAAGTGTTAGGTTTCTCCAATTCCAAAGATTGATAGATTTTTTGATAGACTTGATGATACTCTCGAAATTAAGTTCCTGATACTTTTGCCAGTCGTAGGTGAAGTATATCCCCAAAATTTTCATTGGTTTATTAACTGTGGAAATTCCGATGTTCTCTGGGGCTGCATGCAAACTTCCCAACCAATATGCTTCCGTTTTTTCCTCGTTTATTTTCAACCCTGATATGTTACCAAAGTTCTCCAACAGCATGACTAACAGGCGAAATGATTTTGTGTTTTTAACGAAAGTGGTTAAATCGTCTGCGAAAATACTGAGCTTAATTTCGTTTTTCCCCAATGTAATTCCTTCAATTTCTTTATTTTTACGTATAGCCACATTTACAATTTCAAGTGCAATGATAAAAAGATAAGGGGATAGTGGGTCACCTTGTCGAACACCACGTAGAGTTTTGTTCATTTTATTTTATTTTGTTATTTTATTATTTCTAGTGTATAGAGAGTCTAAATCAGTGCAAAACTAAAGAAGTATAAAGGAAAAACCACAATAAAGAAAAAGCTGTGAGACTGCTGGTACCAGTCTGCAAACCTCTTAATGCACTTTTCGTCCTTTCGCGCTTCTCATCTTAGGAAGCACATAATGGGGGTGTTACCAGAAGCTCGAATAATTCACCAATAGATGCTTTTAACCTTTCCACTTTCGAGAGCACTCCAGTTTATAACTGGCCAAAGAATATTTTGAAAAATAGTGAGAAAAAACAGCACTACATGAATACACTGCTAAGAAGCTTTCGTTCACTTTGAATTGGGGTTTTGTCAACAGACACCAAATTTAGAACCTCAGTATATGGTAATAGTTTTGCGCGTGGTTAGTGGAATGATTAAGGGGTCAACGAGCTCGAGTTCATCAGTTCATGAATTGCTTCTTTCTATTCAATTATGGCATTTAACATTTTTTGTAAACTTTATTCTCTAAAGCAAGAAAAGCTAATTGAACTGAAAGTTTAAGAAACGACGGGCCAAATGATGGAGTCATAAATAATGAACTTAGGCGAAAATGTAAACGTGATATACGGACAGGGGAAATTAGCTCTTTGCTTGCTAAGTGACAAAATGGGTAACTATCAGCAAATTTTAGATGCTATTTCCATGTCGTTACTGTTTTCATGTTGCCCCGATTGGAAAGATAAAGGGCCAGTTGAACTTAGTACCACGCTAATTCCCTCACCTAAAATAAGATGAGTATAGTCAACACGGGAGGAGAAAAGAACAGAGAACCAACATGGGGTGCACATGAGAGAAATGACCCAGTGTAAGCTAGGGGAGCTTTTTGAGATACTCCCTTTTCACGACCGTCTCTCCAGACTGTCCAAGGTCCTATAAGGGAAACCCCATTGGGTTATTAAAAATCCCTTGCTTCTAAAGGTGGAAACCACTTAGGGTAATAATATGGAAGATAATTCACCTCACGTACTTTACTGAGACAACACAAGCAAGTACGTATTTCCATAAAAAAGTGATCATAAACGGATGGTACCAGACAAAAAGAACACGACCTTCACCGCCAATAAAGCACATTTGCGGACCCCGTGATCAAACGTGGTGGAAACAGCCAAAGACTAGTAGAGGTACATAAACAAACCAATTCATTCGTAAAACAACGCAAAACAAGCAATAAAATCATTAATACATTGGGTTCTCAATCTAATCGGCTCCTGCCCAAAGAAGCCTTTCCACAAATAACAGAAAGCAAAATAGGTACCCCTTTGCATGCAATTACACCTATTTATGGACCGCAATCGAATAAAGCCCAAAAGAGCATTCCACAAATAGGAAATAGACACGCCTGCACATGCAAATAACCCCCTTCCCCCCCACCCCCGGAACGAAACGTGATGAAACCTCGAAAGGAAAAGACAATCGCCTGAGATCGCGATAGTTTTGGGAAACTCTTACGTCACAGGCCTTGAGTCACCCCACTTTTTGGCCCCTATCGTTGCGTTTCCTATACAAACAATTACCCAATACGCACTCATCAGTTCATGACGTCTAGCATCGCCATTCAAGTTCCTACTCCCGCAGTAGGAATACACCAAGTCCGCTGCGGAAGGGTAAAGTAATGTAAAGGAAACCCTAAGAAGGAGCAAACATGGGGTGATAGTCATGACCCAGTGAAAACTTTGGGAGTTGATTGAGATACTCCTTTTCCACGACCGTCACTCCAGAACGCTCCCAACCCGTAGAGACAAAAAGACACACAGGCTTACCATCACTTCGCTTTTCAAGGTGAAAAGTGGCTATAGATACAAATTTACTCATTTCGCGTACCTCACTGAGCCAACAAAATACAAACACGTGTTGTCAAGCTCTTGCAGGACTACTAAGAGTTGCCCCAGCGGCTATGGTAACCTCAATAGGGTCAATATCTGTATTAGTTTCATTTTCCTCGTCAGACATTTCAGCTTCTAATTGTGATGCCTCGCACTGCAGCAAATACCAAGATCAGGCGGGCGGGAAGCTCTATTGTTGGAGCGAATAACCGCTGGATGTAAGCGCTCGTTAGATAGCTGCTGTCCAGTTCGTGGGCGCACGTGTTATTTTATAAATTATTTGTAAGAACGTATGACATCCTTAGTTTTGACCAGTTTTAATAAAAACCTTTTAATAAAGACCCAGGGGGGGAAAAGCAACTTCCCATACATTCTCTTAAATGAAATCCAAACGATGTTCTCACAACTTGCAAAGCAATCTGTGAGGTTCTAGTCAGCGGATATGCCTCCTACGCGTGCGCAGATGTTGCATGTTCCAACGGAACTCGGACGCTGAAGGGAAAAAATCATGGCGGCCAAAGGCGGCGGATTCAATTTTGTCCCTTCGTTTAGGTAATTGACGAATTGATCGTATTTTACACTTTTATCATGTTTTCGTGCATTTTGCTTCTTATGAAGACAAAAGTTTACTCTCGAAGTTTTTTAGTCGCAAAGTAGAACAGTAGCGCTTCGATCAATCCAGTCTGTGCTGATCGACTGTATAGAATCAGATAGAATTTTCTGAAGCTGGGTTAAAAACTGGGATCGGGTTCAAAGTACTGAACTGTGAAATGATCTTGTTAACACATAACTGGACTATTCATAATAAAAGTCGTATTTTGTGCGTAGGTATTGTTTCCATGCATTAGCTTGCATTAGGTTATAGCGGTTTTGATTGAATTTATTTCCATCGATGTTTTGTGGCACATTTCCCGTTGCAATTTATTTAGACCACGCTGGAGGAAAATATGCAAACCGAGTACAGCCATAACTGTCTCATCTCATGCTATCAATTCGTTACAGAATGAGATGTAAAAAGAAACATTGACAGTAATTTTTTTTTATCACATGCATCAGTTCAGCGATAGACAAAGACCAAAATTACGTCGCGGAGTACAAGAAATAAAATCCTGAACAGTTCAAGCGATTTCTCTCGGTGAGAAGTTTATTTACGTTGAATTATCTAATTCTAGCATTCAACTTTGAAACGTTTGTCGCAAACCTGGTCTCCAAGCATAAACAAGCGAAACGTGACTGCCGTACAGCTCGCAGCTGATCCACTCGCCACCGCAACAAACAAGACAGCGCGAAAACAGAAGCGTCTTCATCGATGTCGCTTCCATCGAATATTCTCTTGTACGAAACTAACAGTAAGTTCCATGAGAGATTAGCCGCTCACCGCTTACTTTCCCCCGACAAAATACACATAAATTTTGCAAACTATTTCGAATAAGTTGATCGTCGATCGGAAATATTTACTATGACAAACACCGCTGTCCACGTTTTGACTGGACCGCTTTGCAAGTTGTGAGAACATCGTTTCTCGGTCCCAGGCCTTGCTTCTATCTCCCCCCCCCCCCCCCCCTGATAAAGACCTTTTTGATGGTTTGGTCAGTTTTTAACTATTTGTTGACTCAAAAGTTGCCAAGGAAGGCAAAAGTTGCTCTAGTTGCTGACCGTTGCTCGCAGTACAAAAAGTTGCTGAAAACGCTAAAAGTTGCTCAAAAGTTGCCGAGCACAATCTATTTATGCCTAGCCAACGGTCCAAACGAACTGTAGGGACTGTCAAAACGTTTAACCCTTCTGAGCCTATTTAATGAGATGCCATTTAGGGACCGTCATCTCCCCTCTACGGGCACGGTCTGAGCGAGCTGCACCGACCGTTAACGCGTTTCACCCTTCTGAGAAAGAGAATGAAATATGTTGTCTCCTTAATGAGATGAAATCATGCCACAGACCACCATCCTCTCTTAACGGACTGTGTGTGAGGCCTAAGGTCCAAATAATTAACAATTATTCGCCGGGGATTATTCCACAATATTCGCTGAGCCTGAGGAGAATAATTGGTTTAGTATAATTGCTCAGGTAATTATCAGCGCAAATGCATTATATTTTTTCCTTTCTCCAGCTCAGAAACATCACAAATTGCGCGTTGGCTATTTTGAAAAAAAGTGCTTCAGGGCCCAGTTGTTCAAAAGTTGGATAGCGCTATCCACCGGATAAGTCACTATCCAGTGGATAAGTGTTAAGGAAACCAATTGTGTTATCCACTGGATAGAGATTTATCTGGTGGGTAGCGCTATCCAACTTTTGAACAACTGGGCCCTGAAGCACTTATTTTCAAAATAGCCAACGCGCAATTTTTTATGTTTCTGGAGAAAGGAAAAAATAAAATGCATTTGCGCTGATAAGAAAAACTAATAAAACTGCCTCAAATTTGGCCTAAATAGTGTTTGTGAATTATTGCTTGTTAGACACAAAAAAGTAAAGAGAAAAGTCTTCCAACGCTATCGTTCGACTTTCTTGAACTTTTTCCTGATATCTTCTCGTCACTTAAAATCTTTAATGAAATACTTTTTAAAATACTATTCGCAAGGCTAAAAAGTTAAAAAGAAAAACCCAACGTTTTCGACTAATTAACTCATCTTCAGGGTAAAAAGCGTCCGCTACATGTACATTTTATATGTTCTAAACCTCTCTTCAAGCGTCTTCTCTGTAATATCGCTAAGAATACAGTGTTCAGCTTCAACGGCCACCTCTATAAACAAATTGACGGATGCGGTATGGGAAATCCTTTATCCCCAGTCCTCGCAAATATCTTCATGGCTAACTGACTAGAGTCCGAAGTTGTCCGAACCTCAATTAACCCACAGTTTTACGACCGGTAGGTTGATGATTGTTTCTCCAAGAAGAAAAAAGGAAAGCCTGATGATCTGCTTGAGCGTCTGAACAGTTACCATTCTAACATCGGCGGTTTTTACTGTCGAAGGAAACCCCGACCATTTTCTTGACACTGCATTTGCTTATCTACAAAGTTCAACTGCATGCCGGTCTACACTGAAGAAACTAGGAAAACTACCAACGCATTGGAATTCAGAAATCCCCGCCCAATGGAAAAGAAATTGTATTATTGGCGCTCTTCACAGAGCTAAGCGCATCTCTTCCAATTTTAACAGCGACATCAAACACTAAGCATTAATAAAGAGAAAACACAAAATGGATTCTTGAACACCTTTGTCAACGCGATAAAGCTGGCAAATTTAATATTTGCTATACATTTACATCATATTTGTCCACATTTGTCACTCAAGCAAATGCACAATTATCCTATTTGTCTTAGGACAAATACCATATTTGTCTCTAAGACAAATACAGACAAATGTGACAAATGTCATATTTGAACCATGTTTGAACCATTTTTGTCCCAACACAAATCTAAAATTTCACCCAGTGAACTTTTCTAAACACAGAATACCTCAAGCTTTTCTCACACAGTGAACAGTTTTCTGAAAGATTCACCCGAAGATGACAACTTGATTCCGAGTTTCCTTTTTGAAGAGCGTAAGAAGATTTTCATCAAGCTCCATTACTGCAACAGAAATGAAAGTCTTAGCAAAACTTTTGTCTCCAAGCTGAACAATTTCACGGGTTTCAAATACGTTTTCATCGTAGCCTGCGTAGCAGGTGTAAACGGGAAGGGGATGAGGGTCGAGAACGCGGGCGAAAATTACGCTGAGATGTCAGTTCGTTTTAGAAAACGTGACGTAACTAAGTCACGCTATGGTCAAAATATTTCGTCACGTTCTTCTTCGCGAAGGCTAGAACAGGTGTTGACCAAGGAATGAGCGATGGGAAAGGGGTTCATACTATTAGGGATTCATATTATCACAGGGTGCCGAGAAGGCGTAGGAGTGGGAGGGGAATGGCATCAAACACGTCAAAGGTACGACAAAATCACCAACTTTAAAAATTTACACCACTTGGGCTCGTATCTTGAGTGACCGTAGTATATTTTGCACCCTGAGGGGAGGGGCAGCAACGGTGGGGTCTAATGCCCCTGGGGCTTTTCTGGTCAACCTTAAAGACAAAAACATTCACAGATTGCATGTTGTCTATAGAGGCAACTGTTCTTGCGGTGATAATTACCTCGGTCAGACCATGAGGAATGTGGAAGTGCGAATTGATGAACACTCAAACCCTTATAATAACTCTGAACCTGCCCGTCACCTACGCAAAAATCCGTCCCATTCTTTTAGTTAGCGAATACTTTCCACGACCCAATCTTTTCACAAGCATAGAATTATTGAAGGCCTAATGATCCAACAATGGAGCTCCAGTTTGAACAAATAAGTTCATTCTTACGTAGCGACACTGTTCCCATCGGGAAACACTTAAACATCTAAAATGTGCACGTAGCGGACGGGTTTCTTACCATGAAGGTGACTTAATTAGTTGAAAACGTTCGGTTTATTCTTTGAACTTTTTCGCCTTCTAAATAGTATTTTAAATCTTAAGCGAAATACTTTTTGTTAAAAATGTTAAGGCCAAATGGCCCATTTCACTGATTAAAATCTCATTGCCTTTTCATATACTAAGGACAGAAATATAAAACATTGTTAACTGAAATTCAATCCCCATGCCAAAAATAGACCAAATGGAGACCAGCCAACTTCTTTCACTGAACTTTTGTCCTTACTTCATGTCATATCTCAGTTTTTCTACAACCATAATGTTACTGGCCAAAACGCTGGCTGTCAAAAGTTCATTGTGAAGCTAATTCGTTATTCCATGTGAAAGAGGAATTCATATGTAAATGCCAGAAATGGTGAAATAAAGTGTTTGAGACACGATCTTGGTTTCTGTCAAAGAAGAAAAAATGTTTTTGACCGTAAAAAAACTATATATTTATTGAAGCTGTCTTAAATATCTTTCTTTTAACATTTACGCTGTTTTCAGGTTTCTGCTGTTAAATGTGTCTTGGTAGTAATAAAGAAAACGCAACTCATTTGGCCAAACTAAGGAACACAACTGATTAGCGTATGATTAGCTAGTGTACCTAACCCGGAAAAGTTGTTCAAGAATCAAGCCCAACTGAAAATATCTTTTGGTAATGCAAATAACACGTTTGGTCCATCTTACCTATATATGCTATAGCTTCAGGATTAAAAGTAAGTTTCAATTATTGCGAAGAAGCGTACCCTTGGGAAACGAACCCAATTTTCATTCCAGAAACGAAATTTACAAGTTCGATACAAGAGCAATTACGTACTTAAGCCATGTGCTTAATCTTTCGACACTCTCTGCAAAAACGTGCCACTTACCTTTTTGTAAAAGTTTTTGAACTGTTTTGGAAGCTTGGTGTTCGTCAGAAGTTGAGCCTCCAAGAAAAGTTTATTCTTTGGGTGAAGAAGTGCTAAGAAAATAATCTTTTATTTATTATTGAAAACAAAATAAACGGGCCTAAATTATCAAACCACAAAGGAAGCCACATCCAGGAGAAATATTCCAGGAGTGGTGTAATGTTCAAAGAATCAGCTGGATTAACGTGAGGGAGCTTTGGCACTTTCACTTCAATTTGTTGTTACAGTTTTATTTATTTTAACTTATTACATGCAAAAACTTTAGAAATATCAAAGGAAAACTGCAATGAAGGAAAAGGCTGTGAAATCGCTGGCACCAGTCTGCAAACCTCTTAATGCAGTCTTTCATCCCTTCACGCTTCTCGTTTTACGCTTGCATAAGTCACCAATAGATGCTTTTAACCTTTCTACTTCCAAGACCACTCAAGTTTACAACTGGCCAAAAAATGTTTTTGAAAATAAATGAGAAGAAACAGCTCTATTGGAATATACTGCTCAAAAGCTTTCGTTTATTTAATTTCAGTCGTCATGGACACAAAGTTTAGAATCTCAGTACATGACAACGGGTTGAAGTATGGATAGTGAAAACATTAAGGCGTCAACGAGCTGGAGACAATGCATGGATTGCTTCTTTCGATTAATTTCTCGCATCTAAATGTTTTCTAAACTTTATTCGCTAGAGCAAGAAAAGCTAATTGAACAAAAAGTTTAAAGAACGGCTGGGAAAATGGTGGATCACGAATCTAGCGGAAAATGTAAATGTGATATACGGAAAGGGGATATTAGCTTTTTGTTTGCTAAGTGACAAAATTAGTGACTAACAGCAAATTGTAGATGTTATTTCTTTGTCGTTACCGTTTTCGTGTTTCCCCGATCGGGAAGAATAAGGCCAGTTGAACTACAGGTACCACTCCGCTATTCACATCACGAATCAGCTAATGAACACTGAATTGTTTTACCCACTCAGTCAGCTATTTTGCCTCCGTCAGAAAATGTGGGCTGTTGTCTCCTACGCAAGGCTTAGTTTTGTTATTTACAGAACGAAATCTTGATGACACCATACTTCTGATGTAGGACTTAAACGGGGGAAAATAAATGTCTTACAGGAAAAAAAATAGATTTGCTTAGAACTTTTGAGTGATACAAATTCTACGCAAGTTCCGGCATATCACCTTTCTAAACCAGGTCTAATGAAGTGATCTTGGCTTCATATTTTTCTGCGAGCGTAGGGAAAAGGAAAATATGAAAACGGAAAGCGTAACTCATTTGGTCAAACTAAGAAACACAATTAATTAGCGCACTGATTAGTTTAACTAAGCTATGAATTTTTTTCCACAATCAAGGCCAACTGAGAATTTATTTTTGTAATTATTTTTGTAAGACCCATAGTCCATCCATCCTCCCCATATATGCTATAGCTTGATTATTATTGCTAAATTGGGAAAATGCGTAACCGTGATAAACAAACCCAATTTTCATTCCAGAAACGTAATTTACAACTGCGATACAAGAGGAATTAAGTAACCAAATCATGTAACCATGTGAAGTAAGTAACCAAACCATTCTTCGATACTCTCTGCAAAACAGTCAAACTTACCTTTCCTTCTAGGTTTTGGAACTATTTTGGCGGGTTTTCTTGGTGTTCGTCAGAGTTTGAAAACTTAATTGACTTTCAGTCTTTGGGTGAATACGTGTTTTGGACGTTATGTTTTATGCATTACTCATAACAAAAAAATGATACTAAACTATCAGAAGATAAAGGAAGCCCCTGACATTCTTTAAAGATGGACAGGAGAAATAATCCAGGACCCTGTTGTCCGAATAGAGCATAACTTTATACCGTGGATAGACCTATCAACTGGATTAAAATGCTATTTACCGGAAGACTGGTTGCACAATTAAAGCGTGTGTAGCGTCGCGGATAACCATCCGCCCGATAAGTCGTTTTCCAGTTCATTGCTATGTTAAAAATGGTCACATTTTTCATGATTTACATACGGAATTGCATGACAAGAGAATGGAGGAAAAACTAGAGATCAGAAAATGGAAAAGTAAAGCGAAGTTTTTCGCTGTTGTAAGTACAGAGTACCATGTTATTCTACAAGAACTATTTCATCAAAACTTCAATTTCTTTATTTAGTCCCTCCGTTGCTTTCCAGTCGATAAAATGGGTCACTTTCTAAATTTTTTAAGTAAGCTTAACCTGCACCTAATTATAACGTAATTGAAGTGACGATGTTTCTTTTTCAACGCATCCTCCATTATGCAAGCCATTTTCCTGTTAAAGACTTTTAAAATTTATTAGGCTCGTGGAAAATTCTTTCAGTACTGCCTTCTGCTAGCAGATGCCGGACCGCCGTCATTAAGCGAATAGCTTGTATTGTTTATATATATATATATATATATATATATATATATATATATATATATATATATATAAATTCAGAGTAATGTTCGCTTAGAAGCTTGGACAAACCAAGCTTCTTGAATGTAGAGAAGCCTTTCTCTTCTTATCGAGTCTTATACTCTGTCTGTGAAGAGTCGATTGACATCATTGTTCGAAAGAAGTCGTCAACAGGTCGGCTAGTCTTGTGTGGAAATTGACGTTGGAAAAAATCAACCTCGTCACTATTTGCCTGTGTTGTTTCTTATAACTGACATACCAAATCTTAGTAAATGAACTACCAAGACGGTTACATAGGAAATTATTTTGATGAGACGAACAAGACAAGCGTAAGGGTTGTTTCCTCGGTGATTCGCATGTTGTTGTCGTGAAGTAGAAAAATTTTCCTTGTGGCGTCCAGTCACACAAGGCCTCTAGTTCTTAAAAAGTCTATTTATTATACTTCTTCCGGCTCCAGTTAAGAATTCTATAATAACTGTTTAAAATATTAAGCAAACACTTGTGTTAAACAACCACCTCACGATGATGGACAAGATTTGTCTCATGATAAAATATTAAGCTGACTCCCTGATGTTTACAACATTACGGTTCTTTAACCAAGTTAGACTGTACCAAGAATGGCCAAAAGCGAACAATAAAATCGATCGACTGAATTGCTTGACATTTTTTTAGACTTCGATATATTTGTGTCTAGAGTGTTATGGTTGTTTTATCTAAATTTTCCAAGTTGAAATGAGCAAATCTTCGAATAGCCATGTCTGTTTTGCTTCAATTTTATAGAGTGGATTAAAGTCATAGGATCTACCCGTGACTCAGGGTGCTTTCGATTGGGAAATCTGGATTTCGATTTTAAAATCCGGATTTCGCATTTCCCAATAAAACGAGAAATCCAAAACGGATTTCGACGAGCCGAAATCCTTTTCCAAGATGGATTTCAGTGAGGCCCCTTAATTACCTGCTCTTTGAACTATAGGGTCCAGGAGTGTTTTATTGATGGAAGAATCAGCTGGATTAACGTGTGGGAACTTTCACACCGTCGCTTCATTTGATAGTAGAGTTTTGTTCATTTTATTTTATTTTGTTATTTTATGATTTCTAGTGTATAGAGAGTCTAAATCAGTGCAAAACTAAAGAAGTATAAAGGAAAAACCACAATAAAGAAAAAGCTGTGAAACTGCTGGTACCAGTCTGCAAACCTCTTAATGCACTTTTCGTCCTTTCTCGCTTCTCATCTTAGGAAGCACATAATGGGGGTGTTACTAGAAGCTCGAATAATTCACCAATAGATGCTTTTAACCTTTCCACTTCCGAGAGCACTCCAGTTTATAACTGGCCAAAGAATATTTTGAAATATAGTGAGAAAAAACAGCACTACATGAATACACTGCTAAGAAGCTTTCATTCACTTTGAATTGGGGTTTTGTCAACAGACACCAAATTAGAACCTCAGTATATGGTAATAGTTTTGCGCGTGGTTAGTGAAAGGATTAAGGAGCTCGAGTTCATTCATGAATTGCTTCTTTCTATTCAATTATGGCATTTAACATTTTTTATAAACTTTATTCTCTGAAGCAAGAAAAGCTAATTGAACTGAAAGTTTAAGAAACGACGGGCCAAATGATGGAGTCATAAATAATGAACTTAGGCGAAAATGTAAACGTGATATACGGACAGGGGAAATTAGCTCTTTGCTTGCTAAGTGACAAAATGGGTGACTATCAGCAAATTTTAGATGCTATTTCCATGTCGTTACTGTTTTCATGTTGCCCCGATTGGAAAGATAAAGGGCCAGTTGAACTTAGTACCACGCTAATTCCCTCACCTAAAATAAGATGAGTATAGTCAACACGGGAGGAGAAAAGAACAGAGAACCAACATGGGGTGCACGTGAGAGAAATGACCCAGTGTAAGCTAGGGGAGCTTTTTGAGATACTCCCTTTTCACGACCGTCTCTCCAGAATGTCCAAGGTCCTATAAGGGAAAACCCATTGGGTTATTAAAAATCCCTTGCTTCTAAAGGTGGAAACCACTTAGGGTAATAATATGAAGGATAATTCACCTCACGTACTTTACTGAGACAACACAAGCAAGTACGTATTCCCATAAAAAAGTGATCATAAACGGATGGTACCAGACAAAAAGAACACGACCTTCACCGCCAATAAAGCACATTTGCGGACCCCGTGATCAAACGTGGTGGAAACAGCCAAAGAATAGTAGAGGTACATAAACAAGCCAATTCATTCGTAAAACAACGCAAAACAAGCAATACATTGGGTGCTCAATCTAATCGGCTCCTGCCCAAAGAAGCCTTTCCACAAATAACAGAAAGCAAAATAGGTACCCCTTTGCATGCAATTACACATATTTATGGACCGCAATCGAATAAAGCCCAAAAGAGCATTCCACAAATAGGAAATAGACACGCCTGCACATGCAAATAACCTCCTTCCCCCCCACCCCGGAACGAAACGTGATGAAACCTCGAAAGGAAAAGACAATCGCCTGAGATCGCGGTAGTTTTGGGAAACTCTTACGTCACAGGCCTTGAGTCACCCCACTTTTTGGCCCCTATCGTTGCGTTTCCTATACAAACAATTACCCAATACGCACTCATCAGTTCATGACGTCTAGCATCGCCATTCAAATTCCTACTCCCGCAGTAGGAATACACCAAGTCCGCTGCGGAAGGGTAAAGTAATGTAAAGGAAACCCTAAGAAGGAGCAAACATGGGGTGATAGTCATGACCCAGTGAAAACTTGGGGAGTTGATTGAGATACTCCTATTCCACGACCGTCACTCCAGAACGCTCCCAACCCGTAGAGACAAAAAAACACACAGGCTTACCATCACTTCGCTTTCCAAGGTGAAAAGTGGCTATAGATACAAATTTACTCATTTCGCGTACCTCACTGAGCCAACAAAACACAAACACGTGTTGTCATGGAAAAGTGAACATACCACGCATTCTACCAGGAAAAAACACGACCTGCACCAGAAATGAACCTTATTTGCAAATCGACCTAAATCGCACACGCTACCGAAAATTAACACCATTTCACAAGCAGTGGAGGCACAGAAACTCACACTTACATAGGACAGTTAAGTCTAATTTGCTGTCCTTAAGCAAACACCACACCTGCCCAGCATAGGAGCAAGACAAAAAGACACTGATTTGCATATAATCAAATATATTTGTGGACCTCGATAGGGTAAACCGCCAGGGGAAACATACCCCAAATAACAAAAAGCAAAGAGACGTCCTCAAGTGCAAATGCACCTATTTGCGGTCCCCAGTCGGACAGCCCGCTAGAAATCGATAATATCGATTTGACACATCTAGTAATCATCGATTTTCACTGATTTCCGTTATCAAGTGATTTTTATCGATTTCTATCGGTACCGATTTTTATCGATTGACTACGTCAGGAGTGTTCGAGGGTGTGTTTATGAGAGCATTCATGGGTTCATGGTGATCAGTTCATGGTGATTTCGAGGGTAACTTCAAGGGTGAGCTCGAGGGTGAGTTCGAAGGTGAGTTCGAGGGTGAGCTCGAGGGTGTGTTCGAGGGTGAGCTCGAGGGTGTGCTCGAGGATGAGCTGGAGGGTGAGTTCGGGGGTGTGTTTGAGGGTGTGTTCGAGGGTGAGCACGAAGGTGTGCTCGAGGGTTCGTTCGAGGGTGAGTTTGAGGATGACCTCGAGGGTGTGCTCGAGGGTGTGTTTCAGGGTGTGTTCGAGGGTGTGCCCGAGAGTGTCTTTGATGGTGAGCTCAAGTGTGTGTTCGAGGGAGAGCTCGAGGCTGTGCTCGAGGGTGAGCTTGAGGGTGAGCTCGAGAGTGAGTTCGCGGGCGTGTTCGAGGGTGTGTTCGAGGGTGAGCTCGAGGGTGTGCTCGAGGGTGTGCTCGAGGGTGAGCTCGAGAGTGAGTTCAAGGGTGAGTTCGAGGGTGTGCCCGAGGGTGAGTTTGAGGGTGTGTTCGAGGATGCGTTCGAGGGGGTGCTCGAGGGTGTATTCGAGGGTGTCTTCGAGGGTGAGCTCCAGTGTGTGTTCGAGGGAGAGCTCGAGGGTGAGCTCGAGGGTGTATTTGAGGGTGTGTTCGAGGGTGAGCTCGAGGGTGTGCTCGAGGGCTCGTTCCAGGGTGAGTTTGAGGGTGACCTCGAGGGTGAGCTCGAGGGTGTGCTCGAGGGTTCGTTCGAGGGTGAGTTTGAGGGTGACCTCGAGGGTGTGCTCGAGGGTGTGTTTCAGGGTGTGTTCGAGGGTGTGCCCGAGAGTGTCTTTGAGGGTGAGCTCAAGTGTGTGTTCGAGGGAGAGCTCGAGGGTGTGCTCGAGGGTGTGCTCGAGGTGAGCTTGAGGGTGAGTTGGAGAGTGTGCTCGAGGGTGTGTTCGATGGTGACCTCGAGGGTGTGTTCGAGGGTGTGCTCGAGGGTTCGTTCGAGGGTGAGTTTGAGGGTGACCTCGAGGGTGTGCTCGAGGGTGTGTTTCAGGGTGTGTTCGAGGGTGTGCCCGAGAGTGTCTTTGAGGGTGAGCTCAAGTGTGTGTTCGAGGGAGAGCTCGAGGGTGTGCTCGAGGGTGTGCTCGAGGTGAGCTTGAGGGTGAGTTGGAGAGTGTGCTCGAGGGTGTGTTCGATGGTGAGCTCGAGGGTGTGTTCGAGGGTGAGTTTAAGGGTGTGCTCGAGGGTGAATTCGAGGGTGTGTTCGAGGGTGTGTTTGAGGGTGTGTTCAAGGGTGAGTTCGAGCCTGTGTTCGAGGGAGAGCTCGAGAGTGTGTTCGAGGGTGAGTTCGAGGGTGTGTTCGAGGGGGTGTTCGAGGGTGAGCTTGAGGCTGTGCTGAAGGCTGTGCTCGAGGTCGAGGTGAGATGATGGGTGAGATCAAATGCTGAGTATAGTGATTCCACTCAAACCATCCGGGTGGTTTCGGACTTATATGCCAAAAAACAAAGGCCTGGCGACTGACCGATAACGAACGAGTGGCGTCACATACCGAGGACCAATAGAAGCTAAGCGCGTAAAAACTTGTGATACTTTTTATCATGCAAAATACCTAACCCTTGCGTAATTAATTGAGAATACTTGTTAAAGTTTTAACTTACCAACAGAAATTATGCTCGATGACTTCGATTATCCTTTACAGCAAAAAATGCCAACAACATTTCACAACTTAGCTTTGTATATTCTGCTGCCGCGACAAAGTAAAATGGTCATATGTGATATCCGTTACAAAACCGTCAACTTGCCTTGCAGTGATTTTTAGTTCACCTGTAAAGCGAAATATCTAACAAAATACAAGTTTCAAGTTTCTAGTTTTCAAGTTTATTCAACAATAGAGAGATTGAGCATCAAATTTACGGCAAACGGCAAACGTCAACCTGCCCCTTGCCTTGTGCCGTTTTAAAATGGACCATTTCTTCTTAAGCTTCGTGTAAACTCATTAAAAGCTAAAATACACAAAAAAAGCGGTTCTCTAAATTTTAACTAAAATATAAATTACCGGTTGAATGTGGTTTCTTTGGGATGGTTTGAGGTACTGCATACTTTGAGCGTTTTTTTCGTAAGACAGTTGATAGCCTAAGCGAAGGTGACAACCAAACAACAGCTCGCTTTCTCCCATTCTTTCTTCCCTTTTGTGTAAACACTGACAAAAGACCGGTCAGTTTGCATAGAAAAATAACACATCACTGGGACACAGGCTGATGATTGTGGCAGAACGAATCAAAAACTTTAAAGAAATACTCGCGTTGTTGACGAACGCGAGAACAGGCCTCTTCACGTTAAAAACGAGAAACGCCAAACGGCAAACGTAAAAAATGGCGGGAAACTCATGATCACGTGGTATTTTTGGCGTTCGCGTTTGCCGTAAACGTCATGCTCAGGATTATAATGGCTTGGACTTGTTTTATTTTCCAAATCACGTTACCGAATAGTAACAGCCATTCCGCCTCTGTCAGTGATCATAAAACAAACAAATTGATATCTGCCCATGGAAGCATCTCTTGGATCGAGGATGTCTTTCCCCAAGTTGTCATACTTCACCACTCTTGTTTCGCCAGGTTTGTGAGACCATTTTCCGTCACTATCCAAACGGTACCAGTGGAAATCTCCCCATATACCTAATATATCACATGAAATAAAAGAAAACTGTAATTGAAGAACAGCAAGGAAACTTGAAACATTGCATTTCCGTAAATCTCAATAAAATAGACTTTGGGAGAAAAAAAGAAGGATTAACATCGCTTTAATAGAACTAAAACCTTTTCTCCCGTCGTTATGTCAATGACTTCAATGAATTGGGGAGGGGGGGGGGATTTTGCCTGCACGCACTTTGAACGTTTACTTTGAACGTTTGTAACTTTTTAATATGCAAACTAAGGCCACCAAACGTCTTGACTTTTCAAAAAATTTGACTGGGAACAATTTGGTGTAGCAAGTTCGTGAAATTTGACGACACCATGGCACCCCCCTTTTTGACAGGCATTTTCTTAGGAATTTGGAATTTTCTTATTTTTAGTGAAAACTTATAACTTTCTTAAGGTAATGTTCACCTTTTCAGATCATTTTAGAGTTCTTGTAGTGATTTTGGTTACTTTTTGGTTCTTTTTCGAGGTTTTAGAGAACTTTAAAAAAATCCAAGATGGCCGCCATTTGAGAACACAGCATAATTCGTACGTCATATGACGTCAAAGGACTAACCATCTACCCTCTGAGTTTCGTTTTCATAGCATTAATCTTCCCAGAGTTACAGAGGGGAGGCATAGGCTTTGAGGCAATTTCGGGCATTTTGGCAGTTTCTGCCCGAAATTGCCTCACATCCATGTTCAAATACATTGTAATGCAAGTGAGAAAAGTTTACTGGGAAAAGGGCTAGAGCTCGCCAAAGTTGGTCTCTCAGTCAAACGCTGATCGATAATGTTTGTAATGTTTATGTTATTTACGAAGCACGTTTGACAAACAGGTGTTTACCCAAATACAATAAGCAGTACTAAATCATTACCACACTTTTCATCGTGGTTGTTTGTTTGCGTGTTCGTTTGTTTTAGTAATTTTTTTAGCCCGCAGTGCGGGCGTATTGCGCTATTTGTTTTCAGTTATAACGAGTTGACAATGATTTGAATTTATACTTAAATATAATAATGCACTTAGAAACATTTTGAGGTTTCCTTTTGTTTTTCGTTTTGCCTGCGTGTTGTGATATCTTTTGATATTTCTAATTTGTTCTGTAGTTATATTCTGTATTAGTTATATTTTTGTATATTTTTGTATTGCCAAATCATAATAACTGACGATGACGGGAGACACATCGAAACGTATTCTCAACGCGCCAACTAAATTGGCAAAATCCCTGGAAGAAAGTTAAGAGACCAAGCACTCTACAATTTGTCCAGTATCTGGGTGGTTCTCAATCAAATCCAAAGAAACACAGACGAGCTCCATGTCGAAACAACGTTACCATTGAAAAACAATAGTAAGATTGATTGGGAATAAAAAAAAAACTTACAAAATCTCACTCTACAGTTTCATTCTCGTCAGCGAAATGTAGAAAAAGTAATTTAAAGATGACCACTTTGTAAGGGCGGAATTGACTTAGAGTGTTTCCCACAAGTGGCTGGACGAAAAAGAGGCGTTCGTTGCTTACACGTATCACTCCAGGTCAGCTAATCTGTATGTTATGGCAATATGTACGTAATAAAGACTACAGTCAAAGCTCTCCTTGCGACCACTCTCGCAAGCAACCAGCTCTAGTTACGACCAGCATTGTGAAACCCCGTTTGACTTGTCACTTAAACTCTGTCATGAAAAGCTCTCGTAATCGACCACTCCCGTCAGCGACCACGACCACTTTTGTGAATTACCAACGAGCTTTTTCCTTTGTTTATAAGCACTCGGTTCTTTTCCATATTTAGAGTAACACATAACACACAAGTGCTAATGGTTCTTTGACTGTACTTACGCGGACCTCTTCTGTGATAGGCAATAAAATAAAACTATTCAATGTTATTACTACAAAACTATTAGTAACCATTAACACATGCCAAGCTTTACGCCAAAGCTCTTGTAAGTGACCACTCCCTACTGTTTCATTATGTGGTCGCTTACGAGAGCCCATTCTCGTAAGCTACCAGCTCTAGCTGCGACCACATTTCTAAATTCCTGAGGTGGTCACTTGCGAGAGCTTCGACTGTAGCTGGCTATAAACGATTTAACTAACCTGGTTTAACAACTAGCGCCACCAAGTGCCGGGTACCGCCTGGGACTTTTGGGATTGGAGCTCGCGCCGCAAATGGGCCTTTGGGACGAGGCGGAAGGTTCACAACCTGCAAGCCATCATTCACAGCCGCAGCTTGCACGGCAGCTGCAGTCATCGCCAGGCCATAAAGGGCTGGGTCTCCTCCGGCCGCGACAGCGGCCGCTCTTCCTGGCAGTGCAAAGGTATTCGTGGGCCTGTCATTTGCGTAGTTGTAGCAGTTGTTGTGTTGTAGTCGGTAAGGATTTCCATTCCAGTCACCAGGTTTATATTGTGGTGAGTCACGTTTTATTCCTGTTGGGGCTGCAACTTTCTTCATCTCCTTTAAAACGGTCTTGAGGAAGGCACCTGGCAGTTTACCTGTTGGTATGGTTTTCAGCAATAGCTCTTGTAGCTTCAGCGTATTTGGACCAACAATCAACTCCGTTTGTTTCGTCGCAGTGTCTTGTACCAGGAACCCCTTATAACCAAGCCTCTCCGGCATTTCTTCGGGGCGATAGGTTAACTTTGGTTTAGCGTTTCTAGCTTCCAAAAGTAGACTCTGTATGTTCCTAAAGGACGGGTGAGTCGAGGGAACCGGCCAACTAGGATCTACCCGTCCGGAGAACACGGCCAAAGTCACAGTTAGGTCTCCTGCAATCCAAAATTGATTTTAATGGTTGATGGTTATTTCGACAAATTACAATAAATGACGGGTTGCGACATTGATAAATCTTGACAACTGAAAAATAAATCAATATTTCAGTCGGGATTCGAACCCACGATTTTTAAGTCGACCTACAGTGCCTTTACAGTGCCTTATTTTGAAATGTCAAGATTTACTGTATGTTGTTTATCACAAAGGTACTGGATTTTTTGTGGTTTTTCCCTTTCAGACAGTCAGGAGGGCCTACATAATTCTCTCGCGATCGGTTCCAAGTGACCATATAAACAGGATGTTATCTCGCACTGCAGCAATAAGATTGGGAAAAAATCCGGCGACAAGATAAGTGTCACAGCGCAAACAAAGAAATTGTGAGAGAGTGCGTGGCATGGGTAAGTTAAACTGATCGTTACCGTTAAACGAAAACCAACACCCTCAACATACCCTTAATGCTCTTTACAAAAGCCAGTAGCTTAGCACTTGGTATATTTCCTAAGCCGTTGCGCTTGAGTAATGATAATTTATTTATGGGGTTTTGTTGATGCAGTGCGAATAGCATTCTCTCTACAAAACACAAGTATTCATGCTCACCGTATACAGGAGAAGTAAAACCTCAACATTTCCATGCATCAATGGGCTCTCACCCCCAATACTACTCACATACCCTTAATGCTCACACACCCTCAACATTAATTGTATCATTATATAATATATATCTAGTGTTAGGACCTCTATGTAAACCACTTTTAGTGATGGAGCTTCCTAATAAAAGATTGTTATTGTTATTATTACATTCAACCATGGCTTCCTATGAAGGTCAATTAGGCACACAAAGAACAAACCTCTACCAATCGCCAAACCTCACATCCTAATCTCATACAGTTGACCCAGCTTTAAAAAGATTTAGTTCGCAAAAGAGTAGCTCCTGCACATCTTCAATGAAAAACGCATCAAACAAAAATCACTGTTGTCAGTGAAAAAATGAGCAATTGCGGGATGTGAGGCCAACGGTCCAAACGAACTGTAGGGACTGTCAAAACGTTTAACCCTTCTGAGCCTATTTAATGAGATGCCATTAAGAGACCGTCATCTCCCCTCTAAGGGCACGGTCTGAGCGAGCTGCACCGACCGTAAACGCGTGAAATCATACCATAGACCATCATCTTCTCTTAACGGACTGTGTGTGAGGCCTAAGGTCCGAATAATTAACAATTATTCGCCTAAGGCAAAGTGAATATTGTGGATTATTAAAAACTGGACCATGTATATTGGATTTCTAGCATTTTGATTGGCTGAACGGAGCTAGGCTATCAGCTCATATACCTGCTGCGACCAAATATGGTCAATAAACACTCAACAAGAAAAATGAACAAAGTGAGTTGAAAGTTCTTTTGCTCGCGAGCAACCCGGCAAGAAAAATGGACCAGAAAAATCACTTGGCAGCGAATTTAAATTAAGCAGAAATTCCAACGGCGTCGCCAACAAGCATCACCAACAGCGTTGTCTAACACAAGAAACTGTGCAGAAATAGAAATTTAAGCATTAAGCGTTGTGTTTTCAATCGTCACGTCGATCATTGAAATTGAACAAACGGTAGGTTTTATCAGGAAGGCTTTCCACTTCAAAATGTCAAGGCAAGACAAAAAATTAAACACAGTGAAATGGGGCAGGAGCATTTAATAAAAACTATCACACATTCATAGCGATCGGTGCGAAAATCATGAAGCAGTCTAAACAAGTACTAAACAAAATACAGCTGCAAACTATCAAGAAGGAAGGAAGGGCGAGATTTTTTTCGGCTTTAACACCCAAAATTGACACTGGTTTACCTGCACTCGTTGTAGCTCTGTGTTTCAACAGGTCCAAATGCTCAGATAGAAATCGGATGCCGTACAAACGGAGTTGAATCGCTTTTCCAGTTGTTTGAATGTTGTTTTTACCATTCCGTCCGCAACCTCTAAACTGAGAACAACTGCATTTTGCACTCTGCGTTTAACAAACTATGATGGTGAATTCTAATGTTCCTTGCTACAGTAATCTTGCTTCTGAGCTGCATAGAAATTACCTCTTCAAGTTCAAATTTGTTCCGCTGTCTTCAGTTTGATCAAACACGTGCGAACACATTACAAACTTGTTCAGCTTCAACTCCAGCAGCTAATATGGTGAAATTGTACAGCTTCAATCCGCTTTGAACGATGATTACATCAATGTTTCAGGAAAAATCAAACATGCACCATATTTCAGAGCCAATAATAAGAAGATTTTTTCCAAAACTTGTGCTACTTTGTTCACTTTCGAGCAGTTTTCAGTGATTCATTCAGCTTTGCAATGAAACGCTGCAACACGCCTTTTTCGTTCAGTCATGTGATCGATTCTTGTTCCGTTTAAATTTCTTTTCTCGTTTTTCCCGTTCTTTCTTGATTTTTTTTAATAGTGGTAAAGTTTTTAATAAAACAATTATTCTACTCGGGCTTGCTGGATATCCAGCGCGCCCTCGTAGATTATTCCACAATATTCGCTGAGCCTGAGGAGAATAATTGTTTTAGCATAATTACTCAGGTAATTATCAGCGCAAATACATTTTGTTTTTTCCTTTCTCCAGAAACATTAAGAATCGCGCGGTGGCCATTTTGAAAATAAGTGATTCAGGCCCCAGTTGTTCAAAACTTGGATAGTGCTATCCACCGTATAAGTCACTATCCAGTGGATAGGATAGAGATTTATCTGGTGGGTAGCGCTATCCAACTTTTGAACAACTGGGGCCAGTATTATAATCACCCTGCGCGGGGTGATTATAGCAAGATATGACGTAATCCTCGACCAATCAGTGCGCGCGCTTCTCTATAATCACCTGACCAATTATACTGACCGTGCCTGTGAGATGTAGAGCGAAATCAAGTTTCGAGGCCCCTCAGCGATGAAGAGTGAAACAGTCTGAGCCCTTTAATAAGATGCAATTCATGGACCGTCATATCCTCTATACGGACCGTTTGTTAGGTTTACGGATTGAACAAAATGAATGGACCTTAAATTAACTTTTAAGGACTACTACCATGCGGGACGAGTGTAATGAATAACCTTCTGAGGCACCCCACTATAAGCTCCACCGTTGGATTTCCTACATAGTCAGCTCAGTACTTACATTCAATATCACCATCTATTGATTCTTTAAAAAAAATTTGGAGTTGAGGTGAACTAAGTCTCTCACCTAAAATAAGATGAGTATAATCAACACGGGAGGACAAAAGAACAGAGAACCAGCGTGGGGTGCACGCGGCAGTTGTGACCCAGTGTAAGCTAGGGGTGCATTTTAAGATATACTCCCTTTTTCACGACCGTCTCTCAAGAATCTCCATTGCCCTATAAGGGAAAACCCATTGGTTTACCAAAAATCCCTTGCTTCTAAAGGTGAAAACCACTTGCGGTAATAATATGGAAGATAATTCACCTCACGTACTTTACTGAGACAACACAAGCAAGCACGTATTGCAGGGTTAGGGGCTCCTGCGTATTCCCATAAAAAAAGTCAATCATACACGGATAGTACTAGACAATAAGAACACGACCTTTACGACAGCTGCTACCCACCCCTTCACCGTCATTAAACCACATTTGCGGCCCCCGTGATCAAACGTGGTGGAAACAGTCAAAGAGTCAAAGACTAGTAGAGGTACATAAACACGCCAATTCATTCATAAAACAATGGAAAACAAGCAACAAAATCATTAATACATCCTCAATCTAATCGGCTCCTGCCCAAAGAAGCCTTTCTACAAATAACAGAAAGCAAAATAGGTACGCCTTTCAAAAATAAAACACAAACAGCGGTAATAAACATTATAAACTTACGCATTTTTATATAAACTTGAAGTTTCGCATGCTAGTCAACATACATTTTCAAAAGTGACCGTTACAAATTTGACAAACCTTTTATACAATAGTGATAAGGGGTCTGGAACCAAGATTAAGAAAACAATTTTAACAGTGAATCTATAAAAAGCTACAGCTAATTAATAAAGTATCAGCTTCTCACTGCTGTCGTTGACATTAAAAGCTGGCTTCAGTTCTTGGATTAACAATGTTTCTTTGATTTTGCAGTGGTAATCAGTTTTGCCCGATGCTAAAATGTCAAAATGATCCCACTTGATGTTGTGTCCGGTGTGGTTTTGACATGGTCTGCAATGGCAGACGTGTGGTCATTTTTAACGAGGGCCTTGAAGTGCTCAGTTTTTCTATCATGAAGTCGTCGTTTTGTTTTACCGATGTAGAAATCATTGCAGTCCCAGCAACTGGCTTTGTAAATTACTTTAGATTTTTGAGAACGATTCAAGCGGTCCTTGTATGGAAAGAAAAATTCGATGCGGCAATTATTTTAAAAAATTATCTTGAGGTTGACAAAAGAGTAGAAATCGTATACACATGATTTAAGGCGTTGAGAGATTTGGTTGCTCTGCAGACCTAAGTAAGGTAACAGAATAATGATATCTTTCTTAGGAACCGTGGTTCCAGACCCCTTATCACTATTGTATAAAGGTTTGTCAAATTTGTAACGGTCACTTTTGAAAATGTATGTTGACTAGCATACGAAACGTCAAGTTTATATAAAATGCGTAAGTTTATAATGGTTATTACCGCTGTTTGTGTTATATTTTTGATCAAGCTACGATGGCCCAGGAACAAAAGTCTTTAAGGTACGCCTTTGCACGCAATTACACCTATTTATGGACTCCAATCGAATAAACCCCCAAAGAGCATTCCACAGATAGGAAATAGACACGCCTTCGCATGCAAATACCCCCCTCCCCCCTCCCCCCTTCCGGAACGAAACGTGATGAAACCTCTAAAGGAAAGACATTCACCTGAGACCGCGATAGTTTTGGGAAACTCTTACGTCATAGACCTTGAGTTACCCCACTTTTGGCCCCTATCGTTGCGTTTCCTATACAAACAACCCAATACGCACTCATCAGTTCATGACGTCTAGCATCGCCATTCAAATTCCTACTACCGCAGTAGGGATACACCAAGTCCGCTGCGGAAGGGTAAATTAAGGTAAAGGAAACCCTAAGAAGGAGCAAACGTGGGGTGATAGTCATGACCCAGTGAAAACTTGGGGAGTTGATTGAGATACTTCTTTTTCACCACCGTCACTCCAGAAAGCTCCCAGCCGGTAGAGAAAAAAACACAAGGCTTACCATCATAACTTCGCTTTCCAAGGTGAAAAGTGGCTATAGATACAAATTTACTCATTTCGCGTACCTCACTGAGCCAGCAAAACACAAACACGTATTGTCATGGAAAAGTGAACATACCACGCATTGTACCAGGACAACAAAACACGACCTTCACCAGAAATGAAGCTTATTTTCAAATCGACCTCAATCGCACACGCTACCGAAAATTAACGTCATTCCACAAGTAGAGGAGGCACAGAAACTCACACTTACATAGGACACTTAAGTCTAATTTGCACTGCTTAAGCAAACACCACACCTGTACAACATAGCAGCAGGCAAAAAAGACACTGATTTGCATATAATCAAACATATTTGTGGACCTCGATAGGGTAAACCGCCAGGGGAAACATACCACAAATTACAAAAAGCAAAGAGACGTCCTCAAGTGCAACTAGACCTATCTGCAGTCCTCAATCGGACATCCCGCAGAAAAGGATCATTTACACAAATACGAGAAGGCAAAACAACACCGCCTTTACATGCAAATTGTGCTCAATCTTACAATCCGCCAAAAGGTTAATCCACAACTAGTATTAGCCAAGCCAGAGCCTAGCGAATCATTCCACCAAATACAAACCCGCAAGTTATCGCCAGCACGTGTTCCCAGCAAAAGACTCGTCCACAATTACGAACAGAAGAATACTCGGGTACGAAACGAGCGAAAGCGCATGCTAAAAAAAGACTGGTGGTACTGTCTCCGCCAAGAACACGACTTGAGTATCCTGGTGGGCGAAACGCGCTGGTCCGCAGTTCGCAGTCCGCAGTCCGCAGTCCGCAGTCCTCAATCTCTTCTTACACTGACCGGTTCCCGAACGCGTTGCACTTTATTGATCTAATATGCGATGCCAATAATTTATGCAGTGCGAACAGTGATACACCAATCTAGAAACTATAACTTTATTCCATGACTGGCTGATTGTTTACACGAGTGGTGATCGAATTTGGTGATCTTTATTTTATCTTGATCATGAGTGAAACAACAAATAAGGTTCTTATCATTATTCAAGGTCTATATATCCAGCGATCGCCTTATGTTTAGAATTCAGTTGAATATATTATCTCATTTACTGTTCTAGAAGTTACAATGTATTAAGAGAATGAACTAACCTGAAATTCTTGGCAGACAGATGTGCAGAGAGGCAACAATTATGGTAAGTTTGGCCAGCATGTTTCAAGATCCCTAGGAGCAGAAAGAAAGGAAATGATTGTTATAAGAATAAACAATTCGCAAGAAAAAACTAAAAAACTAATAAGACCACCTCAAATTTGGCCTAAATAGTGCCTGTGAATTATTGCTAGTTAGGCACAAAAACGTAAAGAAAAACGTCTTCCAACGTTATCGTTTGACTTTCTTGAACTTTTCCCTGATATCTTCCCGTCACTTAAAATCTTTAATGAAATACTTTTTAAAATACTATTCGCAAGGCTAAAAAGTTAAAAAGAAAAACCCAACGTTTTCGACTAATTAACTCATCTTCAGGGTAAAAACCGTCCGCTACAAGCACATTTTACATGTTCTAAACCTCTCTTCAAGCGTCCTCTCTGTAATATCACTAAGAATACAATGTTCAGCTTCAACGGCCACATCTATAAACAAATTGACGGATACGGTATGGGAACACCTTTATCTCCAGTCCTCGCAAATATCTTCATGGCTAAACTAGAGTCCGAAGTTGTCCGACGCTAAGCCCACCGTTTTACGACTGGTAGGTTGATAATTGTTTCTCCAAGAAGAAAAAAGGAAAGCCTGATGATCTGATGAAGCGTCTAAACAGTTACCATCCTAACATCCTTTTCCCTGTCGAAGAAAACCCCGACCATTTCCTAGACACTGCACTGATTTGCTTATGATAACAAGTTCAATTGCAGAGTCTACAAGAAACCAGGAAAACTACCAACGCATTGGAATTCAGAAATCCCCACCCAATGGAAAAGAAATTGTATTACTGGCGCTCTTCACAGAGCTAAGCGCATCTCTTCCAATTTTAACAGCGACATCAAAAACACTGGAAACAACTTTTCTAAACACAGAATACCCAAGCTTTTATTTCTCACACAGTGAACAGTTTTCTGAAAGATTCACCCGAAGATGACAACTTGATTCCGAGTTTCCTTTTTGAAGAGCGTAAGAAGATTTTCATCAAGCTCCCTTACTGCAACAGAAATGAAAGTCTTAGCAAAACTTTTGTCTCCAAGCTGAACAATTTCACGGGTTTCAAATACGTTTTCATCGTAGCCTGCGTAGCAGGTGTAAACGGGAAGGGGATGAGGATCGAGAACGCGGGCGAAAATTACGCTGAGATGTCAGTTCGTTTTAGAAAACGTGACGTAACTAAGTCACGCTATGGTCAAAATATTTCGTCACGTTCTTCTTCGCGAAGGCTAGAACAGGTGTTGACCAAGGAATGAACGATGGGAAAGGGGTTCATACTATTAGGGATTCATATTATCACAGGGTGCCGAGAAGGCGTAGGAGGGGGAGGGGAATGGTATCAAACACGTCAAAGGTACGACAAAATCACCAACTTTAAAAATTTACACCACTTGGGCTCGTATCTTGAGTGACCGTAGTATATTTTGCACCCTGAGAGGAGGGGCAGCAACGGTGGGGTCTAATGCCCGTGGGGCTTTTCTGGTCAACCTTAAAGACAAAAACATTCACAGATTGCATGTTGTCTATAGAGGCAACTGTTCTTGCGGTGATAATTACCTCGGTCAGACCATGAGGAATGTGGAAGTGCGAATTGATGAACACTCAAACCCTTATAATGACTCTGAACCTGCCTGTCACCTACGCGAGAATCCGTCCCATTCTTTTAGTTAGCGAATACTTTGCACGACCCAATCTTTTCACAAGCACAGAATTATTGAAGACCTAATGATCCAACAATGGAGCCCCAGTTTGAACAAATAAGTTCATTCTTAGTACGTAGCGAAACTGATCCCATCGGGAAACACTTAAACATCTAAAATGTGCATGTAGCGGACGGGTTTCTTACCATGAAGGTGACTTAATTAGTTGAGAACGTTCGGTTTTTTCTTTGAACTTTTTCGCCTTCTAAATAGTATTTTAAATCTTAAGTGAAATACTTTTTGTTAAAAATGTTAAGGCAAAATGGCCCATTTAACTGATTATAATCTCATTGCTTTTTCATATATTAAGGACAGAAATATAAAACATTGTTAACTGAAATTCAATCCCCATGCCAAACTGAATAGACAAACTGGAGACCAGCCAACTTCTTTCACTGAACTCTTGTTCTTACTTCATGTCATATTTCAGTTTTTCTACATTAATGTCACTGGCCAAAACGCTGGCTGTCAAATGTTCATTGTGAAACTAAATTAAACTTTATAATTCGTTATTCCATGTGAAAGAGGAATTCATATGTAAATGCCAGAAATGGTGAAACAACAGTGTTTGAGACACGATCTTGGTTTCTGTCAAAGAAGAAAAAATGTTTTTGACCGTAAAAAAAAGAAAAACTATATATTTATTGAAGCTGTCTTAAATATCTTTCTTTTAACATTTACGCTGTTTTCAGGTTTCTGCTGTTAAATGTGTCTTGGTTGTTTCTTTTAATAAAGAAAACGCAACTCATTTCGCCAAACTAAGGAACACAACTGATTAGCGCATGATTAGCTAGTGTACCTAACCCGGAAAAGTTGTTCAAGAATCAAGCCCAACTGAGAATATCTTTTGGTAATGCAAATAACACGTTTGGTCCATCTTACCTATATATGCTATAGCTTCATGATTAAAAGTAAGTTTCAATTATTGCGAAGAAGCGTACCCTTGGGAAACGACCCAATTTTCATTCCAGAAACGAATTTTACAAGTTCGACACAAGAGCAATTACGTACTTATGCCATGTACTTAATCTTTCGATGCTCTCTGCAAAAACGTGCAACTTACCTTTTTGTAAAAGTTTTTGAACTGTTTTGGAAGCTTGGTGTTCGTCAGAAGTTGAGCCTTCAAGAAAAGTTTATTCTTTGGGTGAATAAGTGCTAAGAAAGTAATCTTTTATTTATTATTGAAAACAAAATAAACCGTCCTAAATTATCAAAGCACAAAGGAAGCCACATCCAGGAGAAATGTTCCAGGAGTGTTGTAATGTTGAAAGAATCAGCTGGATTAACGCGTATGGGAACTTTGGTACCTTCGCTTCAAATTGTTGATACAGTTTTATTTATTTTAACTTATTATATGCTAAAACTTAAGAAATATCAAAGGAAAACTGCGATGAAGAAAAAGGCTGTGAAATCGCTGGTACCAGTCTGCAAACCTCTTAATGCAGTCTTTCATCCCTTCACGCTTCTCGTTTTACGCTCGCATAATTCACCAATAGATGCTTTTAACCTTTCTACTTCCAAGACCACTCAAGTTTACAACTGGCCAAAAGATGTTTTTGAAAATAAATGAGGAGAAACAGCACTATTGGAATATACTGCTCAAAAGCTTTCGTTTATTTAATTTCAGTCGTCATGGACACAAAGTTTAGAATCTCAGTACATGACAACGGGTTGAAGTATGGATAGTAAAAAGATTAAGGCGTCAACGAGCTCGAGACAATACATGAATTGCTTCTTTCGATTAATTTCTCGCATCTAAATGTTTTCTAAACTTGATTCGCCAGAGCAAGAAAAGCTAATTGAACAAAAAGTTTAATGAACGGCAGGGAAAATGGTGGATCACGAACCTAGCGGAAAATGTAAACGTGATATACGGAAAGGGGATATTAGCTTTTTGTTTGCTGAGTGACAAAATTAGTGACTAACAGCAGATTGTAGATGTTATTTCTTTGTCGTTACCGTATTCGTGTTTCCCCTATCGGGAAGATAAAGGCCCGTTGAACTACAGGTACCACCATTTCACACTTCTCAGATCACGAATCAGCTAATGAACACTGAATTGTTTTTCCCACTCTGTCACCTATTTTGCCTCCGTCAGAAAATGTGAACCTTTGTCTCCCGCGCAAGGCTTAGTTTTGTTATTTACAGAACGAAAACTCTATGACACCGTAGTTCTGATGTAGGACTTAAACAGGGGAAAATAAATGTCTTACAGGAAAAAAAATAGATTTGCTTAGAACTTTTGCGTGATACAAATTCTACGCAAGTTCATGTCACCTTTCTAAACCAGGTCTAATGAAGTGATCTTGGCTTCATATTTTGCTGCGAGCGTAGGGAAAAGGAAAATATGAAAGCGGAAAGCGTAACTCATTTGGTCAAACTAAGAAACACAATTAATTAGCGTACTGATTAGTTTAACTAAGCTATGAAATTTTTTCGAGAATCAGGGCCAACTGAGAATTTATTTTTGTAATTATTTTTGTAAGACCCATAATCCATCCATCCTCCCCATATATGCTATAGCTTGATTATTATTGCTAAATTGGGAAAATGCGTAACCGTGATAAACGAAACCAATTTTCCTTCCAGAAACGAAATTTACAACTGCGATACAAGAGGAATTAAGTAACCAAATCATGTAACCATGGGAAGTAAGTAACCAAACCATTCTTCGATACTCTCTGCAAAACAGTCTAACTTACCTTTCCTTCTAGGTTTTGGAACTATTTTGGCGGGTTTTCTTGGTGTTCGTCAGAGTTTGCTTAATTGACTTTCAGTCTTTGAATGAATACGTGTTTTGGACGTTATGTTTTATGCATTACTCATAACAAAAAAATGATACTAAACTATCAGAAGATAAAGGAAGCCCCTGACATTCTTTAAAGATGGACAGGAGAAATAATCCAGGCCCCTGTTGTCCGAAGAGAGCATAACTTTATAGAGTGGATAGACCTATCCACTGGATTAAAATGCTATTTACCGGAAGACTGGTTGCACAATTAAAGCGTGTGTAGCGTCGCGGATAGCCATCCGCCCGATAAGTCGTTTTCCAGTTCGTTGCTATGTTAAAAATGGTCACATTTTTCATGATTTACATGCATACGGAATTGCATGACAAGAGAATGGAGGAAAAAGTAGAGATCAGAAAATGGAAAAGTAAAGCGAAGTTTTTCGTTGTTGTGAGTACAGAGTACCATGTTATTCTCAAGACTATCGGAGAAAAGTCAGCCACAAAAAGAACTTTTTTATCAATTTGTTTATTTAGTCCCTCCGTTGCTTTCCAGTCGATAAAATGAGTCACTTTCTAAGTTTTGTAAGTAAGCTTGACCTGCACCTAATTATAACGTAAGTGAAGTGACGATGTTTCTTTTTCAACGCATCCTCCATTATGCAAGCCATTTTCCTGTTAAAGACGTTTAAAATTTATTAGGCTCGTCGAAAATTCTTTCAGTACTGCCTTCTGCTAGCAGATGCCGGACCACCGTCATTAAGCGAATAGCTTGTATTGTTTATATACATATATATATATATATATATATATATATATATATATATATATATATATATATACATATATAGATAGATAGATAGATAGATAGATAGATAGATAGATAGATAGATAGATAGATAGATAGATAGATAGATAGATAGATAGATAGATAGATAGATAGATAGATAGATAGATAGATAGATTTTTTAAATTCAGAGTAATGTTCGCTTAGAAGCTTGGACAAACCAACCTTCTTGAATGTAAGAGAAACCTTTCTCTTCTTATCGAGTCTTATACTCTGTCTGTGAAGAGTCGATTGACATCATTGTTCGAAAGAAGTCTTCAACAGGTCGGCTAGTCTTGTGAGGAAATTGAAGTTCGAAAAAATCAACCTCGTCACTATTCGCCTGTGTTGTTTCTTATAACTGACATACCAAATCTTAGTAAATGAACTACCAAGACGGTTACATAGGAAATTATTTTGATGAGAAGAACAAGACAAGCGAAAGGGTTGTTTCCTCGGTGGTTCGCATGTTGTTGTCGTGAAGTAGAAAAATTTTCGTTGTGGCGTCCAGTGACACAAGGCCTCTAGTTCTTAAAAAAGTCTATTTATTATACTTCTTCCGGCTCCAGTTAAGAATTCTATAATAACTGTTTAAAATATTAAGCAAACACTTGTGTTAAACAACCACCTCTCGATGATAGACAAGATTTGTCTCATGATAAAATATTAAGCTGACTTCCTGATGTGTACAACATTACGGTTCTTTAACAAAGTTAGACTGTACCAAGAATGGCCAAAAGCGAACAATAGAATCGATCGACCGAATTGCTTGACATTGTTTTAGACTTCGATATATTTGTGTCTAGAGTATTATGGTTGTTTTATCTAAATTTTCCAAGTTGAAATGATCAATTCTTCGAATAGCCATGTCTGCCTTGCTTCAATTTTATAGAGTGGATTAAAGTCATAGGATCTACCTTGACTTAGGTGCCGTTCGATTGGGAAATCTTGATTTCGATTTTAAAATCCGGATTTCAGATTTCCTAATAAAACGCGAAATCCAAAACGGATTTCGTCGAGCCGAAATCCTTTTCCAAGGTGGATTTCAATGAGGCCCCTTCATTACCTGCTCTTTGAACTACAGGGCCCAGGAGTGTTTTAATGATGGAAGACATGACAGGACGGAGAAAGCGCAAACTGTAAGTACCTCCTGTTGTCCCATACAAATTCTTAGAAAACTTTTCTAAGAATTTGTGAGGGGTTTTTCAAGCGTATCTAATGGGCTTACCACAAGGCGTCCTAATCTGCTGCTTCATGATTGAAATGTCACTGCATTAAATGTAAACCAGAACAGCGGAGACGTAAGGACCGACTTATACATGTCATCAAGTCATAATAAAACGTGACTTGATTTTCCCATGGAGGAGTGTTACGCATCATTCACAAGTCATTACCAGACAATTTTGGTCAATCAAATAGGAAACCCGAACCAAAACAATTTAACTGCGGCAAGGTGAGACCGCTCAAGGTGTTAGCAATCGAAAAATAAAAAAAATTAAAATTAAAATTAAAAAAAAAACGCGGCGAAAAGCAAAATAATAACGCTTGTTCTGTTGGTTGGATGCGACTAGTATTTGACGATGGACTTTCGCCAAGAGTAAACTTTCCACCAGGAGCGCGACCAGGAGGACATTTAACTTTTGTACATTATTACTTGTCACCGGATGCCAGTAACGAAAAGGATCAGTGAAGTGTTTTCTTGCAGTTTCTGGTTTCATTTTCTTGAGAAACGATTCGATGTCACAAGTGGTTGTTTAACGCTGATTTCAGTGGTTTTTTTCCTTCCAATACCGTCAATGCACACGTTTCCGAAGCCTAAAAGCCATGTGATTAGATTGACGTTATCCTGGAAGTCTGGGAATCGACATTTTGTTTTCGTTTGGTATCAAACAGTGGGATAAATTCAAGCTAGATTACAGTTAACAAGATTAGAAAAATCTTCCCTGATGTCCTTTACAAAATTCTCGCGTAGTGGACTATGGTAAGTTGAATCTGTATGTAAGCCGTGCAAAATCATTACCGGTATAATTGCAGCTGCTAGCTCAGTAGTCTTTTCGGCATGGAAAAATATTAGAGGGCTACAAGAACTGAACAAAGCCACGTGTCCGGTATATGAGGGGCGACCCCAGGCGTTCGATCTGCGATTCACTGAATTCAACACGACAACAGCGTTGTTATTTATCTCAGATATGCCTTGGTTGCATTTAAGATTTCGTCGCCTCATTACAACTACAAATCATTGCTTATAACAAACGCAAAGTTGCAGGAATTACATGCCAGATTTTTCTCGCCGACATTTTGGATCGGCTTCGATCAGTGCTCAATAAAAGCACTATAATTTTTTGGCGGGAATTTGTGTGGTTTGAACAAACGTAAAACAGCATTGAATGACAAGTTGGATACCAAATTCATTTATTAAAATTAATTTCAGCTAATCCACATTAATTTGTTTACAAGGTCTGGTTGCAGTAAGATGCTAAGTAAAGAATTAGAGGAAATCAGTAATGTTTGAAATCGGCTTTGCTTTTTCGGTCTATTAAACAAGTCAGACGATGGAAGAGGCACCTCTTTTGTTAGAACGACTGTCCACTAAGTTGACAGTATTTTTGCCACTTACTCTGATTCATGGAAAGATATTTGAAATTTCAGTTATTGCGATGTTCATTTTGCCAGTCCATAACTTAGTTAATACAGGCCAATCCCTATGAGTAACATTACGAGTCTTCTCAGCTCTCACAGCAGTAATGTTTGAGTAAAAATATGGAAGAGCTGAAACTCAGTTGAAGAATATTTGTTTCTTTGTGACGGTAGCAACCATTCCTGCTCTTAAGATGACTCATCTTTCACTAGCAGGGCTGCCAAGATGTCACATCTTTTGCCAGTTTGTGTTTGCTGTTGTCACAAGAAATAAATAGCAGTTGATAAAAACCAAAAAAAGCAACAACAACAACAAACAAACATATGATAATAATGACCCGGCCGTGAAAAAGAAATGAAAGCTATGGTTACAAAGCCTTTGTGCTCAGTTAATTCCTTGAAAGAATTTGTCAGCCTACCTGGCCTTAGTAAGTAGAGTTAAGGACGAGAGCGTAACTAAAACTCGAACTGGCAAAATGAACAAAGAAATATTTAAAAAGTTCAAAGCAGCGACCTTAAGTCGGAAAGCAGCTTTTAGCGAAATACATGATCAACCCGAGCCATAGTCTTCTCACTTCTCGTAGAAATGAAGTTTGAGAAAAAAAAAGAAAAGAAAGAAAAAGAAAGAAAGGGTTGAAACCCTGGTGAAACTCAATCAGCGGAAGAATATTTGTTTCTTTGTGACGGTGGCAACCATTCCTGCTCTTAAGATGACACATCTTTTATTAGCAGGGCTGCCAAGATGACACATCTTTTGCCAGCTTGTGTTTGCTACTGTCACGAGAAATAAAAAAAAAAAGGAAAAAAAGTGTTGAATCCCTGGTTGAAACTCAATCCCCGCAAGAATATTTATTTCTTTGTGACGGTGGCAACCATTCCTGCTCTTAAGATGACACATCTTTTATTAGCGGGGCTGCCAAGATGACACATCTTTTGCCAGCTTTTGTTTGCTACTGTCACGAGAAATAAATGTCGCTACACCAAGGGCAGTTGGTAAAAACAAAACAAAAAACACATACACAAGAAAAACAGAACAACAACAAATATGACCCGGCCGAGAAGAGAGCGAGAAGGCTATGGCTGAAAACAATGACAACCAATTTGTTTCGCCTTTGAACGTTTTTTCCACGCTTGGCATTGGTCACACGTATTTGCTACGAGCTCTCATTGGCTCATTTAATTATCTGCATCCTGTAATTGGTTTGGTTTTAGTTTATGATACCTGATTGTTTTGAACTTTGTCCTGCCTTAACGTCATGGCAGAGCTAGGTAGTGAAAACTGTGTCAAAGTAAATAAAAGAATTTGAAACCCGGTGGGTTCATTTGGGAACCCACCCAGTATGGTGTGTTCAATGCCCTAGTCCCAGCACTTTTCAAGAAAATGTTTGGATAAAAGTCAAGAAATATTTGGTTTGCAAGTTGCCAAAAACCGACAGGGAGGGGAGGGGGAACGACTCAAAGGGAATTAGAAATCCACTGACTCTCGCCTCCACATTTTTTCCTCACGGCTGCTCGTCTTCAATGTGCACTTTTCGTTGTCAGTAAAGCAGTGATAAAAGTCTTGGGAGATGTTTCCCGCTTGCTCAATAACAGGATCGGAAGGAACTACATTTGAAGGCTTATGTTACGAATATACATGCATCAAAGAGGGTTCGTCACGTACAGTATACGTTTTTAAAATTCAGTTACAGACTACGAGCAGTCTCTCTTTCCGCTCAGAGATAGTCTGACTACACTAGCGGCTCGACAGGCGCGTCACGTTTCAACGCTGCAGGCGACTTCGTACTCGCTCGCTCGCTTGTTCGTTTTCCTCGACTATCCCTGAGCGGAAAGAGAGACTGCTCGTAGACTAATTCAGTTAAATGATTTGTGGAAGGGAAACATTTTTCATAAAATCTAAGAATGCTGTACAAACTTGCAACTGCAGAAAGTGACAAGAATCGCAGACGCGTCTTTTCAAACTCGCGCGAGAATATTCAGACATTTATACAGACATACGCTGAACAAGTACAAATCGCGTTTCGTCCGTACCGGTTGATGCGATTCTGTACGTATTTAGAACTTTCGGAGAAACTAGAAAAAAGGAGACATTGCAAAATAAATAAATAAATAAAATAATGTACTGAAAACTGAACTTTTCGAAATAGTGAGAAAATCTTATCAGTTGGAAAGGAACACACGCAGCTTGTGACAATAATTCCTGTAGAGATTGTACAATGGCACATTTTGGGGCGCACAATTACACACTCGTTGTTGTCGGCTCAGTGCAAAAGCGAGGCACGTTTTTTCGCTGCAGGCGGTTTTTAACGCTCGCTATGTAGAAAAGCCAGAGACACTGGTCCATTGTTTGGTTGATTGTGACAGGATATCAAAGAACCTCATGTTTTTCTTTCCATTCTTGGAGAGCTTAGTTTTACCCGCTGTATACAAAATCGAAAAGTTTACCAACAGGATGGACGGAAATCCGCGTGAATTATTGAGAGACATTAGATGGTCTTAGATCGCTTCCCCTGATACTCCTTGATTTAGGCTTTGTTAGCCGCCACGAATAGTCGGAGGATAAATAACGAGCATAAATTGATCGAAATCGAACACAGCTTTGCCTTCGAAAACAATTTCATCGGCTAGCCAAGGGGTGAAAGACTGTCTACAACTTACTCGTGGCGGAATGTCACAAAATCCAGTCTTTTATTTATTGCAGGGAATCACGTTTCGACGAAAACCAGAACTTTACGTCTTTCATTCAGAACATAGTGTCATTTTACAATATATTAACCGTGGCTTCATTAAGAAGCGATGATAGCTTGATTTCCAACAGTTAAACAGATTTTCACACTTTCCCAAGAAAAGCCGAAAAGATCTCTGCGTGAAACGATACTTACAGTTAACGCTTTATCCGTCCTCTCATGGCTGGATTAACGTGTGGGAACTTTCACACCGTCGCTTCAATTCGATAGTAGAGTTTTGTTCATTTTATTTTATTTTGTTATTTTATTATTTCTAGTGTATAGAGAGTCTAAAGCAATGCAAAACTAAAGAAATTTGAAGGAAAAACCACAATAAAGAAAAAGCTGTGAAACTGCTGGTACCAGTCTGCAAACCTCTTAATGCACTTTTCGTCCTTTCGCGCTTCTCATCTTAGGAAGCACATAATGGGGGTGTTACCAGAAGCTCGAATAATTCACCAGTAGATGCTTTTAACCTTTCCACTTCCAAGAGCACTCAAGTTTATAACTGGCCAAAGAATATTTTGAAAAGTAGTGAGAAAAAACAGCACTACATGAATACACTGCTCAGAAGCTTTCGTTCACTTTAGGGTTTTGTCAACAAACACCAAATTTAAAACCTCAGTAAAAGGTAATAGTTTTGCACGTGGTTAGTGAAAACATTAAGGGGTCAACGAGCTCGAGTTCATTCACGAATTGTTTCGATTTCTATTCAATTACCGCATTTAACATTTTTATAAACTTTATTCGTTAAAGCAAGAAAAGCTAATTGAACTGAAACCTAAGAAACGACGGGCCAAATGATGGAGTCATAAATAATGAACTTAGGCGAAAATGTAAATGTGATAGACGGACAAGGGAAATTAGCTCTTTGTTTGCTAAGTGACAAAATGGGTGACTATCAGCAAATTTTAGATGCTATTTCCATGTCGTTACTGTTTTCATGTTTCCCCGATTGGAAAGATAAAGGGCCAGTTGAACTAAATACCACTTCACGCTTCTCACATCACGAAACAGCTAATGAACACTGAATTAATTGCTTTACCCACTCAGGCCGCTATTTTGTGTCTGACCACCACAGTAATAAGACCTAGAACAAACAGAAGATAACAAAAGCGGAATAGAATGAAAGTCACAGAAGGAAACCAAAAAAATGCCTTTGGAAGAAACTAGATGACGTTTAAAAGAAACACTGAAACTTGTGAAGCAAATCAAGTGCAACATCAGACAAATCCAGTTTAGCATCAAAATGCGGTCAGAGTTGAAAAGGAAATCAGGCATCCTGTAGCAGGCTGTTTAGTTGCCGATGGACAAATATATTCATGTTCAACTTTCGTAGGCCCAGTTTTTGTTGTGAATAGTTATCTCTATTAATATGGATCTTTGCATCTAAGACAGAGTAGGGGGCGGAGAGAGGTTAGAAGGGCCTACAGTCCTCGCGCGCCTTTAGATCGAGCAATTTTCTAGCACAAAAGTTACAAGATTGTAACTACCAACGGTAAACCCTCAACGAAGGTTTTTCTTCCATGCACATATACGTTTATCAACGCAATTGTTACTTGTGTCCTATCGCTCGAGTTATAGCCCTTTTACCGAGCATTTTTTTTTTTTTGGTTTTTGGTTTTTCCTACCCATCCACTCCGTGGCACTTCTGATTTCTTTGTTTATTTTGTTTCTAATACTTTCCTGTGGGCCGTATTTCTACATTTTGTTATACTTGTGATTATTTCAAACAGTCTCGTGGTTATGTACTATTGCAAAAATCATTTAAGTTTAAAATCAGTAAGTTGATAGTTCGCGTTACATTTTTTCGTTAACCAAATTAGGAGAAGAAAAAGACTACACACAGTCCAATAAGCTGCCTGTTCTCAACATGACGTCTCGTTGACTGTTTGGGGAGTTTTGTTGAATCTCGCCGTTAGTCTGCAGGAAGATGCGGTGATTTCATCTAACAATTTGATTCAAGATTAACTCCTGTGGATTAGTTTCTCTCAGCAGCAAGGTTTATTCTTGGGACAGCACACGGCGCACGGACTTTTTGGAATTCCGTAGACTGGGGAGGGGGTGGGGAAGGATGGAGGGGGAGAGGGCCGCCGTGTGCTGTCCCAAAAATCCTCAGGCTCTTATATAAGCAGTTTAGATAATCCTTTGTTATTTTAATTTTAGCTTGTGCCCATTTAGTGGCTCTTTCAGTGCTATGTAAGATTGACACTTAGATCAACGTAATTTATTGTCCCTGAAAAGCACCTCACCGGGAGTGGTCAATTAAGTTATTATTTCTTATTATTTCTATTCATTCATTCACTCATTCATTCATTTACTATTTTTTGGTTCCGTCGTTCGTGCGTGCGTGTGCATGGATGTCTATCCCAGAAGGACATCCCTCCAGTATGTGTCACAAATGAAATTTTATTGAGTATCATAAAACAAGCAATTGGCTTCGATCAGAAGCATGCTGACAATGTCGGGTAGTATTGCAATGGCAGTGCTGGTAGTCCCTAGCTAAATGGAATCAGATAAATAATTTTCAGCCAAAAATCCATACTATGTCTTAGTAAAGAAATGCAGCACTAGTGCACAAAAACAAAAATCGAGAGGACTTGCTAAAGAAATGCTCTATAGCGTTTACTATGTTTTCGATCAATGCCAACGAGCTGGGAATCTGGATTTCCAGCTCTGTAACCTTCAAAAAACTTCAGATGCATTTCTGCTGGATAACTACATTCCTTGACTGCAGGGACCTCACTCATGGCTGCACACCAAGCTGAGACAGCTGGGAATTTGTCCAGGTCGCAGACAGGCTTTACAGGTTGCAAAACAAGAAGACGTTCAAACCATGGCCACATTAGGTAGTCTCCCATGCCAGGATTATCACCTGTTTCCAAAGAGAACAACTTGGTCAGATCAGGTATGATTCATTGTATTTGTAGGTAGGTAAGTTAGTAGACAAGTAAGAAGGTAGGCAGGCATGTAGATAGGTGAGGAGGTTAAGGTAGCTCTCAAACCAAATGAATTTGCCATAGATTCTACATTGTAATTTTATCCTATATAATGCAGAGCTAATAATATTACTTTGTCAAAGTGTTATTACTAAGTTTTCCAGCAACAACTACCACTACTTCCAGGACTCAGGGTCCTAAATGGGGGTTCTTTGGAGCCCTGGAGCCCCCAGGGCCTGGTTCAGTACGGCCCTGGTTCATCCTATCATTTGCTTTAAAGAGAAATTACAGCTTACCTCCAACTAGTTTTGTGTTTAAATCTTTTAAATACTTTTCAAAGACAGCCAGTTGTTTGTTGAGTTCTTCTTTAGCTTCTTCAGTACCTTCTCTAGCACTCTTGTAAAATGCAGAAATGAACTGTAAAAAAGGAATAATTAATATTGGTAATGCAGGAGTGTGAAAAGTTTCCTCTTTTAGGCTTCTCATTTAGGTGTTTACATGTAGATGTTCAACATCAATTTGGGTATGTTATTAATTTAGGCACTGGAAACTGATCAAGTTTCACTGTTTGGTAAAATTCCCACTACAAATATTACCCATGTGGTATGCACAGATGATCATACATGCAGCCATATGCCTAACTGGGGTTGATGAGTGAGTGAGTGAGTGAGTGAGTGAGTGAGTGAGTGAGTGATGCAGTACCATCCACATTAAACCATCACATAGGAGCTTCCTTGTCTTGAACACACTGATTTGGAAGAAACTGTAAATCCTTACTGCACTTCCTAAAGTTTCAAGCAGTATTCGATGCCTGTATTTTGTATAGGGATCTGCTGGATGTAGCCTGGCCTTATCAGGATATAAATCTTCCAGGTAATCTGAGAGGAAAAAGAGATACTGAGCAACTGCAGCTGGGTGCTTGATTTTTTAACTGTAATCGTTTACATGCCAGCCAGGCACTGGGAGGGGTTGGGGGGAGTGCAGTCAATTTAAAAGCACACATGTACGTACAGTAATAGTCGGAGCTCTATGTGGGAGTTTTCTTTGCTGGGACTTCAGCTCCTGTCCGTAATGAAGGGGTTTCTGTGGTAGCGGGGTATCTGCAAGGCAAGAGTTGACTGTACTAACGATGCAACTCAACTATTTGACCTCCATTTTTGGTTATTCCCTGCTTTATAGGAGATGGGATGGGTGGGTGGGGTTCCTTTGGTTTCCATCCCTTCTTTATTAGCTCCAGCCTTTTTGCTCTTTTCCAATTACAAAATATTGTGTAAAGTAGTGTGATTTTTCTTTATTTCTTCCATTCCTGCCTCCTTGGGGAACCACATCCTGCCATCTCCCTGCTTCCTATACATCCCCCCTGTCCCCTCCCCTGTGGATTTTTGTTATTCATCAGCACATTTTTTTGTATTAAAAAAATTAAATACAGAAGACAGTTCAAGTTATATAGAGCTTTATCTGATTTTAAAGCCTCAAGGTTAAGCTAGAAGACCAAAAGATAGTATGGGTAGCTGAAAATCTTTTGCAATTTAGCTGTAATTTCACGGTTGCCACTGCCATAGGATAGGTGAAAGTACCACAAACACTTGCCTATGTAATTTATTTTCTGTAGGTGTCAGCCATAGCTAAGTTAGGTAAATTTATAGATAAATTACCCATATCACCTAGTAACCTTATCGCATAGGCTTTCTGACAACGTCAATTGAAATAGCTGTAAACGCTTTCTAAAACAGGTTTTGTTCTTGCAATTCGCTTCTAAATGTTTTGAGAAGTTTGCTTACAGATACGTCTTGTGTATTCCAATTTTTCCATTATTAAGCTTTATTAAAGTTGCTCCAATTAATTCAAAAGTTGACATTTTGAGTGTTAGCTATTCATTAGAGCAAATGAGTTATTTAACACTCAAACATCAGTTTTGTCATCTCTTTCCGGTGGCTAACTTACCAAATCGACTTGGCTGATAAACCCCAATTTCTGTTTTTTACTTTTCCACCAACAAATTACCACAGTTTCTTAAAATCAGTAACTAACCCCTTTATTAAAAATAATCTCTTCTGAGGACCTTGAAAGCATTAAATGCATTTACAACTATATTATTAAAATCTGAAGTGACGTCATCAGTCTGTTGAGGGATCGATGGAATGAGTTTCACTCAAATGGCGGCAGCTTTGTTTGTAACGTGTTGCAATGCAAAATGCTCTGTTTCGTAACAACGCGTCTGGTCTAGTGCTACTGCGTATCAATGGAAGAATTTAGTGTTCACCTGAAAGGTTTTGCCTGTGCTGCACTTTATTGCAAGGAAATTCGCTGGAGTGTCCTCGAAAGTTTGCCCAAATGAAGGGTCTGATTGTTCTTGAAGTATATCGATGATCGCTCAGTTGAAGAACAGCTCGTCGCTTTGTGCAGTTCTACTTGATTCAAATAAATCACAGTTGCGGCATCGCCGTGAGTATATTCTTAATTGACATGTACCGATCATCGATTCTAATTTGTTGCTAAAGACGAGATCCAGCGAGTTGCATCATGTGTTTACGCGAGGATGCTGTTGATGATTGTAAGCAACGTATTCAAAAATCGCTTCCTCAAATTCTTCCTCGAGTAGCTTGAAATTTACAGGACATTGGACAATTAACTGGAACAATAATTTGCGCTCTCGAAGTTTTGTGTCAAACTACTTCAACCATTTCAAGAAGAGACATAAATAGTGATATCTGTCACCCAGTCGACCATACTCAAGGAGTGAGCAACTGCTAATAACTGGTAATCTTCACGGCTCCTTTTGAGTTTATCTAACAAAACAAAAGCGATTAATTCACTCCTTGCTCGCACAGAAAGCACAATAAAGAAAAAGCGCAATTAAGCTCCTTTAACCCTGCTTATTACTCTATTACATTCGTCGCGGAATCGCCATGTGAGTTAAAACATGATACTCGAAATTGCAGGATTTGGACCATTTTCGAACCTTCAGAAATTTGAAACTGTCGGGTCACTAAGGGTCACTATGGTACAAAGTTGTCCAAATACCTTTCAATTATTCAGATTCTAACTGTTTCTGTAAATAACTCAAGCATAAAGAGACTTATAATTAACTTCGTGCAACTCATTGAAGCGGTGGTAACGGATGGCGTGAGACATTGTTATTCAAATTATCTAAAAAACCTATTTCTAATGTGCTAAATTCAAAATAAACAACACCTAATTCAGAATGAAAGTTGTAAGTTTGTGTTTTGAAGTGCGCTATCCTCAGCAAAACGCTTTATCTGTGAAAAAATCCAAAGCGAAAACAGGCAAAATCCGCCATGTGTCACAAGACATTCGCCATCTTCAATTCAGGGGTAATCGTGCTTGTAATTTCAAATCGTCCTCGCGCTACGCGCTCGGCTGATTTAAATTACCTCGCCCAATTACTCCCTGAATTGTCCTCCACTGAGTCCAATTACCATTACTAATCAAGAACTCTTCGAAGTGCAATGAAACTCTAACTATAAGAGAAAAGATTAACTTAAATTCCTGGGTTGCATGTATTCACTAACAGTCGCACTGGCTTTTCAAGTCTTTCAACAGGGTCCTAGGCTGGTTTGATGATGACATTCAATAAATCATCACTTAAACAGCAAGCAGTCTCCTGTTTTCCACTTGCATGAAGAAGGCAAATTGGATCCAGTCTTGTATAAACTACAAAATAAAGCGCAAGTGTAAGCAAGCGCTGTTTCATTTGGCTCCTCAATCCTCTCTAGGATCAGGGGAGAAAAGGCCGCTGGTGCAGTTCTATATTATTACTGGCAATTACGTTCACGTTTTAATGTTTCAGGATACTTTGATGTGAGATTTTCAATTTTTTTAGGAAACAAAACAAGCCATGGTGCAGATATGCTTTTTATGCTTTTATAAGTTAGAGGCATAGAGACACCGCATTCATGGAAAGCAGTTTTAGGCAGTAATGTTTAGATTGGTATTTTTACTGCATAAGATTACCTGATGAATTTTAACCGTATATAAATAAATGTAATAATAATAATAATAATAATAATAATAATAATAACAAACACACAAAAAAAATTGTTTGCAGGAAGATGCAGCCGGAAAAAAATTGTTTGCACAGACAACAACACAAAAAAAAATTGTTTGTCTTGAAAAAATTTTCATCCCCCCCCCCCCTCCAAAAAAATAATGGTCCGTCCCTAAGTACATAAATTCTCCCGACAGTGTTTGCTTTTAAACCGTGGTTACAGTTTTTCTGGGAAGCAGAAGACGACTCACTAATTGACCTCTTATTTTATTTTCTTTCGATATTCCAGCCGTGCGGGTAACTACACCAATTGGTCTGAATGGGGGGAATGCAGTGTGACTTGCGGTGGAGGAGTCCAGAAACGTTCAAGAACCTGCACCAATCCCCCTCCATCTAACGGTGGGCCGAGTTGTATCGAGCAAAACCTGGGACCGGCTGAGGAAGAGCAGGAATGCAACACACAGGATTGCCGTAAGCGATGTTCCACTGAATGTTATTAAGAAGACTGAGATATTTTGAGAAGTTTCACTTTAAATCGTCTATTCCTATATTACACGAGAAAGCCCAATGGGCATTTTCACCAGCCTTTCTGACCCACCCCATCCCTAGGTTAACGATTCCGTATTTTACGTCGCTCAACATACAAATCAGCGTGATGAAAAGTGTGACCGTGTGACACAATATTTTGACTACTGGGTTACTGGATGGCGTAATGCTAAAACTCTGATGACTCAGCTCATCTTTCGTATCGCTTTTTATTTAATCTGCTAAAATAGAAAATTCAACTCAAAAGTTGAATATCAGGATAAATTCCCCACAAATGAGAATGTTTACACAGAGACGACAAAATATTTACTGTTGGGCCTAGAGCGTGAATACAAACAGTGAGCATAGTAAAATCAAGATATAAAGCTTAATAAACACGCGCAGATCATCAGGGAAAGCGAAATTGTGACTCCACGCTCAAACACGTTGAGGCATATCTCATGACATAACGTTTAAATCCGGTTAGCTAACCCGGAAATCTCCTTGCAAAAGCAAAATTCGTAACGATTTACAGCAAAATCTTTCTAAAAACGAACAATTAGCTTTGGAAATGCAAAAAAGTAGTACTAAACAAACTAAACATGTTGCAAGAATTGGAGTTCGTTTCTTTTCTTTGTGATATGACAATTTCGCCGTTATAAAGCGGTGAAACATTTATTGAAACAAATGTGTCAATCGTATCAAGGCGAGCGAAATTAAACTCGTCGGGTGACAATGTGACGAATCCGTCTTCATCACGCGGTGAAACTATTTATTCATATTTTGCTTTAGGCAAAGTCAAATGTATTAGTACCATTGAGTCGAACTCACTTGCCCATGCGTTACATGTAAGACACGTACCGCTACCAAAATCGCTACCACAAGGTTAACAGCGATTGGTCTGTGTCATATAAGTATGGAACGTTGAAACGTACGTACATAGTAATGTTAGGGCCATTTCTACTGGAGAAAATAAGACGTATAAATGGCCCCACTGTTGTGATGTGACATGCTTAAGTGTTGTTTACCTTACATGACGTCACGAATGTATGACGTCATGACCGGAACCAGAAGTTTAAGTGGCCGTCGAGAGGAAGCCAGAAGTTTGCACAACCTCGTTCCCAGGGTCTCTCTCTCCCCGCCCCCAAGAGCGAGAGAAGAGAGACCCTGGTCTGGTCTGATCACGTGCGTCCCAAAATCTGGGACGTGGCAAATAAACGTTTGGTGGGAGGAGCCGATGAGTGTGAATTTTGTCTCTACTTAGTATAGGGGAGAGCGGAAAGTGTTGCAAGTCAAAAAATGGCGCGAAAGAATCTTTTTCACGGTTGAGACGACATCTTGTCTTGAAGTAGCGCTGGAAGAAGATGAAAAATCATCGATTTCCCGTAGCCTGTCGGTAAAACCGCTACAACATCTCGGCCACAGTAAATAGCCTCGAGGCATTTGACTTGCTTTGCCTTTAGATTGATATTTGAATAGCTGCTGCTGTTCGAAATAGCAAAATGAAGGCTGCTATAAAACATCACGCGTAATGGCGATCGCGCGAGCTAATGCAACAGCCTCGCTTTGAAATTGACAAAAGAAAACACGACAAAAGTCTTGAAATTCGAGGACCCCTCCCTAACGTTTTCATTTGTCTCAGAGCCACGTGACCAGACCAGACCAGGGTCTCTCTTCTCTCGCTCTTGGGGGCGGGGAGAGAGAGACCCTGGGAACGAGGTTGAAGTTTGCAAAGGCTGTGTTGGCCGAGACAAAACCGGATGACTAGTCCGAGCCCGGCGGTCGCCATGGCGACGGCCAGTGAATAAGCCAGTGATAAATGTCGTATTTGCTTTTAGCCGTGTCCGGTAACTACACCAATTGGTCTGAATGGGGCGAATGCAGTGTGACGTGTGGTGGAGGAGTTCAGAAACGTACAAGAACCTGCACCAATCCCCCTCCATCGAATGGCGGGCCGATTTGTACCGAGCAAAACCTGGGACCAGCATCGGATACCCAGGAATGCAACAACGAAGAGTGTGGTTTGTAGTTAGATAATTTCATTCCATTTGGTGTCTAGGTTAGATGATATGATTTGGGAATCTTTAAAGCTTTAGAAATACAGCCGAACTCCCCTGTGTCACCACCTCTCGTAAGCGACCGCGACTACATTTTGAGGTGGTAGTTTTAGATATTTTTATTGTTTTCAACCTCCGGTAAGCGACCATTTGACACATGATCCCATTTCAGCGAGTGCAAATTGTTTGGAGTGACACCCTCTATCTAAAGTCAACCACGCTAAACTATCGATTTGTGCATGTGGCTACTAAAAAGGTATTACGCTTAATTTTGGGTTATATGTCTACTTATGTATTGATGAAAAAATTGAACCCTGCAAACAGTGAATTTAAAAGAAACTATGAATTTTTTTGTTTCCAAAGCATTTTCCATTAACAGCAACCTTGCTCAAGACTGGACACGACATCTTGTCAATGTTTGAATTATCTGATCGTCAAGGACTATGTGGATTAATATTGGATCATAGCTATTTTCCATTTTCTTTTCTTTAGAACCTGAGTGTGAAGTTCCTCCACTTGATGTGGTCCTTGTTATCGACAAAACGAAAAGCCTTGGAAGACCCCATTACCTTTCCATGTTGGATTCCATCAAGGGTTTTGTCTCGATGTTCAATATCGGAGAAGACACAACGCACATGGCAGTTGTGTCGTTTGCTGGTAACGCAAAAGTAAAAGCTAACCTTGACAGCCCTGCCGCTCACAACAAAGAAGACATGATGAAACTTCTTGACAGAATGAAGAAGGACAAGCTAAGTCAGCCCACGCGTACAGATAAAGCGTTAGAACTTGTCTTCAACAACGTTCTCACTAACGCCAACGGAGACCGTCCAAATTCCCCCGACGTCACTGTTGTTTTTACGGACGAAGGTTTACATTATACGGCTAAACCTTATAGCGAAGTGATTCCGCAAGTAAGTGAAATATTGCAAACACGCTGTACAGGTTCGAGTTCAGTTGATGACGTCTATTTTGGTCGGTTTGGTGAGTTTTGATACTCCATGGAGAACCAGATCGTGTTCTTGATTAAAAAAAAAAAACAATTTGATAAAGAGTATTAACGAAATTCAACAGCAGCTGCGTTGCAGCAGTTTTATGCTGTAAGTAATAAAATGAATAAAGAAACGACAACGTTGCTGCTGATTGACTGGATTATATGCTTGTATTACGCTTTCAAAACTGACTTATGTCAGTTCGCCATGAACGCTTTCATGATCGTCTTCCTCGCGTTACACACGAACCAGTACACTGCTAAATTACATCTTCTACAAACGTGACGTGACGCGTATGAGGTAAATAAGTTTTGCCTTGTATGAAATAAATCACATGAAACACTCTTACGGTACTTTGTTTTCAATTTATTTCTCCTATTCCAGGCATACATAATTGCCTTCCAATCTTGAGCTATCTTATTTCTGAAGTAACAAAACATTTTCCTTCAGCTTATCGGTGTAATTTTTAAGAGCAAGTCAAAAAGTTAACAAAACCTGTGTGCCTTTTTTTAACTCAGAATAGCAAAGCTCATCGCGTTGCTGTGGGCATTGGAAGGAAGATCAAGAAGGCAGAGCCCTTGAAAATCGCTGACAGCCCGGATCGGGTTATACAAGCCTCCAATTTTAAAGATCTGAATGCCAAACTTGAAGCGATCCGTGAGGCGGCCTGCAATAAAAACTGAGGTGGACACAGCATTTTCTGTTACTAGAATACTGATGGTTCCGGTAACACTTCAAAATGTCAGCTGTCAATTCACTACTCACTTTGACTCTGATGATGGCTTCCGTATAGATTATTGAAGTGTTGGTCATTATAAAAGATGGAATGTTTAGTTTGTCACGAGCTTCGATCCCCGTCGGGGTTTTTTTCTTTGTCCCACGCCCGTGACAAAGTGAATATTCTATCCTTATTTTTTTCCGAGCTTACAATTTACCATCTTTCTTCCTTTAGTACGTTGGTCATTGTTACCAACAGTCTATTTCAGGAAGATTCTCAGCCGGACGATTATAACAACCCACTTATCTGATGACGCCTAGTTTCAAAATACTGGTTTACTAGTGTGATCTTCTGTTATATCTTGTTGTCGTTAATAGCATGCTTAAGTGTGATTTACTTTTCAACTTGTTGATGAATGCTCAAGACGGGTTATTACGGTGATTTGACGTTGTAGCTTAGCATCTTAACGCATAGTTCTTTGAGCGATGTTCCATGAATTTACCTGTAAATGAATTTATTTCTTTCTCTAATGCATGACGTTAAATACATTTGGCTACCAGCATTCCTACAGCAATACTCCACTCCTGCAAACTTTTGTTTAAAGCATAAGCGAACAGAGATGGAATGAGTCGTTCTGCTAAGGGTTTTGACGTTCATTGATTTACGAAATTACAGCAGGCAAGAAATAATCTTCAAATAAATACACACGGTTTTTAAGTTTAAAAAACACGTTTCGGATGATCTACATCCATCTTCAGTTTCAAATGCAAATAAGACCGCTAGTCAGTGTGATATAAATACAGTGTACATAGAATATTAATTACTAAATAACAACATGAATATGAATAACTGAAATACAATGGTGTTGAAAACGCAAAAAACTGAAAAAAGTGGAATTAACAAGGACAACTAAAATGAAAGTGATAGATTGACGTGATTGACTTGTTTGTTTAAAGCCTTCTTGATTTTGAGTTGGAAAGACGTGGAGGCGGTGTCAAGAATTGAGAAGCAATCCTCTGAACACAAAGCTTTGCATGTCTCTGACCTATTTATGTGTCGGAAGATGTGCGAATTCTTATCAGATGTTAAGTGTTCACGAACACGTGTAGCAAGATGTCGGTTTGTCTTGCCGGTAGATCATCCGAAACATGTTTTTTAAACTTAAAACCGTGTGTCTTTGATTTCACGATAGGGTTGCATCAAGACATGGGTTGATTCACTCATTCTCTCTTTTTTCCTTTGTTAGAGTGACTGTAAAGCGACTTTCTTGGAAGTGATGGGCTGTCATAACATACAACAGATGAGGGTCAACTTTTGAAAAGAAAATGAATAAGTGAAAATGAAATAAAGAGTGTGAAACTGTATGCATTGTGTGATATAATAAGCATCAACTTAAACTCAGCATTTAACTTTAGATGGAGGCTTGAGACTGGATTCACGTAAACTGAGTCCCGCCCGTGAACTGTAACTTCAAAGGATCTGTTTCAGCCCCGAATTAGGCTTGATAACCCAAAGGCTGATTTGGCCCTCTGGGAAGCTATTTTGACAATATAATTTGGATTGAAAACCGTGACAGCTCACAATGGGATCCAATTTTGCCCAGGTTTCGGCCCAGGCCCTGGCGATACGATTAATTTGGCCTTGACAAGAAGAGCCGAACTAGCCTCAGTCTACTCACATTTTGGGGCTAAAACAGATCTTTTGAAACAACAGTGAGGAGAACCTTTTTTCTTCTTCAGATCGATCTGAGTTCACTAATTTTAACATGAAACTTCAACACAACCAAACAAACAAACGAACAAAACAAAGCAACAAAAACGTTTTACAGCGGAACAGAGCGGTTTTTTGAAACACGATTTGCCCATAATTCCAAGGTGTGGAGGTAATCTGTAGGTCTGGCAGGTGAGTCATAGTCGGCTTATCATGATTCGTTAGCCACCCCTCGCCAGTGGTCACCAAATGATGATGGAAATTTGCACATGAAATGATCATGGGTATAAGGATGAAAAACTAACTTCCTGACAGGTAAACAATCATAAGCAACCGGAAGATCTTCAGATTGCTTTAACCATATAGTGATTATCGGCAAATCATGACAGCCGAATCGATAGCCAGCGAATCATGCCAAGCAAGGAAAAATTGGACATATTCAAGATTCTTTTCAATTTTTAAGAGATATGCGAAAAGACCTTCCAGTACGTTTTTTTTTCATATGAGAGCAGCAAAGTGAGGGAAAATTATTGTCAGAGAAATGGCGAGGAGCACAGCCACAAGCATTCAGGATAAACGGACAATGCTTGTCACAGTTTTTAACATTTAACATTTATTCCATAACATCTACTGTTACATGAACTCTTGAAAAGGAATGCTGACAAAAGAAATTAGTTAAAACTTCCACCACTAACATGGGCAGCTACTCCACAAGCAAAAATAACTGAGCCAAATGCATGAGTTGAGACACTCTTAGTAACTAAAGAACGCAAGACGTTTTCAAATTCGCACCGTGTCTGTCTCGAAACGGAGAGGAGAGGTTGGAATATTATTTAATTGTTCATGTTCGCGTTTTATAGGTGAAATGCAAATGTTAACCTGCGAGCAGGCTCGCTTAGTGTGCTATTCGCGCGAGTAGCCGCGATTTGCGAGTCGGCGAGAGAAGCGAACCGGCGAGAAGAATGGGTCCCATTCTTTTCGCCGACTCGCAAATCGCGGCTCCGCTGCCAAGATACTCGCGAGAAATAACACACTAAGTGAGCCTGCTCGCAGGCTATGCAAATGTTGATGAAGTGGACTCTCCCGTTTTGTAACTGAATATAGCTAGTTAGTAGGGAGCCAAGTGCATGCAGGGATTGCTCATATCAACGGACCGTTTACATAATACAAAAACTTTGGATTTATCAACTGAGTTGATAAGTTAAATTGGCCACTTTATCAACCCAGTTGACAAATCTACGGTTTTGTGTTTCACTTCCCCACCGACGCAGCGGCCACACTTTCTTTAGAACTAACCCCCTTGTGGAAAAAATTTGAAGACAGAACGGTGAATTTTCCTTTCTCGTCTTACAAATGAACACCGAATTCAGCTCCCGGATCGTTCAAGCACACAATTTAAATCGAACAAGTTGGCATTGGTTGCCCGTCGTGGTTTCCAAAGATCCCAAATGTTGGCAACAAAATCCCTGATGACAAAATAAGCCAAAAAGGATATCGATCGACTTAATGTTTGCAAATGTAACCAAATTGACAGACTGCAGACAAGTGATTACAACAATTACAACAGTATCATAGACTAATTATGTCACACAGAACACATAGATTCCCACAATCTCTATTTCAGTTCAACTTATTCATTTCAGCCCCTTTCAATCAATTTCACTATATAATCCCCATTTGGTTTCTGGTGAGACAGTCCATCTCTCAGGCTGAGATTGACGTTATTCTGATAAAGAAAGAAATAAAATGAAAAGAAGAGTAAATAAACAAGGCAATGAGACTAAACAAAACGACTTTAGATTTGATGGATGGATGGATGGATGGACGGACGGACGAAAGGACGGACGGACGGACGGACGGATGGATGGATGGATGGATGGATGGATGGATGGACCGGATGGATGGATGGATGGATGGATGGATGGATGGATGGATGGATGGACTGATTGACTTATCGGTCGATCGCCTTATTAATCTGTCAGATTGCCATCAAAGCAAGGGTGTCTCTTTTAGTTCAAATGTACACGGTGACTTCTTCCAGGGTCCTTACAAGTGTTCCTTATTAATACCCCTGGACAGTGTTTAGTATCATACTAGTGACATGCACCTCAGTGCACCTTATCCACCTAGGTTGACAATAGACTGAAGCCGTGTTCACAATACAGTTCGTTTACGATAGAACTGTAATCGAATTAAAAATGATAAAGAGTAAAGCCAACAAATATTATTCCTTGATTACGTTCCAAACTGCAGCATTTTGCCTAATTTGTATTTCTTTCAGCATTTCTGCATATTGAATCCGCGGCATAATGCAATTGACAAGCACAGCGATCCCCACAGCTGGAATCCCGCATACAGGTTGCCACCTGGATTGCTCTTCATCTAACCTCCCACGAAGTCGTTTTTAGGGGAGTCGTATTACCTTCTCCTCAATACTACTACCCCAAAAGCGACTGCGTGGGAGGCTACTCTTTAGGCGTCTGCGATCCCAGTGCATTGGTAACTACAGTACCAGCTTACTAGCTAGCAGTTTAAGATAGTGGAGGCAATGTCCTGCAAATTGCATACGCCACGGACCGATATTCTCAGTGAACCTCACCAATCCATCAAATATAACTTCGTTTGTGGGGTGTTTGAACCAACCGACCTAAAAGACAGCTCTTTTCGCTATGGTGACGGTTCCTATAGAACAAGAACTGTTAGAATGTCATAGATAGCCAGGCCCTCCGTGACATGCCCATGATGGATGGAATCGAAGACCTTTCGAAAATAGCTACAGCATGCTTCATTCCATTATAATTGTCTAATGTAAACACGCCTCTGATCTACGTCTACAATAAGTGATCTACTATAGCGTGAAATAGAAGATTAATATCCATTCCACAAAGTGATCATAATATCTCAAACATCTTAGATAGGATTCTAATGTCAAACGTGCTAATTGGTTAATGCCTACCTTTCTTAGTGCAGACCGCTTCACGGATCGCCTCAAGCTTTTTGTTCAGATCTTCAAAGTTGGAGGCTTGTACAACCCGATTGGGGCTGTCAGCAATTTTCAAAAGCTCTTCCTTCTTGATCTTCCTTCCAATACCAACAGCAACGCGATGAGCTTTGCTATCCTGAGTTGGAAAAACGTCAAACAGATTTCGTTAAATTTTTGGATTGCTGGTCTTCCTGGTACAAGAATGAACAAAACTGGAACACATACTAATTTTGCAGTCCTTGGAAAAGGAAACATAAAACAATCACCAGTTAAGGGTAGTGAAGATATGTTTCATGTTTATGTAAAACGAGAACAATGCTAAATCAGAGGTTGCAAACTGCGCGACACTGATAAAAAGCACGAGGCCAAACGCTGGACGTTTTATTGATTAGAGACAAAGGTTTTTTATTGCTTCAAAAAATAAATTTCTGAATTGCAAACACTAAATTGAACTGAAATTAACCTTTGCTTGTTCATAATGTATATTTTTCAAATCTGTTGGGAACATATATAAAGCGGGTTTGCTTTTTAGCGTATAACACGATCAGTTGACCCTTTTGATTGTGTTTGAGACGACATTATAAAGGGGTAATATCATCTTAAGCGATTGTTTATAAATTGTTATCGACACTGCATTGACGCCAAGTACCCACGAAAGTTAAAAAAAAAACTCTTCGAAGAAAGAGGCGCAAAAATCCAAATTCTTGAACTCGTTTTCCAGCTCCAACAACTAGACAACGCTATATTATCCCCTCCCCCCCATCTTCTACGTATAATAAAAAGCATGAATAGCGATACAAAACTCAACTCAATTTCGAGAGTTTATAGCGGCTTTACAGTGAACAGGCGTTACATGGGAGAAATATATCCCGCCTGAGTTGAGCCAGTTCACTTCGTGACTTAACCCAATGGGGAATCTAGTATATTTCACTTACTTTTGGAATCACTTCGCTATAAGGGTTAGCCGTATGGTGTAAACCCCCGTCCGTAAAAACGACGACGATGTCGGGCGAATTTGGACGGTCACCTCTGGCTTTAGTGAAAACCTTTTGGAAGACAACTTCCAGCGCTTTGTCTGTACGGGTGGGTTGACTTAGCTTGTCCTTCTTCATTGTGTCAAGAAGGTTCTTCAACCTGTCTTTACTGTGAGCCTTACGGCTTTTCAGACTCGCTCGAACTTTTGCGTTACCAGCAAACGACACCACTGCGATGTGAGTTTTTTCTTTTCCGACGTTGAACATAGATGTAAAGTTCTTGATGGAATCTAACATGGAGTGGTAGTGGGGTATTCCAAGGCTTTTTGTTTTGTCAATAACAATGGCCACATCTAGCGGTGGAACTTCACACTCAGGTTCTAATAGAAAAGAAAGAGGAAAATCGTTGACCTCCAATCTTAAGAGCATCCATACATGGCCAGCCTTAAATATGGAACGTTTTAACAATTTGATATGTCATCATGTCAAGGGTTATGCTACGATATTTTCAATGGAAAATGTTATAAAAATGGTAAAATGCATTGCTCCTGAACAAAAGAACATTTTTGGTGACATGTTATCGTTAGATTTTATACTACACCTTTTCACTGACTTACTCTAACTTTTGTGAAAGTAGGTTTCCCAAATCATCTAACCTAGAATAAAACCTAAATGAATGTCAAGGCTTGCTACTGTGTAAAGTTATGGACCCTTTTATAGCTACAAACCACACTCTCCCGCGTTGCATTTCTGGGTTTCCTCTGATGGTCCCAGGTTTTGTTCGGTACAGCTTGGTCCGCCGTTAGATGGAGGGGGGTTGGTGCAGTTTCTTGAACGTTTCTGAACTCCTCCGCCACAAGTCACACTGCATTCTCCCCATTCAGACCAACTGGAGTAGTTACCGGGCACGGCTAAAAACAACAAGATGTTTTTTATTGGCTTACTTTCTGTTGGAGTTATACAGTTAAACCAAAACTGTTTTCAAGATCTCTCAGCCATCTTAATGACACAATAATACTTACAACAATTTTTCGTATTGCATTCCTCAACTTCCTCAGCTGGCCCTAGGTTTTGCTCGATACAACTGTGCCCGCCGTTAGCTGGAGGGGGACTGGTGCAGGTTCTTGAGCGATTCCGAACTCCTCCACCACAAGTCACACTACATTCTCCCCATTCAGACCAACTGGTATAGTTACCGGACACCGCTACAAGTCGAAAGGAGGCCAATCAATGAGTGGTGTTCTGTTACCTATAACCACCATTTATGTCAAACCCTGTTTGGTACATAATTGTACGTACGGCATTCCTGTGTATTACATTCCTGCTCTTCTTCAGCTGGCCCCAGGCTTTGCTCGATGCAAGATGGCCCACCGCCAGATGGAGGAGGATTGGTGCAATTTCTTGAACGTTTCTGAACTCCTCCACCACAAGTCACACTGCATTCTCCCCATTCAGACCAATTGGTGTAGTTACCCGGGACAGCTGTAACACGGAATTATAAAATGTGTCATTTTTTAAAAGAACCAAAATATAACAAGACGATTTTCACGTTGATCAGAAACCTTATTAGCGAAGACGTAATTGACAACCATCATCATTGTCATCGCCATCCTCATCTTCATCAACGTATGAAAAATGTAATTTAACAAATCAGCATCATCTTTGTTCATCGCCTTTTTAGCTCAATCATCCCCATCCTCCGGGGCGAAGATTACACCTATTGTTTAACTCCATATCGGCTCAACAGTAGTAGCACCAAAACAGAGTAGCAAGTCAAGGGACGTTCGAAAATGCCAACTTATGTTCACGAAGTCGCAAGTTGGATGCAAATTTACAAAGATGCAATCCAAAAATCCCTGACTGCCAAACTACCGAACACAATAAAGAGAACTTGTGTCAACTTGTGTTGGGTGGGCAATAATGAAAAACGTAGTCCAAAAGTGAATTTTAGAAAAAAGAAGCGGCAAGTCGTTGCAAGTCATTGTACGCTCGTCCTGTCCAAACGACGTCAAAGCAAAAGGGAACTTACATGCACTTGCGATTCCATTTTCTGCCAATGACGTCACGAAAGTGACGTCAGTGGCTAATGTCTTCAAAGCCTAAATGATCCACCCTGTCCCATATACGATATACAATATACGGTATCTGTCTTCGTCTGTGAGGCAGGGCGGGGGGGGCTGGTATTCTGTGAGATGTTGGGTGGGGGAGTGCCACCGGGACACTGAAACCTTCTTATCAGCGACACGTGCCCATATAGCTTATACTATGGGAGTACGAACCCCGGGCTTTGAAGTGTTTTGCGTTCGCAAGTCTCGATCAACAGGAACTATTTAATGTTACTTCGAATGCGCTGTTTTGTGTACTTCAGGTCTGGCAGGATTTTATTTGCTTAGTAGTCCAGCGTTAACTTAGCCGTGGCGCAAATTTCCACAGTAGCAAACACATCAGAAATTATACACAAGACGGATTCGTCAATTTGAACGTCGTGGCTGCATCGAACCAACTGTGTTCTGTGTTCTACCGCGAAGAAGAAACGCTTTGTAAATAACTTGTAATGTGAAGTAACAAAAGAAAAAACGAAAGTACCGTAATTTCCGGCCGATTACCGCACGAAAACCTTCTCACTATCGCAAGTATCGATCGAAGATATTTCAAGATATTTAATGGAATGAACGTTACTCTCTAATTAAAACAAAAACAGTGAAAAGAATATATGTTTAAAGCCTAAGTTTACAACGGTAGTGAAAAGACTGGCGTAAAACAGCATAAAATACTTCGGGGTTATCTTTTGCTAACAGCGAATTTAAAATTTGCAGTGTAATTGATTCCTTGCTCTTGCGAAGACATATTACATTAATCGCAAGTTGTCAGGGAGAGGGGGGAGTACCGCACAGTCCGCACTGCAGTGGTGTGAAATTTCACAGGATGTCCTGATAAATTTCACAATATTTCGGAACAAAACGTCATTGGATCTGCACGCACTGCGTACCTATGTTTACATTTGCCACGTGGATGGTTCGGATGGCGATAGGAAATTGCACACCCTCCTTAAATTTGGAGACAGTTATCCTCCTTTTCAACGTAGTTTTTAGTAATCAAGTTAAAACAACTAATAAGTGAGAAGCTTTATTATGGAATTCTTTGTGTTTATTTCAGGTAAGCCATGTCTTATGTCAATATCCCAGAGTTAAAGTGTAATGCTAAGTGAAATTGACTTACGACAGTCCTGGGTATTACACGCTTCTGATTCCTCAGCTGGTCCGAGACCTTGCTCCACGCATGTTTTCCCGTTATTCTTAGGGGGAGGGTTGGTACAGGTTCTGGTGTGCGTACGAGATCCACCACCACAAGTTGCAGAGCACTCGGACCATTCACTCCATTCAGTGTAATTGCCATTTCGATCTGGGAGATAGTTTAGTAAAAATAAACTACGGACTACGTATCACCTCTAACCTGACCCCTTCCAGTGAACACTTACCCTTTTGAGACTCAAAGTATATTCATTGTCATCTCACCTTTATATTCTGTCAATAGTCTAGTTGAAAGTAGCCATCTAGCTGACGACATGATTTTTCTTTTAGCTTTTTTCTACCTTTTTATCAAATTCGAATGATGGGTTGCTTGTTTAAGCATTTCAAAATTAAGGAATACCAGCATTAACGCAAGTCGACGTTTCGATGTTAATTTCATTTAGTATTGATGGCGATTTTACGAGAAACACTGAGGCGTCAACTCACATTAATTTTAACAGTTCTTTTCTTCAAGTTGCAACTGAATTTTAAGATATATCATGCATTTCTTTTGTTTTACTCCCCCGCACAAACTTCAGGTCTATGGTCCATCGCCGCTTTCAATGTGCGATAATAAGACACGTTTCAACAAATTGGGATCCAAAGGTGAGGTTACCGTTCATCACTAAGTGACGGCACCATTACTCGAGCCATCGAGGCTTATAGGTCCACCACCTCCTTCCTAGCGGCTAGAAGTGCCTTTTAAGCTTAGTAACCCACCCCTGACATTAAATTAACAAAGATTAACTGGAACTTTAAATCTTACTGCATGTTGCCTCCTTGATGTTGTCTAGCTCTTTATCAAGATCCTCAAAACTTTCAGCATGGATGACTTGGTCAGGACTTCCTGCAATGGTTACGAGTTCTTCCTGGGCGATGTTTCTCCCAATTCCAACAGCGATTCGATAAACACCCTTAGTCTGAGCATGTCAGATGGATTACAGATTAGTGGAGTTGAAGAATCTGGTGCAGGGTTTTCGTAACAGCAAGGAAAAGATTATTTATCCAAGGGATGCCAACCAGCAATTAAAAGAGTGAAGAGCGGTTCGTTGGGTACTCCTGTTTCGTAAGCTATGCGACAGAAGTTAAAATTTTCAACGTTCCTGAACACTTTTTTTGCCTTCAGGAAGGCCCGTTTTGGCCTTTGGCCTTTAAGGCTGCCTGTGCGTTTTGACGTCTTTTGTCGTAGAAAACGTGTGGTTGTCGGTGGGTAAATAGGGAGTAAAATACGTTAAATAGCAACTACAACATTCGCAGTATATGAGACAACTTTTTGATTACCATTTCAATTCTTTAGTAAAGTGTTGGATATGACAATCTACTTTACTTTGTTGTTAAATAATAGATGGTATCGATAATGGCAGTATAAACTGGAACAACGTTTTGATTAGCAATAAACTTTAGCAAAGTGTTGGATATGACAACCTACTTTAATCATATGAAGACGCAAATTTGACGTTACGCATCGGTTTACAAATCGTGCTATGAGGAAGACAGTTTTAGTAGTCACCATGATCAGAAATGTGAGACTATAATTCTTCAGGGGAGGATTAGAGGCATGTGTAACACCTTTCAGTCCTAAAGTATGAAACCTTGGTCCGTGTTTATGTGCTTTTGCGTTTTGACAGGGTCTGTTGATGAAATCGCGCAAATATTCAAATGCGGTGCTGGTTATTAATCAATATTTTGCGAATAACACTTCGTTTTTCTCTATACATAACAGTTGCTCATATTTGAGGGAAAATTGTATAAAGCGCAGTTGTCTCTACGTATTAGTTGCAGGACCCTGGAGATGTGGACCTGCACACGTGCAGACTCTTTAAAGTCAGCCTACGCTCATACACATTGACCTTACCTCAAGTGGCGGCAGAACGGCGCTGTAAGGGTCCGATTTTTCTGCTTTTCCACCATCAGTGAAAACTAAAAGGATGTTTGGTGAGTTTGGACGGTCACCGTTCGTTGCCGTAAAAACGTCTTTGTTGACCACATCCAGTGCAATGTCGGTCCTTGTAGGTGATCCTAGCACGTCGTTGTGTTCCATTTCTGTGATGAGGTCGTTCAAGCCACTAATGCTGTAAAACTTTGAGTCGCCAAGACTCGCCCGTACAGTGGCTTTGCCATGAAAGGTCACAATGGCTATATGATCGTCGTCTGGACCAACATTGTACTTGGAAATCAGCGTCCTGATTGATTCCATCATGGTGTCGTAATTATCCTCTCCTACGCTTTTGGTCTGGTCAATGACAATTGCAATATCCATTGGAGGTTTCTCACAGTTCGATGCCTCTGGGGAAGAAAAAGCTGTAATCGGTCTTAGTTTTAATGCTGGGATAATTTAAATGTACGCCATATAAGAGCTTTGAAACAATCTACATTGAAAAGTTATTTACCATCTCGGACGTTCACTTTCCCATGTGATACAAGACGTACAAAACTCGTTAAAAAGTAACTTAAATCAAAGATTTAAGTCTCTAAAGCCCCCACGTAAATGCGTTTAAGAAGTCTACATCAGAAGCTACACAATATGATCCTAGTAACTTACCTGTACAGTAATGTACAAGACACATGACAGCAACAAAGAGGAAACCATTCATTTTGGAGTATCTAAAAATAAAGTAACAAAGAATTTGAAGCAAATTAAACTCAGAGGATGAGACTACAAAGAGATAAAAAGGGAATTGCGCCCTATCACTGATAACGTCGTGCACCAGTCAGCAGGCTCTCTGTACTTTGTTAATAAAATAAAGGAGTTTCTTCTATCACTTGGTAGAAAACTGAACCGTTTTGGGTTATACAGATGAATTATGAGCATCGCGCAGAATGCCTATTGTTCTCGGGACATTTACCTCCAGTTCAAGAAAGTTTGTAGATCTGTCATATCGCGCGTTATTATTCATAGACGCTTAGAAAGAGCTTAATTCATTGGATGCCATGAACGCACAGCGATGCTCATTATCATGATGTAGGCGGCAAACTAAACAATAAACGGAGCGCGCTATTGTTTCGCCTTTTGTTTCGTAAAATCGAACATATGCGCATATTTCGCGTAGAACATTTCCTGAAGCGGTTTTCTGTTTTGATCCGGTATTGCATGGGCATTTAGAGTGGTTTTGTCTCGGCAAAAGTTACAACACAGAAAGCCATGTCGAATCATCACTGCGCGGGCGAGATGATTGTGTCGTAAATAAATTCAGCATTTCGCTTGTTTGTGGTTTGCGTGCGCAAGCAGCAGACACTCTAACGTTTTGCTTCTGTCTTTGGGAGCTTTTAACTTTCATGTGGAACAAAACAGGGGGTAATTGAGTTTACATTCCCTAACTGAGCCAAACATCTAAAGCTCGATCGTGGTCAACGATCGAAGCGAACATAAGGGGCTTTACCTGGGTGTAAGAACCTGTGAAACTCACGGATGACGTAAAACAAAGGAAACAAAAACATTTTAAACAATACCGTACAGCAAAACAAAAGCTAACAAACAAAGAAAATCTTGTCAGGTTCTTACACCGAGGTAAACCCACATAAGGATATGCGACACACAAGCGATTCTGCGATTGCATCTATTGCATGCAGCGACCGAACAGAAACCATTTCTTGAGGCTTTGAATTCCCTTGAACCAGGACCACGGGTTCTATGAGCTTTAAGGAGAGCTCATGGTCTAGATCATTTACGATTTTATCGGCCATTTTTGCTTTTCCTTTTCAGTACCGTTTTCACGCGCGACCTGCGAGTGTTAGTTTTGTTCAAATTTAGCGCGGGGTTGTTTTCGCTCATGATTAGCAATACAGTGGCCTCTAGTTTACAGATGAGTGCATTCTGAAGACAATTGTCCAACCTATTGTTAATTCGTGGTGACCATTGTCATACCGAAGAACAAAGACTTCACTTGGAAGGCGCGCGAGTTTTGAACCTCAGATTTTCAATCGCAAAAGTCTACAACTTTTATTGCTCGAATTTTGATAAATATAGGAATCTTAAGAAGGGAAGACTTGTATCTTCAATAATCCGCTCTTTGATACGAAGATTGCTACTTATTTCGTTAAAAAAATTAGCATCGAATCTTAATGAGTACCGTTTCCCATACTAGAAATGCGAGAAAAAGCACAGTTTTGAGAGCCAAAAGACTACAACTTATTCTCGTTCATTTTGTCTGATTTTTCGATTAAGTTGTAGATTTATCTTTCTCCTTCCAAAATCAGCTCTTTGATACTTGAACTGACCCATGTCTAACTTCTGCAAAATGACAATTTTTGTCAGCCTACTTAACCAAAATCGACGCTTTTCTTTCTTATTGTCGCGCATGTTTAGGGCGCTCACGCTTGAATAACTCGCCATGGTAGCTCATAAATATGCACGAATGTCCGGCCATTCTGCGCGATGAGGTAATTTCTTCATTTTGGTAGACTGAGTAACAAACAGTCAAAATTTCAGAATAGCCCTTTAAGCGCTTAACAGACGTCAAAGAAACTCTTCGTCCACTTAAATTGACTAGTAAATTGTCTCTCTTTGGAAAAAAAAACATTAATATTCGAATGTTCAAAGGTGTTAACGTTCTTGCAACCGAATACCTATGTAACAGTTTTAAAGGCTTAGTGATATAAAAGAATTGGTCCACTCGTGAATCTTCCTATGGCACGTTAGCCATCTCGACCCACTCTTCGGGTTGCTGCTGATTGGAGAGAAATTGTTTACGCGTTCAAAGGGGTCAAACTATGGAAGGGACTATTTATAGGCTAAACAGCTTTCAAAATTGTCTTTTTCCCCTCTTCTAACCTTCCTTATGGTTTTCCTTGCCAAGGCGTCTGTGTTAATGCGATAACTAAGTGCGCCACGTAAGCTCAATATAATGTAAACCCAAATTTAATTAAGTCCAAAGGTTTCAGACTTTTGAACAATCCATCTATATGCTATAAAAATTGAAACAAATATTCAAAGTTGCGGCAAATCTTATATTAGCTTATTCGTTCCTGCTTTGAATAATTGAACCCAAATCTCGATTAGAAACCTTCCATGCTGATGTAAGACCAGCAGCCGTCAATAATGTTCTCATAACCCGTATGTAACCGAAAAATCCATACACCAATATTAAAGGTGCCGATCCTGACTTAATCCTTTCACTCCCAAGAGTGTCTGAAGTCAAAATTCAAGACAAATCCCAAATTTTAGTTTGCAAAATAGTAAAACATAAATAGTACCATGTGAAAGTAGCGCTGAAGAAAAGTCATTTGAATGGTCACACCATAGGATTTCATCCACCGACTCAAAAGTTAGAACCACCTTAATGTCTCCATAACTGACTCTGGGAATTAAGAACATTCTGCACAGCCTACACCAATAAAGAAAAAGGACAGAAACTACCACAGTCCTATAAGTGTTGGATTCTTAAGGCGTCTTCTGAGTTACTTGGAAACCCTTTTACTCTTTAATTGATTGGCCGTTTCCTTCCTAAAGGTAAACACCTCAGCATCAATGTTTGTTACAGTCATGATTGAAGTGACAAAAGCCAATGTTAGTTAGCTACATGTATCATGCAACAAATATTACAGCCTAAGCAACAGCGTTTTTTTTTTCTTTTTTCGTTCTCTTTTTTTTTTTGTAGACTCTTTGTAGCTGTGTTTGGAAATGTGTATTAAAGTTCAGTAATAGAAAATGGTTCTAATTTTGGAGTTGATGTGTGAAATTCTGAAGGGTGTGAAAAAAAACTATTGATCCTTTCTTTCGTGTTCTTTGAAATGGTACTGCACATTTTTATCAAAAACATTTTTTGGACTTTAATAGAGCGTTATTAGAAGTCAAAAGTTGTAAGAGGCTGTTAAAAGAAAGCTATTTCAAGCATATCATAAGGCATGGGCCAAAATGTAGCCGGAAGAATGTATTGTTGATTGTCAATATTTACCGCTAAAATAATTTCACGACTGGCGAATAGCTGGCGGATTTTAGTTCTTCAGGTAATTCTATAAAAAAAATATCATTTACGGTGAAAATTTAACATTCTCCCACTTCAAAATTTTGAAAGAGTGTTCTCTCTTTCCCTTCATAATGTTATGAATAACGAAGGGTTACATTTTTGTGAAAACATCGACCTTTGTTCTCATAAAATTATTTTACGAAATAAGGATGCTCATTCGACACGTAAAAGGCTGAAAATAGAAGTATTTGATCCACATCCAAAAACCTTTGTTGTTGTTGTTTCCCACGAATCCGTCAGCAATTTCTTGAATATTTGCTATGGGGTAAACTATCAAAAAATATGTTTACTGTTGGACGGTTACACGATTTCAAAGATCAGAAATGCGCACAGACATTTTCTGAAACGGGCAGCATTTTCCCGGAGCTCTGCAAAGTACTACCCAACTCATCTCAACATTTTTAAAAGCCACCGCCTTGAAGCTTTCAACGATCTCACTACTATCACAAGGTATGAAATATTTAGTTCTGGTTGTGGGAAAAAAGGTAATTATTTCAGGAGGAAGGGGATTTTTTCACCAACCTTTAAAAGAAACGTCTTCCTGAAGTCACTCGGTCAGTTCCAGCAATGTCAGGCCTGCTTGAAACACATTATACTAGAACGTGCTTTCCTTGCACTGTTAACATATTTATCACTGGAAAAACGTAAGAAGAATTTGGCTATCGATCAGTCAGCGACACCATGTGAATTGGCTACTTAATCTAACACAAAATTTAAAACATTTCTTTGGGATGCGAAACAGTTCCATAGCAACGTATAGGATAGGAGGAACATAATTTTAGTGCTTGATTTTAGGAATGCTCGCACAGTAAGCAGTTGAAGGCATAGTTTTCGTCAGCTTTGATAATTTTAAATTTTGAGGGGGAAATAGAGCATTATTGGATGCCCTTATGTTACTGGACCGTTAGATTTCGCGCGCTGCTAAAAAAAGGTAGGTGTTAGAATAATTGCTTTCAGAAAGCAACCAACGGCCTATTTTGTATCCTTGTTGTACAGAAAAAAATTTGCACGAGTTATTGGGTTGTCTGCAATACGTGGCAGGCCCATAGCAGAGGGGGGGTAGGGGGGGGGGGCTCGAGCCCCCCCAGAATTTTTGAAAGTTAAAAATCATTACACGTCCCAAAAATATATCATTAAAACAACTTGAATTAATGTGCAACAATCAGTCTTGTATTCTGATGCTAAAAGTGCCTTTTATAATTTCACGGCCTTAAACAGGGTTCGACATCTGTTGAGTTGAGTCACTAGCCACCGGGCAAGTTAGCTTCAAAAATCTACTAGCCCACCGCACATTTCAGTCGCCCAGGTTCCTTATACCAATGTCTTTCTTCACCCATATCACCTTTACCCTGCCCTGGCAGTATAACTTAAGACTGAAAAGAACCTTTATACCTTTCATAGCTAACCAAATGCTGAGTATTTGCTACAAACTTTAAGCCCACTGTTGTAGAGCAAGTCTAGGGAACAAAATTATATTTATCTCACTCGATTATTACATGTAATCGAGTGACAAACATTATTTAAACGTTTACGAGAATTAGGCAAAATAGGTCCGAAATTAGCTTAGCTGTCGAAATATTTTAATTTTGACAAACCTTGTAACTTTCAGGACACTTTTTTAAAACTGATGCTATAAATCTGGTGGATGTTACCAACAACTTTGTCGGCAAAAAAGCAGACAGGAAGCAGCTTTTTGGCAAATTTTCAATGAACGATGTCCCCATAAAGGTGTCCTTTTTGACAAAATCGACTCAAACTGTGGCATTGTGAACAGTGTTAGTATCTATCTGACATGAATTTTTGTACGCCTTCTGACCTATTTGTTAACGTCTGTATTTTGACGGGGGGGGGCTTTGACCAGGCCAATTTCCTGCCCCCCCCCCTAGTTATCTCAGCCTTGCTACGGGCCTGCGTGGTAAACTGAAAAGGAACTTTCTAGACTTTACAGTGTACAAACTACAACAGGTTTTCATCTCTGCTGGAGAAACTAAACAATAGCTATGTTTCTGGTGAGTAGGTCAACGTACTGTGTGAATGTAAAACAAAAGATTTTGCACTGCTGTGGTGCTTTCAGCATAAATTGACGACTGAGTTGACTAATAAATTAAAGTATAACTGCAATTAACTGAAACAGACTTCAAACCTATTATTCACAAAACTAACAAAAACAGAAACCTGATGAAAGAAAAGGGTCAAAAACTATTTTGCGAATGAAGGACGCTTACTTGAAACGGTAAAGGGCAAGAAAGAGCCAGAAAAATGCATCCGAAAAACCTTTGCCGTTAAATATTTGCTTATTTTATAAGCACCGTTACCAGGAACCCAAAGAGTGATCCCTAAGAACCCTAGACAAAAGCTTCTGGACCACCTAGGGAATGACATCGAGTGAATTTTCAAGAAAGAACGAGCTACAATATAAGCTTTTACCTGTTTTATGTCAGAAACAAAAGAAGAACATGGAAAAGACACTTATTAACAGGTTTTGTGCACTACAATTGCCATTTTCAACAAAACAGGACCATTATGTTTCGGTTTCCAATGATACAAATGTGTTTATGGCTTTCCAAAGTGCTACTGAAAATGGATGACGTAGACCCGTTAATGCCACCATGATATAATTGTCTTGCTCGCGTTGGTGAACATTTTAGGCATAAGAATGATTATAAGATCTACATGAGCTTCTTTGTCAAAGCTTCTTTGTCACACGTTTTTGTTAGCAATATTGGTCTTGAGCCTCCACAAGCCACAACGGGTTTATGCGTTGTGTTGAGGTAGCTAACCAATAGAAACGTTTCTGTGTAGTTATTCAGCCATAGTTTATGAACGTAAGACAAGATTGTGCCCGTTGTGATGGTTTCAATATAAATTGCACTACTTCTGGTATCACCTTTGAAGTCCTTCAACTGTTGCGTCTGTCAGTCTCAGCAGTGTCTATTGACTCCCCGGCATAAGTGAGGCATTTTCCGCATTCTCCTTACCAGAGGTCTGGCATTAGTCTACCCCAGGCAATTTGACCCTACCGAATTGTGGCTTCGTTTCAGTAAAACGTTCATCAGTAAAAGCGAGGAATTTATAATTTTGTATAAGGAGGACATAGATGAGATGCCAGTTTTACTTAGCGAACGGTCGCTGAAGCAATTCAATAACAAATAAGACTTCCATGCGTCTAAGTGTGCGTTTGCCAGTTTGTTTTCAAAAAATGTTAATGCCGGGGTCTTTACCCGTGGGGAGGGGGGGGAGACACTGCTAGAGATGACTGATGCATAACTATGCCTTATATTGGTTAAATTGAACAAATGTAGACTGAAGACAAAGTCATTTAATTTGACTGTTTATTTCACTAACTGTTGCAACTAATTTCCTATTTCATCCGTTTTCTTACTTCTGAAATATCAGTCAATTCAGGAAGCGTACCTGCAAGGACAAGAAAGTAGCAATAAACTTCAGTAATTATAATTAAAACCGTCTTCGCCGACGTACAAGAGATTTGATTTTACTCTTTTCATTTCTCCATCACTTCATCTCTATACATATGAATACCTTTACGTAAGGCCATTGAAAGCAAGTGTCGTTTTACTTGAGGTGTGTCCTAACGAGACTCACTGAAACTGAGACTCGTTAAGACAATGAAATGAATGAACTGGCCCAAGTGCCCTTGTGTGCAAGTCAGAGCCGAGTTCTAGGCGTCTTTTATTCTTTAGAAGTCACTCGATGTAGTGTACTTACACGTTTTTACGACACTTTGTGCTATTAGAACAAATGCTGATGCGAGGTTAAACCTGCGCGTGCGCAATTAAAATGATTGCGGTTTTTGAAAGAGGTTTATTGATCATTACAAAATGTTCAAGTCATCTCACGAGCTCTAATTGGATAAAACCAGTTAGAACATAACTATGGAATTTCTCTCCTTGCCTTTATGATTTAGGGTAACCTTTATCAATGTTTCGGAAAAATTGGGACAGTTTTACCCTTCGGGATTCGTTTCGTATTTCCACAGTTTTTTCCTTGATTTCGCGCCTTTATTGTATGTTTACAGACTTACATTCATACTATCCTCGCTTTAAGGAAAGACTGTTTCCTTTTAGAAACAGAAATGTCTTGCAAAACGTACTCACAATGCTATTTAGGATTTTCAACGTCCCCAGCCACCCGGTCGTCCGCCTCCCCAGCCACCTGGTCTTCCGCCTCCACCATATCCTCCACCTCCACCATGGTGACCGCCTCCCCAGCCACCCGGTCGTCCGCCTCCCCAGCCGCCTGGTCTTCCCCCTCCACCGTATCCTCCACCTCCGGTATGTCCGCCTCCTCCCCAGCCTCCAGTGTTTCCACCTCCACCGCCTTGTCCACCTCCACCTATGAAAACAATTGTTCAACAACATTTTATCAAATGTCTAAGGTGTCAGTGATACCAATCTTATTTCTGGTGTGATCGTTCGGTTAACCCAAGTCCTGGAAAAGACTTTCGTTGGACACATTGTCTGTTGTTTTGCCTACCTGAGCGAAAGTCAGTTTAATTTGGATTCAAGAAGATGTCGTATGGTCAGTTGCTATTCACGCGACTGTTCAAATACAATCCTCTTATGTTAGTGGCAGGAACTTCTTGAAATAGTGATTGACTTGAAATTGCTGATACTATGTTTATTAATTCGGTTATCATCCAAGCCTTGAAGCACACGTATTTGGCTGACGTCTCTAGAAACACGTGAGCCTCTTACGAAGTACAGGGTTTTAGATGACAGTACGCTAAAAGTTTTAAACATGGGTTAGATTTTTTAATTTCTAAAACGTAATCTGCATACCGATCCCTTAAGCTTGGTTTGAGCAAACTACCTTTAAAAACATTTGCTTGAAATTTCTGGCGATATTTATCGTTGAACTATATAGTAATTAACTTGGACGTGTAATATTCTTTCCTAATAAAGAAACGAATTTTACAAAAAGGTTCATTAATCTTTACCTCCTATCCCACAAGTGTTACAGCTCTTCTTACAAACATCTGTAGAAAAAAGTTTTTAAAAAAATCCAAATAAAAAGTTAATATCCGGTATGGAGTCCAATCACTTCATTTTCCCTGTACATATTTGATTTAAATACATAATCTCGAGAGAGGGAGAGAAAGAACGGAAAAGAGTGACTGTGACGAAAAGTACACGTTGCCATATTTCACCTTGCACTTTTCTCCTTCGGTTTTTCGTTTTTTCCTTATGAATGTGGCCATAGTCTTGAAAGAAACTGCCGTAATATCCCGGATAAGATCAGGGCTTTTTACAGTTGTAATTCCCAGTGGTCGACCGTGGTGTTACCTGAACACTGCTTGCCTACACATCAATCGTGTCGCTAGCCTAGATTGCCTGTGCTATACATCACTTATTTCTCGTCTCTTCCTTCATCACTTTTAGATTTTTTCAACAAAACTAGCCATTTAACTGAGGTGTCTGTTATCTTTTTGAAAAAGGTGTTGATTTTCATATTTCAGCTCTCCAGAAGAGCTATGTGCGACTGCTCTCGTAAGCGACGTCTTTGTGAAATCAGTAAATCACTGTTCGTAGGCTCTCTCATAAGTGACGAAGGGATTCATTTCTAAAGATACCGTGGTCCTGGATGGGTGTGGGACTGAAACACTTCAATTTGATATAAACTACCTTATAAAGAATGAATAACCTAGTTGAACAAAGCTTTCGTTAATTCCATGGGATTTAGAGTGCTGATCGTGTTTACATCTTTCTCGTTGCCTTAGGGAAAAGGCCATAAACCCTTACGTGTTGGGCGGAATGCTAGGGTGACTCGAGAAACTGTTTTTAGAGGCGTCTCTATAATAAGTGACCACTATCGATTTTCTTGATCTCGAAGGTTGTTGCGCATGAGAATTTAAACTATCCTACCACATTATTACTTACATTTCAGTTGCGCTCGACATGATCCCGGATTCTTAGCCGCCAGCCATGGGCACTGATAAGGATCATTATCTTGGCAATCAGAAGGATCAACTGTTGAAGACAAGTAGAGCATATTGGAATGATTTTCGAACTTTCAGAAGTTATAGAATGAAAAATTATGATAAGACAACAAACATTGCTTACACTAATGAATTCATCTGAAAAAATTAATACCACTCAGATGACACCAAAATAATAATTGTTATTATTCAAAAACTGGAATGCAGCTTTAATGTGAAGTACAAATTACACGACTGCAAATAATCTGAGTTTAACCGCGGAACTCGAGGTGCCCTGAAAAGTGTCTCGGGAAGGAGTCTCCGAGGTTGCCGGAGATCTCCCAAAGACCTCCGAACTTTTCTGCAGAAATCAGCCACATTAATAACAAAAACAACGACAGGGTCGTGGATAAATTTGCAATTTCTGGGTTAGTTAGCTTATAGCTAGTTTAGTAAATTCATGGCTAATTACCGTCACATCTGCGACAGCTTTTCTTGCATCGGTTCCACAGTGTGTAGGTCTTGTGAAAGTTTGGTCCAGTGGCTTGCTTCCAGCACTGCCCGGCGGCCGCCAGGGATGGACAGTTTAATTGGCTGTCTTGGCAAGGCTCTGCACATACGTTAGAAAATGCGGAATAATTATACTACAGTCATTAAAAAAAGTTTCTAGGAAGGGCAGGTATAGCATAACATATGTGCACAGACCAATTAATAATAAGTTCGAGCGGTTTTCAAATGAGTGTCATAAAACCAAAACCAAAGTAATTACTCTAGCCAACCACAACAGGAACAAAACACAAAATGAACCAATCAGAAATCGCAGAAAGTACAACTAACTAGCATTAATCGCGAGAAAACGCATGCGATCAAGTCACGACTGGGGTTACGTCTACATCTACATCTACATTTATTAAGTTGATAACATCGTTTAAGACATCACATCAACTATATAAAAAATAGATACAAAATAAAAATGTAAATAAGATATAAAAATACTTAGTTACTATTTACTTGTTTACAAGCTTCCCTACGTCTGATTGGTCAATTAAGTGGCGCGAGCTTTCTTAGGGCCGATTTAGATGGAACGATTTTTCCTTACGACTGAAGTTTGCGACTTGCTCACGTCATGTCTACAACACGAATCGTGTCGTCTAAAGGCTAATTTACACGCTGCGATTTGTCGGCCCGATTTGTCGGCCGCGATAAATCGGGAAGCGAATCGGTTTATGTACAGTGCCAGCACTGCACATACATTTTTTATAGTCAAAACTTTTTTTATAAAACTTTCTGGAAAACAAAATGGTAGGTGGTAGATAGTTAGTTTGTTTTCAGCTAAAATACCGCAGATATAATTTGTTTTACGCCAATTCTTTTGCAGGTTGTGTTTTCGTTCTTAAAATCGGGCCCGTCACGCGAAAATCTGTGAAGAGGTCACAGATTTTTCTGAATCGGCCGACTTGTCGGATTGGAGTCGCGCGGGCTTCGGTTCGCCATTCACACACGCCGATTCGCTCCCCGATTTGTCGTGGCCGACAAATCGGCCCGACCAATCGCAGCGTGTAAATTAGCCTTAAATCGGACGTATTACATCTTTACGACAGTTGCACACAACACGAAAACTGTCGTAGGATTTTGAAACGTGTTTTAAAACCCTACGACAGTCATAGCCATAATCAAAATGTTGGAATGACTAGTTGTATACGATCTTTGCTCGACACGAGCAGCGCGCGCTACAAAAGTCGCATACGACAGTCGCAAGCAAAAGTCGTACAGTCTAAATCGGCCCTTAGCCAGTTAGGGAAGGCAGTAAAGCAAAACCAAAGCAAACACAATATTACTTTCGCCACTCAGATCACTCGAGCTGATTTCACTCATACTGAGAGCCCCAGATTGAGGTATTTAAAAGCAATTCCTTTCCAGAGGTCAAATGACCGCAAACATTTTCAGCTCAAAGAACATTTTTTTGAAGAAATATTTGCTGCTTTTTTTAACACAATGAAATACAACCAATATACTCGATACCTTGTCCTGGACACAGGTTGGTGTTGCAGGTGGTTTTCTGTTGTTTTAAGTGTAGACTGTTTCCAGGGCAGCTTCTCCTGCGAACATTGAAACCGGATCCACAGCTCTTGCTGCAGCTTCCATAAGATCCCCAAGGACCGCAGGATCCTACAGTAAAGTAATTTCAAAAACCCTTACCACTAACGTTGTTTTTTACCATATTTTACTGCCAAGAGCTCCGAAGTTAAAAGTTTCAAGTTTCAGGTTAATTCACCACACAACACAAACTTTGCAATTCAAACAGAAACACAAAAGCCTTAAGAGAAACCTTAAGGCTTATAGAATTAGGCTTTATCGTTACATTAGTTGAGATGACAATATCAGAAAGCTAATGAAAGAAAAGTTACTTTCGTGACATTTTGTACTTGGTATGCAACAGCAGGCGCACCTCAATTAAGAAGGTGTCCAGCAAATAAATTTGAGCACAAACAAGAACGTTTTAGAAAAAATTAAAAGACAGAAGGGAAGCATTGCAACGGCACTGCCATATTAACAAAAGAGTTTATTCACCTTCACAGGACGAAGGGTTTTCATTCATTCGTTCTTTCTTTATTCATTCATTCATTCATTCATTCATTCATTCATTCATTCATTCATTCATTCATTCATTCATTCATTCATGCATGCGTGCATGCATGCATGCTGGATGCATGCTTGCATGCATGCATTCGTTCGTTCGTTCGTTCGTTCATTCATTCATTCATTCATTCATTCATAGTTTTCCCCTTAAAGTCACTCCCATTTTCATTCTATCGGGTGAACGTTTATCTTTTATGATGTCGAAAGTTAGCCACAATTTTGGCTAACCTAAGTTCCAAACTATAAGTTGCATTAAAACACAGTTACTTATAGTTATTATTGGAAATGATCATTTGTCTATAATTTCGATGATATTTGTTTCATTCACTTACCTGGGTACTGGTTCTCGCAAGCCAATTTCATGATGTTCTCTAGTTTGCTGATTAAGTCACCGTATGAATGCACTTGTATAACATCCTCGTAGTTGCCAGCAATTTCGACGAGCTCGTCTCTGTGGATCTCATTTCCAATGCCCACTGCAATTCGCCTTACTCCAGCAGCCTTACAAATTCAAATAATGATGTATAAGCATATTTTCTTTATAAACTTATTGGTACACTTTCTTTATTAGTATGCATAAAAAGTCACTGATTTTAAAAGTACTATTCTAATACTGAATAATTAATTGCTTCACATGCTTAACAAATCGATTTATTGATCGACTAAAACATTAACAGACCAACTGACTTGGAAAATAACTGCCGGATTGATTGATTGACTGATTGATTGATTGATTGATTGATTGATTGATTGATTGACTGATTGATTGATTGATTGATTGAGTGATTGATTGATTGATTGATTGATTGATTGATTGATTGATTGATTGATTGATTGATTGATTGATTGATTGATTGATTGATTGAGGGCATTGGTGCCTTGGATTAGCTGAAAATTGCAACTGTAAACACCTCCAATGGGGGCAGCACTTGAGAAAATGGCCTGCTTCCTTCATTTGTGTCTCCGTCTGTCAGCACGAGCAACACGTTAGGCACATCCGGTCTGTCTCCAGTCTCCGCCCAGCCAAAGAAATCCTGTCCTGCAAGCTCCAACGCTCTGTCAGTCCGTGTTCCACCCTGAATGTGAGGTAAGCTCCTTATTTTATTTTTCAGAGCGTTGATATTTTGTGGGTCTGTGAACCTAAAATTGAAGTGGAAAATAAATTTTATAAGACATGTTTTATGTCCAAACGTTGTCTTTTCAATGGGTTTGATTTTGCTTCTTATGGGATACTAACGTGGTGCCGGATCTTTCAACCAACTCTGTGATCAAAGCAAACGCGATTTACTTTCAACAACCGATTGAAAATCGCAATACATTTTCCATTGTAAGTGACTGACATTTCTCTTTGTCAGGTAATGTTGATTTATGTCTAGCTGCCAACCTGTAAACAGTGTGTGCCTCCCAACTGTACAAAAGTATTGCCATGTGTGAACCGGGTTCTGATATTTGCAGTCTTTGAGCAAGGCTTTGTAAGAAATTGAGCGCCTTTTGATAATCAAATGGTTTGATGCTGTTCGAGGAGTCCAGGATTACTCCAACATCTAAATGTTCTTTGCACGGACGAGGTGGTGGAGGAGGGCCTGAGGGGAGAACAGAAGTTAACATGAAGGTTAATTTTGTTCTAAACCAAGTGGCTTCTTCAGCTGAAAGTAGAGTCTAAATTGAGTGAGTATTCACTCTGTAAAAAGTGATTAAAATTTTAGCCGTCAACTGTTTTCGAGGTTACGGAAAACTTTTAACGGATGATTAAGTGTCAAGCGTCAAAATGATAAAATTTTATCCGTCAACGTAACAATGGAGCCGTTTGATCCGAATGGTTTTATAGAGGCTACGTTATTGAGGAATTCTATGTTTTGCTATAAAAAACTGCACTAGAAATACAACTAAACAGCTTTAATCGTACACTAAATGCCCCTATAGAGCACAAAGCATACGATTTTAAGGGATTTTTTCAAAGAAAGAACAAACCTTAACAAGTTTTTAGTGATTAGTCTCCAAAAGCCAGAGTGAACAACTTGAACATATTTGCGCAATTTTTTCAAGTTGCAACCCATTTAAACCTGATGGTTGAAAGAGTTAATCAAATAGATTGAATAGATTGGTTCTCCCAGCTCTCCGGTTGTTTTCCACCTTCGCGTTATGTCATCTTTTTATTTACATTTTACTCTGTTTAAGTATCCTTTGATTTATATATTTATTTATCTTATCATAGGAACACTTAAATTAACGGGAATTGAAGGGGAAAATTACTTCCCAAAAAAGGAAATTAACACGAAAGAGGAGGTACAATTTCAAAATGAGGAAGATTAACGCGATTAACACAAAGAAACACTTCAGGGTCTCAACTGGAACAAATTTATTTCCAACTGAATATAAAAATCAGGAACTAAACAGGTCTACATGTGTGTGAAGCAATTTCTTTATAAACAATGTGCGTTAAATTTCAGACAATGTGCGTTAAATTCTGCCTAAATGTAGGAAAGATATTGTTTTGTGGGTGTCAAGAATGTCTGGACTGTATCCAGCATTTGGGATTAAAACGATGGAAATTAAGGTCACGGAAAATAACGCTCCACTAAATTAACAACGCGGAAATTAACGCTCACAAAAATTAACGCGACTTAAATTTACTTAACACGAATTTTTACAATTCGAGTTCATTTCATGGAGCGTTAATTTCCTCTAATAAGGTATCCAGGCGAAAAAAAAATCAATAATATGCGACCTACAATTCTGTGTGTTGCAGCTCTCCGTTTTAGTACTCGGTCCAGGGCATTTCTTGCCGTTGCCAGAAGGTGGTGGATTGGTACAGGTTCGTTTCCTCACTCGCACGCCACCACCACAAGTCTTGTCACAAGGACCAGGATTACTCCAGGGAGACCAGTTGCCATCCACACCTGGATTAAAACAAACAGGCAAACCAAAACCAGTTATAACAAACCGGTGGGATCGCTAAAACATGAAGTTCAGGTTTGGAAGGATTCCCAAAGTATATGGACCACCAGCTTGGGTGACCCACTTTCTTTGATCTTTCCAATGATGAAACTGAACGTTTGTTAACAAATTAATCGATAGTCTGCGTAGCAAGCGTTTCCGCAAGTTTTTTTCGCCCGTTCAAAGCATTTTTCGCTTTTTGGCCGCACGAAAATTGGGACGAGTGCACTTTTTTGCACTCGCTCCATTGCCTAGTACAACCACAATTGATTTTGTTGTAAAGTACTTTAACTGTCAGTAGCTTACGATTTTCAGTAGTATGGGGTGCCTTTGAGAAACGTCGCTTTTCAGTGAGCTTGACTAAACGATACATGTGTGCGCTGCGAAAATAGTCTATGGCTTATGCTGGTACAAGCCCAGTGAAGAGGTCGTCGCCTATACTAAATAAAGTACTTTAAAATCGTTATATGAGCAAAAATTATCAATCCCATCGCGCAAAGTAGGAATGTGAAAGTGAAACTTCATACCAACCACTGCCTTCTTACGGAAATTGATTTGTTATTAAGAAGGGCGTCTTTTATCAGAATCGTTATCATTAATTGAAATTTATATTAAAAGACTAACGATTGTGTAAAGGCCTATAAGAAGACATTAATGGCTGTGTTACCGCATTTCTGAGGATTGCACGTTTTCGATTGCTTGTCAGGTCCAAGGTTCTGTTCCTTGCACGTTTTTCCATCGCCGCTTGGTTTTGGATTCACGCATGCTCTGAATCTCCAAGTGACTCCTCCCCCACAAGTCACTGAACAATCAGACCACTTGCTCCACGAGGAATATCCCCCATCCGTACCTGTGAAAAAAATTTGAAAATAAATCTTAGCACTGGCCCTCTTGATTCAGTGTAGGGTGGTTTAAGTTTAAGTAATGAAAGCTACTGTGCAGTACTTTTCTGTAGCACTGTTTATCGTGTTGTACAAGGCAGCAGGTTAGGTACCAAGCTACCAGAAAAGATATAATCATGGCCTTCATTTTCACCAGTAACTTACAAGTATCACAAAGGAAAACGGGAAATAAGAACCCTGAAAAGAGACACAGCAGAGCTAAGACGCTATCCAGAGGCATATGTACCGCGTAGAACGAATTTTTTAAAGGAAATAAAAATAACTGGAAAACTGCTCGGAGAAACTATTTCCCGACAGCTATTGCAGTTTATTTATTTTTTATTGCGGTGTTCGGCAAAATTACCGTAAAAGCCTTTCTTCACACTTATTTTGGAACCATCCTTAGGCAGTATAAAAGAAGTGATTTCTGCTACACAAATACGTCCTGAAGAGCCAACACTACCAACCAAACCAACATTTATAATTTAACTGAGACTGGTTTTGCAGTTATAAGTTCCTCCTTTTCAAAATTATATATCTCCGTAAAAGCTTTCCAAGTGTTGGATGTAGGTTACCGATACGTATAGCTGAACAAACTACTCGGGCCTGGCCAATTCAGGAAACTCTTACTGAATGTCAAACTCGGGCTACAGGCCACCCAGTGTCTGTATCATGAACCGAGTGACAATCTTCCTCCTCCCCTCCCCCCCCCCCCCCCAACTCCTACAGGATACCACTGTTAGTAAATCGATCTTAAAAACACGACGATCAACTTGGATCACAAGGACAAGGACCTTCGCATCACTCAATTCAGACGAAGTATCCTGTGAAGGAACGCCAGAGTCATGGGGTATTTCGGTTGTAGGGGAAGACTTTGTTTATTCTACCAAGGCCCGTGAATTTTCGTTTTTCGACTTGTTAAGTTGAACGTCTTGAGAGAGCGCCTGGGCCGCTCCTCCGCGAGAGGTCGGTGTTTGTTCAATGGAGTTGGGAGGTACGAAGGAGCTTGTGGAGTCCGACAAGTGAGAAATATCATCGTAATCATGAGCGCTCGCACAGCAACGGAAGCAGAGCCATGAAAATCTTTGCCAGGGTTTGCGAAAGAATGATCGAACTTGCCAATTTTACATCTTGGACAGCGTATAGCACGTCCCGTGACGAAACAGACCAATGAACAAGGAACGAATAAAATGAGCAACATCTTTGCCGATGAAGCTACAATGAACAATGAATGGTATGTTCATGTAATGGAGTTAACTCCTTTACGCAAAAATTGAATCCTTATCATCTGTTTGTACTTTTTTACTACTACAACCAAAGCTGATTTTTATCCTATAGTACTTTTAATGTTCAGTAGCTAACGGCTTCGTAGTATGGGGTTCCTGTGGGAAATGTCGATTTTTGATGAGCTGGGCTGAAATAAATGTGCGCTTTACGAAGTGAAAAGGTCCTGTAAAGCGTCGCGAATGATACCGAGACCTCAAAATAATGATCCCGCTAAAAAAGTGGAATGGTGGGGAGTTTCAATGATTGGAAAGTGAAAAATAAGATGACAAAAATCAAATAAATAAATAAATGATAAATAAAAATTTCTTATTAACCAGTGAGATGAATGGAGCACTCGGAAAACTGTTATATGAGAGAAAAATTACTATCACTGATATCGCGCAACCAAGGCTTTTGAGAGAAATCAATATATTTCAAGCAGCATCTATGTAAAACTGTCTCGATTATCAATTTCACCATCATCTGAAATTTATATTTGAAAGAGACTAACGATTTTATAAAGGCCAATAAGAGTCATTAATAGCTGTGTTACCGCATTTCTGAGGATTGCATGTTTTCGATTGCTTGTCAGGTCCAAGGTTCTGTTCCTTGCACGTCTTTCCATCACCGCTCGGTTTTGGATTCACGCATGCTCTGGTTCTCCACGTGACACCTCCCCCACATGTAACTGAACAATCAGACCACTTGCTCCATGAGGAATATCCCCCATCGGTACCTATGAAGAAAATTGAACATGAAACTTCGCACTGGCACTCCTGAGTGACTGATTCGTCAGTGTAGAGTGGTTTTAGTTTAAGTAGTGAAAGCTACTTTGCAGTGCTTTCCTGTAACACTGTCTATATAATCACTGAACAAGGTAGTTCTTACTTTTTTTACCTTTGGGTAAAATCCTAAAGTGTAACTCATTCTTATAAATGAGAGTTACTGAAAAATACTTTCCTTTAGCACTGTCTATTATGCTGTACAAGGTGCTTCTGACGTTTAAGTTTATGGGTGAAGTCTTATCATGAAGTGTGTCCACTCAGATGAAATAAAATGAGCAGTACTTTGCTATGTACCATTCGTTTGAAAATTTTTGCGCTCTTCTCACGCTGTACTACTAAGCGATTTTTGCGGTTAGGAGACAACTTAAAACCAGTTACTATAAAAAGAAAGCTCCAGAAAAAAATCTTCACTGAGTTGCACTCTCGACGAATGTGGCAACACTGCAACGAAATTTGTACTTTTTCCCAAAAGGTGCCGATTCTGAAACGAAAATTGACTTTTCCTTTTGTTTTCCGGGTTTTACCCCTTTTGGGTACCAGGATCATTATAACAACGACCTTTTTAGATCTATCAGATCAGTTGCAAGCCACACATTTAGCACCTCGGTCACTTTCATATGAAAGTCCCCTTTCCTGGGGGCTTAAAATACCACTTTTAAAAATTTCCACAACAGTTCATCACAAGAAACTCACCGCATTTCTGAGTATTGCACGCCTGGGACTCTTTGGCAGGTCCAAGGTTCTGTTCCTTGCACGTTTTTCCTTTTCCTTTTGGTGATGGATTGGTACAAGTTCTAGAATGCCAGCGGACACCACCACCGCATGTTGCAGAACATGCAGACCACTTACTCCACGCAGTGTATCCTCCATCGATACCTGAATATAACCAAAAGCAATTATGTTAACAGAGGATACGCAGTCACCACAAGCCTGCGAATGCAACCCCCTCTCTTTGCTACCCGCCGCTGAGGGCGTTTGCGCAATTGTCTTCCAGCTCTGTTGTAAATACTAGAACGGACTTCGTTTGAAATGATTGTGTTAGTTTTGTATTTTCGTCTCCTGTGATCTGTAATTGGTCATAAATACTCAGAATACGGATTAAGCGTGCTTTAATCAGTCACATTGATTAACAATACTGGAATTTCCATTCGGGTAACAACTACAGCAACTGTCCATCAACAATAATTTCCTCTTCCTCCTAATATATATGAAATAGTGGCACATCACAAGAAAAAACAATCAGTGAACGAAACAAAAATACTTACTGCATGTAACCTCACGAATTTTGTCCAGCTCTTTCTCTAGAGCATCAAAACTCGCAGCATTTACGACGCGATCAGGACTTCCAGCGATCGTTTCAAGTTCTTCTGTCTTAATCTGCTTTCCAATTCCAACGGCAATTCGATGGACACCTTTAGCCTGAGTATAGAAACGAAATGTCAAGAACAAAAATACCTAAATAAAGCTTGTCACTGCTTTCACCGCATTTTTGTTTTATGTATCTCTCCAGGCAGGAAATGGCATTTTAATTTAATTTGTTGGATTAGATCCCAGTCTACTGAAAAAAAAATCATTTTTCCTCTGCCTTGCAACAATTTCTCGGTAAGTACTAATCCTGGGGAAAGTTATTTCACAAGAAGATATTACTAATACTGATTTTTTACTCGCTGGTGTTGTCTGAATAATTCAATAACTATTATTACACTCAATGTTGTCTTACATGAATTCACGATACCAATTTCTAATTAAACAATAGAGTTCACTATCGTCTAATGGGTTGCCCGAGGAAATTTGACGTTCACAACAAATGTTAGCCCGAGAACGTAGTTCGAGGGCTTATATGAAGTTTGAACTTCAAATTTCCGAAGGAAGCTATCACACATAGGGCCTGAGACAGAAGAACTCTATTGTTTTTATTGTACAACGCTACATTTTTTTTGAGCGAAAATTGCCAAAACGGGCACTATGCGCTGATAGGCGCCCGCTGAGGAGAGACACTTTCGCGTCACGTGATCGATTCCGACCAATGGGAGCACGCCAGAATTTGGCGTTGTACTATAAACCTGGATAGGGGGAGACCGACGATGAAGAGTTTCTTATGGAAGTAAACAATATGCCACGATGCAGAGACCAGGCTTCGAGCCAACCGATCATCTAATCTTTTGGTCACACTTATCATGAAGCATCAAGTCATCGCCCCGCTACTTAATTATAACCTTATATACGACTCGAATACAAAAAAGCATTATCGATTACGAAGGTAATAGTGGTAAAATTTTATCAGAACTAGCTCTTACCACGAGTGGAGGGAGAACTTGACTGTATGGCTTCGACTTCTTGTGTGTCGCACCGTCAGTAAACACGATCATGACATTGGGCGAATCTGGCCGGTCTCCATTCTTTGTGTTAAATACTTCTTTATTAACCACCTCTAGTGCTATGTCAGTGCGTGTGGGGTTACCCAGCTTGTCTTTGGCTTTCATTTCATCCAGGAGATCATTAAGTCCTTTCTGACTTTGATATTTCGCGTCGTCAAAGCTCGCGCGAACCTGCCCTTTGTTATGATATGTAACTATTGAAACGCGAGTCTTGTCAGGACCTACGTGGTACTTTGATATGAGAGTGCGGACTGATTCTATCATGGTGTCATAGTTGTCTGCTCCAACACTCTTTGTCTGATCAATTACAATGCTTAAATCCAGTGGTGGATTCTCGCAGTCGGAAGCAGCTGAAATTTAAACAATAACAACATAAATTCTTCTTCTTTGACTACAATGAATAACTACGTGAAAAATTTTCACGTACTCAAATGAGAGCCAGTGTTTCAGCAGTATGTCAGCAAACATCAACTTACAGAGAAACATATTGCATTTGCGTTAGATAGCATGGATAAAAGTGGATAAGGGAAGCTAACAGAACCTATTTGGATATACAAACTTAAAAGTCACTTTAAAACTTGGTCTGCTGCTCGCTAGGGCAAACATTCGTTTTGAAGGTTAAGGTATCATGGTTACTGTGAATTTAAAAGCATGTTATTTTGGGTGACTCTGTATCATTCTTTGTTGCAGTGGGTTGACACGTCTGACTCCGCCATATCAACCTATTTTAAGAGCCATCGTGAAAAACAAAAGACCTATTTGCGTTAATGGAGAGCTAAAATAAATGGTCCAGTTTTTCTTCTAATTATTATTAAGCTACACTCGTGCACTGCAATGCACAGATGACAAAAAAAAGTTGATTGCATCTTTTCGACGTTTGAAACAATTTCAAGATCTGCACCAGTAATTTGGTACAACAAGGCGACAAAATATAATCCTATTTTTTTCCTTCTCGTCATGTCTTCCTCGTGAAGTTTCAGAAGAATTTCATGCACAAGAGAAAGTAATAAAGAGGAGCACGGTACAGAGGGAGGGAAATCTACAGGAGGCGGAAAAAAATACGGATGAGAAGCGGAAGGAATGGGCAAATTTTTGGTTACATTGCGTAAATCTTTCCAACAAAGAAAAAGTGCAGCAAGGCTTGCGTCCAGGGCGTGGACCGGTATTAAATATACGGGAAGAAGGAAAGCTTATTCCCCTGCCCCATCATCCCGCCTCACACCCTACTAATTGTAGTCATAATTGTTGCAATGCTTTGGCAAACAAAAATAAAAAAAAACAATCAGCAAAATTCCCATGCACATTCTCCTTTGCTTTACTTCTTTTTTCGTACATTGTCATAATTACCACTCACCTCGGGTGAGCGCTAAATGCACAACAAACGCGCACAGCCACAGGTATATCATATTCCCGCGAAGAGCTTGTCTCTGACAATAAGATAAAAAGATATTAATAATACTGAATAATGACAATAATAACATAAAATATTAATAGTTATTATAATAAGAATCTTTTATTAGGAAGCTTTCATCACAAGTGTGGTTTTCGTCTTACGGTATTGGTCTTTCACTCTATTGGCGATGTTTTAGAAGAAGCCGAATTCAAAAGTTGTTTGGGGACTACAAACAAGTGTTAGACCAAGGAATCCATTTTGTTCCATTTTAATCTTATGGGGGTATGGGATGGGCAGACACTAACCACAAGAAGCCCACCTGGTCGGAGCTTAACCCAGTTCCTTTAGCAAGAAGCCGACTAAGAGTGTTGCTACTCCTCTTTCCTCCCCCCACCCCCCTTCCCTGGATGGGATTCTAGTCCATTGCGGGGTTATTCCCCCAGCATTATGTTTCCGGTGTCCATTTTCACCCCTGTGTGGAGAGAAACACCGTGGAGGGAAGTGTCTTGGCAGAGACCAGGCTTCGGATTTTAGCCTGACCTTCCTTACAAAGCTTTTCTTCTGATTCTCCTTTATTTGCTGCCGCAAATAGTCAGTCCAGCGGTCTTGGTGAACTCGAAACTGGACTATTATTATATACAATTCTCCGCGATCTTAAATTTAGCCCGACATTCTCTGGGGACCAACGCATAAATACAGCGCCAGCAGAAAATTATTTTAGCGCCAAAACTGACTTTCGTATTGATTCGTCCCTATTGATTTTCAGCTAAAAAGAAAAAAGCCTCATATAGACACGGCCTTAGAGCAAACAGTTAAGTCTTTTAAAGGTCACAGTAGAAACATCTCTAGTTACGAGAAATTTGCCGAAATTCGCGTCGGTACCTCACTAAAGACAGGCCTGGATCTCGTTTATTAAATTAGAACTAGATGATTAAATGAACGGTTTTTTCATTTTTTGCTTCTTTTTTCAAATTAAATGGAATTTTCCTCTGCATTCAATTTGGCTAAAAACACTCAATAATATTGAAGCTGTCTGATTCAGTTCAACCTGAAGGGGCTTGCAGGGTACAAGTAGTCTACAGGAGGTTTTTTTGGCAGGGCTTTTTGGACTTTCGTTTTGGCGCGAAGCGGAGCTTTGGGTGTTACTTCCCATGGGACCTGAAAACAACGCGCTCAGTTAACTAACCGCGTAGATGTTGAAACCTACAACAGAAAATTATTTTGGCGCTAAACCAATTTTCGCCTCCATATTCCTACAGACGTTTTGATGTCATTCTCTAAGTATCGAAACGGAGCTAATATAGACACGACCTTAGAGCAAACAGTTCCCGCCAAAATTCGGTCAACTGCTTAAGACTGTCTACGAATAATAAAGTGATATTCTAGGTGTATATGATTGAAAGAACACTTCTTTTAAATTTCACTAATTCTTCTAACTTAGTCAGTTTTTTACAATCTTCATGGATACCTATACAGTATATAACTGTCCTTTTCGTATAACGGTTACTTACAAGCAAATTGGCATTCGACCTGTTTCAATTTCTTCTCCCTCAAGAAGATCAGGCTAAATTCTATAGAAGGAATGCTCCGAATCAATTCACGTATGCCACTTTTGAATTCAACCCATTTTTCTAGCTGTGTTATTTAAACTTGCTTTGACTGAACTGATAAAAAATCCCCTGCGGCCGAACAGTAGTTTCAGTCTCAATTTTGCAAAAAACTTCTGTTATTAAATTTCCCACGCCATTTCACTTGTCTCAAAAATTATCTTAAAATATCAGTTTTCTACTCACAGAAAGTTGGTTTATCGCAACCGACGTATGCCAAGCTGATCCAAGTGTCTCCCCAGAAATACCTTTTGAGAGTAAAGTACACCCTTTATAGAATGTCTTTTATAGCTGATTCGACATGTATGTAAATTGCATTGTATTCCATCTCCATTCTTAGTAAAATAAGTATTGTCTTTCCTTTACTTTGTATTCGGATCTTTTTGGCATATAAGTTGTAGCTGAACAAAGGACTTATTTAAAAGTATTGAATTTAGAATTCAATACCTACATAAGCAATCGAATCTCATTAGTTGCTCAATAAAAATAAAGACAAAAGCTATTCAACTTTTAGTGTCACGTCGTTACCAAAATGACTTTCCGATAATTGCTTATCGTACAAATAAGTGGCTAAACAGAACCTACTCATCCTAAAGAAAGTCTTAATTGACGATAAGACTTTTATCGTTTTGGGTCGAACCTAAAAGGAGAAAGATTTTTAGGAGATTCTTATTTTTAAGGTTTTATCCTCTGAGTCATAAAAAGCTCATGGGATTGATCTACACGGAAGACGAAGAAATTCTTGGATTAGTTAAGCTTTATATTACTTTAGGTGGCCTATAAACATAAAACATGTTTACATCAACAACCATATTTTAGTTAATCGATATAAATCCACGCTTAATCTAGTGCGCGACAAGCATTCTACAACCATGACATTTGAGCCCCGGGAAATAAATGCCAGGGTACAATATTGGTCATTTAACGGCTGGCTTGTTTCGCTACGTGATTGTTAGTTCTTGTTACCCAATCAACTTAAGGAATTATTGTTCTGCGGATTCTAATTGCCGTAATAAAGACGGCCCGTTGCGTGGCGCCGTCTTATAGTATTACCAATTAAAATTCATTTCGTCAAAGTAGGTTCTTCAAGGTCACGGACGATTGATTGGCACGGGAGGGAGTGCAAAGGGAGATATTTTGACTATGTTTTTCTTGGGGATGGTGTATGTAATTGACGATTGATTGCCGTGTTAATGACGAAATGAAAGGAATTTCGTTGTTGTAGGTTGTTTAAGGCCATTGGAGATAAAGAGAAATATTTGGCATGTTACAAACAAAAAACCTCTTTTTTTGCCTTTCCTTGGAAAGAAAAAGTGATCTTACAATCGAAATTAGTCATCTTAAAGAGCTCAATACAAAATTAACACCAATGCTGCTCAATTTTGGTGTCAACCCGTTTCTAACCTAACTGGTTGTTAGTTTTAATAGTTTTGATTCTTATTGACGATGCACCTGCCTGTATTCTTAAAATTGATTCTTTCAAGGTATGCGTTGAGCATCACGGAATAGCAGGGGGGTGAAGCAAACTTCGCCAATTTTCGTGACCTGATGATCCACCGAAAATTGACGTCACATCCGGTTGGAAAATATGCCGAGCAGCTCGCTCAGCGAGTTGCAAGATGGACGCTCGGGTGTTTATGGTTTCTTCTTTCTTGTGACCAACACTGACACGCAATTGCTTATCTTGACTACCAGAGATGTTGCAGAGTTACTGGATCATCTATTTTAGCCGATATATTGGCAAAACAAAAATGTTTAGTACAGCTTTGATGGCATTTTCCAGGCAGCTTCGCGTAATGTCATGGCGAGTATGTCGCAATTTTCAAAACAGGTGCGGATCAAACTTTTGCTTCTCGTGACTCCTGATTCTGTGAACTCGTCAATTTAAATAGCCTATGATGCGTGAAATATAATGAAGAAAACTCCAGTAGTAGCAGTTTGGATTGTTAACATCGGGAAGGTAATTAACACTCGACGAAAAGTGCGGGAAGTCCTACTCTATCGAAACTACTCCGTACACCTGTACATGATACCTGATATCGTCTCTAACGAAGTTGCTCAAACTTTTGCCTCTCGTGACCCTTGATTCAAAGGAATCGTCAATTATAATAGCCTATCCCGAGTATAATACAGTGAAGAAAACGTCGGTAGTCACAGTATGTTGTGTTAACACTGGGAAGGTAATTAACACTCGATGAAAAGTGTTGGAAGCAGTATCGAAACCAACTCCTGATGTGGCTGACATCTGTGTACTCAAGCAGACTCAAGGTTAGTAGTCTTGTGTTTTCGAAGTTTCTGTTTTACGATGATGAGTAGACACAATTTATCTTTCTATGGGAATGTATTTTTTTGTGTTTAGATGTTTTAAAAGAAGTCTAAATAAAGAGAACTGCATAATTAATGATGAATTTTATCTCATTCAGCGATTCCTAGGTAAGGGGGGGGGGGGGGGGTATTAGGGAAGGTGAGACGTCGAAACCAGCGTTGCAATAACATACAGTAGAATCCTGATTTCTCAAGCTCTCAGTTTCTGAGACCTCCCAATAATTCGAACCAAAACTGGCTTCCCTTCCCCAGTCAAACACTGTAATTTTACCCCCAACTTTTCAACCCCCCAGATAATTCGAACCAATAATTCGAATAATTCGATAATTCGAACCAATTTCCTTTCCCCCAGGAGGTTCAAAAAATAGGGATTCCACTGTATGTCCAAGATTGGGATTAAACAATACAAATTGTCGAGATAATTGCAGGATCATCTAGCTATCTTACCCTTTTAATATATCCCCTTTATATTTCTACAAGAAAAGGAAATAGTCCTTTATTGATCAGGCTTGTTTGGAATTTTAATTCCAGTGTTACATTGTTTGTAATGTGGATGTTTTTGTAATAAAATACAATACAAAGGCATCAACATGTTGGTCACTTTTCTACAAATTATACAGCACCATTCAAAAGTAAGTTGACACTCAATAATTGATCCTCACATGAATCAAGTATCGAGAATCGAGACTCAATAATTGATTTTTGATTCACAATACTTGATTCCTGCACAAATCAGCAAACCGGAACAGCCTTTGTTCAGTTTCGAGTATTTGCCTGGTTTCTCAAGAAAACAACAAAACAAATTATACAAGACAAACAAAACCAAAACAGATAACAACTTGTGCGTGATCTGCCTTTAAGACCTTCTATCCATTTTTGTTTTTAAAAAAAATGATTGTTTTGATTGACTTTGCACCTAAGGCTATACACTGTCTGCACTTTGCGTCCTGTAGTTATTTGATTTTGTTACAACACAGTGACTTCTACTCAGTCTCTTCAAGTACAAAACATATCATCCCTTAGTAAAATCGATTGCATTCATTCATAAATATAGGTACATACACGTTCAGATTTGTGAATAAAAATGAATAACAAAAATAAAATTGAGTAGCCAAAACTAAGCCCAAGTATGTATCTATTTCAATGTCAGGTAGGTATTTGTCATGTACTATCACATACACTTACTTAACCCTTTCACTCCTAGTAGTGGCCAAAATAAAAATTCAAGAAAATGCTAAATTTCATTTTTTTTAATCCCCCAAAACAAACAGTACCCTGCAAAACTACTGCCAAAGAGATTTCATTTGAATGGTCACACCATAGGATTTCGTCCACAGACTCAAAAGTTTAAGCACTACATCACATGTCTCCATAATTGACTCCTGGAGTAAAAGGGTTAATAAAATCTATTGCATTCATGGAATTTGTATCAAATCTTTAGCTTATTTGCATACAGTTACATAGTTGCACTTTCAGATTCATGAATAAAAAACACAACAAAAATAAAATTGAGTGAGCCCAAGTATGTAACTATGTTTATATCATGTAGATTATTATGTACTATCACATACATTTACATGTATTTGTTTAATAATTAATAATAATGTAGATATAATAATTATTATATCTAGTGGATCCTGAATGGATAGGAAATGAGCAATATTTGTTTTTAACTGTTTCATTTTGATCCAGATAGCTGTGAAGACTCCTAAAGTTGCTTTCAACACGTGGTTTGAGACTATTCACATGAGATTCCTGAGCCTCCAGACAGGATTTTTCACTTTGATAAGCATGCTGGACACAAAGATTTATTGCTTTCCTTTGCATAAAGTGGTGGGGTCTGTCATGTAAGGAGACATGACCTGTAGCATACAAGGGAGGAAGAGATGTTGATTTCTGAGCCCTGATCTATGTAATTCTTTTGAACTGTGTTTGTTAACATTGTTAGCCATCATTATAGTAGTAGTTGTACATTTAGGACATGAATACCTGTATATCGGTTGCCGTCCATAAAATTTGTTACTCAGCAACAGAAACAGTGTTGTGCTACCATAACAACTTGTACAATATGATGAGATACTGTCATCAGTCATCCATAATAATAACCATGGATGCATAATGATGTTGAAAATTTGTCAGTCTTTTCTGTGTTATAGGCAACAGATGTGTTCTCAAACATTTGTTAACCAGCAACAATACTTGTCTAGTGTTGTGTTATAGTTATTGTATAGTTGCGGGAAAAAATCGATGCCCACCCCATGGAAGGACATTGGAAATTCCTAGGGGGAGGGGGTCTTAAAAGCCAAACTTTTAGAAGCAAACTATGAAGCTAAGCCGGAATCTCTTGAGGGGGGAGCAAAACAGAAAACCTTCTGTGGGGGGAGTAAAGATATTTTCTGGTACTACACATTACACATGTAACCAGTATTCAAAGTATAGGGAGAGATGTTGGTCGTCATCCATTATGTGTAGGTGACCATAATGACATTACCATGCAGAAACCAGTTTGGACTGAAGAGTTTAGTTGTTAGCCACTGACAGCAACATGTTACTGACAAGATAACTTGTTTGTTATTAATTAATTACATGTATTTGTAATTCCCAGGAAAGTTATGTATACAGTAGGTTGGGGCTGCACTTAGTTGTTAATCTTAATAATCTGTCAGGCAAATCTGCTGGTGAAAAATATTCATGACCGTTATGATCTGGCTAGGTTGCTTGAACTTGACCTTGTATAAGGTTACTGGCTCACTCCTTGATTTATAAATCTTCTGTCCACAATCACAGTGTCAGTGCATGATTGTAAATAAGGACTGTGCGATGAATAAGCTGACATACTGACTTCAGGCAGCATCTGCCTTTCATTAAAGACAGCTTTTATGTAGCAGTTTAATTATGAAATTACCAAGCTATTTATACTAGAAAAGTGTGCACAGTTATTAAGTACGTAATCAGAATGTATAATAATACTTAATAGAACAATGATAATAAAGCGTTATCGTTTGTCTTAAGATGTGGTCACTTATGATGTAGATCAATTATATATTGAGAATTTAAGAATATAGAAAAAAGAAAAGAAAACAGATAAAGGGAAGTCTTGGCGGTCAACAGCGACAAATCATCACAATACAGTAGTATTTCAGATTCTGTGTGGTGAACAGTCTCTCTAAAAAACAAAGAGTGTTAATGGGGTTCCAACTCGTTAGAAACGCCGTCATTGCGATGTTCTGTTAAAAGGAGTCTTTTTCTACAACATAGGCTATTTAAATAAAGAATCACTCACCTTGAAGTCATCATTTCGACTAATTTTCCGAATCCTGTGAAATTCGAGGGAGAGAAAGCCGACATTTTTCATACAAAAGAACGCTCCATAACAACGCAGTTTATAAACCTTTATTTAGAATATTTTCTTAACTAATCACATGGAAGGAAAGAGTACATATTTCATTTCATTGTCACGAAAAAATAACTAGAAAATTTATCGCCGATGAAAAAATATGGCCATTTTACTCACGAACTGAACGAAACTGTCGCCGTCAATTTTGATTTTCCCGCCCGCGGGAGAAGTAGGCTGTTTTCGGACCGGATGTGACGTCAATTTTCGGTGGATCATCCGACCACAAAAAAAGTCCCAGGCGCAGTCAAGTGTTCTCCCCCGCCCCTGCGGAATAGGCACACATACAGTATTTCGTGCTGTAAATTGGACATGTAAGGCTTGTGTCTATAAAATGGTATCCTTTGTAACTTACCTTTCTCGTATTAACAGTTGAATAGAATAAACTGAAAGATATTTCCTCAACCATTACGAGAGAAAAACTGGCAATTTAATTTGCTTTATTCGAAATTAAAATGCTGGCAACGAAACTTTCTAAAAAGCCCTCAATTTAGGTATAGCTATACAAAGCACAATCTCCTTTGAAAAGATTGTGCTGGGTGGAAAATTACGTATTTCTCGTATCATTTGGGACTATAGGTTTTAAGTGACAGCTAACCCAAAAGACCAATTTATCCCACGCATTCACTCCCATAGGTTCTCGGAAAAGCGGTCTTTTTAAACAATAAAAGGCACTCTACTCGTCATTTCAGCAAACTGCCTCCAGATAGCCTAAACCGCGCTTTGCAGCATTCAAATGAAACTGATGACGCTTCTCAGCCCAAGTTTGTTTTCAAGCTTGCGCACTATTCGTGGTTTTGAAAAGGGACTGGCACAACTTCTTGATTTTTCGTGCCCTGTCCCGCTGCTTTTAGACCCCCTTTCTCTGGTGTTTTACTTATTTAGTAGGCCTGGTCCTTCATGGGCGATTTTCACCGGCACGGGAGTGAATGGGTTAACAAAAGCGTGCTCAAAACAAAGTGGAAACGAAATGTTTGCCCCCCACCCAAATTTGGCAGTGTAAGATCTTCAGGGAGATGCCAAATGTCATTTCGTTTCCAGTTGTAAAACGCCTTTTATTGCTTTCATTGTCAATCTAAGATTCAAAGTTGACCAAGTTTGTGCTCCCTAGTGTTTAAAAAAGGGCTTCACAATGCATCATATCCAATTTTAAATTACAATTTGGAAACAACGAGCGCGAACATGGGGGCAGGAATTATGGGCAATCCACATTTATAAGCTGTAAACCGAATACCAGCTTAATTGTAGAAGTTATTCTTAGTTAAGCTCATCGTCGAACCAGAGCTGAGGCAGGCTGAATCGGGACGGAACGAACATTTTACGAGCAAATTGGGTAACTTTCTCTCGTACTGATTTTGCGGACGAAACCTTCGTCACGTTTCTGGTTCTCACAGGAAAGAACTAGCTTCATTTTTCATCAGCAACCGGGCCCAGAAATGTGGACTGCGCTCCTGATGTAGGCTAACAACTTCCATTAAAACATTTAAGTGGCTGTCTCCCTAAGATCCTCATAACTCAAATTGGTCACAAAATAGATTTCCTTCAAATCTTGTACGTGAATTACACTTTGTCTGGGTACTTTAAAAACACTTTTCGTTTGGGCACTAAATGCTTTCTTCGACAGTGTACAAGAGAGGTCCTCTGGTGGACAAAAACGGACATTTTATTAGTACAAAAATGCCAATTTTCAATAACTTTGGCAACTCCTCACAACACTTAAAATTTGATGCAGGACAAAATTCTACTGTTGGTTGATAAGTACAACTCTTCCTTATGCTACAGTGTTACTGACATTTCCATGTAGTTGTTTCTCAGTTTGAGTAGTTCAAACAGTTCCTTTTAACAACCCAATTTCACAACTTTTAAAAAAAGTAGGAAAATGGGTAAACAAAAATACATGTTTACAAAACGTGAGACCTCGTATAGCAAATTCCTTGCAGTCATAGCAAGTTAAAGACTTGGTCTTGGTTATAATAAAATAAAATCTTGCGGCCAGACGGTTTAAAGAACGTGGCGCCGCTTTGAAACACCAGTATTTCTAAATTATGCAAATTACAAACCACAACCTATGCGTGGAATTTAAGAGCAAATGTGATGCGAGCAATGCTCCCTTACATCAGGAAAACACAAAAATAGTTTCAAACTACAGCACGACACAAATGTAAACTGGTAATATTTCGCATATAGCTTTAATTAAACTGTACAGCATTCAAATAGCTCATTAACTATGCTCAATTCACAAGATAAACAAGTTATAAAGTACATGCCACTCGATGATTGCTCATTGCGCTTAGAAAGTACCTTTACAAAACAACCTTGATCTAGAACTATTAATCTGAGAATAAATCAATAAAAGCAAGTCATACTGAGTATATCACAGCATGTATTTTGCAAACTAATCTAGCGAACACTTAATGCCTTGCAAAATAATGAAATCAACGAAGGGCATCTTGTTCAGTTTTTATTTGCCCCCATTACCTCAATTACTCTGTCATCTTCGATCAGAAACAGATCCGTGCATTTCAGAGATCATCTTGGAAGCGTCAAAAAAGTTGGTTTTCGGAAAATTCTTCGTTCAAAAGCCTTCATTTAGACCAAGCTTTCCATTCATTACTTCTCCCGTGTTACATTTTTCAGGCAGTAGCCGCTGAACAGTAACTAATGTCAGCAACAACACCTGGTACTGCTCCGTTTTGCACTCGCGTTTTGGAAATTTGAATTCATGATCCTTCACCAATTAATAGTGAATTTATTTGAAAATAAGAGTTGGAGCTCATGGGGAGAAAAAACAAATTTTTGTCCTTAATATTAGATCTGCAAGCACACAACCACAATGAGGGCCATGGTTTCGAATTTTTTGTATTTTCAGCCAGGTAAAATAACGCGTACAGCTGGGCACGTCTTGATAGATCTGAAAACAACCCTCCTGTTTTCGACTTCTGGGGCTTTGAAAGGTTCTTTCAGTTTTGAGAAAGTAATCAGCTACAGTTGAGAGACAACCTTAACCCTATCTAGACCGGGCCTTCTTTGGTCTTCTGTTGCCGCTGAGGCGCAGGCCTCCATTAAACTCCGATAGCAACAAAACAATGAAAATGAAACTTAGAGGGTCAAAAGTATGTCCAAGAATTTTGTCCAAGAATGTCTCCTTTGCAATCGGCAAGTGATACTGATGACGTCACACGACGCCAGACTTACGTCACAATTTCCAATTGGCGGCCATCTTGGATCCAACGTATTGGATTTCGTGATTTCCCTAAAACTTCGGAAAGCCACCCAATTGACCAAAAAGTGAACAAAAGTAATAAAAGAACTCTAAAACTATCTAGTAACATGACACCTACTGCGAGAAAGTCATTTTTGTTTTCAGTTAAGACAGTAATGTACCAAATTATTTTAGAAAAACACGCCTGTCAAAGTTTGATTGCCTTAGCAACGTGAATCTCACTGTACATTGACCTACCACACTAATTTGTTCCCAAATAATTTTTTAAATAAAAGTTTTGCGGTGTTTGTTCACATATTAAAAAAACAATAGAAAAGTTTCAAGTCCGCAAAGGCAGAATCCGTGCACCCTCCCCTCCCTCCCCTCCCCCCCCCCCCACCAATTGTAGGGTTAATTTAAAGCAAAGTAGTGATTCAAGGAACTCAAATATTCCTTCGGAAAAGCCAGTAGTAAATGACTGGAAACAGTATTCAAGAGGAAACGAGTTTCTGTTCTAAGTAACGGGCGTCTACTATACAGTTAGACTAAGAGTAGTCTAGTCTAGTCTAGTCTTTCGTATTCATTCGCTTCTAATCTTTTATTTGTACATAGTTTTCTATCTATATTATTATTAGTGTTAGTGTAATGCATATGTATGCATAGTTTTAGTACATTGTTGCGCTCAGGGCTCCCATTGATAACAGACAACTTTTTGCATCTGAAGGGGCTACCCTGAGCGGTATAAATCAATAAAGGTTCTTCTTCTTCTTCTTCTTCTAGAGCCAGATAGTACTTATAGTAGAGTAATTTTTGCGCGAGCTCGCGTATCTCACCCGCTATTCAATCCCTTACAAAAATCTGAGGATACTCGTAATTTCCACTGATTAAGCCTGGTTCTCATACTACCCAGGCTAGTCTGTGATCAACTCCGGAAGTGACATTCACTATGTTTGGCGGTATATTGCTAATCTAGAGAAAGCGCAGCAAAACTAAGTCGAGGCGAAATTCCAAAAGCAAAACGTCTTTTTGGGTTTCGTATGTTCACATTTGGTAGAGCAGTACCCCACGATCAGGTGGTTCTGGGGGCTACATCCCTTGCACCAAGAGCCTGGTAAAACCAGGGTTTTACCCTGGTCCAAGCCTGGTTAAAAAACCAGGGTACCCTGGTTCTTAAACCAGGCATACCAGACTCAAACCCTATGTGCAAAAAAGTCTGGTAACCCTGGTTACCCTGGTTATTTAGAAAACCAGGGTTACCAGACGTACCAGGGTAACCAGGGTTTAACCAGACTCTGAGAAGTCTGGGCTAACCTAGGTTACCCTGGTTACCCTGGTAAGTCTGGTGACCCTGGTTTTCTAAATTACCAGGGTTACCCGGGTTAAACCAGGCTCTTAAGGTCTGGGTTGACCAGGGTAACCCTGGTGAACCTGGTTAGCACATTTTACTGAAAACCAGGCTTACCAGACTCGGACCCTATGTGCAAAAAAGCCTGGTTAACCCCGGTTTCCCTGGTAAGCCCGGTAACCGTGGTTGTCTGAATAACCAGAGTTACCCAGGTACATTATTTTTGACTATAACATCTGGGTCAACCTCGGTAACCTTGGTTTTTCTAAGAAGCCTGGTGATGCTGGGAAATTTCAAGAAAGCATTGGAAACCAGTAAACTGAGGCTTGTAGCCAATGTTCAAAAAGACTAAAAAGCACAGTATCCTTAACTGTGGATAACATGGATACAGTCCTGGGCCCAGTTGCATAAAGCAACTTGAGATTAAAAGGGTTTTTTTTTTGCAACAATTCCCTTTGTTCTGGAGGATTTCTTCGTGTTCTCTTTGTGTTTCCTAAAGTACTCTACTCTATACTCACTAATCTCAGTCTTCGGCCGAGTTATCCGTGATACTGTGCCAAAAAGTCCTCCAAAACAAAGGAAATGGTTGCAGAAAATTCGCACTTAATCTTAAGTTGCTTTCTGGAGCCGGGCCCTTGTGAACTGAACAAAATACTAGGAGTTACACAATACATGTATCATGAAAGGCCCACATGTATATGTGCACACACAATTACTTAAAGAGCCAGTGTCACCCAAAGTGCTTTGCGCGCCAAGGTACATTTTTCACATTTGAAAAATGCCCCATTTTCTTGATTGTTGTGAAGTCTGATTTGTATCTTCTTCCATCGCTTCCTTTAGCGATCCGAAAGCACTAGTGTGAATTTTGACATTTAAGTGTCGCCGTATCGATTTCGTTGTATATTTCCGAATTCTGAAGTGTTTTCGCGGCGGAGAAGGAGATCTTTAAATTGGATGCCTCGTAGGGTTCAGGAAAGTTAAGGCGAAGACCGAGTCTTCCGGGCTCTGCCAAAGTTGTACGCAGGGCTCGAGACTAACGGTAGCCAACAAGTCACAGACTAGTAGAAATTCCGTTTTGGCTAGTAAGTTTTGCGCTTTCACTAGCCAAAATGGCTAGTGAAAATTTCAAAGCACTAAAGCACCGGATAGAAACCAAACTAAATATTGCTTCTGATGATCGGATCCCAAAAGCAAATTGAGTGAGCAGAAACTAAAACGTATTCCGTAGAAGGATATCATAATGTTCGTATGATACTTGATTTGTCCCCTCAACGTTTTTCCCTACAAATTCTTGTCTCAGATGGCCACATTTTCTCCGTCGTTACTACGTTCAAACGAAATTAGCCGTCTTCAGAACGTTTCACCATACGTTTCCTTGAAAGGTCTATTAGTGCGTTCATATGTTATTTGTCTACACGTTACTAGGTTCACACAATTCTTTAGTGTTCTGTTATCGACTTTTTCCCATTAATTGCTACGTTCGTGCAATAGTTTCTTTTCCCAGCGTTTCTCTTTATGTAACGTCTTCACAACGTTTCTCCATACGCAAGTAGGTTCGTCGATTTATTAGTCTAGCCTAATCTCAACGTTTCTTGGTATGTTAGCACGCTCGCACGACACTGTTCTGCTCTTCGTAAGGTTTTCACTGTGTTAGTACATTCGTACGATAAGTCGACACTGCTTAGCGTTTCTCTGTACGTTAGTATGTTCATACGGTATTAGTTTTGTCTTCTCAACATTTACCCGCCCGTTAGTGCGATTTTAGTTGTCTCATTTACGTCTCCCCGTAATTTATTGTCCCACTGTAATAGTTCAGTTTGTCCGTTCGGCGTTCTTCCGTACGTCACACACGTTCTCACGGGATTAGTTTTGTCTAATAACCTTTCTCCGTAAGTTAGTAGTAGCGTATTTTATTAGTCTCTGTATTTTGGTACGTTGGCAGCGTTTCTCTCAACTGTAGTGCAATTGCAAGCAATGTGTTTGATATGACTTCTCAACATTTCTCTGTACCTCAGCAAGTTCGAACCTTATTGCTTTTTTCTGCACAATGTTTCTTCACACTTAAATACGCTTATAATTTACTAGTCTTCTCTTGTAGACGTTTTTCCGTACGTGGGTTTGAGTGCTGTATCACTCTTGTCTTTTTGATGTTTCTCGGTACCCGGCTTACAACGTTCGCCCAATGTTGGTCTTTCCAACGTTTCTCCGTACGATGACATGCTCATATAAGGTTAATTGTTCGAGTTATTCGTCATGATCTGACCGAAACAGGAAAGAGAGGCGTGAACTACATCGCGCCTTGGAATTTGCCCTGAAGGCACACAGTACTTTGTATTCGTGTAACGATCTTACACTGTTGAAAAGACTAGTCAACATTCAGAGAGGCATGTTTACAGTACTTAACTCAGCTAAAAATTGGACATATTGAACACAATATGAGATTATGCAAAAAAATCTGGCTAGTGAAAATTTATTCTGGCTAGTGAAATCAAACCTCTCACTAGCCACTTGGCTACTAAGCTGAAAAGTTAGTCTCGAGCCCTGCTGTACGGCTGAAGGAGTCCATGTATCAGTAGCAGAGGGGAAGAAAAACATCTAAGGGGTTTCAGCAATACTACTGACAGTGCGTTTGCTGAAATAGTGCTACATTCGTTGCCGAATGAAAACAGAAGGAACGTTAATTTACCACAAAATAACAGTAGCTGCGGGCTTGCTCCAAAATAATGCTTATGGTCATGAGCTTGTGCTGTTTTGCTTAATTATTCCTTGTGTTCACTGTCTGTTTATGTTTTATTTTTACAAAAAGCGTAAGTGGCTATTCTGGTTTTGCGTCCATCGACATCAGTCGATGCGATCGATCGCGCAACCAATCGATCAGACTGTAGTAGATCCATGTATATGCATTGAATGCAAACTCAGATCTTGAGTAGTTTTCTTCAGTGACATCTAGCAACGAAGACATTAATATTCTTACTACTTGTTTTTGTCTTATTATTTTTATATCGTGTGGAAGTGGCTACTCTGGTTTTACATCCATCGAGATCGATCGATCAATCTTATAAAAGCTCCATAAACGTTGACTACAAAGTCAGATCTAGAGTTGTTTTCTCCGGTAACATCTAGCGAGGAAGATGTTACGATTTTCAGGGGCTACATGTACTACTGTGAATATCAGCTTGCTGAAAGGCCAGTGCGGCAGGGTATAATTTGCGAAACGTCCGGCAAATGCACCAGCCAAACTTCAAAACAAAAGCACAACCGCGCAAAGCACTTTGGGTGACAATGGCTCTTTAAACAATACTGCACCAGCATACTACCTAATTAGTTAAATCTTCAAGTACAAGGTATACATTGTAGGTTGTAATGAGAAATGATAAAATATAAAAAAAGTAATATTTACTACAGCAAACCCCAAGCCCAGTGTACATTAAATGTACATGTACACTGTATGACGCTTTGTATTCTATGCCAGTCACTTTGTGGCCACATTTAGTTTACCTCAGAATGTCTATTTTTTAACAAATCTCCAATATCAGTTAAAATATTTACAGTGTATCTGTGCATATGAGGCAAAACCAAATGAAAAGAATCATTGAGTAACAGGGAGTATACACATTCACTGATTTTACATTTACGGTCTTATCTGTTTTGGCTGCCTTCATTTCACTTGCGGTTAACAATCTTCTGAGTTCAGTCCTCTTACGGCCTTATACATGTACATGTAGACGTGGTCCTAGAAAAAAATATTGAGAACAAATTAAAAAAGAAGTTCTAGGCCTGTCATACACTCAACATTATTAGGTTGTAATGTTAATTTTCAATAACACATATAAAGGTTCATGTAAATTTACAATAATATTATGAATACAGTTCAAGCAGTGAACACAATTAGTAAAAGGTGTAAATATTAATTTAATGACTTTTAGTCAAGTATTGGGTTCCAAAGCTGTGGAGTGGCAAACTAAGAAAGATTTCTTAAAATAAACTGTCACTTTAGTGACATCGACAAACATCGTAAGCATTACAGTGATAGTCCATTTCAAAACCTTAATAGCCCTGATCAGAATACAATTTTCTAGTACACCATAACAGAACACATCCTGTTTGCATGTATTGTACTCAGCAAATACACGATGATCCGGTTTTCACATGTTCATGTACGAGGTTCCAACAAATCTCCAAAAATGATGTGCCTATTGACTGAGTGAGAGGACTAGACAGGAAAATATTTTGGCTTAAGGTCATGGTGTACAGACTAAGCACAGCGAGGTCTGTGTGCCACGACCGGCTTGTCCTAACTCTGTCAATACACATTTATCATACCACCAATTTCATGCTACATGTAAATACATGCATTTTTGGAAAATTTCAAAACTATGCTTAAAAATACTCAAAGCATGTTAAAGTGCACGCGTGTTGAATGAACCGATGATGTGTGCAAGACTGGGCGGCTTTTTCCAGACTGGCTTGCACCAACCCACCTGGCCCTACGCACATCAACTCGGAATACATCTGTACTGTATATAATACACTAAGAGAGAACTGTTGTCCACCCATCATGGAAAAACGGCTTAGTTACAAAAAGCCAAAGCCAGACCACTACTATACTTTCCTGGCAGGGATGTGCAACACTGTGCCATGGCTGTTGATGTGTCACTACTTTCAACTGCTTATGCAAATTGATGTCAGTTTTCAAGATATCATGCTGCTGAGTGGTGAATTGTTCATGGGTACCAGCTAGTTTTTTTTTTATAATATTGTGTTGGCGGGGATGTACGGTGGTATAAAAAGTTGAGTAATCAAGTGACTGAAAAATGAAAATGGTGGACATGAAATTCAAAGCCCAGGTGCAAGGAAATACAATGTATGCTACTATCGTAGTTTTAACCCTGTTATCCCAAGCAGTTAGCCTCTAGTGGTCTAATGTGGTTGTAACTGGGTGTAGATGTTATGTATTGAAATGAAATGAGACCCCAAGAGAAGCTGAACCTGAGGTGTTCCCTATACCAGTCAGGAGTTCTAACCACTACATGTACAGTAACCTACATTGTACAGAATGTAGATTACATAGGAGTCTAGACATGAGCTACAGGTGTACAGCTGTATTGTAGGGCATTACTTACAGTACAAGGTCATCATACAGTCAGATGCCTTCAACACTGCCCTTTCTAGCACTATGCAGGACATGATACAGTATGAACATAGTAAGATGACCTACTTCACTATCAGTTTTCTTGTAGATTAGTACAATCATGTAGTTGGAGTGCAGAAGGTCATGGGTATGACTTCAGTTAGGGATTTAACTTGGTGTCCTAATCCCACAATTGCTTCATGTTGAGCACATGTATCATCATTCTTTTGGTTAATAAGTGACCAATCTTAGTAATTATTTACAACATCAGTAATTATTTTACAATAATTATAACCATGGCTCTATATCAGCAGGGCTTTTGTTTCAGTGTACTGTTCTGGATTGTGGTTTGTCCACAATAATCTAGTATTCATGTCTTAAAAATTCATGCATTCAATGATCACCAAGGAGATAATGTCTTCATATGACATGAATCCATATGCCATTCTCTCAAAATCTTTAAAAGGAATGCCTGCAACCAACGCCCAATACACTGTACATGTACATGTCCTTTGTTTAAAGAAAACAGATCTACATGTAAGCAACACAAATTTAAAGTGTAAGATGAGGATTCTAATGTATACAGCTAAAACGTTCTCTGATTTTACAGCCTTGAGCTTACACAAGGAGACCGAAAGGTAGTATGGGTAGCTGAAAATCGTTTGTGATTCGGCTGTAATTTCGCAGTTGTCGCTACCGTAGGATGGGTGAAAGTACGATAAACACTTGCCTGTGTGATTTAATTTGTGTGGGGGTGAGACACAGCTAAGTTTGGTAAATTTATTAATAGATTACCCATAGCACCTTGTGGTCTTATTGCGTAGGTTTTCCGACAACGTTAATTATAGCTGTATGTTTGAGTAACTTACCTGACCATGTGTGATGCATTCCTTTGCTATGTACAACATGCATCAAGAAACTGTTTTGCCGTAGAACTTGGAGTCACACTGATACAATGTGTACAAATGTAGAAACCTGATGAAAAATTTTGAGAGTAAAATTAATAAATGGATCATAAAAAATAAACTTACTACTCACATACATGTACATGTGGCTACATGTATAAAGGTGAATGTAAATCATACTTTAATTTCATCTATACCACAGTACATGAACTACTTTACAGATCCCAGGAGATTGTTGAAGGAGCAGTGTAAATGTAGATGTATGAGATTCAGGTTTGAACTGAAATTTAACTTCTATATAGGATGTAACTAAACAGCGCCAGTCATCTAGCCCAGTTGATTGTGTTATTGACCTTTCAATAATTTTGCAAACAAATCAAGAATAAAAAAAATAGTGTGATAAAATACATGTACAGTACATGTGTAGGTTAATATTTGGTTCTTGGCAAAAGTGCAAAAACCTCACTGGAGACAGTTTGACACACTGAACACCATCCCCTTAAAGCCAAATAAGTTTTTCCTTCAGCTCTTACTTTAGGTCAGTAAGCACATAATTTTTTGAATTAGGAAATAAGCCAAAAATTGAAAAGTTGCCATTTTGAAGGCTGTTTTCCCATAACATGATTGAACAGTTTTGATGATTTTCAAAAAAAGTTAACATTCATGAGACACTCAATGCCCTCCTGGATTTATAAAGTTCTTTCATCTACATGTAGACTACTCCGAACAAGTAGGTACAGTGTACATTGTTTTCATAATGTTTTCTGCACACTACAGGTGTAATTAGTATATCACATGCCATTCACCTCCGAGCACAACAGTGGTCACCTCCACAGTTTTTTTGTCCATATCTGATAACAAGTTACCTGTACCAGTCCGTGGGGCTGGATATTAACTTGTGTGGCATAATAATTATTATACTGAGAGAACCATTATTCACCTTAATGTATGTGACATTTAACATTTATTCCATGAGCATGTACCGGTATGTACAGGGTATAGGGTGGTAAGTGACCAACAAGGTGCATAGCACAGAATTGATAAAAATCACCTCATATCCTGAACGAGCACAACAGAATTAATAATATTCCTTTATTAAATCTCAACTTCAGTTATCTTTTCTGAATTATGGGTGGCTGTATTTTGGACAGCTTCTAGCTTTTACATGGACGATATGCTATTCTGAATGCCATGGTACTTGGCATGCAGTTTCCATGCATGCAGTAAAATCAAATTTAAGGTGCCAGTGCATGAAGGGACATGTTGAAATTTGTGTTGCATGAGCTCAAAAAGCACCAGCCACACACCAAAGGGTGTCACATGTTGTTGCAAAAATGTAAGCACCTTTCGATTTCCTCTCTGCTAATGTTCCTGCTACAGTACATGCCTTTAGCATAACAATTGCAGTGTCGCACTGCTGTGTGTCTCTGTGACACGTCCCTGCAACATGTCCCCCCATACCCTGGCATCTACTGTATACAAAAGGAAGGAATTCAATGCCTGAAATTGAGAATTTAGTGTATTACTACTACGTGTATAGGGTCTCCACTGTGAGTCTGTCATGGATAAATTACTGTTTAGTATTTAGGCATACATTGGACATTGGGTTGGGATGAAAGTTCATAAATCTGGTGACCATTTTAGAACTGTTGATTGCAATGAAAAACTCCTATATGCAAACTCCCTTGAAAAGAGGACTTTGAGAAATGCACACATTTCCACCTTATGCACTAGAATAAAAATGCTATGGTGTCAAGACCTGGAGTTGTTACTATTCAAATAATATCAAATCTGATCATGTTAGTACACATCACTCTCTTCGCTTAAAAAAAATCAAGAAATCTCATAAACCGTTAAAGAACTCACTAATTGGCAAATTATGAATGTTTCATTTCATGTTCACTCCGCTTCGACGAGTGATTAAAGAAAAATTTAGGCTTTCATTGTATTCAAGTTTATGTGTACACGTATCTGAGTGAAACGCATTTCAACTGAACTGTTGGTTAGCGTGCAGGCATTATGAAATCACCTACAACTAATCACCAATGATACATGTAGATGCATGGAGATACACGTACGTGCTTACATGTGAAATGCCTACTCCTCAAATTATTCGGATTTGCGAAGTTCTGATAGTGGTACGTCGACTACTTCTTGGTCGGTAAACGTTTGTTTTACTACGCCGGGCTTATCACACTTTGATGTGAAAAGTGTAAGTCACAGAATGCCACATGTGTGAACAATGGCTTTCGTTGTTACTTGATACCACTGTCCCACTTGGGGTCAATTTCACAAAGGCCGTTTTGATTATGATTTGCAACGTGCAAATTTGCACAGTGTAAGCGTCGCTTACACTGTGTGTTAAAGCTTGTTACACTCATTTGGCAGAATGTCACAAAGAAAGGAACTTTAAGCCCTCCGTAGAAAACTAAATGTACATGAAATGTTAGTCATACCAGCTACGTATTATGAGGAATGAGGTTACATGTACTCACCGGCCTTGAAATCGATCGATCAGTCCGTTGGTAATTCAGTCCGTTCATACTTGAATCGAGCAATCATCAACCATCTTTACAATCATCTTCCAACAGAGCACGTTCTGAGTCGAGCCTTGCTAATCGTAAGCGAAAATAATCTAAAGAATAGCGTAATAAACCACTTTCACGTACGATAACCAGCTCTATTCGACACAAACCCATTTTATTTGAAACTCACCGCCGGTTACCCAGCTATGCGACCGGGCCGCTTTCAAGGGGTCATGTGATTTACAACCGCACGCTCGAGAATTGCAGGCGCAAGTAACCGGTGAATTACGACTGGAGCTGCGGGATAAAATGTGGCTGGTTTTCTCCGTGTTGGTGTGCGCCAGAAAGTGAAACGTGGATATTTTTTTACTCCAGTAGTTGAAGAGTTGTGGGATTCGATGCAGAGCTACCCTCCCTTACACAAAGGTACAGTATTAATCTTAAATTTCTTGAATAGATTCTAACTCCTCTTTGGCGGCCATTTTGGTTCGTTCGGTTCGGCTGAGGTCAGAAAAGTACATGTAAGTTACTCGGCCGAGTTTGGCGACCAGACATAAATGTCCAGTGAAAAAAGTGAGCCTCATTTGCAACATATTCGAATTCTACCCAATAAGTTGGATTTTTGCAAGAATATAGAATAATAATTCTTAGATATTGACTTTTCTTGCAAGTAAATAGGTCGAATAAATTTCAATGACTGTGTTATAGTCAAGCAGCACTCTCGTTCTGCAGCCAATTGGAACGATCTTTACAACAGCTTGATATACAGTGTCGCCTCAGGACAAACGTTCGTTACTCAAACTCAGTCAAAAAATTGGACTTGGTGAGCAAATATAGACAGGCTAAATTAGAATCTATCTGCAAGCCATTTGCATGCCACTGAATAAGAATGGTCTCCTTTGTTCATAAAACATTAATACACAAGTAAATAACTGGCTGGATATTCTAAAATTTCTCAATCAACATTACCTTCTGTAAAATCAAAGTGAACCAGTTTTGGTGTGAATTTTTATCAACTTACCGATATTGTGTTTTTGCATTCCTTCTACCATGAATGACTGGGAATTATTAATTTAGGATAACCTTTATTGACATGTCACTTTTTGGTCATATAAGAAATATTGTACATGTGTCAACTTCAGATTTTACTTCCAATTCAATTTCTGGTGGTCTGCAATAGCAGTACTGTCAAGTTCTATTAGTTGAAACTGTTTAGCGTGCATGGTTGCTGAAGGAAAGTATTTATGTGGGGCCTCTTTGCATGGATTTCCTGTCTGGATGAATAACCCTACTTTATTTATGATTTATTTATTTATTTATTTATTTATTTATTTATTTTGTTATTTGCTAAATACTGTACATACAAGATGGTCACCCACCAACTGTTTCAGTTTTGTAACTAAATGGTGGCTACATGTATACATAAAGGACAAGACAAGCACTTTGAGAAATCTGATAAACTAGCCAGTCCACCCCCCTCTTTCATGTAGAGCTGGCCCTTCAAAGACCTTTGCAAGTCACTGAGTAGGTGTTTCTAGTTACAGTTCACCAATCAACTTCTGTTATGTTACAGTACTTTTTTGCCTCAAGTTTTGTCAGTGCCTGAGAATATATACTATACACATGTACATGTATATACGGGTCCATTCAGTGATTATTTGGCTTGTTAAGCATACAATAGTATTTTTCACTGTTTAAAAATACACCATTTATTAATGGCTGCATGTACGTAATTATAAGAGCGCGCAAAAGGTGTGCATGTAGATGCCATACCAAAGGCACTAGCTACTCCTATTCCTCTGAGAGGAACTGTACAATATGGTTGCAGTTTTTTGGTTATTTCCCTTGGTATTTTATTTATGTTTATTTTACTTTGTATTTTTTTCCAGGTGCATTTGTTAAAAACTGAAAACAGTACTTCCAAGTCTAACAGGGAATCCTTGGCAACAAAGCAGATAAGAAATACCACAACATTTGCAGTTCAGGGCCTATTTAGATAGTCTGAGTTTTGCTTATGCTGCTGGTCTGGCATATCATTGGAAATATTGTAACGAGTTCACTTCATTTATCATTGCCTCTGGCTATGATTGTCGTAAGGTTTTAACGCATCTCAAAATCCTCCAGCATTTTTTATGCCATGCACGACAGACGTGAGAAAGTTTTGGCTTTTATTTGCACGGAACAACTTGCATTGTAGGCTGTTCATTAGCATGTCGCATACAACATAGTCTAAATTGGCCCTTTATATGTACAGTGTACTTTTGTTACTTTTTCAATTAGACCTGAAACTGAACAGAACAGAACAGAGACATTAGTTTAAACATGGAGCAATCCTGTAGGGTGAGACACTTTTGCTTGGATCACTTGTTATATGTACACATTAAGCCACATTAGCAGTTCAGGCATATTTGTAAGATTTTCACATGATGAAACTCAGATCAAAATGATAAGTTTAAAATGTTCGTTTAACCATGGACTTTTGCCACAAAAAGTTGTAAATGAGGAAAAGAATCAAGAGGCAAAAAAACCAGGCTCAAAAGAAAACTGGGGCTGTGAAGGAAAGAATGTAATAATTAAAAATCAAGTTCAGCTAGCATGATGAAGGTGGCAACCGGCATAATGAGACATCAAAATAAACCAAATTGAAGTCAACATGTACACACAATGTACGTCGTTCTCTTTCCAGATTATTTTTGTGGAAACAGCTTTCTATCTTGCGTGTAATGGTTAATACATGTATTGAATGAGATCAAGTAACTGAAACTACAGCCCACCGAAGTTATACCTTCACAGATTCCTTTCATTTTTGCATTGTTGCTGAAGTGACAAAAATGAATAGGTATGAGAAAAATCATTTTTTCAGTCTAAAGCTTCAGTTTATTACATGATGATGTAAGATATCAACCAGTGGCAAATTGACTGTTATACATAACTTGATAATTTTTCATATCTTTTGGCAAAAAAAACTCTAGGCACAAAAAAATACTTTTAAGTTAAGTTACATTGTAATGTGCATAAGAGATTTTTGGGGCATATCTTTTTAATTTGTTTTTGACAAATGCTATCAGAATTAGATTGAAATATAATAATTATGTACTTGTAATGTCAAAGTACATACATTGTAATCACTACGCAAGAGCTTGCTTTGCAGTTGTGCATGAGTGGCAATTGTGCATGTGTTTTTAAATTCTAAGTGAGCAGCTCCTAAACCAATTTGATGAAATTCAGCCAAGGTTGTAATATAGTTTTCCAGCAATACCATGTCAGCAAAGTTCAATTTTCCTTCTATTTGAAAGGTTTAGCTTTTTTTCCAGAGGTACATGTAGTGCCTTTTATCTCTCAGCCTTACATTGTGAATTTTTAATTTTATTTGAAAGTTTTAGCTTATTTTCTTAAGGTACAAGTAGTACTTTTTATCTCTAATCCATACTGACACATGGAACTTTAGCAGCTACAAACACAGATGCAAACACAGATGCAAAAAATCTGAATCACGGTTTGTGAGACCGCTGCATAAAGAATCAAATCCAGTGGCAATTGGAAGATGTACAGGAGAATTCTTTTTTTTTGAAAGAAATCAAATTTTTAACCCTCTACTAGAATTGTTAAGCTTTAATCAATGGTTTCTACAAGTGTCTGTCAAAACAATGGACGTTACAGTAGCCTGTATGCAGACGGTCCTATGGAGTGGCTGATGACTTAATAGTCTAGCAATGGAAACATTTTTGGTTCCTCTGTTGAATTTGATTTGCAGTCGTAAAAGCTCTCGCTGATCAGTATTATTTTGCAAATGTATCAAGTTCTGTAAAGTATCTTAATCAACATCTTCAGACGACAATGCAATGCAACACTTTAGTTTTAACTTTATTTTTTTTGGTTGGCTCTTCAGTAGAGACTAAAATATTTCAGTCAACCAAAGTAAAATTTTGCAAAGTACAGTGTGTGTACCTGTAAATGTGTCGAATGTCACAACCATTTTTAATCCCTAGGCCATCACTTGTCAAGCTGAAAAGTCATAAGCCAACTTAGAGTTCAGTTAATGTTTATAGGCTTGCTCCATGTTTAAAATCGATTTGGTATTAGAAAGTTTTGTTAAGATATACGCTGTATAATCATTATTCACTGTACGTTGTTGGTTTTGGTGGTGTGGCAATTGTAGTGCATGTTTATATTTTGTACCCTGGCCATTTGAATTTCCATACAATATGTATTAGAAATTGCACTACAGTTTGCAATAAAAATTGTCATTGAGGCACATAAGAATTGCTTGGAACGTTTGTCAAACACTGTTAACCAAAAGCCTGGAAAGCCCAGGGAAACCTGGGCTTCTAGGTTTTTGAATTCTTGGAACATTGGGCTTGAGGCTTTTCAAGTACTGTGATGTTTTCCAACCACGCTAACCGGGCTTTTCAGGTGCATATAATATGTTCGAACCAGACTTTCTGGAAAACCCTGGTAAAACCAGACAAACAAGGTTTTTGAGGTATTGGTTTTGAACCAGACATACCAAGAAGCCTGGTTAAACCAGGCTAACCAAGCTTTTCAGGTAATTTTTTCGAACCAGACTCACCATAAAAGCCTGGTTAAACCAGACTAACCTGACTTTTCGGGTTACAATTTTCGTCCCTAAACCGGCCTTACCAGGCTTCTGTGGTACAATACAACCAGGTTTACCCTAAAAGCCTGGTAAAACCAGCCTTACCAGACTTTTTACCTGACTTGTTTTCTTCACAAAAGCCTGGTAAGTCTGGTTAAACCAGACTTGACCAAGCTTACCCGACTTTTTACCAGGCTCTTGGTGCAAGGGATATTGCAAACTGGATCACAACCATTAAGTCGTCATGGACCAAGCTCCCACCACTGTTATATCAAACAGAAAGTATTCAACGGAGGATATTTCTATCAAGTAGTAATATCTTTGCTTTAGTGACGTTTCGCCAGGGCCAGATTCCAGAATTTAACAGCTTGGCTGAAACTAGAAGTTTATTTTCAAACTTGTTAAAATGTGCCCCCAAAGTCCGGGTTATCACGTGGAAAGCTTGGTCTAAATGAAAGCTTTTGAACGAAGAATTTTCCGAAAACCAACTCTTTTGACGCTTCTAAGATGATCTCTGAAATGCACGGATCTGTTTTTGATCGAAGAGGACAGAATAATTGAGGTAATGGGGGCTAATGTCGACTCCCCGGCATTAGTGAGGCATTTTCCTCATTCTCCTTACCAGAGGTCTGGCATTAGTCTATCCCAGGCAATTTGACCCTGCCGAATTGTGGCTTCGTTTCAGTAAAACGTTCATCAGTAAAAGCGAGGAATTTAATTTTGTATAAGGAGGACATAGATGAGATGCCAGTTTTACTGAGCGAACGGTCACTGAAGCAATTCAATAACAAATAAGACTTCCATGCGTCTAAGTGTTCATTTGCCAGTTTGTTTTCAAAAAATGTTAATGCCGGGGCCTTTACCCGTGGGGAGGGGGGAGGGAGACACTGCTGGAGATGACTGATGCATAACTATGCCTTATATTGGTTAAATTGAACAAATGCAGACTGAAGACAAAGTCATTTAATTTAACTGTTTATTTCACTAACTGTTGCAACTAATTTCTTATTTCATCCGTTTTCTTACTTCTGAAATATCAGCCAATTCAGGAAGCGTACCTGCAAAGACAAGAAAGCAGCAATAAACTTCAGTAATTATAATTAAAACCGTCTTCGCCGACGAACCAGAGATTTGATTTTACTCTTTTCATTTCTCCATTACTTCATCTCTATACATATGAATACCTTTACGTAAGGCCATTGATACTACAGAAAGCAAGTGTCGTTTTACTTGAGGTGTGTCCTAACGAGACTCACTGAAACTGAGACTCGTTAAGACAATGAAATGAATGAACTGGCCCAAGTGCCCTTGTGTGCAAGTCAGAGCCGAGTTCTAGGCATCTTTTATTCTTTAGAAGTCACTCGAGGTAGTGTACTTACACGTTTTTACGACACTTTGTGCTCTTAGAACAAATGCTGATGCGAGGCTAAACCTGCGCGTGCGCAATTAAAGTGATTGCGGTTTTTGAAAGAGGTTTATTGATCATTACAAAATGTTCAAGTCATCTCACGCGCTCTAATTGGATAAAACCAGTTAGAACATAACTATGGAATTTCTTTCCTTGCTTTTATGATTTAGGGTAACATTTATCAATGTTTCGGAAAAATCGGGACAGTTTTAACCTTCGGGCTTCGTTTCGTATTTCCACAGTTTTGTACCTTGATTTCGCGCCTTTATTGTATGTTTACAGACTTACATTTAAGGAAAGAGTGTTTCCTTTTAGAAACAGAAATGTCTTGCAAAACGTACTCACTTTGCTATTTAGGATTTTTAACGTCCCCAGCCACCTGGTCTGTGGCCACCGCCATAGCCTCCGCCTGGTCTTCCACCTCCCCAACCACCTGGTCGTCCGCCTCCATAGCCTCCTGGTCTTCCGCCTCCCCAGCCACCCGGTCGTCCGCCTCCGCCGTATCCTCCACCTCCACCATGGTGACCGCCTCCCCAGCCACCTGGTCTCCCCCCTCCGCCGTATCCTCCACCTCCGGTATGTCCGCCTCCTCCTCCCCAGCCTCCAGTGTTTCCACCTCCACCGCCTTGTCCACCTCCACCTATGAAAATAATTGTTCAACAACATTTTATCCAATGGCTAAGATGTCAGTGATACCAATCAAATAACAACCTTTCTGGTGTGATCGTTCAGTTAACCCAAGTCCTAGAAAAGACTTTCGTTGGACACATTATCTATTGTTTTGCCTACCTGAGTGGAAGTCGTTTTATTTGGATTCAAGAAGATGTTGTATGGTCAGTTGCTATTCACGAGACTGTTCAAATACAATCCTTTTATGTTAGTGGCAGGAACTTCTTGAAATAGTGATTGACTTGAAATTGCTGATACTATTTTTATTAATTCGGTTATCATCCAAGCCTTGAAGCACACGTATTTGCCTGACGTCTCTAGAAACACGTGAGCCTCTTACGAAGTACAGGGTTTTAGATGACAGTACGCTAAAGGTTTTAAACATGGGTGAGATTTTTTTATCTTTAAAACGTATAGCGATCCCTTAAGCTTGGTTTGAGCAAACTACCTTTAGAAACATTTACTTGAAATTTCTGGCGATATTTATCGTTGAACTATATGGTAATTAACTTGGACGTGTAATATTCTTTCCTAATGAAGAAACGAATTTACAAAAAGGTTCATTAATCTTTACCTCCTATTCCACAAGTGTTACAGCTCTTCTTACAAACATCTGTAGAAAAAAAAAGTAAGAAAAAATTCCAAATAAAAAGTTAATATCCGGTATGGAATCCAATCACTTCATTTTCCCTGTACATATTTGATTTAAATACAAAATCTCGACAGAGAGAGAGAAAGGAAAAGAGTGACTGTGACGAAAAGTACATGTTACCATATTTCACCTTTCACTTTTTCTCCTTCGGTTTTTCGTTTTTTCCCTCATGAATGTGGCCATAGTTTTGAAGGAGACTGCCGTTATATCTCGGATAAGATCAGGGCTTTTTACAGTTGTAATTCCCAGCCGGTCGACCCGTGGTGTTACTTAAACACTGCTTGCCTACCGATCAATCGTATTGCTAGCCTAGATTGCCTGTGCTATACATCACTTATTTCTCGTCTCTTCCTTCATCACTTTAGATTTTTTCAACAAAACTAGCCGTTTAACTGAGGTTTCTGTTATCTTTTTGAAAACGGTGTTGATTTTCATATTTCGGTTCTCCAGTCTAGCTGTGTGCGACTGCTCCCGTAAGCGACGTCTTTGTGAAATCAGTAAATCACTGTTCGTAGATTCTCTCTTAAGTGACGAAGGGATTCATTTCAAAACATGCCGTGGTCCTGGGTCGGTGTGGGACTGAAACACTTCAGTTTGATATAAACTGGCTTATAAAGAATGAATAACCTAGTTGAACAAAGCTTTCGTTGATTCCATGGGATTTAGAGTGCTGATCGTTTTTACATCTTCCTCGTTGCCGTAGGGAAAAGACTATAAACCCTTACGTGTTGGGCGGAATGCTAGGGTGACTCGAAAAACTGTTTTAGAGGAGTCTCTATAATAAGTGACCACTATCGATTCTCTTGATCTCGAAGGTTGTTGCGCATGAGACATTCAACTACCCTACCACATTATTACTTACATTTCAGTTGCGCTCGACATGATCCCGGATTCTTAGCCGCCAGCCATGGGCACTGATAAGGATCATTATCTTGGCAATCAGAAGGATCAACTGTTGAAGACAAGTGGAGCATATTGGAATGATTTTCGAACTTTCAGGAGTTATAGAATGAAAAATTATGATAAGACAACAAACATTGCTTACACTAATTAATTCATCTGAAAAAATTAATACCACTCAGATGACACCAAAAATAATAATAAAAACTGGAATGCAGCTTTGATATGAAGTACAAATTACACGACTGCAAATAATCTGAGTTTAACCGCGGAACTCGAGGTGCCCTGAAAAGTGTCTCGGGAAGGAGTCTCCGAGGTTGCCGAAGATCTCCCAAAGACCTCCGAACTTTTCTGCAGAAATCAGCCACATTAATAACAAAAACAACGACAGGGTCGTGGATAAATTTACAATTTCTGGGTTAGTTAGCTTATAGCTAGTTTAGTAAATTCATGGCTAATTACCGTCACATCTGCGACAGCTTTTCTTGCACCGGTTCCACAGTGTGTAGGTCTTGTGAAAGTTTGGTCCAGTGGCTTGTTTCCAGCACTGTCCGGCGGCCGCCAGGGATGGACAGTTTGATTGGCTGTCTTGGCAAGGCTCTGCACGTAAGTTAGAAAATGTGGAATAATTATACCACAGTTATAAAAAAGTTTTTAGGAAGGGCAGGTGTAGCATAACATATGTGCACAGACCAATTCATAATAAGTTCGAGCGATTTTCAAATGAGTGTCGTGAAACCAAAACCAAAGTAATTACTCTAACCAATCGCAACAGGAGCAAAACACAAAATGAACCAATCAGAAATCGCAGAAAGAACAACTAACTAGCATTAACCGAGAGAAAACGCATGCGATCAAGTCACGACTGGGATTACGTCTGACTGGTCAATTAAGTGGCGCGAGCTTTCTTAGGGCCGATTTAGACGGAATGATTTTTCCTTACGACTGAAGTTTGCGACTTGCTCACGTCATGTCTACAACACGAATCGTGTCGTCTAAATCAGACGTATTACATCTTTACGACAGTTGCACACAACACGAAAACTGTCGTAGGATTTTGAAACGTGTTTTAAAACCCTACGACAGTCATAGCCATAATCAAAATGTTGGAATGACTAGTTGTGTACGATCTTTGCTCGACGCGAGCAGCGCGCGCTACAAAAGTCGCATACGACAATCGTAAGCAAAAGTCGTACCGTCTAAATCGGCCCTTAGCCAGTTAGGGAAGGCAGTAAAGCAAACACAATATTACTTTCGCCACTCAGATCAATTGAAAATTACTCTAATTAGTTCATTAATTAATTCGAGCTGATTTCACTCATACTAAGAGCCCCAGATTGAGGTATTTAAAAGCAATTCCTTTCCAAAGGTCAAATACCCGCAAACATTTTTAGCTCAAGGAACGTTTTTTTGAAGAAGTATTTGCTGCTAACTTTAACATTATAAAAGACCTCCAATATACTCCATACCTTGTCCTGGACACAGGTTGGTGTTGCAGGTGGTTTTCTGTTGTTTTAAGTGTAGACTGTTTCCTGGGCAGCTTCTCCTGCGAACCTTGAAACCGGATCCACAGCTCTTGCTGCAGCTTCCATAAGATCCCCAAGGACCACAGGATCCTACAGAAAAGTAATTTCAAAAGCTGTTATCACTAACGTTGTTTTTGACCATTTTACTACCTTCCTGACATTTTATACGTGATATGCAACAGCGGACGCACCTCAACTGATTAAGAAGGTGTCCAGCAAATAAATTTGAAGTACAAACTAGAGCGAATGTTTTAGAAAAAACTAAAGACAGAGAGGAACGCTACAACGGCACTGCCATACTAACAAAAGAGTTTATTCACCTTCGCATTCATTCATTCATTCATTCATTCATTCATTCGTTCGTTCATTTTTTCGTTCATACATAGTTTTCTTCTTTAAGACACTCCCATTTTCATTTTATCGGGTAAATTATCTTTAATGATGTCGAAAGTTGTTAGCCACACAATTCTGGCTAACCTAAGGTCAAACCTATAAGCTCCTTCATAACACAGTTACTTATAGTTATTATTGGAAATCATAATTTGCTTTTGTGGCTTTTCATTCTTGGCATCAATTTTAAGCCATTGTTGGTTCTATAGAAATTATTTTCGATGATATGTCTTTCGTTTATTTACCTGGGTACTGGTTCTCACAAGCCAATTTCATGATGTTCTCTAGTTTGCTGATTAAGTCACCGTATGAATGCACTTGTATAACATCCTCGTAGTTGCCAGCAATTTCGACGAGCTCGTCTCTGTGGATCTCATTTCCAATGCCGACCGCAATTCGCCTTACTCCAGCAGCCTTGCAAATTCAAATAATGATGTATAAGCATATTTTCTTTATAAACTTATCGGTATACTTTCTTAACTAGTACGCTTAAAAATTCACTGATTTTAAAGGTACTATTCTAGTACTGAATAATTAATTGCTTCACATGCTTAACATATCTCATTTCCAATGCCGACCGCAATTCGCCTTACTCCAGCAGCCTTGTAAATTCAAATAATGAAATAAACTTATTGGTATAATTTCTTTACTAGTATGGATAAAAATTCCCTGATTTTAGAAGTACTATTCTAGTACTGAATAATTAATTGCTTCACGTGCTTAACAAATCGATATATTGATCTACTGAAACACAGACCGAACGACTGACTTGGAAAATGACTTTCGAATTGATTGATTGATTGATTGGTTGGTTGGTTGATTGATTGATTGATTGATTGATTGATTGATGGATTGATGGATTGATTGATTGATGGATGGATGGATGGATGGATTGATTGATTGATTGATTGATTGATTGATTGATTGATTGATTGATTGATTGATTGATTGATTGATTGATTGATTGATTGATTGATTGATTGATTGATTGATTGAGGGCGTACATGCCTTGCTGGGTTAGATAAAAATTGTAACTGTAAACACCTCCAATGGGGGCAGCACTTGAGAAAATGGCCTGCTTCCTTCATTTGTGTCTCCGTCTGTCAGCACGAGCAACACGTTAGGCACATCCGGTCTGTCTCCAGTCTCCGCCCAGCCAAAGAAATCCTGTCCTGCCAGCTCCAACGCTCTGTCAGTCCGTGTTCCACCCTGAATGTGAGGTAAGCTCCTTATTTTATTTTTCAGTGCGTTGATATTTTGTGAGTCTGTGAACCTATAATTAAAGTGGAAAATAAATTTTATAAGACATTTTTTGTGCCCAAACGTTGCATTTTCAGTGGGGTTTTTTGATTTTGCTTCTGATGGGATAATAACGTTGTGCGGGATCTTTCAACCAACTCTGTGATCAAAGCAAACGCGATTCACTTTCAACACTCGATTGAAAATCTGTACAGCCCCCGAAATGATCCCGACCCCGAAATGATCCCCAACCCCGAAATGATCCCTAAATCGACACCGAAATGATCCCGAGCCCGAAATGATCCCCGTCTTTTCCTACGCTGACCCCGAAATGATGCCCAAGTAATTTTTGGAATGGCGTTCGAACCAAGGGATTGTGGAGTTATCAAAATAAACGACATTGAAAAAATTTACGTATTTATTCACTTGAGATTATTTGCAATCTTCACCAGCATTTTTCAACGAACTGGGAAAAAATGATCAGTGTGTAAATCAAATATGGTGTAGTATATGTCTTGAATTGTAACTGATAACTATTAAAATCAAAAAGTACAAAAGCCTCTTCTTTTTTAAGTTTAACAAGAAATGAATAGCAGTTTGTTTTTATGGACAAAATGAAACTAGAATATTACTCAGCAGGCGTTGCTAGATACTGAACTGAAGATAAAACCGAATTACGAGCAACAGGTCACAACTGCTGTTTTCAACGATGTTTTTTCAAGAAACGATGCAAAAGTTTTAAATATATGCAGCAAAATAGCATTTTAAATGGAACAGGTACGTAAACGCCTTCCTTCCTAATTTTAAGGTCGAAATCACTCTACAGTGCTACACTTACTGGAAAGTTTTAGGAAGTAAATCACTCTTCATCTTTTGTACACTTATTACCAAAGTAGTAGTCTTCGCTGTAGTACTGTACTGCGCCATTTTCACAGGCATAAACTCCTGCAGCGACACCTGCATTTTTTTGTTGCACTTTAGAAAAATTCTTCTTTCACTTTGCCTTCGCAGCAATTCTTTTTATACGTTATGGACGCTCTGGAAAGTACTTCTGAAGGCTCATTTTCAATGTTACTGTACAAAACTCCCGTTCCATTTTTCGGCTTTCGATTTTTTTTGAAGGTTAAAATTTTGTTTAGAATAATTTAGGTCGATTTACAAAGAGAACGTTCGGAAAATGTGAAGAAAAAAATGTCAACATTGTTCGAGTTATAATAGAAATTTTCTTCAATTTCAACTACCGTACGCTATTCCGCTCCGATACTTACTATGGGATCATTTCGGGGGCTGTACAAATTGCAATATTTCCCAGGGCACTCAAAAAAAGTTTCATACGGGGAGGCTCCGCCCTGAGGTCCAACTCCTTACCCTTTTATATACCGTTTTTGACAGAAAAGGTACCCCTTTCGTATACCTTCCATTGAAAAATGGTACCCCTTTCATATAACCTACTTAAGAACACTGCATCCCTTTTCTAGACCCCTTGGAATGCAGCTATGAACGATATTAGGAAAGAACAGTATTACCAGAAGAGATGTTAACCAAAAACAATACTATTATCTACTAGAAAATTAAAGGCCCTTTTAAATACCTAATTGACAGATTTCCTTACCCTTTCATGTACTTCAGCTCGTGAAAACCCTATCCTTTTATATACCTGAAGCCCGAAAAAGGTACCCCTTTCGGGCGCAACCTCCCCGTATAGGCTATTTTAGGGAGTACCCCCCCCCCGGGCTTTTTCCATAGTAAGTGACTGACATTTCTGTGCGTCATTTAATGTTGATTTATGTCAAGCTACCAACCTGTAAACAGTGTGTGCCTCCCAACTGTACAAAAGTATTGCCATGTGTGAACCGGGTTCTGATACTTGCAGTCTTTGAGCAAGGCTTTGTAAGAAATTGAGCGCCTTCTGATAATCAAATGGCTTGATGCTGTTCGAGGAGTCCAGGATTACTCCAACATCTAAATGCTCCTTGCACGGACGAGGTGGTGGAGGAGGGCCTGAGGGGAAAACAGAAGTTAACATGAAGGTTAATGTTGTACTAAACCAAGTGGCTTCTTGAGCTGAAAGTAGAGTCTAAACTGAGTAGGTATTCAAAAAGTGATTAAAATTTTAGCCGTCAACTGCTGTCGAGGTTACCGAAAAATTTGTGTCAAAGTGTCAAACGTCAAAATGATGAAATTTTATTCGTCAACCTAACAATGGGGCCAATTTTGCCGTTTACTCCAAATGGTTTTATAGAGGCTACGTTATAAGGAGTTCTATATTTTGCTATAAAAAACGGCACTGGAAATACAGCTAAACAGCTTTAATCGTACACTAAATGCCCCTAGAGCACAAAGCATACGATTTTAAGGGATTTTTTTCAAAGAGAGAACAAACCTTAACAATTTTTTAATGATCAGTCTCCAAAAGCCAGAGTGAACAACTTGAACATATTTGCCCAATTTGTTCAAGTTGCAAATAGGCTATTTAAACCTGATGGTTGAAAGAGTTCTTCAAATAGATTGTCTAGATTGATTCTCCCAGTTCTTCGGTTGTTTTCCACCTTCGGTTATATCATCTTTGTGTTTTACCCTGTTTAAGTATCCTTTGTTTACAGATTAATTTATCCAGGCCACAGAAAACCCAGTAATATGCGACCTACAATTTAGCCCGAGAAAACAGCCGACGTTTTGCGAGGTCGCCACCGCATGAACCCTCCCAAAACGTCGTCTGAGTAATGAGCGCAGAAATTCCATACTGATGACGCGTCACTACCCAGATCTAGGTAGTGCTTCTGATTGGTTGAAACGAAATTCCCTCGGGTTTCAACCAATCAGAAGCACTACCAACATCTGGGTAGAGACGCGTCATCAGTATGAAATTTCTGCGCTCGTTACTCAGGCGTCGTTTTGCGAGGGCTCAAGAGGCGACCTCGCGAGACGTCGGCTGTTTTATCAGGCTACCTACAATTCTGTGTGTTGCAGCTCTCCGTTTTAGTACTCGGTCCAGGACATTTCTTGCCGTTGCCAGAAGGTGGTGGATTGGTGCAGGTTCGTTTCCTCACTCGCACGCCACCACCACAAGTCTTGTCACAAGGACCAGGATTACTCCAGGGAGACCAGTTACCATCCACACCTAGATTTAAACAAACAGACAAACCGAAACCAGTTATAACAAACAGTGAGTATTTACCATTTGAACGCTAGAACAAGAAGTCCAGGTTTGGGGGGATTCCCAAAGTTTTTGGACCACCAGCTTGGGTGATCCACTTTCTTTGATCTTTCCAATGATGAAACTGAACGTTTGTTAACAAATCGATGGTCTGTCTAGCAGGCGTTTCCGTGGGCCTTTCCGCCCGCTCGAGGCTTTTTTCGCTTTTTGGTCGCAAGAAAATTGGGGCGAGCGCACTTTCTTTGCACACGCTCCATTACCTAGTTCGGTTGGTCCGAACGAAATATTCCATTTTAACAGTTTAAAACTTTTTTATTGCGCTCTGAGTCAGGAAAATATTTTATTATTTTTTAAAATCATGTTTCCAGAGCAGGAAAACAATATTTTTGATTGTACTTTAAAATCGTTATATGAACGAAAATTGTTATCAATCACACCTCGCAAAGTAGGAATGTGAAAGTGAGACTTCATACCAACCACTGACTTCTTACGGCAATTGATTTGTTGTCAAGAAGGGCCTCTCTTATCAGAATCGTTATCATTAAGGACGGTGCCTCCTAATAGAGATGTATTTTTGCAAAGGTTATGACTATGGAGAAGAAGTTGGTCTTAGCAAGGATCATTAGAATCCAAAAAGAAAAATGTGGGTAAACACTCATTTTTCAGAAATAATTAAGCAACCATAATTCTAAAAGAAGCGTTCAAATACAAAGAATGTATGGCAATTTCTTTACAAATTTAAGCTCAATTATCTCATGAAAAATACGCGGTTACCCCCAATTTTCCTTTTTGGATTCTGACAGCCCTTGCTAAGATCTGCTTTTTCCACATAGTCATAAGCCGCTCAAAATATTGTTGTATTAGGGGGCGAATTCTTTAAGGACCCCGAATATCCCGAGATGCGCAGAACGTATGCGCAGTAACAAAAGGAGGCACTGTCCTTAATCGAAATTCATATTAAAAGATTAACGATTGTATAAAGGCCTGTAAGAAGATATTAATGGCTGTGTTACCGCATTTCTGAGGATTGCATGTTTTCGATTGCTTGTCAGGTCCAAGGTTCTGTTCCTTGCAAGTTTTTCCATCGCCGCTCGGTTTTGGATTCACGCATGCTCTGAATCTCCAAGTGACTCCTCCCCCACAAGTCACTGAACAATCAGACCACTTGCTCCACGAGGAATATCCCCCATCGGTACCTGTGACAAAAAATTGAAAATAAATCTCAACACTGGCCCTCTTGATTCAGAGTAGGGTGGTTTAAGTTCAAGTTATGAAATCTGCTGTGCAATACTTTCCAATAGCCCTATTTATTATGCTGTACAAGGCAACAGGTTAGGTACCAAGGTACCAGAAATGATATAGTCATGGCCTCCATTTTCACCAGTAACTTACAAGTATCACAAAGGAAAACGGGAAATAAGAATCCTGAGAAGAAACACAGTAGAACTAAGACTCTATCCAGAGGATATGCGTGTGTACCGCTTAGAACAAATTTTTAAAGGAACTAAACATAATTAGAAAACTGCTTGGAAAAACTATTTCGCGACAGCTATTGCAGTTGATTTATTTTTTACAGCCTTGTGCGGCAAATTACCATAAAAGCCTTTCTTCACACTTATTTCTGAACCATCCTTAGGCAATATATATATATATATATATAAAAACGCTTTTTGCTACACGGGTAAGTTCTCAAGCGCAAACACTACCAACCAAACAAACGTTTATAATTTAAGCCTGGTTTTGCAGTTATAACCTAGTTCCTCATTTACAAAAAAATATATATATCTCCGTAAAAGCTTTTGCATGTTGGATGTAGGTCACCGATACGTAAAGCTGAACAAACTACTAGGGCCAATTCAGGAAACTCTTACTGAAAGTCAAACTCCGGCCACAGGCCACTGAGTCTCTGTATCATGAATCAACTAGTAGTAACAACACTGTTCGCCCCCCCCCCCCCCCCACTCCCACAGGATACCACCGTTAGTAAATCGATCTTGGAAACACGACGATCACCTAGGATCACAAGGACAAGGACATTCGCATCCCTCGATTCAGGCGAAGTAACCTGTGAAGGAACGCCAGAGTCATGGGGTAGTTCGGTTGAAGGGGAAGACTTTGTTAATTCCACCAAGGCCCGTGATTTTTTGTTTTTCGACTTGTTAGGTTGAACGTCTTGAGAGAGGGCCTGGGCCGCTCCTCCCGGAGAGGTCGGTGTTTGTTGAATGGAGTTGGAAGGTACGGAGGAGCTCGTGGAGTCCGGCAAGTGGAAAATATCATCGTAATCATAAGCGCTCCACACAGCAACGGAAGCAGAGGCATGAAAATCTTTACCAGGCTTTGAGAAAGAACGATGGGACTTGCCAATTTTAGGAGGGGGGAGGGAAAGCATTTCTGCAATCTTGTCGGTGTTTCCATACAGGAAAATCGAGAAACGCGCGCGCAAATTGCCTTTGTCTCAACCAGTTTCGTCCAAGATTGTCGCACACAATTTTACGGAAATCAATATGTTATCAAGCAGCATCTCTGTAGAACTGTCTCTATGTTCAGTTTCATCATCTTCTGAATTTATATTAGGAGACTAACGATTGTAATAAGGATTAAAAGAAGACAAAAATGGCTGCGTTACCGCATTTCTGAGGATTGCATATTTTCGATTGCTTGTCAGGTCCAAGGTTCTGTTCCCTGCAAGTTTTTCCATCGCCGCTTGGTTTTGGATTCACGCATGCTCTGGATCTCCAAGTGACTCCTCCCCCACATGTTACTGAACAATCAGACCACTTGCTCCACGAGGAATATCCCCCATCGGTACCTGTGAAGAAATTTGAAATTAAATCTTAGCAGTGGCCTTCTTGATTCACTATATGGTGCTTTAAGTTTAAGTAATGAAAGCTACTGTGTAGCACTTTCCTATAGAACTATCTATATTATACTGAACAAGGTAGTGCTTTTCCTTTTTTCGTCTTTGGGTAAAATCTTTGGGTAAAGTGTAACTATTCCTTTAAAAGAGAGTTACTGAAAATTACCTTCCTTGAGTACTGTCTATTATGCTGTACAGTGTGCTTTTGACGTTTAAGACTATGGAAGAAATCTTATGCATGGATGAAGCTTGTCCATTTAGATAAAATATATTTGTCCTTTGGTGCCATTCGCTTCAAAATTTTTGAACTCTTCTCATGCTGCACTACTAAGCAGTTTTTGGGATTAGGAGACAAATTAATCCTCGGACGTACAAGCAAAGTCACACCCGCACCGTGGTACAAGGGGGGGGGGGGGTTTGATGGAATCCCCCCTTGGGTTTTCGTTATGTTACAATATTTCGAAAAGATTTCACCTTTATAGTAGAAAGCCTGTGATTAACTCTACAAGATGAGGTACATATTATGGGTTGCCGCGCTGCTGGGGGGCCTGTGACGTCATTCAAGATAGCCGCCATATTGGGCGCCATCTTGGATTTTACCAAAAATTAGAAATTGTCAAAAAACGTTAAAAATTGGAAATTTTTTATGCTGGACATGAAGAATATGACATAATTAAGCATTGTGTTGCTTTTTGTTTACATTTTTGTATTTTTCACTTAAAAAGGGTAAAAAGCATGCATTTTTCTTCGCAAATAGCTTGACCACCTGCTACTTAACAACATCATATCTTGTAACCATAGAAACCGATTCTCACCAAACTTGTGTCAAAATGTGTCTTAGGAATATGTGCATAGCCAGTGAAAACGGCAGTTCTAGATAATCATTCATCTTGGAAAAATTCAAGAAAAACCTTATGGGGGGTGGCATCCCCCCCCCCCTTACTATAAAAGAAAAAGCTCCAGAGAAAAAATCCTCTCTGGGCTGCAGCAATAAATGTTCCAAAAACAGACGTTATATGTTTCTCGGCGAATGTGGCAACACTGCAACGAAATTTATATTTTTTCCCAAAACGTGCCGATTCTGAAACGAAAATTGACTTTTCCTTTCATTTTCCCGGTTCTACTCTCAGAGGTACCAGTATCATATCATTATAACAGTGACCTTTTTAGATCTATCAATTGCAAACCGCACATTTAGCACTATGGTCACTTTTATGTGGAAGTCCCCTACCTGAGGGCTTAAAATGCCACTATTTTTAATTTCCACAACAGTTAATCATAAGAAACTTACCGCATTTCTGAGTATTGCACGCCTGGGACTCTTTGGCAGGTCCAAGGTTCTGTTCCTTGCAAGTTTTTCCTTTTCCTTTTGGTGGTGGATTAGTACAAGTTCTAGAATGCCAGCGGACACCACCACCGCAAGTTGCAGAACATTCAGACCACTTACTCCACGCAGTGTATCCTCCATCGATACCTGAATATAACAAAATGCGCTTACGTTAAGAGATGATATGAAGGTAAGCAAGAGCTAGCGAATACAGCCGCCTCTCTTCGCTCTCTGCCGCTAGGGTTTTTGCGCAGTTGAATTCCAGCTCCGTTGTAAATGCTAGAACGGAATTCGTTTGAAATAATTTTGTTAGTTTCGCATATTCGTTTTCTGTGCTCTGTAATTGGTCATAAACACTATTAAACTATTAGATTAATAATACTGAATTTCCCATTCCCATTTGCCAGCCGGGGATAACAACTATAACAACTGTCAATCAATCAGTAATAAATTCCTCTTGCGCCTAATACTCAGTATGAAAAGTGGCATATCGCAAGAAAACAAGAAACAAACAAACAACGAAACAAAAATACTTACTGCATGTAACTTCACGGATTTTGTCCAGCTCTTTCTCTAGTGCATCAAAACTTGCAGCATTCACCACGCGATCGGGACTTCCAGCTATCGTTTCAAGTTCTTCTGTCTTAATCTGCTTTCCAATTCCAACGGCAATTCGATGAACACCTTTAGCCTGAGTATAGAAACGAAATGTACGTCAAGCGAAACCAGTTCGTGGGAATGGGCTCAGCTGTCAACGCGGCTAAAATTCATGACATATGATTGGCTATTTCGTAATCCTCATGGGGAAACCGGATCTCGGAGCAGATCTAAAAATAACTTAAGAGGGATTAGGATGGGGATAGGGTCAGTATGGGGCATTAATACTCTTATTCCTTCATCCTCTCTTGGTCGACTAATGAGGGAAAGTTTCAATTTTGTCATGGTCTAACTAGCTCTTACCACAAGTGGAGGAAGAACTTGACTGTATGGCTTCGACTTCTTGTGTGTTGCACCGTCAGTAAACACAATCATGACATTGGGCGAATCCGGCCGGTCTCCATTCTTTGTGTTAAATACCTCCTTATTAACCACCTCCAGTGCTATGTCAGTGCGTGTGGGGTTACCCAGCTTGTCTTTGGCTTTCATTTCATCCAGGAGATCATTAAGTCCTTTCTGACTTTGTAATTTCGCGTCATCAAAGCTCACTCGAACTTTCCCATTGTTATGATATGTAACTAGTGAAATACGGGTTTTATCGGGACCAACGTGGTACTTTGATATGAGAGTACGGACTGATTCTAACATGGTGTCATAGTTGTCTGCGCCAACACTCTTTGTCTGATCAATAACAATGCTTAAATCCAGTGGTGGATTCTCGCAGTCGGAAGCAGCTGAAATTTAAACAATATTAAACAACATTAATTCTCTTCTTTGGCTATAATGAACAACCACGCGTGAAAAATTTTCAAGTACTTGACGTTTTCAAATGAGAGCCAGTGTTACACCGGTATGTCAGCCAACATCGAGTTACAGATAAACTTGTTGCATTTGCGTTAGATAGCATGGGAAAAAATGGAAAAGGATAGCTAACAGAGGTTTATAATTGGATATACAAATTAACAAGTCAATTTAAAACTTGGTCTGGTGCTCGCTAGTTCAAATATTCGTTTTGAATTTTACAGTACCATGGTTATTGAGAATTTAAAAACGTTATTTTGGGTGACTCTGTATCTTTGTTGCGGTGGGTTGACGTGTCTGACTCGACCATATCAAACTATATTCTAAGAACCATTGTGAAAAACAAAAGACCTATTTGCGTTGATGAAGAGCTAAAATGAGTGGTCCATGTTTTTTTTCTTAAACTATACTCGTGCACTGCATTGCACAAATGGCAAAAAAGAAGTTGATTGCATCTTTTCGACGTTCGAAAAAATTTCAAGACCCGGCCGCACCAGTATTTTGGAACAATGCGGCGACAAAATATAATCCTATTTGTTTCCTTCTCGTGATGTCTTCCTCGCGACGTTTCAGAGGAATTTCATGCATGACAGAAAGTAATAAAAAGGAACAGGGTGCAGAGGGAGGGAAATCTACAGGAGGCGGAAAAAACATATGGATGAGAAGCGGAAGGAATGGGCAAATTTTTGGTAACATTGCGTAATTTTTCCAATTAAGAAAAAGCGCAGCAAGGTTTGAGTCCAAGATGCGGACCAGTATTAAATATACGGGTAGAAGAGAAGTTTAGACCCCCTGCCCCCATTTTTTCCATATCCTATCCCGCCCCACACCCTACTAATTGTAGTCATAATTGTAGCAATGTTTGGCCCCCCAAAAAAGAATCTGCATGTACATTCTCCTTTGCTTTACTTCTTTTAATCTTACGTTCTCATAATTAACACTCACCTCGTGTGAGCGTTAGATGCACAACAAACGTGCACAGCCACAGGAAAATCATATTCCTGCGAAGAGCTTCTCTCTGACAATAAGATAAAACGATATTAATAATCATCATCATCATCATATGCACCATCCTAATAATAATATTAATAATAGTAATAATAATAATTATAATTATAATTATAATAATCTTTTATTAGGAAGCTTTCATCAGGAAATGCGGTTTTCATCCTACGGTATTGGTCTTTCATTTTATTGGCAATGTTTTAGAAGAAGCGGAATTCAAAGATCGTTTCGGGACTACAAACAAAGCTTTTCAGGTGGGATTAGACAAAGGAAGCCATTTTGTACCATTTTAATTTTATGGGGGTATGGGTGAGTCACACACCAACCACAGGAAGCCCACACGGCTGGAGTTTAACCCTTAAGAAGCAACGAAGAGTGTTGCTTCTCCTCCTCCCCCCCCGCCCCCACTTCCCTGGATCGGGATTCTAGTCCATTGCCGGATTACTCCTCCAGCAGTATGTTGCCGATTCCATTTTCACACCTGGGTGGAGAGACACATCGTGGATGGAGGTGTCTTGTTTCAGGTAACCAAACAATGGCAGAAACTAGGCTTCGGATTTTAGCATGACCTTCTTTACAAATCTTTTCTTCTGATTCTCCTTTATTTGCTGCCACAAATAGTACAGCGGCCTTGGTGAACTCGAAATTGGCCTATTATTAAATATAATTCTGCGACGTTCTCTGGGGACCCATGCGTAAATACAGCGCCAGCAGAAAATTATTTTAGTGCCAAAACAGGCTGACTTTCATATTGATCCGTTCCTATCGATTTTCAACTAACAAGAAAAAAGCCAAACATAGACAAGGCCTTACAGCAAACAGTTAAGTCTTTTAAAGGCCAAAGTAGAAACATCTGTGGATACGCGAAATTTGCCGTAATTTGCATTGGTACGTGAAAGACAGGTATGGATCTCTTTTATTTATAAATTAGAACTAGATGATTAAATAGACGGCGTTTCCTAGTTTTGCTTCTTTTTTCAAATTGAATGGAATGTTCCACTTCATTCAAATTGCCTAAAAACAGCATAAGAATATTTAAGCTGTCCGATTCAACTCGACCTGAAGAGTACAAGTAGTCTACAGGAGTTTTTTGGCCTAGCTTTTTGCACTTTCGTTTTGGCGAGGAACGGAGTTTTGGGTGTCACTTCCCATGAGACCTGAAAACACACCCTCAGTTAACCGCGAAGATAAAGCTCCAACAGAAACTTATTTCGGTGCTAAAACAATTTTCGTCTCCATGTTCTTACGGAAGTTTTGATGTCATTCCCCAAGTTTCTAAACGGAGCTAATGTAGACACGAACCTAGAACAAACAGTTACCGGTGAAATTCGGTCAACTGCCTAATACTGTCCACGAATAGTTACAGTGCGACTACTTCAACCAACTGAAGGCCACCCAACAAAATTCTGTGCAAATTGACAAATGAAAATCAAGGGTGTTAACAATAAATTTTCGACAAGTAAGCGATCTAAGCAAGCTACACACTACATAATCAATACATTTGTGATCATTTTTTTTATTTTTCAACGTACTGGTACTGCTACTGCTGCTGGTAAATTTGTAAAGAATTTGTCTGGGTGGCCTTGGTTGGAGTAGTCGCACTGTAAGTGATATTCTAGGTGGAAATGATTGAAAGAACACTTCTTTTACATTTCAACAATTGTTCGAACTCAGTCTTTTTCACAGTCTTCATGGATACTTACATTGCACATATGACTGTCCCTTTTCGTATAACGGTTACTTTCAAGCGAATTCGCATTCTGTTTCAATTTCTTCTATAATAGTCCCTCAAGAAAACCAGGTTAAGTTCTATACGAGGTCAGTGAACTTACGCCGCTTGTGAATTCACCCCATTTTTCTAGTTGTGTTAGTTCAACTTGCTTGGTACCTACCGAGCAGAGGCCCTTCGATCTTTCTAGATAAATCAAAGTACGTGCTTGGAAAAACTGTCAAAAAAAGTAAATTCTGTGCAGCCATTCATACTTTCAGTCTCAATTTAGCAAAAACATTCCGTTGTTATTCTTTAATTTTAAAACTATCTTAAAATATCAGTTTTTTACTCACAGAATGTTGGTTTATCGCAACAGACGTGTGGCAAACTAAGCTGATCCAAATGTCTGCCTTAGAAAAACTTTTGAGAATAAAGTACACCCTTTATATTGCATGTCGTTTATGGCTGATAACCTACATATATGTAAATTGCATTGTATTCCTGTGTCCATTCTTAGTAAAGTGTTAGACAGTCAACTCTCGCCTTGCAGACATCCCACTATTACGGACGGACGTTTGACTGAAACAATCCGTCTAGTGCTATTTCGGACTCTCGCTTTTACGGAATTTCAGACACTTTACTCGGTCTCAAGGACACTGATTTTATTGTTTTTAAACTCTCGTTATGGCGGACATCGAGCGGCACCTTTGATCAACTAGTAACCATTAAGACCGTTTTTTGATATCGCCTTTGCAACATTGGATGGATTTATGCTTCTTCTGGTGGCCATCAATCTTAATTCCTTCTTCTCTTCCTCGAAAGGCCAGCTTTGCAGTGTCCCTATGAATAGATTCGTCTAGTCTGTCCAAATCAATTTTCTTCCAACGTAAATTCTATGAGCAACGTTAACTGTAATTTCCAGTCCTATGCAACTTCTCCGCGCGGTTGATTCATTTTCTACAAAATTCTTCCGTCGCTTTGTGGCTAACTCTCCTTTAAAACGATGTCGCAGTTCTCGAGAAACCCATGGTATATGGCTAGTAATTCCTCCAGTATCTTCCCTGGTAGCAACTGCATACTGATGGAGGAGGAGGAGGCTTTAAAAAGGCCGGCTTGAACGGTATTGTTGAGGACAAATAATCCCATATTGTATTAACTCTTAGTGAATGACCAAGTTCCGACCTCCTTGAAAATGAGTCCTCAGCAAATGAAAGTATGCATAACAATCGGGTGAAGGGTAGATTTTGCAGTATACTACTATCCAAAAAAAAACGTATGAAGTTTCTGCTCTTTAATGCTTTTCACATGCAAACGTGGCTCCAGGATTGATACTGCAATCAATGTGGATCCATGTCAATACATGTAATTCCCCTACCGTAAATACATTTTCTAATAATTTTTTTTCTCGCACCCCGCTATTACGGACACCAAATCTCCTCACCTGAAGGTGCCCGCAATAACGGGAGTTGACTGTGTTCGGATCTTTTTGGAAAAAAATTTGACCATTCAAGTTGTAGCTGAGCAAGAACTTATTTAAAGTATTCAATTTAGAATTCAATACCTACATTAGCAATTGGATCTCATTAGTAGTTCAATAGAAATAAGCACAAAAACTGTTCAACTTTTGGCGTCGGTATGTTACTAAAAACAGTCCGCGAAGAATAATAAGATATCCTGGATCTCTTTTATTATAAAACAGAGAAGCCGTTCATTTAGTTCTAATTTTAAATTAGAACTAAATGAACGGCTTCTCTGTTTTTGCTTCTTTTTTCAACTTGAATTGAATTTTCCTCTTCATTCAATTCGGCTAAAAACGGCATAAGAAAATTTTAGTTGTTCGATTCAGCTCAACCTAAAGGGTATAAGTACATGTAGTCTACAGGAGTTTTTTTGGTTGAGCTTTCTAGACTTTCGTTTTGGCGCGCAGTTTGGGTTTCACTTCCCATGGACCTGAAAACAACACGCTCAGTTAACCACGAAGATGAAGCGCAAGCAGAAAATTATTTTTGCGCTAAAGCAATTTTCGTCTCTATATTCTTACAGACGTTTTGATGTCATTCTCCAAATTTCTAAACGGAGCTAATGTAGACACGACCTTAGAGCAAACGATTCCCGCCGAAATTCGGTCAGCTGCTTAAGACTGTCCACTGTCTAGGTGGATATGATTGAAAGAACGTTTCTTTTATATTTCACCAATTCTTCGAACTTAGTCTTTTTCACAATCTTCATGGATACTTATACAGCATATAACTGTCCTTTTCGTATAACGGTTACGTTCAAGCGAATTGGCAGTCTGTTTCAATTACTTCAATAATAGTCCCTCAAGAAAATCAGGCTAAGATCTATACAAGGAATGCTCTGAATCAATTCACGTACGCCACTTCTCAAGAATTCAACCCATTTTTCTAGCGGTACTAATTCAACTTGCTTGGACTGAACTGATAAAAAAAAACCCTGCAGCCAAATAGTACCTTCAGTCTCAATTTGCAAAAAATCTTCTGTTGTTAAATTTCCCACTTAGCTTGTCTCATAAATTATTTTAAACTATCAGTTTTCTACTCACAGAACGTTGGTTTATCGCAACTGACGTGTGCTAAGCTGATCCAAGTGTCTCCCCAGAAATTCCTTTTGAGAGTAAAGTGCACCCTTAATAGAATGTCTTTTATAACTGATTCGACATGTATGTAAATTGCATTGTATTCCATCTCCATTCTTAGTAAAATAATTATTGTTTGTCCTTTACCTTGTATTCGGATCCTTTAGGCATAAACGTTGTAGCTGAACAAAGGACTTATTTAGAAGTATTCAATTTGGAATTCAATACCTACATAAGCGATTGAATCTCATTGGTAACTCAATAAAAATAAAGACAAAAGCTATTCAACTTATGGTGTCGGCCCTTTTCCAAAATGACTTTTCGGTAATTGTTTATCGTACAAATGACTGGCTAAACAGAACCTACTCACCCTAAAGACAGTCTTAATTAACGAAAAGACTTTTGTTATTTTGGGTCGAACCTATAAGGAAAAAGATTTTAGGAGATTCATAATTAAGGTTTTATCCTCAGAGTCGTAAAAAAGCTCACGGGATTGATCTGCACGGAAGACGAGAAAATTCTTGGATTAGTTAAGCTTTATATTACTTTAGGTGGCCTATAAACATAAAACATATTTACATCAACAAATATATTTTGGTATATCCATATAAATCCACGCTTAATCTAGGGCGTGACAAAGATTCTACAACAATGACGTTTAAGCCAGGGGGATAAATGCCAGGGTCAATTGTTGGTTGTTTAGCTACGTGATTGACGATTGATTGGTATGTTAATTATGAAATGAAAGGATTTTCGTTGTGGTAGGTTGTTGAAGGTCATTGGCCGATAAAGAGAAATATTTAGCATGTTTCTATGTGGTTTGATATAGCTTCTGTTCTTTAGAAATTTCTGGTTATGAAAAGTCTGTCTTAAACTCAGACTAATCATTTCAATCCACGCATTTGAAATCTAGCTCCTATAAAGAGGGAACATAAACGCTAGAATTTACACTGGGTTAATTTTGTCGCATCAACACACATTTAGCTCTGAAAACAAGCTTATACTTCAACCTAGTTAGTTGGGATTACCTTTCCACAAGCAGTCATGCAAAGTGGAGGAGGTGATACAGTTAACGCAATTTTATAAAATGCATGGCATTTTTAGTACAGAAAATATGAGTTCTGTAAATATGTAAATATGAAAATTCAAAGGTTTAATTCTAGCGGCTCACAAATTAACTCCACAGGTTTTCTTGTTGTTTAGTTACTTATAATATATTAAAGAAAATAACTTCTTCTCTTTAAACATACCGTATTGAACACCGTATTTTTAAATTGGTCGTTCTAATTTTGACAGTTTTATCATATTTATTTCGGGGCGAACCCGATACACAAGTAATCCAGTTCTGTTCGAGAAATGCTAGAAACTTGGTTGTAGTATTGATTTGTTAGATATTGCTCACTAACTGCACATGACCGCGTAACCCTCCACTCTTAGTCAGAACAATCTCTTGATCCAAGGTGTGCATACAGCATTCTGTGATGTTTTCAACCAAATTACACATGTATAAACGCTTGCTTAGTAGGGGTGGACCATTATATTTTTGATGGGGGAGGGGGGGGGCAATTTTTTCTGCAAGAATTCTTTTCGTGACTAAAAGCTTTGTAGAAATTTTATTTCACTAGCTTGCAATATATTTCTTTGCTTTGTACCACTATGCATGATTTTTATTTCTTCTTCAAAAGGTGTGAGGGAATTTTTTTCTTATTTGCCTAGCCCCTCTCCCATCCCATCAAAAATAAACTGGTGCTTCCCTTATTCAAGATGGAACACGTGAACTTTATGGTTTAAATTTCCGTGACGAAACCCACCAAACATATCATGCAATGTATTTCCTGTAATTTCGTCCACCCTATTGTGGTACACTATTTCACAATAGCTAGCCAATATTTAAAAAATACACATGTAACGTTTTGTAATTTTCCAGGTACCTGAAGAAGGTTACCAGTCGCAATACTGTCCAAATCAATTTTAACCTCTATGGTGAATTGGATTGCTTCATTTTTTGAACAATTTTATTGCATGGGAAATTTTTGGAAAGAATGAAAATCTAAGTAACGCTCAACTAAGCCGCTCAAGGATACTCAGTTTCTAAGAAAAATTATCATTTCCCATAAATTGTGGTAATTTTTGCTAAAATTACTATATATAGTATAAATACCCAACTTTTTAATTTGTGCCCCCTTTTGCTAAAAATGAGACGTAGCCAAACAAAGACCTTTTTTTGAAAAGGAAAATTCATATTACAATAGCAACTGATCACCTTAAAAAGCTCAATACAAAGTTAGCACCAATGCCACTCAATTTTGGTGTCAACTCGTTTCTAAGCTAACTGATTGTTGAAAAGCGAAAAACAAAAAAAGACCCTTAATTTTGATTCTTATTGACGATTCACCTGCCTGTATTCTTAAAATTGATTATTTCAGGGCATGCGTTGAGCATCACGGAATAGGCACACATACAGTATTTCGTGCTGTAAATTGGACATCCTTTGTAACTTACATCCTTTATAACTTATTGGTATCCTTTGTAACTTACCTTTCTCGTACTAATTAAATAGAATAAAGTGAAAGATATTTCCTTAATCATTCAGAAGAGAAAAAGGGGCCACTTAATTTACTTTAGTGGAAATTAAAATGCTGACAACGAAAATTTCTAAAAAGCCCTCAATTCAGGTATAGCTATGCAAAGCACAGTCTTCTTTGAAAAGATGGTGCTAGGTGGAAAATTACGTATTTCTCGTATTATTTGGTACTAAACCCAAAGGACCAACTTATCCCATGCATTCACTCCCACAGGTTCTCGGAAAAGCGGTCTCTTTAAGCAACGAGCGGATCCGTTCGGATAGTTCGCAGTTGTTTTTTAGATGTTACTTCTATTTTGTCTCTGCTGTCTTTGTTGTTCAGTGTATATCAGTATTATCAGGAGCAGGATTTGGTTGCATGATAGAGAGCGTCACCATTAAATAGGTAACAGGGAGCTCAAAATTAAAGAATAACGGGGAGACCACGAAAACGTAGTCCGGCATTTGAAAAGAAATATGCTATCATAAGTCTGGGAAATCTCTTTTTTTTTCGTAATAACAGAATGAATGTAGAAGAATACTTACATAATTAAAGAGAAACAGACGTTCGGCTAGTTTTTGCGTGTATATAAGCTGTTTGAGTTTATTTAAAAACTTGTGATTGACAAAACTTTACTTTCGTGTCAGAAATCATGCCAACATTACACCTGTGTAAACATTCTACTAATTGAATTATGAACATCAAATTTAAATAGCTTTCGTGTCAGGAAAACCTCACGAATATGATCGTTCTAAAAGGCTAAGCGAGAGAAAACACGAAACATTTTTCCAGCTTAATGACAAGGATTTCAAGAATCTTTCTGGTGATCATCAAAGAACAAACATCATTTGGGAAGTTCAGAATAACGAGTAAATCGTCACATCAATGTCATAACCACGAATACATTCAACTGTGGGAACTACGAAACTAAACTGCAGACATGAAATACAGAAACCAAGAAAACTTCAATAACGGTCGATTCTGGAGAGCTTAATAACGGGAAAGAGTCAGGACTCTTCTGGCAATGATGCATGGAATATTTTTAAAATTTATTAAATACGCACGTACGGGGAGAATCCTGACTGGCCGATAATTCCGAGCAACATACACTATCTATCAGCTCAAAGTAAACCACATAAGACTCAAACTAAATTCTGTCAATAAAGTCCTTGAACTCTGTAAGGTGTGGATGATTTTTTGGTAGTTTATAACTTAAACCCGTACCCGTACACAATCGCCTTTCGTGGACTTCATTAATTATGACCAATTATCTCCCCCAGACAACTTAATATGCATAAAGAAATGTTTCCACTTGTAGATCAGAAACATCAACACACAAAGACTTCTTTGCCATCTTTTCGACAGCAACTAAACTTAACAACCAATTTCTTTCCTCGTCCAGCTGTTCCTAACCCGCTGGCGAACGCCAACCTAAACTGAAGACCAGCGAGTCCTAACATGCCCCTGAGTAAACTTTTCCTTCCGATTCCTTCCTGCGTTGTCTTTGCAAATCAAAATCTACGATATTTTCGAGGATCCAAACACTCCGATTAATTCTTCATCCATAGAGACTGCGCAAAACTTGGTTAAAAGCCCCTCAAAACTTGTCTATTACACCTCGAAGGATTCTACTTTGAATGGCTTTGTGGGCTTGTTGCCAAAAAGTTAACACACTAACACGACTCTTTACGCCAGGACAGCCCCAATAGTTCTCAGTTGCTATAGCAACTGCGAACTAATAAAGGGCACTTTACTCGTCCTTTCAGCAAATTGCCTCCAGATAGCCTAAACCGCGCTTTGCAGCATTCAAATCAAATGACGCTTCTCCTAACTTTGCTGTCAAGCTTGCGCACTATTCATGGTTTTGAAAAGGGACTGGCACAACTTTTTTATTTGTCGTGCTCATGTCCCGCTGCATTTGCATCTCAAATGTATATTTATTATTAGTTCGACGCCAGGCACTCAGAGTTATTCAAACAAAAGAGTACTTCTGTCGAAGGCACTATCGTGTGATAGGTTGCCCTAGGAAATTTGAACCTCACAACAAATATTATGAAGTTTGAACATCAAATTTCCGAGGGAACCTATCACACATGGGGCCTGAGACAGAAGAACTCTATTGTTTTTATCGTACAACACTAAATTTTGAGCGAAAAATGCTGACGATTGCAATGCGATAATTATTTCACGAAAAATGGACCGGGAAAGCCCCCAGGGTGACGGAACCCATTACACGTTATTCCATTTCTAATAATTTACACTGGAAATGATTAAAAAGCTAGCAACTTCCAGGTTATTTGACCAAAAAATTGGCAAAATGGGGCACTATGCACTGATAGGCGCCAGCTGAGGAGATCGCGTCACGTGATCGATTTCGGCTAATAGAAGATTACTTTATTTCAGATCACGTGACATTTTCTTAAGGAAGTTCGCGCCAAAGTATTCTACAACAGAGATTATAGGATCGAGGGTGTGGCTCAACCCTATCTCAAGGATCGTAGCGATCGTTGCGACCATGCGGAAACCACCCTCCCGAGATTGTAGCGATCGTTGTGATGAAAAATATACCGGAATGCAGTACGTCGCTATTTGTTCTAGGTCCTCTCGGGTATTTTTTAATTCTAATCTGTAGCAATCGTACCGATCACATGGAAACTTGTCGTCGTAAGGATGGCTCAACATTATTGTAGCGATCGTAGGAGACTACTGTGACACTGATAATAGCTACGTAGAAGACTTCGATCGCAGCGATCATATGGAAACCAACCTTAAAGGTTGAGGTCTATCTCAGCGATCGTTGTCGCAACGATCGTTACGATCGCTGAAGAGTGGTGTCCATATGATCGCAACGATCACTGAACTGTTTTTTTTTCAGCGATCGTAGCGAACGTATGGAAACCAGCCTTTAATTGAATCCCTGAAAGAATCCATTTTTGTAAAGAAATTTTAAGAGTTCATTCTTAAAGTGCCTATGAAGTAAAAACTAAGTTAAGCTTATTTGAAAGGCCTTTCAAGATGAAGAAGGGTGTGTTTTCAGTTTTGCAATATCGTCATCCATTCCAAAGTTATTCAAGTTTTTGTATTATGCAAATAAGAAATTAATGATGTCATAAGTGGTTACAGCATTGAGACAAATCACAAAATGAAAAATATCTTTGGAAAGAATGGGTCAAGGAAACTGAAACTTGGCACTAATGTTGTGCCTTAACAATTATTGTTGCCATGGCAACAATCTTGGCTCCAGTCTCTTTCAGCTTTGAACTAAATATTATCATTTGTGACTCTATAACGAGTGAAAGAAGGACCTGTCCTAAACACTCATTATGCCCATATGGTGCTTAGTTTCCTCATCAACAATTAAGGAGTGGACGATGTTTGTAAAGCCTAAAAAGGGCAAATGTCATTCTTGCAAGAAAGAGTCCTGGCAACATCGACGTTTGCATTAATGTGCGTCTTTCGTAAGGCACATTACTGCTGCCAAGTATCAGTTACAAATGCCTCTATATTTCCAGAGATAGTCTTGATTTTGTGATTTGTCTCCACACTGTAAACACTGATAACGTCATCACTTATTTTCTTTTCTCTTGAATATCTCTAGAATAAGAGAAGATATTACAAAAAAGAATACGTCATTTTTCTTCATTTTGAAAGGCCTTTCAAATAAGCTTAACTTAGATTTTACTTCAACAAACTGTGACGGCCTTTTTTACTTCATCGTGTGTCAGTTTCAGTTCCATTTTATTTAGTGCTTGATTTAACATAGCTTGTCCTAGCACTGGCGGTCTAGTGGTGTATTAATGAATAAGGTCAATAAGTCATAATTTTACAAGCAGAATGTTGACAAAAATACAACATACTAGACAGACTATGTCTATACATCTTTAGTATTTTGTCACCCAATGATATCTTGTTGGCTAAAAATATTGACGTTCCGTCGAAAACAACCTTAGTTATGTCTACTGTAACAGCCATCTTAGCCTCTTTCAGATGGAAGTCACCCTGTTGCCCTATTTTGGACAGTGAGGGCTCTGTGGCAGGTTGTGAGCTGTGAAGGTCTCGGCTGTGAAGGGTTTGTCGCCTGTGGGTCTGTAGACTGTGAAGGGTTTGTAGCCCTATTCAAGGATATGTCTGGTTGTACATGTGTGACAGTATCTATGGCTGTATGGGACTTTGCAGTTGCGTTGACCACCTTGCATGTCATACCATTATAAGACTGTTACACGACATACTTACCGGATTGCGGGCTCAGGGGAACATTCTCTCTCGCATTGTTCTTGTTTCAAAAGGCATCTCAACCTTTTGTGGCTTCAATTCTATGTCAAAGACCGTGCACACGATCCCTCTGTGAGGTGAGACAGTCCTTGCTTTCAGTTTTGTTTTATATGTTCGTTTCTTTTTAATACTGTCGGCACTCCCCGCCGACAGTGAAAGTTTGTTTAATACTGACTTTAGTGCGTTTTATATCCCTTGGATGTGAATAAGCATTTTTAAAATAACTGTTTGATGGGCTCGACATGATTTAAGCTTAAAGGAAGGGACATTGGTATTGGTAAAGTGGGATATTTCTCTGATACTTTTTCTGAAAACTGAACCTATATAAGCTTATGACGTAAGCAGTTTAGTCTAGAATCTCGCTCCTGTCCGAGTCGATGTTCAAATGGCCGAACGCATTCACTACACCCACTGGTTTCGATTGATCGAACGCTCGATTCAGATAGTTTAGTAATCCTGGGAGACCGGGACAAGCATTATGTGCTGCGCTGCACGTTAGCCTTCCGTGACTCCATGATTTTAAACCCTAGGAACTGCATCAGTCTGTAAATATAATACACGAGTGTAAACATGTGCCAACTGAATGAACATAACTTGTACTTAGTCTTTATCAGTAGAGGAAAAAACACTCAGTTATTTAATTTAACCAGGCAACATTTTCTTCGGTTTTCCAAAAATTTATGCCACCTCACCGTCAACAAACTTAACGTGTGCGTCTAGTCTCGTGTGGTTCATTTAAATTCACGTTTTGGCAGCCCCCGACCAACCGTGCTCACTGACGCGTTAACAGTTACTAAAGTTCTCCATAGTAGAGTGTTTTCACAAACCACGATTCTTATATGCTAATAAGAATCGTTAAATGTTAATGCGAAGAAGAATGAAAAACGCATGCACCAAAGTTAAAACAGTTGTTTCAAATTGTTAATTGTGCACATGCAGGTATGCTGGTGTGTAGAAATATCTGAATGGTTTCCACAATTAACTGACAACAAGCCAACGTCCTTGTTACAGAACTGAGCTTTTTCATCGAACTGTCTATTTACGTACGAAAATTTTGAAATGTTAAACCCGGTTTAATTTTGGGAAAAAAAATTGTTCTAGTTTGAGCATGTTTTGCCATGTGTCCGCAGAAATCTATCATTTCCGATATCGAATGGTAAACGTAGGTTTTTATAATTAGGTACAAGTCTTAGGGGCCGATTACATGAGCCGGGCTGGCTTGGTTAGCAGGGCTGGCTCGGTCTACCGAGATGACTGCTCAGGCCAGTATTACATGAGGCGAGCCAGCCCGCCTGCGACTAAATTTAGAAGCTGTCGTGTGAAAAGATGGCTACATCAAAGAGCATGAATCGAGTGTTTTTACTTTCACTAATCCATTATTTTGGGGTATTATTTTCAGTTTTACGTAGCTTTATGGTCTGGTAAACCTTTATGTGTTAAATAGAAAGAGAAATATCGATCTTCTGGTGAGCCATTTTGCTCTGAAGCGAAATTAAGTGACGAGAAAGTGTTGGCCCGGCTAGCCGAGCTGGCCCGGCAATCACGATGACATGGTAAATTTTCAGCCAGGCTAACCGAGATCCTGGCATCGCGATGCTGGGATCCCAGCTAGCCGGGCTGAGATTTTTCCATGTAACCGCAAAGTTGATTTTTAATATGTTTCACAGACGTGCCGAGATCCTGGCAAACCGAGCCAGCCCGGCTAACCGGGCCAGCCCGCCTCATGTAATCGGCCCCTTAGTCCTGTAAGCATTGGGTAACGTTTGCCCGCAACATTAGAACAGTTAAAAAGATCATTCCCTTCTAAAAGAAAAGGAGTTAATCACATTTTTTTGTTGCCATTGTCTGTTGTCTGTGTAAACCATTCAGATATCACACACCAGCATGTACGCTATTTAAAAATTGAAACAATGCTTTTTAACTTTGGTGCTTGCTTTCTTTATTGTTCTTGCATTAGCATTTAACGGTTCTTATTAACATATAAGAATAGGGGTTTGTGAAATCACTCTAGTCAGTTGAATGATGCAGTGATTTGTAAAGTTAAAGTGAAAATAGATATAAAATTTAATCCAGTACAAGTTAGTTTTTTACTGTAACACATAGAACTAAATGTTATGGACTCAAACACTCCAAAGGAAAAGACATAATTATTATGATTGACAAAGTGACTGAGTAAATACCGTTACAGTCACGCAATATGCCATTGTCAAGAAAAGAGACAATGGCATCATAATTTTATTATGTGAAGAGCATCTGTTATTTTCACATTACAGTACTATGTTTTACACAAGTCTAATCAGTTTATTTTTCCACTGCTTATTTGAATTTTATGAAATAAAAATGTTGAAAATTGCTTCCACTTCATGTGACATGTGGCACGTCTTTGTACAACAGAATCGTTTTTAAAAAAATAGCTTGACACAAGCAAGTGAGACCTCTCATAGAAGTAATTTACATATGGTGTCTTCTTGAGAACAGCTATCAGATCAGAATTTGAGAATAGCTTCTGCAAATGCAACTAAAAACCCCAGTTATCAGCATCAAACTTCTCTTTGTGACATAAATGCATAATTAAGCAAACAGATCATAAGAATTTAGAAAATGATCACGTAAGATGAACTGTGTGAATGTTTAAACAATTTCTCCCAACTAGAACTATAAGAAATGTAGGGAGATTAGTAGGAGAATTTGTCAGTTGACACTGGCCCTTAGAGTGTTAAACAGGGAATTAACTCTACATTGTCGATCAATCAGGTGTATAAATGGGTACTAGCGATCTGGTAGACAAACTCCTGGTTCTGGACGATGTATATGAATTATGACTACATGGAGTTTCGATCTCATGAAAATGTGTGAATTAAGTAGGGGTGTTTACGACAGACATTGGGAGAACACTGGTTGGGGTGACTGTTAGCAAAGGCTGCTTGGTCTCTGCATCATGTTGTTGTGTTGTTTGCTTAGACGAGAAATATTTTGACTCTGCATTATCGCCCTCAACCAAGGCGTATAAGTGTATAAGTGGGCAGCTTTTGACCCTTTAAGCCCTAACAGTGACGAAAATGAAATTTCCTCCTTACATCATCACTACTTGTTCAAACATTCGAGTGATGAGAATAGTATTGATATTTAGACAAATTCTCCTCACTAGTTCCCCTACCTTCCAGGAAACCAACTGAAAGCCTCAAGAGAACTTGAGGAAATGATTTTGTGGGAGCTTTCCTTGAATAGTGATTGCATAGGTTGTCAATGTCAAGCCAGATTGATTGTGAAATAGTGGTCAGTTTTTGTTTCCAAAATCATCATACCAAACTAAAGATATTTGCGCTTATCATTTACAGCTGTACAAATCCAGGCGACTTCTCTTGATAAGATGTTGAGAACGGGAGAAATGAGAGATCATACGGAATTTTTCGACGTTCCGTTTCGAACGGAAAACTTAGGGTACAGGAAAAGAAGCGCTTAGGGTGACCGTTGAAGAGTGGTAACGTTTTCAAAATCATCAAAATCATACAAGCTGAAAGAGACGACGCTTAACAGTTACAATTTCTTAAGATTCTCCTGATAAAAGACTGGAAACGAGAGAAATGGGAAACGGTACGAAATTTTCCGACGCACATTTTTCAGTCAAAATTCGTGGAAAATTTAGGACGGTGCTAACCATTCGTCCAAAAATCCGGAAATTTAGGTTGAAAATTAAATGGTTGGGCAGCTTTCCGGAGTTTTTGGAATTTTCGGGGTACCTTCATGTGGAAGGGATCGTGGAAAATACCCTTACCATTTTCCCTTGCCCCGTTTACAGTCTCCCTTCCCAATCGAAATGTAAGCGCCGAACTGGTAAGCTGAATTTGGAAAAACTTATTCTTCACCACATTTTTGGAGTGAATTTTTGATATGAAGTGACGATATAGATAACGACGTAAGAATTGCTTTTCCCTAGGCTCTTCCCGGAGGGCAAACGCTAAACGAGGAGCGAACATGGCCAGCAATTGCTCAGCACTTGCAGTGTATATGTTGGGATTGGCATTTGGAATTGTCATAGTTTTGATCCTAGAACATCCCCACGACGTCCGTTTTTTGTACAGAACAGTTGTCCCAGTTCGTAATGTAGAGTCTGTTATTCCTTGGAGTAGCAGTAGCCCAGCAGCTGATGTAGACAATTCCCTGAAACCGAACTCTCAGAAAAAAGCCCAACAACAGCGAATCTTATGCTGGGTTATGACTACGAACTTGACTGTTAAAGGAAAACCAGTGAAGGAAACTTGGGGAAAGCACTGCGATACCCTCCTGTTTATGAGCTCTAAAGCGGATCCAGAATTCCCTGCGGTCGGGCTTGATGTCTTGGAAGGTCGCGACAAACCGTGGGACAAGACACATGTAGGTTGGAGTTATGTTTATCAGCACCATTTTCACGACGCAGAATGGTTCGTGAAAGCGGACGACGAGACATACATGATCATCGAAAATCTTCGCTACCTGTTATCCAACGTGAACTCTTTGGAACCGCGTTATCTCGGACGACACGTCAAGGGAGAAGACCAATATAGAACAGAAGGACCGGTCTATATATTCAGCAGTGAAATGCCTCGAAGATTTAAACAAGCATTGGGAGAGTCTAGTTGCCCAAAAGAACACGACGATGAAAGTGAAGCACTAAGAATGTGCCTAAAGGCCATGGGGGTCTTACCGACAAACACCAGAGATTTGACAGATAGAGAGACTTTTTTGATCTTTCCAGAGGAAGATAACACAAAACGTTTTTGGGAGGAGAGTGCAGATCGTGCTATTTCATTTCATAATATTAACCCCGGCATGATGTATCATATGGACTACTTTGTGTACCGGCAGTCTGTTTTAGAGCCGAATTTACCAACGTGATACGATCCTTATGTGGCATGACATAACCTGGTACTGAAGGAGACCGTATTGAATCAGTACACCGAGTTTGTACGTCGCACGTGGTGAAGTCCGGCGCGTTAATGTAGCGTTTAGAGCATAAGAAGGGCTTTTCTTGGCATCGCGTTGTTTCATTAGACAAGAACCTTTACTTCACATTCTTGTCTTTCTCCTCCCACGTGTGTAAATGGGTGCTAGCGATCCGTTTGGAAACCTAACAAAATGAAGTGTTAGCGAAACAACAAACGTAAGTGACGTTCGTTTATCAAATTAATTTTGTGTCTGTAATTCGTAGTTCCAAATTAAAAGCAGCAGTTGATCTACAGTTATCTGCACAGAAGCAATGCTGTTACAATGCGAATAGGATTTGGATCGATGTTTGTTATTTAAAAAATGTTCCCCTTTACCGAGTGCGACTTCACGGGCCGAGGCAAACCAAATTTTTGGACAGATTTTTATGGATATCGAAGGTTCTCGACACATCTCTCTTTTCAGAATATGAACTGATAAAGAACAATTAGTAGGCAGAACAATTAGTAGGCAGAACAATTGTCGGCATTTCATTGTTTTGATCTCGACTTCTGATTGGCTAATTTAAAAAAGTGGGTCTAATTTTTACCTGCCTGTTGGCTCGGTTTGTGTGGTCGCACTGTTAATTAAATATATAACTAAATGCTTGAAAAAAAGTATATCATTTAGTTCGTCACAAATTTTTAGTAAGAGAATAGAAAAAGGTTTAGTTTCAAGTTTATTTGACATGCAGGCAGAAAGAACAGCTTTGTTGTATAGAAACCGGACCTGAGTCAGCGGTGAGCCAATCGTTTCGTTCAGTTTGTTGGACCGCATACACGGACTTAACCTTACAGGTCGTAAGATTTTTACCTGAGAATTTGTAGAGACAAGAAGTGAGAAAGAGAGTTATCAATAAGAAGCTGTCAAACGCCAGGGCAAGGCGTTCGTTGACTTCTTCAGAATCAAATCAAAGTTCTTCACAATGTCTTGTGAGTTAGCCTATGAGCAATACATTTATTGAGACTATAAATTTGAAGAAACGGAATTGACCTTTCAGTTGCGATGCAACTAAAACAGTTGTCAATAAAGCAAAGAAAAAATCCTGGCAATTAGCACGTATCGAACTCAAGGAGTTAATGGTTCATTTCTTCCAGCGACATGGCAAAGGATGTAGGTCTGAGTTTCTTTCCAACCAATTTGTGTCCTGTAATTGCAACCCCGGGGGCTGGGGGCGGTACCCTACCGTGGGCCGCTAAATGGGGAGGCTCCGCCCGAAAAAGGTGCCTTTTTTGTGCGCTTGCAGCACAGAAAGAGTAGGGAAATTTGTTGTTTTAGTACGTTAAAGGATCGCCGAAGTGCACTTTCAACCGAAAGAGGTAGCAGCTAAGTCTAATTACCAAACATTTTAACGACATTTTCGCACAAATCACAATGCGAAAATATAAGAAAGCTTGGATTCTTCGAACAACTGTAATACCTCGACGACCTACTGTTTTTGGCTTCTTTTTTTTTTTTTTGAGCTATAAAAAGGTGTAGTGTCTGTTCTAGTTATTTGGAAGGGGTACCATTTCGACATGAAACGAACTGTTAGGTGCCCCTGAAATGTTGGCCCAGCGTTGCAATCCACTTTCATCCTGGTCATTCGTAGCCAAAGACACCACAAGCAGAGCAACAGTACGATGAGAAATGTTAACCTTATTTTTCTGCGTTTTTTAATGCTATTCGTGGCTCCTTGGGTTGATTTGAAGCGTTTTGAAGCAATCTGCAGATATAGGGTTGTCCACATTATGCCGGCATAATTTTGAGCATATTAATGAGGCAAAAGAATCAAGCATTATGCTGGAATAATAGTGCAAAGTTTCTTCGACTCTTTGTGCTTTATAAAAACTTTGCCAAAACCATGGGATTCCCACACAATTAAGACACCGGCCCATGTACCATATTTTAAGACCAGGCCTGGTTACATATTAGCAAAAACATCGCTTCCAGCAGTTCCAGTTCTGCAACATTGTCAGCTGCCTCCTCGAACTGTTTCCATTTACACTTGTTATCAACATAAACGTGGATTACACTTGTAATCAACTTAAACCTGTCTTCTGTGGTCTTTAATTTATTTTTATGTTAATTATAATGGAGCATAATAGTGACATTTGTTGAGCACAAAGAATTAGCCTTATACTGTGAAACACTGAGCATAATGTGGACAACCCTATCTGCAGATGGGCGTTTTTTCGCAGCCTAGTGGGCACGTCCTCAGTTGACAGAGTTATACTCAGCCGAGGAGAGATGCGGAAAGAATGTCTTTTCAACATATTCTTGGTTTCGCGACATTTTTACCGCGGCCTCTTTTCAAAGACTGCTTAAAATTCTGCTCACTGTATTGGACTACTTCAGTGAGATAATCCTTTGTCTAGCCGTAATAGGATCATGACCTATAAAAGTCTTAATGCAAGCTTCATTATTTAATGATTTTTATCAGAGAATGCAGATTGGAATAATGACGTGGAAATTTCTCTTTCACAGGCTCCTTTTCCTGGGCGAATAAACAAACTGAGATGAGAGATTTTAAAAGAGTTCGCACACATCCAACCAAAGTGTCAACGCACTGCGATGGCAATAACTCGATCAAGAATTGTTAAGTTTGCTCGCGGATTTATAGTTGGTGTTTTGCTTATGTTAATCATAGAATACTATGTTGACATCAACGATTGGCTATCTAAAGACCGCTATAGAAAGAAGGACAATCTGGAGAATCACCGTTATAAATCAGCAACTAAAGAAACGCGGATCTTATGTTGGATCATGACAAGCCCCACGAACTTGCCCGTCAAAGGAAAAGCAGTAAAAGAGACTTGGGGAAAGCGCTGCGACATTCTCCTGTTTATGAGTTCTAAAACGGATCCAGATTTCCCTGCGGTCGGGCTTGATGTCGAAGAAGGTCGCCGCAAACTTTGGGACAAAACGCGCGCAGCTTTTAAATACGTTTATGAGCACCATTTTCACGGCGCTGAGTGGTTTGTGAAAGCGGACGACGACACCTACATGATCATAGAAAATCTTCGGTATCTTCTGTCAAACTTAAACACCTCGGAACCTCATTTTCTTGGACGATATTTCCATGGAGAACTTGCCTTTTACAACAGTGGAGGAGCGGGGTATGTGTTTAGTCGTGAAACACTTCGAAGATTTTTGACTGTGCTCGAGACGAAGTCCGTGCTGAGTTGTCCAAAAGGGGAATGCTTTGCCGAAGACGTAGCAGTTGGGAGATGTCTCAAGGCCATGGGAGTGTATCCCTCCAACACCAGAGATTTAAGTGACAGAGAAACGTTTATGCCCTTTACACCGAAAGAGCATCTGACACCGGGTTGGCCAGTAGGGACATGGATATACAAATTTAGTTTTCTTCCCTACAAAGATGGTCCCCAGTGCTGTTCAGATTACCCAATTTCGTTTCATTATATTTCACCAGCAATGATGTACCATTTGGAATACATGGTGTACCGTTTTAAAATTAACCGAGCGGGGCTTAAGGCTTAGTTTGGACAGCCACTAAATTGAATTCCAGCCTAAACGAGAATTTGATACCTCGCGCTTCACTCGTTTCCAGTCACTCGCGCCTCTCATAAGGTGACTCGCGCGCCCCGCGAAGGGCTTGTGAAGGAGGCAGTGATGCTGCGAAAATTGCTCTTCCACATAGCGAGCAGACGTGAACCGAGAAAAGTAATTTCAAAAGAACTTGCTAAATTAACAAATTATAATTTCAGTAAATATACAACAAGATCTGACGTTCCATTTTTAAAACTTCCAGGGCAGTTTTAGGCTCACTTGAGGTGGCTCGAAAGGGTTTTTAAATGTTACAAACCCTTTGAAAAGAGGAAAGATTGCAAAGAAGTATTTCTGAGCATGTGGTTAACCTATGATTATCTTGACAACTCTTTTATCGGGCAATACTTTAAGACTGGTTGTGACGTCATAGCCGTCACCATGACAACCCTTAAGGTTCATAAAAAGAACCCCCAAATTTCAGTTTTCGCCAATTATCCGAAAAACTAAGTCGGTGACCTACCTTCTTATTGCATTTTCACAAAGCTCCCTAAATTCTCTAAATTCTCTGACGGTATGGCAAAAGGTTATTCAGTAGAACTTAAGTTATTCCAAAACCTTCTATTTGAATTGGCACACTTAGTGTTACATGCATGCAAAAAAAAAGAGGATGGGACACCGAGCAAGATTTCGAGATAAAAACAAATGCTTCGTGCAAGTTTTATTTCCGGTTTGCGCGATTTTACGGGGAATCTTACTTCCGGTGTTTTGCGCGCGCGACTTTTTAATAGAAACTTGGATTCACTCAGGTCACGCGTGCATTCTAGCTATGTCGTGTGACCCTTTCAAACCTCCTTTAAAAGCCACCAAATTAAACTTCATTTGACGCAAGTGTTGTCCAGTAGCTTTCATCCTAACTCCCCACCGAACCCGGACCTCTGCAGCGGAGAGACGACCAGTAGATAACATTCACTCATAATCGCCGCATTTCAGATCATGGAGAGCGTGTGACCAGAAATGCCGTGTTTTTCTTTTGAACGGTAGTCAACCTGAATAAGAACTTGTCATTCCACAAAACTACGTTTTTAATCTTTTTTTTGGCATTTTTATTTGAACAAATGACGTCAAAATTGGCGCCCAAATAATTTTTTTAGTATTGTGGGATGTCTAATGACGGTTTCTGAAAGAGCATGCTATGAGGATGTCAAAACTGTAACATTAAAATAGGTTGATCCAATAAGAAATCCTTTTTTAAATTTCCCGACACTTTTTGTTTTCTAGTAACAAAATGGAAAGATCACGTTTGCACTAGAAAGGAAATTCGGCTGTTGTTTACCCGTGTCTTGTAAGCTATTAGAATCTCATGGAAGTGAACTGTTTTAAACTGATTATTTTATCACCGTTAAATGAGGTCACAGCGTTAATGGGGTTATGGTTAAAAGAAACGCAAAACGATCGCCCTGTGCTTTCATAGCCTGATGCAAGCACTCCTCGGAGTTTGGAAGAATTCGAAAGTATATGAGCAAACCCTCGCCTGCAGCACAGGTGTATAGTTTAACTTTCGAATTCTCCCAGACTTGCATGTTTGTACCAGGTTATGCGGGCACACGCACTACTTTGGGCATCCGCAATTGCAATACAGAGATGAATGAGTCGATGTATCAAACGTAACCCAAGCGTAATGTGAGAGGATTGGGACTGACAAGTGTAATCAATAAACAAACGAGAAAATAAATCGCTAACTGTAGTTGACAAAACGTTACCTGGCGTTGGTTGTGGTCTTTGTATGGTGTTTCTCCGCAATATGAACGAATTCACTTACCCTACAGAAATGACCTAAAATCGCTGGAATTGCCAATAAAGAAAATGAAGCCCCAAAAAACGTTTCATTTAAATGTGGTGAGTGACTTCCCTGGTTTTATCATTTATTTAACACAACTTGCAGTCAGCTTAAAACCCTTTCGCCACCCACTTCAAGATGACTAGCAATTACTGCTGATGCACTATCCGTACGCGTTTTTGTGAACCGAGGGTAGACGTTTCGAGAAAGATGATCGTCCAGTTGTCTGCGTTTCAACATAAATATTCATCTCTGTTACCAGAGCAAATTTTAATTTTCAGGTGAAAATATAACTGACATAATACATCATTCCAGAGAGAAGTTTAATTGCAAAAAGATACACTGCAAGCAATCAATTTTTCTCTTAACGAAGGTCGAAGTCGAAGAGAAACACGCGCGCGCGCGTGCGTTATTCGCCTGCCACTGCCTGACAACTTCCTCGCGCGTACTCGCGTGTTCGCACATCTCTTCTCTAGGAGATAGTCACGTTCAGCAAGGGTAAGAAACAAATATACTTCTTAGTTTTCTTTGTCTTAAATACTTTTGGACTTTATATTAAGAAATATATAGCTCAGTTTAATATTATTTCTTAAATAACGGCTATTTATTTTAACAGCTTTTTCCAAGGAGTTTCATTAATTAAGTCAAGCTTAAGCTAGTAAAAGAAATTTGGTCAAACAGATCGAGATCTTTATTCTCCTAACTAGAGACTGGCATATAGTCATGAAGGCAGTTATGAGAAGTTTGGGAGAGATCAAGGAACCATTTCCTAGCTGATGGATTCTTTTTATTTACTAGCTTCTAAGCCTGAAAATATTCTGGTTGGAGACAAACAACGATTCGTTAGTATGATTCATTTCTTCCTACGGTAAAACTACCAAAAAAAAAAACGACCAATCTACTATAGTAATTTAAACTTTGAATCTACAAATAAAATCATTAAAATGGCCTTTCAAAAGAGTTATTAGGCAGTGCGTTCCTCAAGTGAAACCATTCAATTGAAAACTTTTGAGCAAAACGTTCCTGCGATTGTTATTATTGCTTTCCGTTAACCTCAACTTGCCGTGAGAAAAAATGTGCTGAAATGTTTGTCCTCATACATTATCCAGTCCTCAAAACCCAGTTTTCCTGGAGATTCGCTCAAAAAAGCTGTTTATTCCTCGGGACAAACATCCAAGCTTATTTTCACGCCAAACTGAGCTTATTGTCAAAAACAAGACGTGGGAATTTGGAATCGATATCAGAACAGCTACAACGGATTTCGATATTTTAGTTGACGCTGACCTAGTAATTAAGGTTATTAGTAAATTCTTCGTAAAGTTATCCTATGATTAAATTATCTTGACTTAAAGTTCCTCTTTTGGAGTTGCCTGTTCTTCTGTGGTAGAATCTTGTTGATTTGACTCCACTTGATCTTCTATTAGGTCCTCGATCCTGGCCAGTTCATTTTCTATAATACTCTGAGCCTAAAAAGGAAACATTCAAGAGCTTTTGTTTAACCGTCTGCAGCGCAGAAACGTGTGTTGAATTATTCCAGACACATTTTTTTTACTCGGGGAATTGCGCACATGCCCATTACGGTGTTTCGATACAGTTTTTTTGGGACCATACCTAACTTTTTGAATCGGCTCTTGGACAGTCTTCTCCTCGTCAGATCGAAGTGAAATTTGCAATACTCGTTGGTTTTGGATTGAACTTTAGCGTGGTTTACATTTTGTGAAAATCGATATTTCCATGACAACGATAAACAAAAATCCTCGAAAACACTAAAATTGAAATTTTCCGCGATCCAGATTTCACTCTGAAAAGCAAATACCAACATCTTAAACTGTGGTGTATGGCAAACAAAATATACAGGAACAAAAAAATTCTGTATGTTTGTTTTGAAGTAAATCGCAAAAACATTTTTAACCTTCGTTTTTGCATAGTAATAGTAAATGCACCGAAAAATAATCAATGCTTTGATGAAATGGCTAGAAAATACTTTCAAAATGTGTCCTTTACTTACTATTTTACGCCTAGAAAGTTTTGTTGAAACTGGTGTTCACGATCTCGAGAACGAATTGTTTTTCTAAGATCATTGGCGTAATAATTTTGTGGTAATTTTTGAATTTGAGCGCTTTTGCGAAAATCTTAAGAACGGCTCGATGCATTTTTTTAAAACAATAAACACGCGTGCTTGACGATGTGACCAATTTTAGTATCGAGTCTTACTAACATTGATTCACTGGAGCACTTTTAGATTTAACGTTAAAGAGGCCGTATGAACCGACGGAAAAGCTTGCGTTACAAATTCACAGTCGGCAAATAAATGCTAATATATTCAAAGTAATGCGCAACGCATTCCTCCGTGATTTTTACTTTTCGTTGTAATCTACAGTGCAACAAAGAACAAAGAAACCAGATAAAAATCACGAAGCAATGAATTACGCACTACTTTGAATATATTAACATTTACTTGCCAACTGTGAATTTGTAACGCAAGCTTTTCCGTCGGTTCATACGTCCTCTTTAGCGTTAAATCTAAAAGTGTTCCAGTGAATCAATGTTAATAAGACTCGATACTAAAATTGGTCACATCGTCAAGCACGCGTGTTTATTGTTTTAAAAAAATCCATCGAGCCGTTCTTAAGATTTTCGCAAAAGCGCTCAAATTCAAAAATTACCACAAAACTATTACGCCAATGATCTTAGAAAAACAATTCGTTCTCGAGATCGAGAACACCAGTTTCAACAAAACTTTCTAGGCGTAAAATAGTAAGTAAAGGACACATTTTGAAAGTATTTTCTAGCCATTTCATCAAAGCATTGATTATTTTTCGGTGCATTTACTATTACTATGCAAAAACTAAGGTTAAAAATGTTTTTGCGATTTACTTCAAAACAAACATGCAGAATTTTTTTGTTCTTGTATATTTTGATTGCCATACACCACAGTTTAAGATGTTGGTATTTGCTTTTCAGAGTGAAATCTGAATCGCGGAAAATTTCAATTTTAGTGTTTTCGAGGATTTTTGTTTATCGTTGTCATGGAAATATCCATTTTCACAAAATGTAAACCACGCTAAAGTTCAATCCAAAACCAACGAGTATTGCAAATTTCACTTTGATCTGACGAGGAGAAGACTGTCTAAGAGCCGATTCAAAAAGTTAGGTATGGTCCCAAAAAAACTGTATCGAAACACCTTAAGTTGGGTTTTTTGGAGGCGAAGCAACAACCTGGTTACCAGATCCTCTCTTCTTCCCTGAGAAGGAGGTTGGCGGAACCAATGTATGAATGCGTTGAGAGTTTAGCAGTGGTTTAAGGATGAGAATTTTTTGGTTAAAAGCAAACTGAGAAGAGGATAGATCAGTGACGTTTAAACTGCTGAATTACCATTTATTTTGTCGAGAAGATTTGAAGACGTAACTTGGGTCATTTAGTCTGGCGTTCGGGATAATCGATGGCGGTCAGAAATTGAGTAAATTAAGTGAAGTATTTGACCAATAATTAAGCCACTTTCATCCTTCGAGACATCAGATTTTCACGATTTTCAAGTTTTAAAGGCAAAAATTTGCTTACTTTAAGGCAACCTGTTCACACAAAATGATTCTTTAAGATTCTTCGCCATTCAACTTACCGTATCTCCTTCTTTCAGCACTTCGATATCAAGCGTTGAGAGTTCTCCATCGTTATCCTGGTCTAATGCCTCAAATATCTGCAATCAAACACTCCATTACTTTTCAGCTCCGTGTGCGTACCAGAAGAATTGAGCCGTGCAATCTGATTGGTTGCCTAAGCGGTCCAGAATTTTTCGAACCGGGGCATATGGATTGGGACATATTGAGGAGGACAGTGCCCAAGGCTCAAAAATTGTCCGAAAACTGTGAAATTTTGAGGACAATCTTTCAGGCAAGCAAAGGCATTATCGTACGATATACAAGCAAGCCAGGAAGGGGATTATTTACTATATAACCCTCCGATTATAAATTTCTACAACGCGCGTGCTTTATTGTGGCTAAGAGAAAACTGACAGTCTGGGGTCCAGTCAGGGTGAGATCGAGTGCGGCATTTGCAGATTACCTCAATGAAAAAACTATTCGCACATAAAACTTCCAGTAGCGCCGCAAAAGTGGCGCCCCGGGGATCGCTCTTTTAAGTTTCGTACGGGGAGGTCGGGGGGGGGGGGTTCCGCCCCTAGGTTCAAAACCTTACTCTTTAATATACTAATTTTCATTTATCGAAATGGTAACCCTTCCATATACCTGCAACAAAAGTTGCACCTTTTTTATACCTTAAAGACCAACAAAGAAAAACAGAAGATCATCGTGGAAATTTAGTCGCTGGTAATTTTTTGTGTAATGGTTTCTGCCAAAGCTTTGCAAAATTTCTGGTACTCAGACTTTGCTGCTCTCTCTTTTACTTTAAGGTGCATTTCGGCGACTTTTTGACAAACTTAGAACGGTAAATTTCCCTTCCCCTTTCGCATACCGAAAGCGCAGAAAGGCACCCCTTTCTGGCGGAGCCTCCCGTCTAGCCAACTATATAGCCTGTTCCAGGCTTCAAGATAGTGGGGAAAGCGCGATTTTAGAAAACTGCCGTCCCTACAATCTGAGAACCTGGAACAGGCTTCCCACTATAGGGATTATCCTCCGGGGCTGGAGCACAAAATTTGGCCACGGAACCAATGTTCCTATTGAATGCAGGTTAGACATCTGAAAAGCTTTTGCAAACATGATCATTTACAAATCATTTCCTCCTTGTTTTATTTAATACAAACGAAGAGTAGTTTAACCACAAATTTACGGTCGAAGCGGCGCAACACCGCTCCAGCACAATAAACAAAAGGCCTATCCAATATGATTTTCGTGCTTGCACATGAACTATCTGGCGTAGTGTAGACACAGCCTTATATAGTTTGATATCGGCAAAATATTGAACACTTGGTCCCCATTTGACGAGAACAAGCCCTCTAAACTCCCCTAAGCTGGCACACTAGGCTCTCATACGCCAATTGCTGAAAAACCCTACATTCCCAACAAAAGAAAGTCAACGAAATACGTGAACACAATTATAAACTTCCCTTTCCTAGCCTGCGAAACTCTTAACGAGACAGCTCAGATTTTCCCTGGACTATTTGAATAGCAGGAATCAGAGGGCATACAATCACTTGAAAAGACTGGTTTCATTTGATAACATTTACCTTTTTAGCAGCAGATGATAACTGTTCATTCCACACAAAAGGTTGATCACTAACAACTGCAGGATCCTACAGGAAACAAACGAGGAAGACAATGAAAGAGCCACAAACCTTCTGGGACCACAAGTACGGATCTGTTAAAACCTTTCCACTCAAAAAAGCCCAAGTTGATAGTTTTAAACTGGCAAACAAGGAAAATAAATATACCCCACCCCACTTGCTCAAATTCACGAGTCCGTCTTTTTCACTCACCCACTTATTTCCTGTGCACTAGACCTTTGCAATCCAATGTAGATTGAAGCTCATCAGTGGTAAACTAGTTCAACACATTCAAGACTTGACATAAAATTTTCTTTCACGTTTTCCAGTAATGAGTCGTTTAAAGTAGAGGTAATTCTTTACATTCTGAGTAGCCAGGGTGCAAAAAGGAAGGGAAGGAGGGTAGGGAGTGTTTAGGTCCTGAAGCCACAACATTTTTGCAGTAAAGCATAAAACCCAAGGCCTTTATCGACATGAAGCCTGAACAAAAATGCTGATTCTGGCTTAATGTAGCCCTGGGGTGAAGCGATGGCATCCTCATTCCTAGATCGCCGGTTTTTCCATCTTGGATCCCTTGAGTCCAGCATTGTTTAGCCTGGAGCCCTGAAGCCCAAATGTAAATTCCTTCGCCAATCGGGACCCTGAGAAGTGGGCACAGGCTGTCTGAGGCTGTCCCACAGACTCGAGAGAGTAAAACTATGTACACACTATTTTCTGCACAAAAACGAGCACTCACCAAAATTTCAAGAAAGAAAAAAGATTTTAATGAATGCAATGTTGAACATTGCTTTCAAAGCTCAGCAGTGCAGATACAGTGTATGGTTACTTCACACAGTGTTCCCCATATTCCTGCATTTCCTTTTTGGGGGGTTGGGGGGGGGGGGGCTTAAGTCCTTTGCTAGACTTTCAACCTATACCAGCGATGTACCAACTGGACTATATTTTAGCCATTGGATATGGCTTACCTGCTTTATCAGCTCTTCAAACTCCTTGAATGTCAGGTTTCCCCCAGCGACAAGTGTTCGAAGATGAACTCTTTGAAGACAAAAGGCGATTTTAACAGGACATCAGGCAATCCTATAGGCTCTTGTAGGATTATTTAGCAACCTACATGATCCTACAGGATTCTATTCCTGGTAGCTTTCATATTGACATTCATTTACTAAGATTCTGTCTACAGACTCAAAAGTTAAACCTACCTTCCTGACTTGGCGTTTAATAGAATCACAAATGGGAATGATAATAGCTAAACTTAATAGCTGGGTGACTATTCTGAACTACAAAGCACTTGTTAATATTCCACAACTCACATGAGATCCGGTGGTCCCTGATTACTGGTTTCCTCTTGTAGAGAAGAAAAGTTAAACTTGTCTAAAGTTTGGTTGGGTTCCATGTCACAGTCCTGTGGAATGAAGTCCGCTCTGTGTTTCCACCAAACATTAACCGCTATGTTACGGTCATATGACCGGACTTGGTGATACCTGTTGACAGAGACAATTTACTATCAGAATATTTTAACAAAATTTGTTAATATGGTGCAGTAAACTGAATCACCTTCGGGCACCTTATTATTACATGTAAGGTACATGTAGGTAAGGTAGCTAGGTTAAGTCGCACATGAGCCATAAGAGGCCCACACACCTCGAGCTTCACTCGGTTTCCATGGCATGAAGCAACTGAGAGTATTGTTACTCCCCCCTGGATGGGATGCTAGTCCATCGCAGGGTTACTCCCAGCAGTATTAACACACCTGGGTGGAGAGAGACAATGTGGGATAAATTCTACTGAAACAGCCAGGGATCAGGCTTGGAACCACTGACCATTGGATCTGAAGTGTAATGAGCTAACCACTACACCACTGCACCCCCACCCATTATTACTGTATATGTATGGCACTTTATGATTACCAGAAACCTTGGTAGTCCTTGTTTTGTTTCCACCTCATGTGCTTCTTACTAGGATTTTGCAGTGTTTAATTAAATCAGTGTGCCAATAAGTTCTCATTACTCACCACTTGTAAGGGATAAATAAACAGTCTCCTGGCTCCATTGTGACATTGTAGTATTCAACATCCTTTAAACTGGGGTACTTGACAAAATCAACCCTGAAACAATTACAGCATTAATAGTGCTGCAGCTAACAGTAGCAGGACGTGCAGTCATTATGAAATAATAAAAAGTCATTTATTTAATTGATCATTTGAAATTATAGAAAAAAAGAAAAAATAACCAGGAAATTATGCAAGATTGCAACAAATTGGGCCATTTTTTGACTTGATTTGGTTAAGGTCAAGATGCCTGGCATTATCGGGGGGAAAATTTATCCTTTGTGGGAAATGCCCTAAGGTCTCTTCTTTCTGATTCTAGAGAGCGTGTGTGCACAAGAGATGTGAAAGCATCCCACATCAGAGGGATCCCCCTCACAAAAATGTCCCCACATTAACTATGACAGGTGACCCATGGGGTGAGTTGAGGTGCCAGTGTCCCCTAGCTGTGGAGTGAACCAACAAAGCAGGTATCCCTTCAACAGAGGTATCCCCTTAAGGCACGAAGATCTCCTTAGAAGGGTTGTCCCCTAGTTATGAGATGTGTCCCATTAGTAAATACCCTCTTGACTTATGAGAGGAGTTCAAAAGACTTTTAATGCAGATGTCCCTTTCCAGTATTTATTCTAAAGTGTGGTATCGAAGGAGCACCGCAACTGAAAACATGATGATGTACAAAATTTGTATGAGGACATCAATTGTGGCACACAAAATTTGACAGGAAGCCTGTGCTCCTATTACAATTTAAAAGGTTTTGCATTTGAACCAGCCTTTCCCACCTGTTCATAAACTGTTTTGCACTTGTTCTACAGTCCTGAAGTAGTTACCAACATTGTTAACCTACCTTAAATTTGGAGCAACTTAAATGTACAATATCTCTTATCTTCAGTTGATGTTTCAGAATGTTACTGTTACACCTGACTAATTCACCACTAAATCTCAATTTGTGTATGAGACGTTCAATAATCCTGGGCCACCTGTCATAAAAACTGGCCTCCAAACACCTCCCTAGAGAATCCACTGGGCTGTCATATGAGCCAGTATGTTGAATTAACCCTGCCTTTGTCAAAAGCAGAGGTAATCCATAATAGGATTTTCCCAAGGTTGTGTCAATGTGCACTTACAAGAATACCTCATTGTACGAATTATCTCATTACACGAATGCAAGGTGTTTCGTTACAGAAGGTTAACGTGTCCTAGGTTCCCCAAGAGGTGTCTCCTCACAAAAAAGTATGGTGGTTCCACTTACCCTCCACTTACAGTGACTAAAAATTAAGATTTTGAAAATGCATCAATAACCATTTTATTAACCAAAAAACCCAACTGATCCGTTTGTTGTGCTACTCTCAGCTGCTTTTAGCAGGTGGCAGAAGCTCAAAATGCTGGAAAAAGACCTCTTTGTTAAAACCTTGGTTTTTTAATTAAATAAATACAAAAGAATATTCAAAGACATCTGTAAATCAAATACAGATCCTAATTTACAAATTGACTTTCCTTTTCATCTGCATAAAATAAGAAAAACCTCCTTTTTTATCTGTAGGGTACAAAAAAATTAGCAATCAGAACCCAGACAATTCCACCAGAAAATTCTAACCCAAAATAGTCCCACATGGCTAATTTCAACCCCCCCCAAAAAAATTTGAACCTCTCTGTCACTGTAATAAACCTGAATACCCCCCCCCCCCCCCACCCCCCACCAAGGAGGGCCACTCATTCAGATATTACTTAGACAACAACTTACCGATCAACATCAACCCCTGAGTAACCACCAACAGGGAAATCAATAGGTACCTAGAAAAACAACAGAATTTCCTTTGGTTCTCACTCTTTTAGACTTGGAAGAACTGTTTGATGATTAAATGCATTTTAAACTGTATTTAAGGTCACAATCACTGGTTAGTATATAAAAAAGTGATGATACCGTACATGTACACTGTAACCATAACTGCACTAATAGAGATCAATTTAGGAAGCAAAATGACTGCTTAATGTACCTTGTTTTTGTACTTTTTGTAATCTATAAATAAAAGTTCTTTGGTTCCACTGAACAGACAGTTGATGTTATCCACATCATCGTTGTGCAAGACTGACTTGGTTCCACCACTGCTAAACCACATAACCTGATTAAAGAATAAGAAAATAGGAATTTTTTCTTCATTAGAAACTGAATAAAAATAAAGCCATAGTAAAATCTTTCCATGGAAGGTGGCTCGTGGGTGAAATTCCAAACTGAAGGAAACAGTTCACAATAATTAGCTACTCAGAGCATACAGAATTCCTTTAAATGCGTTACTGTTTATTTTATACCATGCAAGGTACAGGTTGTAACATTTGAGACTGTGGATTTACATGTAATTCTAAAGATCATTGAAAAGATCTCATGTGGTGCTTTCTCATTTCTCCAAGAAGGGATTTAGTGGGTCAAATACAACAAACGTTAGGTGATAACAGTAATAGAATCATTGTAATAATTGATTTAGTAACTAACCGTGTCAACTAACATGTCTTCTATAATGTCTTTACACAACAAAGGAGGAGGAAGAATAACATCTTTCCTGGAATAAAAAAAGATAGATAATTATGAAATCTTTATTAGCATTTCCTCCATGTAGGAACAGGAGGTGTATATAGGTGTACCTAACTGACAAACCATGGCAATATAATAATAATAATAATAATAATAATAATAATAATAATAATAATAATTAATGATAATGCATGCAAGCCTTGATTACATCCTCCACAACTGAAAAAATGAGCTGCTATTACTTCAAAAGGTTTTTATGAGGGTGTTTTTGACACAAGGGGGAAATACCTAACAGATAACATGAGATGAACTTTTCATTTATTTTATTTTATTTCTTTAGTTATTAATGACTTTTTTTGACAAATTGCTTGGTAAAACATTTTGTTGAAATGGCCATATTAGTCAAACAAATTTCTTTGATGTGCTTAATATATAATTGTTAAATATAATTTTTTTCCCCGAAACAGTTTGAAATTTGATGATGCAATGTGACTCCTTCCAGCATGAGAGCTATGTGAAGTTATTCTTGCCTGTAGTATACAGTTACAACAGTTTGGTTAAATTGCCCAAATATTTGTGAAAGACGAAACCAGATACTGTACCAAAGGTGATTAATCAAAGACACAAAAAAGGCCATAGACAAAAGGCAGGTTTATTCCAGGGTTTATTCTAGAAATTGACCAATGAGGGCCCAGTGGCTCCCCTTCTGTAATTTTTTGGGGACTTTTTCAAGAAAGGGGGTCCAAGAAAAGAGCGACTGAGAAGGATGGTTCTCGTCACTTGCAAACAGTGACTTTCCCTGATTTTTTTTAAAATTATTATCGTAACATATGCACTGAAGAAAGAAAATAACTCAGAAGCAACAAGCAAGTGCAGAATACCAACACAGAAACAAACAAAGAAGAGAAAAGCAATTGAGACAGTGAGAGGCTACAAATTTCGAAGTATAGAGCAGCGGTCATACCAATCTTATCCTCAGTGATGTTTTCGAACACTTTATTTCAGAAAATTAGTACTTACCCTGGGGCACAATTTTGTGCACCCCAGTTGACGCACCAAAGTAAATTTTAATTTACGTGACATTTTTTTTTAATTGTAGAAATCCCGCAAAGCCGCACTCCACAATAAGCCCTGTATTCATGACTCAAGCATGCAAGGATAAGCAAAGCCTAAGCACAAGGATGCAATAAGCAAGTTATTAGCATAAGGTCACGTACACAGGTGTAGTCCCCTGAAAACCTTTGCATGACAAATTAAGTCTCATATGGCAGCTGTTTTCTGAACATGTTCTTGCCTTATCCCACTTTACAATGGAGTCCAATAATGAAATTAGGCAATCATAAGCAAGCTAAAGGGGAAAGAAAAATCTTGCAAGCAGTACACTGATTAGGCTATGAGCGGTCTTTTTTTCCGCTCGGGATAGTTGAGAGAAACGAACAAGCAAGCGAGCACAAAAATCACCTGCAGGTTTGAAACATGAAGCGCGTGTCGAGTCGACACGCATGTCATGTTTCAGCGCGGTGGACATTTCAACGCGGCCGGTGGTCTTGCTCTCACTCGCTTGTTCGTTTTCCTCGAGTCTCCCTGAGAGGAAAGAGGGACTGTTCATAGTCAATGCACTGGTCAGTTTCCACATGAGTGATAACCATCCTTATGCTTGCATATTTGTAAATAAGTGGACAACAGTAATCTATTGAGGCTTTTCACGTACTTCATGAAAATCATCAATCCCCTTTTACAAAGCATAGTATATACCTCGTGTCATTTTCAGTTAAAAAAAAATTTCTCCTTCCTCCCCTCCCACCCATAGAAGTTCTGACCGCAAAATCATGTAGTCGTGAGAAGAAATCAAATCGTTTTATATTAAGTGGAGCAATTCTTCTTACTGAAGAAAAGGAGGAACACCGGTTCACCATATAAATATCCTCATTTCCGTAAGTTTTCACAAACTCTTCGAAGCTTATATCCAGAGGGGGGTGCGTTCGTATTTCTTTTTTGCGTTGCTCCGCGACAACTTTGAAATCGCTCGACTCGGCAAAAGATAAGAAATATTTATCAGTCCAACTGGTAAAAGCTGTCGAGAGTTTAGCTCCACCTCGTATTAACACAGGTTTGACAGTATCCATATATTTTCTGAAGAATTCCGCAGGTGCTGGAAACTCCGAAATCGCTTCCAACGAATGTTTTGTATTTCTTGATCCGAGCGGTTCCAAATGGCCTACAGGCAGATCATCCGAAGAAACTCTTGCTACTGGAATCAGAGCGAGTTCTAAACATATTAGGAAAAGATAACTTGAAGATACCAAATTTCTCTCCATGCCGTCACACGATATAACAGCAACGATGTAACTTTCTGTTTTATGAATCCGTCCAACAATTTGCAAGTCAGCAAGAAATTCAAGCTCGTTTCATGGCTTTCACAGTTGTGTTATTGTTGTCGCCCGTTGTGAATTCTTCGAGCGCACAGGTGTTTTCTTTTCTTCTGGTAAAAACCTAAATGGCTTTCGCATTGAGGTGGTTTTCGCTAATTGCCAGGCTTGGAATTCAAACTGTGCTTTAATGGTTCACACAACGAGATAAATGAAAGCAGGGAAGAGAGCGCACTTCAGGTGTTAAATTGTTGTGTTTCAGTTAATATCTCCATTTAAGTGATATAAGTTTCCTCCGATTCTTGAACACTGGAAATATTACTACGCCATTACGAAATTGCATGGGTCAGATTAATTTTTCTTGAAAATGTCAAAAAAGGTCTGAAAGCATCGACTAACCTGACATTTCACGAAAACGGGGCCGCTTTCTAGTAACTGACATATTTTTGTTCAGTGCACATTCTGATAGTCTTAAACTCAACTTCGAACAAACCCCGGATCCACTCCGTTGGTAAGCAACGTTCTGACTTAAGATCCATTTGTACTTATTTTCTTTTTCGGGTCTCTGGGACAGTGACAGTGGCAGCAAAAATGTTTTTCAGTGTTTATTTATAATGCATAACACACAATTCCCTATAATTAAGCGGGTGCCCACAGGTGCCAATATTAACAGCACCTGATGACAAAATATTTCAAACAGCATTAAAGCTTGCATATTAACATATTAAAAATTTTGAAAGTGTTTCCGCTAGTGAGATGTATAAAGAAAAATAAATATCACGGATTTGCTAACAATTATACCCCCAACAGATTACACAAATCATCAAGTTAACTGAACATATAGTAAAACTAACCTTGAATCAATAAATATATTTTAATTTTGAGTGTTCGAATAAACTCCTTTCAGCTGAAAACCACTTCTTTCCCGTGCTAATATTGACTTTGACTTGTCTTTGCTATTGTTCGAATGTAGCATTCTCAAAAATGAAAGTAATAATGTTTAAGTGACTTACTGTATAAACGTCGGTACAGCGTTGACCATATACACGTCTTCCTCTTTATACATCTTGAGGAACTCTATAAAAGACACCCTCCTCATGTCACCCTTTGTTCGGTTCTCTTTCTTCCCGTTCTCTACATCAATTATAAAGTTCTCCGCTTCTGGGAGACTCACGAAATATTCGTCGGTCCATTCGCAAATGCCGGCGATAATTTTGCCCCAGTTTTTATCAACACAGGACAATTCGCAGAAGCGAAGTTCTTGAAGAAGTCGCGAGGTTCGGGGAAAGCGAAAAGTGTTTCGACGGAACTCTTGTTGTGTTTCGCTCCAAGCCGCTCCAAATGGCCTGGAAAAAATGACGGGTCGTTGAGATTTGTAGAAACAGAATTTGTTGGAGAAAGACTGAACGAGAAAAAAAGGGCAAGCCAGAGCATAGCGACATTTGAGGCCATGTTGGTCTTTTATTCGCCTGATACAGACCTAACAGACAAAACCTCTAAACCACAGTGACCTCCATTTAAATTTGCATAAGGAAGTTCACATAAATTATTCAAGTTGTAAATTAGTAAAATTGAGAGCACCAACATTACATGTTACACCACGACTCACATTTGATTGACGTATTCAACGCTCTCAGCCAATCCGAATTTCCCGTCTATTGGTTCATGGACTATTCCAATATTCCAAGTTTTCTAGCCGGCACGTGTCGAAGTTCTAACGAAAAAGTCTCAATCGTATTTTCTCGATTAAACACCGGGTCTAAGAAAGGAAAACGGGAATAAGCCCCTCAGAACTTAAGGTGTAAGGGCAAGATACAGGATGTCAAGTAAAACGAATAAAAACTCTTTCTTAAAAAGATGGCGGGCCCAAATAAACTGCTGATTCAAACAAACGCCGGGTCCACCAGGCCAGGTTTGAAATAAACTCCGGGGTCGTTTAAGTTGAGAAAATACGGTATATTGAACTGAAATACGTCAGTTTTGGGGAGACGTGCTTTCGGTTTTCAAGTTCTCATATCAGCCTGAAAAATACGTCGTCAACAGTTGCTTTCATCACAAACCCGACGTGATCAATCGATAAAAATCAGTACCGATTTAAGGACGGTGCCTCCTAATACAGAAGTATTTTTGCAAAGGTTATGACTATGGGGAAAAAGTAGATCTTAGCAAGGGTTATTGGAATCCAAAAAGAAAAATGTGGGTAACCACGCATTTTTCAGAGATAATTAAGCAACCAAAATTCTAAACAAGCGTTAAAATACAAAGAATGTATGGCAATTTCTTTCCAAATTTAAGCTCGATTATCTCTGAAAAATGCGTGGTTACCCCCAATTTTCTTTTAGGATTCTGATAGCCCTTGCTAAGATCTGCTTTTCCCACATAGTCATAAACCGCGCAAAAACATTGTTGCATTAGGGGGCAAATTCCTTAAGAAACCCGAATATCCCGAGATGCGCAGAACGTATGCGCAGTAACAATAGAAGGCAGCTATTTATCGTTAAAATTGATTTGATTAATATCGGTTGTATCGATCAGTCGGTAAAAATCGATGGGACACTGAAAAAAGGTATCGGTTTTATTAATCGGTTTCATGCGATTTTTATTGACTTCTAACGAGCAAAATTTTCGCCTCTGAGTTCGATTAAACATAGTTAATAAAAGAATCTGGTTTTGAAGCTCAGCTAAGTCCTTTGTTTTATGTTTTTGTTACCGTTTTTAGCCTTGACGGTGCACAAACAACAATAGGTTTTGAATTTTGCATGAGCAGCTAACCAATAAGAATGTCACTCTTAAGTTATTCAACCTTAGTGTGCGAACGTAAAACAAAAGATTGTGCACTCTCGCGGTACTTTCAACATGAATTGCAGCACCTTTGTTAGGGCCTTTCAAACTTGTAAGTTTCATAACCAGTCCCTCGAGTAACTATGGATTAAAGAAGCATATTTATGCCGATATAGCTATTAAAGCGAGAAGTCACATGTTGTTTAGTGGTAAAGTGCTTTTATTTCTAAAACACTAGGATCTAACGAGCTTAATTCCACGTCTGATTCCTCGTAGCGCCCAGGTTTGTGCACACTGCTCTTTTCTCTGTAACCATAATGCCAACCGTAAGAGTACTGAAATTATGAATATATGAAATTCATATATTTGAACTGCGGAATGAAGAAATAAATGCAAAGAAGATCCTCGCAGTTATTAACGCAACTTATGCAGTTGCGAAAAGAAAGCCTGAAAAAATCAGGCATGCCGGGATTCGAACCCTGACCTCTGCGATACCGGTGCAGCGCTCTAACCAATTGAGCTAACAAGCCAACTGGGAGCTGGTCATTAAGTTGGTTCGTAATATACCCGGGGAAGATGAAGATTAATGACCAGCTCCCAGTCGGCTTGTTAGCTCAATTGGTTAGAGCGCTGCACCGGTATCGCAGAGGTCAGGGTTCGAATCCCGGCAAGCCTGATTTTTTCAGGCTTTCTTTTCACAACTGCATAAGTTGCGTTAATAACTGCGAGGATCTTCCTTTCATTTATTTCTTCATTCCGCAGTTCAAACATATGAATTTCATATATTCATAATTTCATCTTCATCTTCCGCGGGTATATTACGAACCAACTTAATGACCAGCTCCCAGTTGGCTTGTTAGCTCAATTGGTTAGAGCGCTGCACCGGTATCGCAGAGGTCAGGGTTCGAATCCCGGCAAGCCTGATTTTTTTCAGGCTTTCTTTTCGCAATTGCATAAGTTGCGTTAATAATTGCGAGGATCCTCTTTACATTTATTTCGTAAGAGTACTGATCACCAGTTTTGTAAACCTAGGGTTAATCTACCTGTTAGAACTGTGTACTGTCTATGTTTTCAGTTACTGTCTAATATTTAAGAAATAGTAAAAAAAAATAGCCTTGGATGGAGTGTTGTCCATACTTTCTCGTTTGTCTTGTTTATAGACTCGCTTTTCTCATGAAAATGGGAATTCGCTTACATTTTTCAAAATAATTTTGAAGTCTCGTATACTAGCAGGCTTTAAACGCCAAAGACAGTCAATCGTTAGAAATCGATAGAATCTGGAGAAATGGATTATATCGATTTGACACATCTAAAATAATCATCGAATTTCACCGATTTCCTTTTTCAATCGATAAAAATCACTCGATTTTTATCGATTTCTATCGGTACCGATTTTTATCGATTGACTACGTCGAGAGTATTCAAGGGTGTGTTTATGGGAGCATCCATGGGTGCGGTCGTAATTGAGTTCCTTGGTGATTTCGAGGGTAAGTTCAAGGGTGAGTTCGAGGGTGTGTTTGAGGGTGTGCTGGAGGCTGAGCTCGAGGCTGAGCGCTGAGCTCGAGGCTGAGCTCGAGGCTGTGCTTGGGGCTGTGCTGGAGGCATCCTCGGAGACCCATGGGAAGAGAGTCGGGGCGAGAGGCAGATAAAACGGGCGAAATCGGTGCGAGCAGAAGCCTGGTGCGAGCGAAAGTTGCGAAAATTTACAAGACGGGTGGGAGAGCCTCTAGAAACATACTTTTAACGGACTAGTTCAAGAGCCCATTTGCGTTCTTGCTTCTGATTGAAATTTTGAGGCATTGTAGTTTTTGTGCCCAATCAGCCATCAGCTTATTTCACCATTCATTTCGTGTCGTCTTATACAGAGTGTAACTTTGCTAAACCTTGTACCCAGATCTCATGCACTCGTGCGTACTGAAATCAACTTTCTGTCTCGCTCGTTTGATAGGCCTACCATCGAAGAAAGTTTTAGTGAAATGGGACCTGCAAAGCCGAGAAATCGAGAAATTTGGCAAGAGTACTCAAGGGAAAAGAAAACAACAAGTACGAAAATCAGATTGAGGTATTGTGAAAAGTTCACACCTTAGGTGTGAACTTTTAAAAGCGTGCAGTTTGGAACAAACTGGATCGCACGTAAATCCTAACTGCATGCTTCTAAAAGTTCACACACTTTTCACAATACCTCAATCTGATTTTTGTACTTGTTGTTTTCTTTTTCCTTGATTACCCCTGCCAAATTTCTCGATTTCTCGGCTTTTTGGGTTCGCATATTACTATTAAAACCTTTCTTCGATGGTAGCCCTATCGAACGAGCGAGACAAAAAGTTGATTCAGTAGGCACAAGTGACAACTAGGTACAAGATTTAGCAAAGTCACACTCTCTATAAGACGTAACGAAAGGAACGGTGAAATAAGCTGATCGCTGATTGACCACAAAAAATACAATGCCTCAAAATTTGTACTCAATCAGAAGCAAGAACGCAAATGGGCTCTTGAACTAGTCCGTTAAATGTATGTTCCCAGGGGCTCTCCCGCCCGTCTTGGAAATTTTCGCTCGCACCAGGCTTCTGCTCGCACCGATTTCGCCCGTTTATCTGTCTCTCGCCCCGACTATCTGCACCTGGGTGTCCGAGAATGTGCTGGAGGCTGTGCTCGAGGTGAGATGATGGTTGAGATCAAATGCTGAGTATAGTGATTCCGCTCAAACCATCCGGGTAGTTTCGGACTTATAGAGCAAAAGAACAAAGGCCTGGAGACTGACCAATAACGAACGAGTGGCGTCACATACCGAGCACCAACAGAAGCTAAGCACGTGAGAACCTGCGATACGTTTTATCATGCAAAATACCTAACCTTCAAAATTAATTGTGAATACTTGTTAAAGTTTTAACTTGCCAACAGAAATTATGCTCGATGACTTCGATTGTCCTTTACAGCTAAAAATGCCAACAACATTTCCTAACTTAACTTTGTACATTCTGCTGCCGTGACACAGTAAAATGGTCATATGCGATATCCGTTACAATATACAAAACCGTCAACTTGCGTTGCAGTGATTTTTAGTTCACCTGTATTCCCATCAATAAGCCATATGGATGTGTCCCTTTGATATTAAAAGGTAAGGGTTTCAGTGTCCCGGTGGTACACCTCACCCAGCACTTCACAGAGTACGCCCCGTCTCACACACTTGAGGACATCCACCAGACACCAGATACCGTATCTCGTGTACAAGTGCCGTTATTTTAGGTTATCAGCATCAACCGGATGACGTCATTTTCAGACGTCATCGGTTAAAAATGGGGGGAAACTCATGATCACGTGGTATTTTTGCGGTTCGCGTTTGCCTTAAACGTGATGCTCAAGATTATGATAGTTTGGACTGGTTTTATTTTCGAAATCACATTACAGAACTTAATGATTACGATTGTAAAGTTCTGACTTTATATATACTTTACAGAATAGTAACAGCATCTCCGTGTCTGTCAGTAATCATAAAACAAACAAATTGATATCTGCCTAAGTTAGCTTCTCTTGGATCGTAGATGTCTTTCGCCACTTGGTCATACTTCACCACTCTTGTCGGGCCAGGTTTGTGAGACCATTTTCCGTCGCTGTCCAAACGGTACCAGTGGAAATCTCCCATATGAGTAGGTGTATCTAATATATCACATGAATATAAAAGAAAACTGCAACTGAAGAACAGCAAGGAAACTTGAAACATTACATTTTTTGTAAATCTTGATTAAATAAAATAAGAAGGATTAATTAACATCGTTTCACTAGAACTAAAACCTTACTCTCCCGTCTTTATATCGTGTTATGTCAATGACTTCAAATCAATTGGTGTATTATAACCCTATTCAGACTGGGGGCGGATTCTGCACGCACACACTTTGAACGTTTATTGCGTGTTTACTCAGTAAAAACGCAATAAACGTTCAAAGTGTGTGCGTGCAGAATCCGGCCCCAGTCTGAATAGGGTTATAACACACCAACTGATAGGTAAACGTAATGCACTTTAATATATTTCGCGGTTTTCGTTTGTTTTTCGTTTTGCCTGTTGTGATATCTTTTGATACGTCTAATTTGTTTTGTAGTTTTACTTTGTATTTGTATAGGTATTGCCGATTTATAGTAACTGACGATGACGGAAGGCACATTGAAACGAATTATCACATGACTCGCCAACTAAATCGGCAAAAACCTGAAGGAAAGTGAAGAGACTGAGCACTCGACCTATTTGTCTAGTATCTGGGTCGTTCTGAACCGAATTCACAGAAACACAGACGAACTACTTGTCGAAACAACTTTAAATCTGAAAAACAATGCATAGGATTGATTGGGAATAAAAACTAAAAAATCTCACTCTCAGGTTTCATTGTCGTCAGCGAAATGTAGAAAAAGTAGCTAAAAGATGACCACTTTTTGATGTCGGAATTGACTTAGCGTGTTTCCCACATGTGGCTGGGGGAGTTACAGGCGTTCGTTGCTCATGCGTCTCACTCGAAGTCTACCTTGCCTGTTATGACAATATGTACGTAATAAAACGTAGTTGGCTATAAACGATTTAACTTACCTGGATCAACAACTAGCGCCACCAAGTGCCGGGTACCTCGTGGGACTTTTGGGATTGGAGCTCGAGCTGGAAATGGGCCTTGGGGACGAGGCGGAAGGTTCACAACCTGCAAACCATCATTCACAGCCGCAGCTTGCACAGCAGCTGCAGTTATCACCAGGTTATACAGGTCTGGGTCTTGTCCAGCCGCGACAGCAGCCGCTTTTCCTGGCTGTGCAAAGGTATCCGTGGGCCTGTCATTTGCGTAGTTGTAGCAGTTGTTGTTTTCTAGTCGGTAAGGATTTCCATTCCAGTCACCAGGTTTATATTGTGGTGAGTCACGTTTTATTCCTGTTGGGGCTGCAACTTTCTTCATCTCCTTTAAAACTGTCTTGAGGAAGGCACCTGGCAGTTTGCCTGTTGGCATGGTTTCCAGCAATAGCTCTTGTAGCTTCAGCGTATTTGGACCAACAATCAACTCCGTTTGTTTCGTCGCAGTGTCTTGTACCAGGAATCCCTTATAACCAAGCCTCTCGGGCATTTCTTCGGGACGGTAGGTTAACTTTGGTTTAGCGTTTCTAGCTTCCAACGGAAGACTTTGTATGTTCCTAAAGTACGGGTGAGTCGAGGGAACCGGCCAACTAGGATCTACACGTCCGGAGAACACGGCCAAAGTCACAGTTAGATCTCCTGCAATCCAAAATTGATTTTAATGGTTGAAGGTTATTTTGACAAGTTGCAGTGAGTGATGTGTTGCGACATTGATAAATCTTGACAACTGGAAAAAAATCAATATTTCAGTCGGGATTCGAACCCACGACTTTTAGTCGACCTACAGTGCCTTTACAGTGCCTTATTTTGAAACTGGTCAAGATTTACTGTCAATTGCTTATCACTGTGGTACTGATTTTTTTATTAACCCTTTCAGACAGTCAGGAGGGCCTACATAATTCTCTCGTGATCGGTCCCAAGTGACCATATAAACAGGACGTTATCTCGCACTACAACAATAATCGCATCACATAAAGACTGGGAGAAAATCCGCCGCCACGATAAGTGTCACGGCGCAAACAAAGAAATTGTGAGAGAGTGCGTGGGTAAGTTTCACTGATCGTTACCATTAAAGGGACATAGTCACGAGGATTTCGCAGATTTTTGGTCAAAACTGTGCTAAAATTATCGGTAGCTAACTTTATCCATACCCAACATTGTGTTTGAACATTTAAATGAACATATTAACTTAATTTCATTAAGAGAAAACAAACCTTGGCCATTGAATGTCGATTTAATATCAACACGCTGAAAGAATTTGAAAAGTTTAGGCTAATTTTTTGAAATTGCAATCCATTTCCATCCGTGCCATCCGTAGCAACAGACGACAGAAAATAATTTCAGTGAAGTAATATAGTTTTTGGCAACAAAACTAGCCCATTATTTGTGGGCGTTCGTTGATGTGAGGACATACTTTTGATTTTGAAAGTGAACTAAAATAGCGTGACTATGCCCCTTTAAGCGAAAACCAACACCCTCAACATACCATTAATGCTCTTTACACAAAGCCAGTCGCTTCGCACTTGGTATGTTTCCTAAGCCGTTGCACTTGAGTAAAGTAATGACAATATATTCGTGGGATTTGTTGATGCAGTGCGAATAGCATTCTTTCTACAAAACATAAGTATTCATGCTCACCGTATACAGGAGATGTAAAACCTCCACATTTCCCATCAATGGGCTCTCACCCCCAATACTACTCACATTCTAAAAAAGGGACCATTAATGCCTTCTAGGAAGGTCAATTAGGCACGCAAAAAACAAACTCTCCAAGATCTAGAAAAAAAAACATTATTTTAATGCTTCATGCCCACCATATAAAGGATTTGTAAGCTTATCAATATTTTCAACGCCAATAACCAAACCTCTACCAATCGCCAATCCTCACACCCTAATCTCATACGGTAGACCCAGCTCTGAAAAGATTTAGTTCGCAAAATAGTAGCTCCTCCACATCTCCAATAAAAAATGCACAATACCAACAAAACTCAACGTTGTCAGTGAAAAATGTGCAATTGCGTATCGTATGTGAGGCTCACGGTCCAAACGAACTTGTACGGACTGTCAAAACGTTTAACCCTTCTGAGCGTATTTAATGAGATGCAATTTACATAGCGTAATCCCCCCCTAAGGACACGGTCCGAACGAGCTGTACCGACCGTTAACGCGTTTTGCCCCTCTGAGCAAGAGAATGAAATATATTGTCTCCTTAATGAGATGCAATCATGTCATGGGCCATCATCTCCTCTTCACGGACTGTGTGAGGCTTACAGGCCGAATAATAAATAATGATACAAAGCTTATTTTGTAGCGCTTATTACAAAGACCGCCGAAAGTGCCTACTGAGAAGAAGAGAGAGATCAAGTTTAGTCCCGCTAATGAGATGCGCTCCACGGACCGTTCCTTCCTTTCCACGGATCTTAGGCGTTGTTTATGGTCCGAAGGAACTGTACGGACCGTCAAAACGTTTATCCCTCAGCGATGAAGAGAGAAACGTTCTAAGTCCCTTTAATGAGATGCAATTCATGGACCGTCATATCCTCTATACGGACTGTGTGTGAGGTTTAGGAATTGAACAAAATGAATGGACCTTAATTTACATTCAAAATCACCATCTATTGATTCTTTGACAAAAGTTTGGAGTTGAGGTGAACTAATTCGCTCACCTAAAATAAGATGAGTATAGTCAACACGGGAGGAGGAAAGAACAGAGAACCAACGTGGGGTGCACGTGACAGTTATGACCCAGTGTAAGCTAGGGGAGCTTATTGAGATACTCCCTTTTCACGACCGTCTCTCCAGAATGCCCAAGGTCCGATAAGGGAAAACCCATTGGGTACCAAAAATCCCTTGCTTCTAAAGGTGAAAACCACTTGCGGTAATAATACGGAAGATAATTCACCTCACGTACTTTACTGAGACAACACAAGCAAACACTTATTCCCATCAAAAAGTGATCATACACGGATGGTACTAGTCAAAACGAACAAGACCTTCACCGCCAAAAAAGCATATTGGCGGACCCCGTGATCAAACGTGGTGGAAACAGTCACAGACTAGTAGAGGTACACAAACACGCCACGTTATTTATAGAATAACGGAAAACAAGCAATAAAATCATTAATACATGGGGTACTCGATCTAACCGGCGCGTGCCGAAAGAAGCCTTTTTATACCACAAATAACAGAAAGCAAAATAGGTACGCCTTTGCATGCAATTACACCTATTTATGGACTGCGATCGAAAAAACCTAAAAGACCATTCCACAAATAGGAAACAGACACGCCTTCACATGCAAATAACCCCCTTCCCCCCCACGTGTTCCCAGCAAAAGACTCGTCCACAATTACGAACAGAAGAATACTCGGGTACGAAACGAACGAAAGTGTATACTAGTGTATAAGTGTATACTGCAGTCGGCAGTCCGCAGTCCGCAGTCCGCAGTCCGCAGTCCGCAGTCCGCAGTCCGCAGTCCGCAGTCCGCAGTCCGCAGTCCGCAGTCCGCAGTCCGCAGTCCGCAGTCAGCAGTCAGCAGTCCGCAGTCCTCACTCTTCCCTTTACACTGACCAGTTCCCGAACGCATTGCACTTTATTGATCTAATATGCAATGCCAATAATTTATGCAGTGCGAATAGTGAGACACCAATCTAGAAACTATAACTTTATTCCATGACTGGCTGATTGTTTACACAAGTGGTGATCAAATTTGGTGATCTTTATTTTATCTTGATCATGAGTGAAACAACAAATAAGGTTCTTATCATTATTCAAGGTCTATATATCCAGCGATCGTCTTATGTTTAAAATTCAGTTGAATATATTATCTCATTTACTGTTATAGAAGTTACAACGTATTAAGAGAATGAACTAACCTGAAATTCTTGGCAGACAGATGTGCAGAAAGGCAACAATTATGGTAAGTTTGGCCAGCATGTTTCAAGATCCCTAGGAGCAGAAAGAAAGGGAAATGATTGTTATAAGAATAAACAATTCGTAAGGAAAAACTAAAAACTAATAAAACCACCTCAAATTTGGCCTAAATAGCGCCTGTGAATTATTGCTAGTCAGGCACAAAAACGTAAAGAAAAACGTCTTCCAACTTTATCGTTTGACTTTCTTGAACTTTTCCCTGATATCTTCCCGTCACCTAAAATCTTTAATGAAATTCGCAAGGCTAAAAAGACCCAACGTTTTCGACTAATTAACTCATCTTCAGGGTAAAAACTGTCCGCTACATGCACATTTTATATGTTCTAAACCTCTCTTCAAGCCTCTTCTCTGTAATATCACTAAGAATACAGTGTTCAGCTTCAATGGCCACCTCTATAAACAAATTGACAGATACGGTATGGGAACCCCTTTATCTCCAGTCCTCGTAAATATCTTCATGGCTAAACTAGAGCCCGAAATTGTCCGACCCTAAACCCACTGTTTTACGACCGGTAGGTTGATAATTGTTTCTCCAAGAAGAAAAAAGGAAAGCCTGATGATCTGCTGAGGCGTCTAAACAGTTACCATCCTAACATCCTTTTCCCTGTCGAAGAAAACCCCGACCATTTCCTAGACACTGCACTGATTTGCTTATGATAACAAGTTCAACTGCAGAGTCTACAAGAAACCAGGAAAACTACCAACGCATTGGAATTCAGAAATCCGAACCCAATGGAAAAGAAATTGTATTACTGGCGCTCTTCACAGAGCTAAGCGCATCTCTTCCAATTTTAACAGCGACATCAAAACACTGGAAACGACTTTTCTAAACACAGAATACCCCAAGCTTTTATTTCTCACATAGTGAACAGTTTTCTGAAAGATTCACCCGAAGATGACAACTTGATTCCGAGTTTCCTTTTTGAAGAGCGTAAGAAGATTTTCATCAAACTCCCTTACTGCAACAGAAATGAAAGTCTTAGCAAAACTTTTGTCTCCAAGCTGAACAATTTCACGGGATTCAAATACGTTTTCATCGTAGCCTGCGTAGCAGGTGTAAACGGGGAAGGGGATGGGGAACGAGAACGCGGGCGAAAATTACGCTGAGATGTCAGTTCGTTTTAGAAAACGTGACGTAACTAAGTCACGCTATGGTCAAAACATTTCGTCACGTTCTTCTTCGCGAAGGCTAGAACAGGTGTTGACCAAGGAATGAGCGATAGGAAAGGGGTTCATACTATCAGGGATTCATATTATCACAGAGTGCGGAGAAGGCGTAGGAGGGGGGGGGGGGGGGGGCGGGGAGAATGGCATCAAACACGTCAAAGGTACGACAAAATCACCAACTTTAAAAATTTACACCACTTGGGCTCGTATCTTGAGTGGCTGTAGTATATTTTGCACCCTGAGGGGAGGGGGAGCAACAGTGGGGTCTAATGCTCCTGAGGCTTTTCTGGTCAACCTTAAAGATAAAAACATTCACAGATTGCATGTTGTCTATAGCGGCAACTGTTCTTGCGGTGATAATTACCTCGGTCAGACCATGAAAAGAACACTCAAACCCTTATAATGACTCTGAACCTGCCCGTCACCTACGCAAGAGTCCGTCCCATTCTTTTAGTTAGCGAATACTTTGCACGACCCAATCTTTTCATAAGCATAGAATTTTTGAAGGCCTAATGACCCAACAATGGAGCCCCAGTTTGAACAAATAAGTTCATTCTTATGTAGCGAAACTGTTCCCATCGGGAAACACTTAAACATCTAAAATGTGCATGTAGCGGACGGGTTTCTTACCATGAAGGTGACTTAATTAGTTGAAAACGTTCAGTTTTTTCTTTGAACTTTTTCGCCTTCTAAATAGTATTTTAAATCTTAAGCGAGATACTTTTTGTTAAAAATGTTAAGGCAAAATGGCCCATTTAACTGATTATAATCTCATTGCCTTTTCATATATTAAGCCAGAAATATAAAACATTGTTAACTGAAATTCAATCCCCATGCCAAAAATAGACAAAATGGAGACCAGCCAGCTTCTTTCACTGAACTCTTGTCCTTACTTCATGTCATATTTCAGTTTTTCTGCAACCTTAATGTCACTGGCCAAAACGCTGGCTGTCAAATGTTCATTGTGAAGCTAAATTAAACTTTATAATTCGTTATTCCATGTGAAAGAGGAATTCATATGTAAATGCCAGAAATGGTGAAACAACAGTGTTTGAGACACGATCTTGGTTTCTGTCAAAGAAGAAAAAATGTTTTTGACCGTAAAAAAAAGAAAAACTATATATTTATTGAAGCTGTCTTAAATATCTTTCTTTTAACATTTACGCTGTTTTCAGGTTTCTGCTGTTAAATGTGTCTTGGTTGTTTCTTTTAATAAAGAAAACGCGACTCATTTGGCCAAACTAAGGAACACAACTGATTAGCGTATGATTAGCTAGTGTACCTAACCCGGGAAACGTTGTTCAAGAATCAAGCCCAACTGAGAATATCTTTTGGTAATGCAAATAACACGTTTGGTCCATCTTACCTATGTATGCTATAGCTTCATGATTAAAAGTAAGTTTCAATTATTGCAAAGAAGCGTACCATTGGGAAACGAACCCATGCCAATTTTCATTCCAGAAACGAAATTTACAAGTTCGATACAAGGGCAATTACCTACCTAAGCCATGTACTCAATCTTTCGATGCTCTCTGCAAAAACGCGCAACTTACCTTTTTGAAAAAGTTTTTGAACTGTTTTGGAAGCTTGGTGTTCGTCAGAAGTTGAGCCTTCAAGAAAAGTTTATTCTTTGGGTGAATAAGTGCTAAGAAAGTAATCTTTTATTTATTATTGAAAACAAAATAAACGGGCCTAAATTATCAAAGCACAAAGGAAGCCACATCCAGGAGAAATGTTCCAGGAGTGTTGTAATGTTGAAAGAATCAGCTGGATTAACGTATGGGAACTTTGGTACCTTCGCTTCAAATTGTTGATACAGTTTTATTTATTTTAACTTATTATATGCTAAAACGTAAGAAATATCAAAGGAAAACTGCGATGAAGAAAAAGGCTGTGAAATCGCTGGCACCAGTCTGCAAACCTCTTAATGCAGTCTTTCATCCCTTCACGCTTCTCGTTTTACGCTTGCATAAGTCACCAATAGATGCTTTTAACCTTTCTACTTCCAAGACCACTCAAGTTTACAACTGGCCAAAAAATGTGTTTGAAAATAAATGAGAAGAAACAGCTCTATTGGAATATACTGCTCAAAAGCTTTCGTTTATTTAATTTCAGTCGTCATGGACACAAAGTTTAGAATCTCAGTACATGACAACGGGTTGAAGTATGGATAGTGAAAACATTAAGGCGTCAACGAGCTCCAGACAATACATGGATTGCTTCTTTCAATTAATTGCTCGCATCTAAATGTTTTCTAAACTTTATTCGTTAGAGCAGGAAAAGCTAATTGAACAAAAAGTTTAAAGAACGGCTGGGAAAATGGTGGATCACGAATCTAGCGGAAAATGTAAACGTGATATACGGAAAGGGGATATTAGCTTTTTGTTTGCTAAGTGACAAAATTAGTGACTAACAGCAAATTTTAGATGTTATTTCATTGTCGTTACCGTTTTCGTGTTTCCCCGATCGGGAAGATAAAGGCCAGTTGAACTACAGGTACCACTCCGCTCCTCACATCACGAATCAGCTAATGAACACTGAATTGTTTTACCCACTCAGTCAGCTATTTTGCCTCCGTCAGAAAATGTGGGCTGTTGTCTCCTACGCAAGGCTTAGTTTTGTTATTTACAGAACGAAATCTTGATGACACCATACTTCTGATGTAGGACTTAAACGGGGGAAAATAAATGTCTTACAGGAAAAAAAAAAAAGATTTGCTTAGAACTTTTGCGTGATACAAATTCTACGCAAGTTCCGGCATGTCACCTTTCTAAACCAGGTCTAATGAAGTGATCTTGGCTTCATATTTTTCTGCGAGCGTAGGGAAAAGGAAAATATGAAAACGGAAAGCATAACTCATTTGGTCAAACTAAGAAACACAATTAATTAGCGTACTGATTAGTTTAACTAAGCTATGAATTTTTTTCGACAATCAGAGCCAACTGAGAATTTATTTTTGTAATTATTTTTGTAAGACCCATAGTCCATCCATCCTCCCCATATATGCTATAGCTTGATTATTATTGCTAAATTGGGAAAATGCGTAACCGTGATAAACAAACCCAATTTTCATTCCAGAAACGAAATTTACAACTGCGATACAAGAGGAATTAAGTAACCAAATCATGTAACCATGTGAAGTAAGTAACCAAACCATTCTTCGATACTCTCTGCAAAACAGTCAAACTTACCTTTCCTTCTAGGTTTTGGAACTATTTTGGCGGGTTTTCTTGGTGTTCGTCAGAGTTTGAAAACTTAATTGACTTTCAGTCTTTGGGTGAATACGTGTTTTGGACGTTATGTTTTATGCATTACTCATAACAAAAAAATGATACTAAACTATCAGAAGATAAAGGAAGCCCCTGACATTCTTTAAAGATGGACAGGAGAAATAATCCAGGCCCCTGTTGTCCGAATAGAGCATAACTTTATAGAGTGGATAGACCTATCAACTGGATTAAAATGCTATTTACCGGAAGACTGGTTGCACAATTAAAGCGTGTGTAGCGTCGCGGATAACCATCCGCCCGATAAGTCGTTTTCCAGTTCATTGCTATGTTAAAAATGGTCACATTTTTCATGATTTACATACGGAATTGCATGACAAGAGAATGAAGGAAAAAGTAGAGATCAGAAAATGGAAAAGTAAAGCGAAGTTTTTTCGCTGTTGTAAGTACAGAGTACCATGTTATTCTACAAGAACTATTTCATCAAAACTTCAATTTGTTTATTTAGTCCCTCCGTTGCTTTCCAGTCGATAAAATGAGTCACTTTCTAAATTTTGTAAGTAAGCTTAACCTGCACCTAATTATAACGTAATTGAAGTGACATTGTTTCTTTTTCAACGCATCCACCATTATGCAAGCCATTTTCCTGTTAAAGACCTTTAAAATTTATTAGGCTCGTGGAAAATCCTTTCCGTACTGCCTTCTGCTAGCAGATGCCGGACCGCCGTCATTAAGCGAATAGCTTGTATTGTTTATATATATATATATATTTATATATATATGTATATGTAAACGAATAAACAAGAAATAAAATTGCTTCACTTATCCTAGGAGTGCTCAATGCAGAAATATGCAGAGCAAAATACAAATAAAGAAAGAAATTGTTACTAGTTACTCGAGTTTCACGCTCAAGGCGATCATCAGACTGAGTCAGTCTACGAAAAGATGTCAGTTATAGATGTTCAAATTCAGGAACGGTTGGAGCGACGCTTCTTCTGATTGGTTGCCACGAAGAACTTGTTTTCGTGGCGGCATTTCGTTACCAGCTCGGATTTCTTGTTCAAAAGGGAGAAATTTTGAGAGGTCAAGATGCAAAGTTTCTCAGATAAGCACAGGTTACAGCGAGAAGGATAATGCCTTTGTATGCCCTTGCTCTTTTAATGATGCGCCAGTTGATTTTGTAGTCTATGTTTCCGTCCTTTAAGTTCCAGATGTATTGCTGGTTTGCATGTGACGTCATAAAATTCTAAAATCAAAACTCACCAGGCCTGCTGAATTTTTATCGTCAGCAGGTGTAAGTTGACATAAAAATATATCTTTTTACAAGTTTCCAGCTCGGTAGCGTCCTTCGTTTTTAAACTAGAGCATTTTGAATTTTCGAGTTCTCCGCCGTACGTGACATCAAGATGGCGCCGTGACAAAGCTGTCTTGTTTGAAAAAAGGCCTCTCCTTAGGATTTTTAGCAGTTTGAACATTTCAAGTATTAGGTGAGGTGTTAACGTGAAAGTATACTAACTCACGAGCGAAAAGTGATCGCTTTCATAGCAAAAGTGAATTCCCGGTGTTTTCTTTGATATCCGGCCGCCATATTGGTTTACCACGGTGGTACACCAATATGGCGTCTGCATACTGAGCTCTATAAATTTCCGCGGAACGTTTTGGCAAATAACTCAAGAACGGTGTACCGCACAGACCTGAGACTTGGAGAAGTTGTTTATTTATGAATCTTTGATAACATTTGAAATTCGTGGCTTCTTTTATTGAATGGTTTCGAATTTATTTTTGTATGGCGTGACAGTGCAACCCAGCAATTTTGAAAGTACAGTGTCATGTGAGTGTTTTCGGTCTTTGAAAGAAAGTTTGTGATTGTTGTATCGTGTTTTGAACTCATTTTCTGTCATGCCAATGTAGGTCCTTGAGTTACCGGAAGTTGTTGTGACAGTAGCTTCGTAGATAATGTTTTTAGTTTATGTTAGCCATGTTTGTTGTGCAGCTGTAGCTGACCTTGAGGTTGTTCCTATTGAATATTTTGTGGAGCTTGTTGGACTTCGGGAAATGCTTGTTAAACATTATCTACGAAGCTACTGTCACAACAACTTCCGGTAACTCAAGGACCTACATTGGCATGACAGAAAATGAGTTCAAAACACGATACAACAATCACAAACTTTCTTTCAAAGACCGAAAACACTCACATGACACTGTACTTTCAAAATACATCTGGAACTTAAAGGACGGAAACATAGACTACAAAATCAACTGGCGCATCATTAAAAGAGCAAGGGCATACAAAGGCAATCCTTCTCGCTGTAACCTGTGCTTATCTGAGAAACTTTGCATCTTGACCTCTCAAAATTTCTCCCTTTTGAACAAGAAATCCGAGCTGGTAACGAAATGCCGCCACGAAAACAAGTTCTTCGTGGCAACCAATCAGAAGAAGCGTCGCTCCAACCGTTCCTGAATTTGAACATCTATAACTGACATCTTTTCGTAGACTGACTCAGTCTGATGATCGCCTTGAGCGTGAAACTCGAGTAACTAGTAACAATTTCTTTCTTTATTTGTATATGTATATGTATATATATATATATATATATATATATATATATATATATATATATATATATATATATTCAGAGTAATGTTCGCTTAGAAGCTTGGACAAGCCAAGCTTCTTGAATGTAGAGAAGCCTTTCTCTTCTTATCGAGTCTTATACTCTGTCTTTGAAGAGTCGATTGACATCATTGTTCGAAAGAAGTCTTCAACAGGTCGGCTAGTCTTGTGTGGAAATTGAAGTTGGAAAAAATCAACCTCGTCACTATTTGCCTGTGTTGTTTCTTATAACTGGCATACCAAATCTTAGTAAATGAACTACCAAGACGGTTACATAGGAAATTATTTTGATGAGACGAACAAGACAAGCGTAAGGGTTGTTTCCTCGGTGATTCGCATGTTGTTGTCGTGAAGTAGAAAAATTTTCCTTGTGGCGTCCAGTCACACAAGGCCTCTAGTTCTTAAAAAGTCTATTTATTATACTTCTTCCGGCTCCAGTTAAGAATTCTATAATAACTGTTTAAAATATTAAGCACACACTTGTGTTAAACAACCACCTCACGATGATGGACAAGATTTGTCTCATAATAAAATATTAAGCTGACTCCCTGATGTTTACAACGTTACGGTTCTTTAACCAAGTTAGACTGTACCAAGAATGGCCAAAAGCGAACAATAAAATCGATCGACCGAATTGCTTGACATTTTTTTAGACCTCGATATATTTGTGTCTAGAGTATTATGGTTGTTTTATCTAAATTTTCCAAGTTGAAATGAGCAAATCTTCGAATAGCCATGTCTGTTTTGCTTCAATTTTATAGAGTGGATTAAAGTCATAGGATCTACCCGTGACTCAGGGTGCTTTCGATTGGGAAATCTGGATTTCGATTTTAAAATCCGGATTTCGGATTTTCCAATAAAACGAGAAATCCAAAACGGATTTCGACGAGCCGAAATCCTTTTCCAAGATGGATTTCAATGAGGCCCCTTCATTACCTGCTCTTTGAACCACAGGGCCCAGGAGTGTTTTAATGATGGAAGAATCAGCTGGATTAACGTTTGGGAACTTTCACACCGTCGCTTCAATTTTTTTTTTTTTTTTTTTTTTAATACAAAAGCCTTTATTGATAACCACAAAACAAAGTACAAGGTACAAGCCAGGCCTACATTAAAAAACGCAAAAACATTACAGAAAGCAACAATTACAGAATACATTACAGAATGCTTATCTACAAACAAAAGATGTTTACAACAATTAAGTAGATTACTTGATATTAAAATTCCTTAAGGGCTGTCAACGAAAGGAAGCAGTTTTTGCCATTTTTTCTTATGAATTTTCGAGTCCTCATTATTCTTTGCTATAAGACTTTCTATTTGATAGGTAGAGCGAATTTTTGCTTTCAACAGTGTTAGAGTGGGTTTTATGTTTAAAGAGCGGCTTTGGTGAATTATATATTTACCGAGAATAATTACATGATTTAATAATAGACTGTCTTTGCTAGTGAGACCAAACGCTATGTCAAAAGTGCTCAGATACCTAACATCAAAACCAAACTCATTCAACCACTCAGTCAATGATGACCAGAAATGTTTTGAGATATCGCAATAAATAAACAAATGCTCGAGAGATTCCTCCATATTTCCACAAAAGGAACACATAGGTGACGGTACCAAGCCCATTTTATAAAGAATCTTATTTGTGTAAATAATTCTGTGCAACAGTTTATACTGAAATTCTCTTGTTTTGGAATCAAGAGTTGCCTTTCTCGGGAGAAGGTAGAACTGTTCCCACCGTAAGTCATGCGCAGAAAAAAATTCTTCATATTTAGACTCAGCAGTTGGAGCAATTTTTATTTTTTCTACTAGGTCCCAATATACCCCTCTAGACGAAGAAGGGAGAGATGCGTCAGGTGGATCTGCGTTGTCATTAGACGAGGCCACATTTGACGAATTTGATTGAGTCCTTAATAAGTTTATCCAGTCTTTAGGAATTGCATTATAGATACCCATTAAAAGAAAATACTCTGCATTTGTTATGCCATTCTTTTTCATCTGATCCCAAGATTTTAATTTATAATCCCTGAGAGTTAAGATATCTCCGAGTCTTAATATACCTTTATTTTTAATTTTGTTTCTGTACAAAGGTCTACCATCTCTGCGAATAGATTTGTTGTTCCAAATGATTTCGTTGAGCACTTGAGATGGAGAGGAGACACATGAACTATCCGCATTATATGAAGACCACTCACAAAGACATTCTCGATAGAACTTAGGTAAACAACGTGGTAGGTCAGACACATCATAGTTACATTTCAACAGGAAGGAGCCTCCATAGTCCCTAAGATAGTGATCCAAAAATAATTTCCATGTGCTTTTGTTTCCATCTAAATACTTTTTGAGACATATAATCCTTTGAGCTTTTATAAGGGATTCTACGTGCGGCATTCTTAACCCGCCATCCTTGTAGTCACCGATTAGAGCCAGGCGTTTTATTTTATCTTTGCGGCCTCTCCACACAAACTGGAATAAAACTGTGTTGATTTCTTTGATGATATCTTTTGTTAACGGTATTTGTGCTGCTCTAAACATAAATTTAGGCATTGCGTACGTCTTGATTATCTGTATTCGTCCAAGAAGTGTTAGGTTTCTCCAATTCCAAAGATTGATAGATTTTTTGATAGACTTGATGATACTCTCGAAATTAAGTTCCTGATACTTTTGCCAGTCGTAGGTGAAGTATATCCCCAAAATTTTCATTGGTTTATTAACTGTGGAAATTCCGATGTTCTCTGGGGCTGCATGCAAACTTCCCAACCAATATGCTTCCGTTTTTTCCTCGTTTATTTTCAACCCTGATATGTTACCAAAGTTCTCCAACAGCATGACTAACAGGCGAAATGATTTTGTGTTTTTAACGAAAGTGGTTAAATCGTCTGCGAAAATACTGAGCTTAATTTCGTTTTTCCCCAATGTAATTCCTTCAATTTCTTTATTTTTACGTATAGCCACATTTACAATTTCAAGTGCAATGATAAAAAGATAAGGGGATAGTGGGTCACCTTGTCGAACACCACGTAGAGTTTTGTTCATTTTATTTTATTTTGTTATTTTATTATTTCTAGTGTATAGAGAGTCTAAATCAGTGCAAAACTAAAGAAGTATAAAGGAAAAACCACAATAAAGAAAAAGCTGTGAGACTGCTGGTACCAGTCTGCAAACCTCTTAATGCACTTTTCGTCCTTTCGCGCTTCTCATCTTAGGAAGCACATAATGGGGGTGTTACCAGAAGCTCGAATAATTCACCAATAGATGCTTTTAACCTTTCCACTTTCGAGAGCACTCCAGTTTATAACTGGCCAAAGAATATTTTGAAAAATAGTGAGAAAAAACAGCACTACATGAATACACTGCTAAGAAGCTTTCGTTCACTTTGAATTGGGGTTTTGTCAACAGACACCAAATTTAGAACCTCAGTATATGGTAATAGTTTTGCGCGTGGTTAGTGGAATGATTAAGGGGTCAACGAGCTCGAGTTCATCAGTTCATGAATTGCTTCTTTCTATTCAATTATGGCATTTAACATTTTTTGTAAACTTTATTCTCTAAAGCAAGAAAAGCTAATTGAACTGAAAGTTTAAGAAACGACGGGCCAAATGATGGAGTCATAAATAATGAACTTAGGCGAAAATGTAAACGTGATATACGGACAGGGGAAATTAGCTCTTTGCTTGCTAAGTGACAAAATGGGTGACTATCAGCAAATTTTAGATGCTATTTCCATGTCGTTACTGTTTTCATGTTGCCCCGATTGGAAAGATAAAGGGCCAGTTGAACTTAGTACCACGCTAATTCCCTCACCTAAAATAAGATGAGTATAGTCAACACGGGAGGAGAAAAGAACAGAGAACCAACATGGGGTGCACATGAGAGAAATGACCCAGTGTAAGCTAGGGGAGCTTTTTGAGATACTCCCTTTTCACGACCGTCTCTCCAGACTGTCCAAGGTCCTATAAGGGAAACCCCATTGGGTTATTAAAAATCCCTTGCTTCTAAAGGTGGAAACCACTTAGGGTAATAATATGGAAGATAATTCACCTCACGTACTTTACTGAGACAACACAAGCAAATACGTATTTCCATAAAAAAGTGATCATAAACGGATGGTACCAGACAAAAAGAACACGACCTTCACCGCCAATAAAGCACATTTGCGGACCCCGTGATCAAACGTGGTGGAAACAGCCAAAGACTAGTAGAGGTACATAAACAAACCAATTCATTCGTAAAACAACGCAAAACAAGCAATAAAATCATTAATACATTGGGTTCTCAATCTAATCGGCTCCTGCCCAAAGAAGCCTTTCCACAAATAACAGAAAGCAAAATAGGTACCCCTTTGCATGCAATTACACCTATTTATGGACCGCAATCGAATAAAGCCCAAAAGAGCATTCCACAAATAGGAAATAGACACGCCTGCACATGCAAATAACCCCCTTCCCCCCCACCCCCGGAACGAAACGTGATGAAACCTCGAAAGGAAAAGACAATCGCCTGAGATCGCGATAGTTTTGGGAAACTCTTACGTCACAGGCCTTGAGTCACCCCACTTTTTGGCCCCTATCGTTGCGTTTCCTATACAAACAATTACCCAATACGCACTCATCAGTTCATGACGTCTAGCATCGCCATTCAAGTTCCTACTCCCGCAGTAGGAATACACCAAGTCCGCTGCGGAAGGGTAAAGTAATGTAAAGGAAACCCTAAGAAGGAGCAAACATGGGGTGATAGTCATGACCCAGTGAAAACTTTGGGAGTTGATTGAGATACTCCTTTTCCACGACCGTCACTCCAGAACGCTCCCAACCCGTAGAGACAAAAAGACACACAGGCTTACCATCACTTCGCTTTTCAAGGTGAAAAGTGGCTATAGATACAAATTTACTCATTTCGCGTACCTCACTGAGCCAACAAAATACAAACACGTGTTGTCAAGCTCTTGCAGGACTACTAAGAGTTGCCCCAGCGGCTATGGTAACCTCAATAGGGTCAATATCTGTATTAGTTTCATTTTCCTCGTCAGACATTTCAGCTTCTAATTGTGATGCCTCGCACTGCAGCAAATACCAAGATCAGGCGGGCGGGAAGCTCTATTGTTGGAGCGAATAACCGCTGGATGTAAGCGCTCGTTAGATAGCTGCTGTCCAGTTCGTGGGCGCACGTGTTATTTTATAAATTATTTGTAAGAACGTATGACATCCTTAGTTTTGACCAGTTTTAATAAAAACCTTTTAATAAAGACCCAGGGGGGGAAAAGCAACTTCCCATACATTCTCTTAAATGAAATCCAAACGATGTTCTCACAACTTGCAAAGCAATCTGTGAGGTTCTAGTCAGCGGATATGCCTCCTACGCGTGCGCAGATGTTGCATGTTCCAACGGAACTCGGACGCTGAAGGGAAAAAATCATGGCGGCCAAAGGCGGCGGATTCAATTTTGTCCCTTCGTTTAGGTAATTGACGAATTGATCGTATTTTACACTTTTATCATGTTTTCGTGCATTTTGCTTCTTATGAAGACAAAAGTTTACTCTCGAAGTTTTTTAGTCGCAAAGTAGAACAGTAGCGCTTCGATCAATCCAGTCTGTGCTGATCGACTGTATAGAATCAGATAGAATTTTCTGAAGCTGGGTTAAAAACTGGGATCGGGTTCAAAGTACTGAACTGTGAAATGATCTTGTTAACACATAACTGGACTATTCATAATAAAAGTCGTATTTTGTGCGTAGGTATTGTTTCCATGCATTAGCTTGCATTAGGTTATAGCGGTTTTGATTGAATTTATTTCCATCGATGTTTTGTGGCACATTTCCCGTTGCAATTTATTTAGACCACGCTGGAGGAAAATATGCAAACCGAGTACAGCCATAACTGTCTCATCTCATGCTATCAATTCGTTACAGAATGAGATGTAAAAAGAAACATTGACAGTAATTTTTTTTTATCACATGCATCAGTTCAGCGATAGACAAAGACCAAAATTACGTCGCGGAGTACAAGAAATAAAATCCTGAACAGTTCAAGCGATTTCTCTCGGTGAGAAGTTTATTTACGTTGAATTATCTAATTCTAGCATTCAACTTTGAAACGTTTGTCGCAAACCTGGTCTCCAAGCATAAACAAGCGAAACGTGACTGCCGTACAGCTCGCAGCTGATCCACTCGCCACCGCAACAAACAAGACAGCGCGAAAACAGAAGCGTCTTCATCGATGTCGCTTCCATCGAATATTCTCTTGTACGAAACTAACAGTAAGTTCCATGAGAGATTAGCCGCTCACCGCTTACTTTCCCCCGACAAAATACACATAAATTTTGCAAACTATTTCGAATAAGTTGATCGTCGATCGGAAATATTTACTATGACAAACACCGCTGTCCACGTTTTGACTGGACCGCTTTGCAAGTTGTGAGAACATCGTTTCTCGGTCCCAGGCCTTGCTTCTATCTCCCCCCCCCCCCCCCCTGATAAAGACCTTTTTGATGGTTTGGTCAGTTTTTAACTATTTGTTGACTCAAAAGTTGCCAAGGAAGGCAAAAGTTGCTCTAGTTGCTGACCGTTGCTCGCAGTACAAAAAGTTGCTGAAAACGCTAAAAGTTGCTCAAAAGTTGCCGAGCACAATCTATTTATGCCTAGCCAACGGTCCAAACGAACTGTAGGGACTGTCAAAACGTTTAACCCTTCTGAGCCTATTTAATGAGATGCCATTTAGGGACCGTCATCTCCCCTCTACGGGCACGGTCTGAGCGAGCTGCACCGACCGTTAACGCGTTTCACCCTTCTGAGAAAGAGAATGAAATATGTTGTCTCCTTAATGAGATGAAATCATGCCACAGACCACCATCCTCTCTTAACGGACTGTGTGTGAGGCCTAAGGTCCAAATAATTAACAATTATTCGCCGGGGATTATTCCACAATATTCGCTGAGCCTGAGGAGAATAATTGGTTTAGTATAATTGCTCAGGTAATTATCAGCGCAAATGCATTATATTTTTTCCTTTCTCCAGCTCAGAAACATCACAAATTGCGCGTTGGCTATTTTGAAAAAAAGTGCTTCAGGGCCCAGTTGTTCAAAAGTTGGATAGCGCTATCCACCGGATAAGTCACTATCCAGTGGATAAGTGTTAAGGAAACCAATTGTGTTATCCACTGGATAGAGATTTATCTGGTGGGTAGCGCTATCCAACTTTTGAACAACTGGGCCCTGAAGCACTTATTTTCAAAATAGCCAACGCGCAATTTTTTATGTTTCTGGAGAAAGGAAAAAATAAAATGCATTTGCGCTGATAAGAAAAACTAATAAAACTGCCTCAAATTTGGCCTAAATAGTGTTTGTGAATTATTGCTTGTTAGACACAAAAAAGTAAAGAGAAAAGTCTTCCAACGCTATCGTTCGACTTTCTTGAACTTTTTCCTGATATCTTCTCGTCACTTAAAATCTTTAATGAAATACTTTTTAAAATACTATTCGCAAGGCTAAAAAGTTAAAAAGAAAAACCCAACGTTTTCGACTAATTAACTCATCTTCAGGGTAAAAAGCGTCCGCTACATGTACATTTTATATGTTCTAAACCTCTCTTCAAGCGTCTTCTCTGTAATATCGCTAAGAACACAGTGTTCAGCTTCAACGGCCACCTCTATAAACAAATTGACGGATGCGGTATGGGAAATCCTTTATCCCCAGTCCTCGCAAATATCTTCATGGCTAACTGACTAGAGTCCGAAGTTGTCCGAACCTCAATTAACCCACAGTTTTACGACCGGTAGGTTGATGATTGTTTCTCCAAGAAGAAAAAAGGAAAGCCTGATGATCTGCTTGAGCGTCTGAACAGTTACCATTCTAACATCGGCGGTTTTTACTGTCGAAGGAAACCCCGACCATTTTCTTGACACTGCATTTGCTTATCTACAAAGTTCAACTGCATGCCGGTCTACACTGAAGAAACTAGGAAAACTACCAACGCATTGGAATTCAGAAATCCCCGCCCAATGGAAAAGAAATTGTATTATTGGCGCTCTTCACAGAGCTAAGCGCATCTCTTCCAATTTTAACAGCGACATCAAACACTAAGCATTAATAAAGAGAAAACACAAAATGGATTCTTGAACACCTTTGTCAACGCGATAAAGCTGGCAAATTTAATATTTGCTATACATTTACATCATATTTGTCCACATTTGTCACTCAAGCAAATGCACAATTATCCTATTTGTCTTAGGACAAATACCATATTTGTCTCTAAGACAAATACAGACAAATGTGACAAATGTCATATTTGAACCATGTTTGAACCATTTTTGTCCCAACACAAATCTAAAATTTCACCCAGTGAACTTTTCTAAACACAGAATACCTCAAGCTTTTCTCACACAGTGAACAGTTTTCTGAAAGATTCACCCGAAGATGACAACTTGATTCCGAGTTTCCTTTTTGAAGAGCGTAAGAAGATTTTCATCAAGCTCCATTACTGCAACAGAAATGAAAGTCTTAGCAAAACTTTTGTCTCCAAGCTGAACAATTTCACGGGTTTCAAATACGTTTTCATCGTAGCCTGCGTAGCAGGTGTAAACGGGAAGGGGATGAGGGTCGAGAACGCGGGCGAAAATTACGCTGAGATGTCAGTTCGTTTTAGAAAACGTGACGTAACTAAGTCACGCTATGGTCAAAATATTTCGTCACGTTCTTCTTCGCGAAGGCTAGAACAGGTGTTGACCAAGGAATGAGCGATGGGAAAGGGGTTCATACTATTAGGGATTCATATTATCACAGGGTGCCGAGAAGGCGTAGGAGTGGGAGGGGAATGGCATCAAACACGTCAAAGGTACGACAAAATCACCAACTTTAAAAATTTACACCACTTGGGCTCGTATCTTGAGTGACCGTAGTATATTTTGCACCCTGAGGGGAGGGGCAGCAACGGTGGGGTCTAATGCCCCTGGGGCTTTTCTGGTCAACCTTAAAGACAAAAACATTCACAGATTGCATGTTGTCTATAGAGGCAACTGTTCTTGCGGTGATAATTACCTCGGTCAGACCATGAGGAATGTGGAAGTGCGAATTGATGAACACTCAAACCCTTATAATAACTCTGAACCTGCCCGTCACCTACGCAAAAATCCGTCCCATTCTTTTAGTTAGCGAATACTTTCCACGACCCAATCTTTTCACAAGCATAGAATTATTGAAGGCCTAATGATCCAACAATGGAGCTCCAGTTTGAACAAATAAGTTCATTCTTACGTAGCGACACTGTTCCCATCGGGAAACACTTAAACATCTAAAATGTGCACGTAGCGGACGGGTTTCTTACCATGAAGGTGACTTAATTAGTTGAAAACGTTCGGTTTATTCTTTGAACTTTTTCGCCTTCTAAATAGTATTTTAAATCTTAAGCGAAATACTTTTTGTTAAAAATGTTAAGGCCAAATGGCCCATTTCACTGATTAAAATCTCATTGCCTTTTCATATACTAAGGACAGAAATATAAAACATTGTTAACTGAAATTCAATCCCCATGCCAAAAATAGACCAAATGGAGACCAGCCAACTTCTTTCACTGAACTTTTGTCCTTACTTCATGTCATATCTCAGTTTTTCTACAACCATAATGTTACTGGCCAAAACGCTGGCTGTCAAAAGTTCATTGTGAAGCTAATTCGTTATTCCATGTGAAAGAGGAATTCATATGTAAATGCCAGAAATGGTGAAATAAAGTGTTTGAGACACGATCTTGGTTTCTGTCAAAGAAGAAAAAATGTTTTTGACCGTAAAAAAACTATATATTTATTGAAGCTGTCTTAAATATCTTTCTTTTAACATTTACGCTGTTTTCAGGTTTCTGCTGTTAAATGTGTCTTGGTAGTAATAAAGAAAACGCAACTCATTTGGCCAAACTAAGGAACACAACTGATTAGCGTATGATTAGCTAGTGTACCTAACCCGGAAAAGTTGTTCAAGAATCAAGCCCAACTGAAAATATCTTTTGGTAATGCAAATAACACGTTTGGTCCATCTTACCTATATATGCTATAGCTTCAGGATTAAAAGTAAGTTTCAATTATTGCGAAGAAGCGTACCCTTGGGAAACGAACCCAATTTTCATTCCAGAAACGAAATTTACAAGTTCGATACAAGAGCAATTACGTACTTAAGCCATGTGCTTAATCTTTCGACACTCTCTGCAAAAACGTGCCACTTACCTTTTTGTAAAAGTTTTTGAACTGTTTTGGAAGCTTGGTGTTCGTCAGAAGTTGAGCCTCCAAGAAAAGTTTATTCTTTGGGTGAAGAAGTGCTAAGAAAATAATCTTTTATTTATTATTGAAAACAAAATAAACGGGCCTAAATTATCAAACCACAAAGGAAGCCACATCCAGGAGAAATATTCCAGGAGTGGTGTAATGTTCAAAGAATCAGCTGGATTAACGTGAGGGAGCTTTGGCACTTTCACTTCAATTTGTTGTTACAGTTTTATTTATTTTAACTTATTACATGCAAAAACTTTAGAAATATCAAAGGAAAACTGCAATGAAGGAAAAGGCTGTGAAATCGCTGGCACCAGTCTGCAAACCTCTTAATGCAGTCTTTCATCCCTTCACGCTTCTCGTTTTACGCTTGCATAAGTCACCAATAGATGCTTTTAACCTTTCTACTTCCAAGACCACTCAAGTTTACAACTGGCCAAAAAATGTTTTTGAAAATAAATGAGAAGAAACAGCTCTATTGGAATATACTGCTCAAAAGCTTTCGTTTATTTAATTTCAGTCGTCATGGACACAAAGTTTAGAATCTCAGTACATGACAACGGGTTGAAGTATGGATAGTGAAAACATTAAGGCGTCAACGAGCTGGAGACAATGCATGGATTGCTTCTTTCGATTAATTTCTCGCATCTAAATGTTTTCTAAACTTTATTCGCTAGAGCAAGAAAAGCTAATTGAACAAAAAGTTTAAAGAACGGCTGGGAAAATGGTGGATCACGAATCTAGCGGAAAATGTAAATGTGATATACGGAAAGGGGATATTAGCTTTTTGTTTGCTAAGTGACAAAATTAGTGACTAACAGCAAATTGTAGATGTTATTTCTTTGTCGTTACCGTTTTCGTGTTTCCCCGATCGGGAAGAATAAGGCCAGTTGAACTACAGGTACCACTCCGCTATTCACATCACGAATCAGCTAATGAACACTGAATTGTTTTACCCACTCAGTCAGCTATTTTGCCTCCGTCAGAAAATGTGGGCTGTTGTCTCCTACGCAAGGCTTAGTTTTGTTATTTACAGAACGAAATCTTGATGACACCATACTTCTGATGTAGGACTTAAACGGGGGAAAATAAATGTCTTACAGGAAAAAAAATAGATTTGCTTAGAACTTTTGCGTGATACAAATTCTACGCAAGTTCCGGCATATCACCTTTCTAAACCAGGTCTAATGAAGTGATCTTGGCTTCATATTTTTCTGCGAGCGTAGGGAAAAGGAAAATATGAAAACGGAAAGCGTAACTCATTTGGTCAAACTAAGAAACACAATTAATTAGCGCACTGATTAGTTTAACTAAGCTATGAATTTTTTTCCACAATCAAGGCCAACTGAGAATTTATTTTTGTAATTATTTTTGTAAGACCCATAGTCCATCCATCCTCCCCATATATGCTATAGCTTGATTATTATTGCTAAATTGGGAAAATGCGTAACCGTGATAAACAAACCCAATTTTCATTCCAGAAACGTAATTTACAACTGCGATACAAGAGGAATTAAGTAACCAAATCATGTAACCATGTGAAGTAAGTAACCAAACCATTCTTCGATACTCTCTGCAAAACAGTCAAACTTACCTTTCCTTCTAGGTTTTGGAACTATTTTGGCGGGTTTTCTTGGTGTTCGTCAGAGTTTGAAAACTTAATTGACTTTCAGTCTTTGGGTGAATACGTGTTTTGGACGTTATGTTTTATGCATTACTCATAACAAAAAAATGATACTAAACTATCAGAAGATAAAGGAAGCCCCTGACATTCTTTAAAGATGGACAGGAGAAATAATCCAGGACCCTGTTGTCCGAATAGAGCATAACTTTATACCGTGGATAGACCTATCAACTGGATTAAAATGCTATTTACCGGAAGACTGGTTGCACAATTAAAGCGTGTGTAGCGTCGCGGATAACCATCCGCCCGATAAGTCGTTTTCCAGTTCATTGCTATGTTAAAAATGGTCACATTTTTCATGATTTACATACGGAATTGCATGACAAGAGAATGGAGGAAAAACTAGAGATCAGAAAATGGAAAAGTAAAGCGAAGTTTTTCGCTGTTGTAAGTACAGAGTACCATGTTATTCTACAAGAACTATTTCATCAAAACTTCAATTTCTTTATTTAGTCCCTCCGTTGCTTTCCAGTCGATAAAATGGGTCACTTTCTAAATTTTTTAAGTAAGCTTAACCTGCACCTAATTATAACGTAATTGAAGTGACGATGTTTCTTTTTCAACGCATCCTCCATTATGCAAGCCATTTTCCTGTTAAAGACTTTTAAAATTTATTAGGCTCGTGGAAAATTCTTTCAGTACTGCCTTCTGCTAGCAGATGCCGGACCGCCGTCATTAAGCGAATAGCTTGTATTGTTTATATATATATATATATATATATATATATATATAAATTCAGAGTAATGTTCGCTTAGAAGCTTGGACAAACCAAGCTTCTTGAATGTAGAGAAGCCTTTCTCTTCTTATCGAGTCTTATACTCTGTCTGTGAAGAGTCGATTGACATCATTGTTCGAAAGAAGTCGTCAACAGGTCGGCTAGTCTTGTGTGGAAATTGACGTTGGAAAAAATCAACCTCGTCACTATTTGCCTGTGTTGTTTCTTATAACTGACATACCAAATCTTAGTAAATGAACTACCAAGACGGTTACATAGGAAATTATTTTGATGAGACGAACAAGACAAGCGTAAGGGTTGTTTCCTCGGTGGTTCGCATGTTGTTGTCGTGAAGTAGAAAAATTTTCCTTGTGGCGTCCAGTCACACAAGGCCTCTAGTTCTTAAAAAGTCTATTTATTATACTTCTTCCGGCTCCAGTTAAGAATTCTATAATAACTGTTTAAAATATTAAGCAAACACTTGTGTTAAACAACCACCTCACGATGATGGACAAGATTTGTCTCATGATAAAATATTAAGCTGACTCCCTGATGTTTACAACATTACGGTTCTTTAACCAAGTTAGACTGTACCAAGAATGGCCAAAAGCGAACAATAAAATCGATCGACTGAATTGCTTGACATTTTTTTAGACTTCGATATATTTGTGTCTAGAGTGTTATGGTTGTTTTATCTAAATTTTCCAAGTTGAAATGAGCAAATCTTCGAATAGCCATGTCTGTTTTGCTTCAATTTTATAGAGTGGATTAAAGTCATAGGATCTACCCGTGACTCAGGGTGCTTTCGATTGGGAAATCTGGATTTCGATTTTAAAATCCGGATTTCGCATTTACCAATAAAACGAGAAATCCAAAACGGATTTCGACGAGCCGAAATCCTTTTCCAAGATGGATTTCAGTGAGGCCCCTTAATTACCTGCTCTTTGAACTATAGGGTCCAGGAGTGTTTTATTGATGGAAGAATCAGCTGGATTAACGTGTGGGAACTTTCACACCGTCGCTTCAATTTGATAGTAGAGTTTTGTTCATTTTATTTTATTTTGTTATTTTATGATTTCTAGTGTATAGAGAGTCTAAATCAGTGCAAAACTAAAGAAGTATAAAGGAAAAACCACAATAAAGAAAAAGCTGTGAAACTGCTGGTACCAGTCTGCAAACCTCTTAATGCACTTTTCGTCCTTTCTCGCTTCTCATCTTAGGAAGCACATAATGGGGGTGTTACTAGAAGCTCGAATAATTCACCAATAGATGCTTTTAACCTTTCCACTTCCGAGAGCACTCCAGTTTATAACTGGCCAAAGAATATTTTGAAATATAGTGAGAAAAAACAGCACTACATGAATACACTGCTAAGAAGCTTTCATTCACTTTGAATTGGGGTTTTGTCAACAGACACCAAATTAGAACCTCAGTATATGGTAATAGTTTTGCGCGTGGTTAGTGAAAGGATTAAGGAGCTCGAGTTCATTCATGAATTGCTTCTTTCTATTCAATTATGGCATTTAACATTTTTTATAAACTTTATTCTCTGAAGCAAGAAAAGCTAATTGAACTGAAAGTTTAAGAAACGACGGGCCAAATGATGGAGTCATAAATAATGAACTTAGGCGAAAATGTAAACGTGATATACGGACAGGGGAAATTAGCTCTTTGCTTGCTAAGTGACAAAATGGGTGACTATCAGCAAATTTTAGATGCTATTTCCATGTCGTTACTGTTTTCATGTTGCCCCGATTGGAAAGATAAAGGGCCAGTTGAACTTAGTACCACGCTAATTCCCTCACCTAAAATAAGATGAGTATAGTCAATACGGGAGGAGAAAAGAACAGAGAACCAACATGGGGTGCACGTGAGAGAAATGACCCAGTGTAAGCTAGGGGAGCTTTTTGAGATACTCCCTTTTCACGACCGTCTCTCCAGAATGTCCAAGGTCCTATAAGGGAAAACCCATTGGGTTATTAAAAATCCCTTGCTTCTAAAGGTGGAAACCACTTAGGGTAATAATATGAAGGATAATTCACCTCACGTACTTTACTGAGACAACACAAGCAAGTACGTATCCCCATAAAAAAGTGATCATAAACGGATGGTACCAGACAAAAAGAACACGACCTTCACCGCCAATAAAGCACATTTGCGGACCCCGTGATCAAACGTGGTGGAAACAGCCAAAGAATAGTAGAGGTACATAAACAAGCCAATTCATTCGTAAAACAACGCAAAACAAGCAATACATTGGGTGCTCAATCTAATCGGCTCCTGCCCAAAGAAGCCTTTCCACAAATAACAGAAAGCAAAATAGGTACCCCTTTGCATGCAATTACACATATTTATGGACCGCAATCGAATAAAGCCCAAAAGAGCATTCCACAAATAGGAAATAGACACGCCTGCACATGCAAATAACCTCCTTCCCCCCCACCCCGGAACGAAACGTGATGAAACCTCGAAAGGAAAAGACAATCGCCTGAGATCGCGGTAGTTTTGGGAAACTCTTACGTCACAGGCCTTGAGTCACCCCACTTTTTGGCCCCTATCGTTGCGTTTCCTATACAAACAATTACCCAATACGCACTCATCAGTTCATGACGTCTAGCATCGCCATTCAAATTCCTACTCCCGCAGTAGGAATACACCAAGTCCGCTGCGGAAGGGTAAAGTAATGTAAAGGAAACCCTAAGAAGGAGCAAACATGGGGTGATAGTCATGACCCAGTGAAAACTTTGGGAGTTGATTGAGATACTCCTATTCCACGACCGTCACTCCAGAACGCTCCCAACCCGTAGAGACAAAAAAACACACAGGCTTACCATCACTTCGCTTTCCAAGGTGAAAAGTGGCTATAGATACAAATTTACTCATTTCGCGTACCTCACTGAGCCAACAAAACACAAACACGTGTTGTCATGGAAAAGTGAACATACCACGCATTCTACCAGGAAAAAACACGACCTGCACCAGAAATGAACCTTATTTGCAAATCGACCTAAATCGCACACGCTACCGAAAATTAACACCATTTCACAAGCAGTGGAGGCACAGAAACTCACACTTACATAGGACAGTTAAGTCTAATTTGCTGTCCTTAAGCAAACACCACACCTGCCCAGCATAGGAGCAAGACAAAAAGACACTGATTTGCATATAATCAAATATATTTGTGGACCTCGATAGGGTAAACCGCCAGGGGAAACATACCCCAAATAACAAAAAGCAAAGAGACGTCCTCAAGTGCAAATGCACCTATTTGCGGTCCCCAGTCGGACAGCCCGCTAGAAATCGATAATATCGATTTGACACATCTAGTAATCATCGATTTTCACTGATTTCCGTTATCAAGTGATTTTTATCGATTTCTATCGGTACCGATTTTTATCGATTGACTACGTCAGGAGTGTTCGAGGGTGTGTTTATGAGAGCATTCATGGGTTCATGGTGATCAGTTCATGGTGATTTCGAGGGTAACTTCAAGGGTGAGCTCGAGGGTGAGTTCGAAGGTGAGTTCGAGGGTGAGCTCGAGGGTGTGTTCGAGGGTGAGCTCGAGGGTGTGCTCGAGGATGAGCTGGAGGGTGAGTTCGGGGGTGTGTTTGAGGGTGTGTTCGAGGGTGAGCACGAAGGTGTGCTCGAGGGTTCGTTCGAGGGTGAGTTTGAGGATGACCTCGAGGGTGTGCTCGAGGGTGTGTTTCAGGGTGTGTTCGAGGGTGTGCCCGAGAGTGTCTTTGATGGTGAGCTCAAGTGTGTGTTCGAGGGAGAGCTCGAGGCTGTGCTCGAGGGTGAGCTTGAGGGTGAGCTCGAGAGTGAGTTCGCGGGCGTGTTCGAGGGTGTGTTCGAGGGTGAGCTCGAGGGTGTGCTCGAGGGTGTGCTCGAGGGTGAGCTCGAGAGTGAGTTCAAGGGTGAGTTCGAGGGTGTGCCCGAGGGTGAGTTTGAGGGTGTGTTCGAGGATGCGTTCGAGGGGGTGCTCGAGGGTGTATTCGAGGGTGTCTTCGAGGGTGAGCTCCAGTGTGTGTTCGAGGGAGAGCTCGAGGGTGAGCTCGAGGGTGTATTTGAGGGTGTGTTCGAGGGTGAGCTCGAGGGTGTGCTCGAGGGCTCGTTCCAGGGTGAGTTTGAGGGTGACCTCGAGGGTGAGCTCGAGGGTGTGCTCGAGGGTTCGTTCGAGGGTGAGTTTGAGGGTGACCTCGAGGGTGTGCTCGAGGGTGTGTTTCAGGGTGTGTTCGAGGGTGTGCCCGAGAGTGTCTTTGAGGGTGAGCTCAAGTGTGTGTTCGAGGGAGAGCTCGAGGGTGTGCTCGAGGGTGTGCTCGAGGTGAGCTTGAGGGTGAGTTGGAGAGTGTGCTCGAGGGTGTGTTCGATGGTGACCTCGAGGGTGTGTTCGAGGGTGTGCTCGAGGGTTCGTTCGAGGGTGAGTTTGAGGGTGACCTCGAGGGTGTGCTCGAGGGTGTGTTTCAGGGTGTGTTCGAGGGTGTGCCCGAGAGTGTCTTTGAGGGTGAGCTCAAGTGTGTGTTCGAGGGAGAGCTCGAGGGTGTGCTCGAGGGTGTGCTCGAGGTGAGCTTGAGGGTGAGTTGGAGAGTGTGCTCGAGGGTGTGTTCGATGGTGAGCTCGAGGGTGTGTTCGAGGGTGAGTTTAAGGGTGTGCTCGAGGGTGAATTCGAGGGTGTGTTCGAGGGTGTGTTTGAGGGTGTGTTCAAGGGTGAGTTCGAGCCTGTGTTCGAGGGAGAGCTCGAGAGTGTGTTCGAGGGTGAGTTCGAGGGTGTGTTCGAGGGGGTGTTCGAGGGTGAGCTTGAGGCTGTGCTGAAGGCTGTGCTCGAGGTCGAGGTGAGATGATGGGTGAGATCAAATGCTGAGTATAGTGATTCCACTCAAACCATCCGGGTGGTTTCGGACTTATATGCCAAAAAACAAAGGCCTGGCGACTGACCGATAACGAACGAGTGGCGTCACATACCGAGGACCAATAGAAGCTAAGCGCGTAAAAACTTGTGATACTTTTTATCATGCAAAATACCTAACCCTTGCGTAATTAATTGAGAATACTTGTTAAAGTTTTAACTTACCAACAGAAATTATGCTCGATGACTTCGATTATCCTTTACAGCAAAAAATGCCAACAACATTTCACAACTTAGCTTTGTATATTCTGCTGCCGCGACAAAGTAAAATGGTCATATGTGATATCCGTTACAAAACCGTCAACTTGCCTTGCAGTGATTTTTAGTTCACCTGTAAAGCGAAATATCTAACAAAATACAAGTTTCAAGTTTCTAGTTTTCAAGTTTATTCAACAATAGAGAGATTGAGCATCAAATTTACGGCAAACGGCAAACGTCAACCTGCCCCTTGCCTTGTGCCGTTTTAAAATGGACCATTTCTTCTTAAGCTTCGTGTAAACTCATTAAAAGCTAAAATACACAAAAAAAGCGGTTCTCTAAATTTTAACTAAAATATAAATTACCGGTTGAATGTGGTTTCTTTGGGATGGTTTGAGGTACTGCATACTTTGAGCGTTTTTTTCGTAAGACAGTTGATAGCCTAAGCGAAGGTGACAACCAAACAACAGCTCGCTTTCTCCCATTCTTTCTTCCCTTTTGTGTAAACACTGACAAAAGACCGGTCAGTTTGCATAGAAAAATAACACATCACTGGGACACAGGCTGATGATTGTGGCAGAACGAATCAAAAACTTTAAAGAAATACTCGCGTTGTTGACGAACGCGAGAACAGGCCTCTTCACGTTAAAAACGAGAAACGCCAAACGGCAAACGTAAAAAATGGCGGGAAACTCATGATCACGTGGTATTTTTGGCGTTCGCGTTTGCCGTAAACGTCATGCTCAGGATTATAATGGCTTGGACTTGTTTTATTTTCCAAATCACGTTACCGAATAGTAACAGCCATTCCGCCTCTGTCAGTGATCATAAAACAAACAAATTGATATCTGCCCATGGAAGCATCTCTTGGATCGAGGATGTCTTTCCCCAAGTTGTCATACTTCACCACTCTTGTTTCGCCAGGTTTGTGAGACCATTTTCCGTCACTATCCAAACGGTACCAGTGGAAATCTCCCCATATACCTAATATATCACATGAAATAAAAGAAAACTGTAATTGAAGAACAGCAAGGAAACTTGAAACATTGCATTTCCGTAAATCTCAATAAAATAGACTTTGGGAGAAAAAAAGAAGGATTAACATCGCTTTAATAGAACTAAAACCTTTTCTCCCGTCGTTATGTCAATGACTTCAATGAATTGGGGAGGGGGGGGGATTTTGCCTGCACGCACTTTGAACGTTTACTTTGAACGTTTGTAACTTTTTAATATGCAAACTAAGGCCACCAAACGTCTTGACTTTTCAAAAAATTTGACTGGGAACAATTTGGTGTAGCAAGTTCGTGAAATTTGACGACACCATGGCACCCCCCTTTTTGACAGGCATTTTCTTAGGAATTTGGAATTTTCTTATTTTTAGTGAAAACTTATAACTTTCTTAAGGTAATGTTCACCTTTTCAGATCATTTTAGAGTTCTTGTAGTGATTTTGGTTACTTTTTGGTTCTTTTTCGAGGTTTTAGAGAACTTTAAAAAAATCCAAGATGGCCGCCATTTGAGAACACAGCATAATTCGTACGTCATATGACGTCAAAGGACTAACCATCTACCCTCTGAGTTTCGTTTTCATAGCATTAATCTTCCCAGAGTTACAGAGGGGAGGCATAGGCTTTGAGGCAATTTCGGGCATTTTGGCAGTTTCTGCCCGAAATTGCCTCACATCCATGTTCAAATACATTGTAATGCAAGTGAGAAAAGTTTACTGGGAAAAGGGCTAGAGCTCGCCAAAGTTGGTCTCTCAGTCAAACGCTGATCGATAATGTTTGTAATGTTTATGTTATTTACGAAGCACGTTTGACAAACAGGTGTTTACCCAAATACAATAAGCAGTACTAAATCATTACCACACTTTTCATCGTGGTTGTTTGTTTGCGTGTTCGTTTGTTTTAGTAATTTTTTTAGCCCGCAGTGCGGGCGTATTGCGCTATTTGTTTTCAGTTATAACGAGTTGACAATGATTTGAATTTATACTTAAATATAATAATGCACTTAGAAACATTTTGAGGTTTCCTTTTGTTTTTCGTTTTGCCTGCGTGTTGTGATATCTTTTGATATTTCTAATTTGTTCTGTAGTTATATTCTGTATTAGTTATATTTTTGTATATTTTTGTATTGCCAAATCATAATAACTGACGATGACGGGAGACACATCGAAACGTATTCTCAACGCGCCAACTAAATTGGCAAAATCCCTGGAAGAAAGTTAAGAGACCAAGCACTCTACAATTTGTCCAGTATCTGGGTGGTTCTCAATCAAATCCAAAGAAACACAGACGAGCTCCATGTCGAAACAACGTTACCATTGAAAAACAATAGTAAGATTGATTGGGAATAAAAAAAAAAACTTACAAAATCTCACTCTACAGTTTCATTCTCGTCAGCGAAATGTAGAAAAAGTAATTTAAAGATGACCACTTTTTGATGGCGGAATTGACTTAGAGTGTTTCCCACAAGTGGCTGGACGAAAAAGAGGCGTTCGTTGCTTACACGTATCACTCCAGGTCAGCTAATCTGTATGTTATGGCAATATGTACGTAATAAAGACTACAGTCAAAGCTCTCCTTGCGACCACTCTCGCAAGCAACCAGCTCTAGTTACGACCAGCATTGTGAAACCCCGTTTGACTTGTCACTTAAACTCTGTCATGAAAAGCTCTCGTAATCGAGCACTCCCGTCAGCGACCACGACCACTTTTGTGAATTACCAACGAGCTTTTTCCTTTGTTTATAAGCACTCGGTTCTTTTCCATATTTAGAGTAACACATAACACACAAGTGCTAATGGTTCTTTGACTGTACTTACGCGGACCTCTTCTGTGATAGGCAATAAAATAAAACTATTCAATGTTATTACTACAAAACTATTAGTAACCATTAACACATGCCAAGCTTTACGCCAAAGCTCTTGTAAGTGACCACTCCCTACTGTTTCATTATGTGGTCGCTTACGAGAGCCCATTCTCGTAAGCTACCAGCTCTAGCTGCGACCACATTTCTAAATTCCTGAGGTGGTCACTTGCGAGAGCTTCGACTGTAGCTGGCTATAAACGATTTAACTAACCTGGTTCAACAACTAGCGCCACCAAGTGCCGGGTACCGCCTGGGACTTTTGGGATTGGAGCTCGCGCCGCAAATGGGCCTTTGGGACGAGGCGGAAGGTTCACAACCTGCAAGCCATCATTCACAGCCGCAGCTTGCACGGCAGCTGCAGTCATCGCCAGGCCATAAAGGGCTGGGTCTCCTCCGGCCGCGACAGCGGCCGCTCTTCCTGGCAGTGCAAAGGTATTCGTGGGCCTGTCATTTGCGTAGTTGTAGCAGTTGTTGCGTCGTAGTCGGTAAGGATTTCCATTCCAGTCACCAGGTTTATATTGTGGTGAGTCACGTTTTATTCCTGTTGGGGCTGCAACTTTCTTCATCTCCTTTAAAACGGTCTTGAGGAAGGCACCTGGCAGTTTACCTGTTGGTATGGTTTTCAGCAATAGCTCTTGTAGCTTCAGCGTATTTGGACCAACAATCAACTCCGTTTGTTTCGTCGCAGTGTCTTGTACCAGGAACCCCTTATAACCAAGCCTCTCCGGCATTTCTTCGGGGCGATAGGTTAACTTTGGTTTAGCGTTTCTAGCTTCCAAAAGTAGACTCTGTATGTTCCTAAAGGACGGGTGAGTCGAGGGAACCGGCCAACTAGGATCTACCCGTCCGGAGAACACGGCCAAAGTCACAGTTAGGTCTCCTGCAATCCAAAATTGATTTTAATGGTTGATGGTTATTTCGACAAATTACAATAAATGACGGGTTGCGACATTGATAAATCTTGACAACTGAAAAATAAATCAATATTTCAGTCGGGATTCGAACCCACGATTTTTCAGTCGACCTACAGTGCCTTTACAGTGCCTTATTTTGAAATGTCAAGATTTACTGTATGTTGTTTATCACAAAGGTACTGGATTTTTTGTGGTTTTTCCCTTTCAGACAGTCAGGAGGGCCTACATAATTCTCTCGCGATCGGTTCCAAGTGACCATATAAACAGGATGTTATCTCGCACTGCAGCAATAAGATTGGGAAAAAATCCGGCGACAAGATAAGTGTCACAGCGCAAACAAAGAAATTGTGAGAGAGTGCGTGGCATGGGTAAGTTAAACTGATCGTTACCGTTAAACGAAAACCAACACCCTCAACATACCCTTAATGCTCTTTACAAAAGCCAGTAGCTTAGCACTTGGTATATTTCCTAAGCCGTTGCGCTTGAGTAATGATAATTTATTTATGGGGTTTTGTTGATGCAGTGCGAATAGCATTCTCTCTACAAAACACAAGTATTCATGCTCACCGTATACAGGAGAAGTAAAACCTCAACATTTCCATGCATCAATGGGCTGTCACCCCCAATACTACTCACATACCCTTAATGCTCACACACCCTCAACATTAATTGTATCATTATATAATATATATCTAGTGTTAGGACCTCTATGTAAACCACTTTTAGTGATGGAGCTTCCTAATAAAAGATTGTTATTGTTATTATTACATTCAACCATGGCTTCCTATGAAGGTCAATTAGGCACACAAAGAACAAACCTCTACCAATCGCCAAACCTCACATCCTAATCTCATACATTTGACCCAGCTTTAAAAGATTTAGTTCGCAAAAGAGTAACTCCTGCACATCTCCAATGAAAAACGCATCAAACAAAAATCACTGTTGTCAGTTAAAAATGGGCAATTGAGGGATGTGAGGCCAACGGTAGGTATGAATAGATTGTGCTAGTAAATCCAGCAAACGTTGCTCGACAATACACCCAAAAGTTGCTCTAAAGTTGCTCAAAAATTTAAAAGTTGCTTACTTTTGAGAGTCATTTTGTTCTAGATTACTACTCAAAACATGACGTTGTATGTGTAATTTAACATCATTTGTTGTGATCAATATAATCTTTAAGCTCAACGTAACAACGTAACAACGTTTACAGCCTTTATCTTATCTTAGCATGATAAGATACAACAATGCAAAGAGGTGTAAACTTTAAAGTTTACAGCCTCTTTGCATTGTTGTATCTTATCATGACTGAAGCCTCAAGGTAGTCCTCTAGGGCATTGTCTTGTTGATCGTTAAACGCATTCTTCAGAAGGCTGAAGACTCTCTCAGCAGATGCTGAACTTGGCTGGATGACTAACAACGTCTTTACTACACCTGCCCAATGTGGAAGTGTGTCACTGTGGGCTGCCCACCATGCCAGCTTTTCTTCTTCATTTGCCGTGACAACACCATCAGCTGCAGCAAGATAGTCAGGTAGCTCTCGGGCCAAGTTGGCAATAATATTGTCATTGTCAAGAAATGGAAAGTTTCTGAATTCTTCCACGGAGGCAGCCGTTGGGTTGAGATTTTGTACTTGCATAGGACAACACAGCCGTGCAACCTTAAAAGCATGGACTGTAGTACGAAATTGAACGCTAAATTTCCGCTGATAGAAATTAAGCCCTGGTTGGATACAACCTTAGCTTGTGTCATACGCTGGTTGTATGTGACAGCATTTCCACCAGCAATTTCACGAGCAACTGCTGTAGTATTGGGGTAATGCTCAACAGCCACCGCATGTGCAACAGAACAGAGACGCTCGTAGCAGGAAAATATCAACGGTCTTTCTTGTCTTTCGCGATGCGAGCAACTCCGTTTGTATGCTTGCTTGACTTTATATGCTTGTCGATTGAGCTTTTCTTTAATAAAAGGGTCTCACTGCAAGCATTACAACGCACATTTCCACTCACCACTGCAAAATGTTGTTTTGGATAGACTTTCACGCGATCCCAAGCGCATGTTGTGTTTCCTTTCCCTGAGAACGAGGTCGAGCTACTGCTTCCTCGTTGTTTGTATTTGCCTTCGTTGACGTGAATTTTGCGTTTCCTAGAAATTGAAGCTCTTGCAGGACTACTAAGAGTTGTCCCAGCGGCTATGGTAACCTCAATAGGGTCAATATCTGTATTATTTTCATTTTCCTCGTCAGACATTTCAGCTTCTAATTGTGATGCCTCGCACTGCAGCAAATACCAAGATCAGGCGGGCGCAGGAGGGAGTGATGAACTTAGGCCTGGGCAAGAGTGCCGGTATCCGAGGTGTCGGGCCATCGTGAAGTCACAAATAAGTCAGTCCGGGAAATTCAAAGGAAAGTTAACGAATGGCTTCCTTGCAAATGTTTACAGTCCAGTTTCTCAAAAAGAACAGATCAAAACGATGAAAGAACAAAAGGTATGCTGCATGCTATAACATAAAAAGTATTCTTAATGCAATTTGGTCCTCAAAACAAAATAACAAATTGGCGATAAGACTCAAAAAATTTCACGAACGCTTTGGTCGATCGATTGAAATCGTGATCAAGATCACCTTTCAGAAGCTGTATCTCACAAACCCTAAGATGTGTCGCTTGGAGACAAAAACATAACTTTTATATGTATAAACTCTTTCCAATTTTAGGAAAATATATTTTCGTAACAATTTCATTAAAATGATCAGTGGCTTTAAATAAACATCATTAAAATGTGGAGAAGAATACTCCAATGCAAAGAAACGTTTACTGTGAATTCATGTGCTTGCTTCAAAGTTAATAATGGGTCACAGCAATTCCTTAGTTTGCTAAACTATCTAGTAAAAAACGACAAAGACGACAACATTTTCTCGCGGCGAAGCAAAACAGCTGACGCGCCGGCTTTCCGGCCAAATTTGTGCTGATGACTGATTGTACTCTTATTGAATAAGAACTTAATTATAAAGAAAAACATAGTCTATCAAAAACGCCAACTTTCTCAGGTTACTGATGTTAAGGGTTAACAAGGCTCTCTCTTTACTAGAATGGTCCTCCGTTTGACTGTTTTAAAGTTAATTAATCTTTGGAAATCAAATGACAGGACCAATTCAATTTATTTGCGAAACGGTCATCTTGTTCGTCAGTTGTGGATCTAAGTAGACTGTCAAACTCTTTCTAAAACATTGTGCAACCTCGACAGCAAATCTAGAGGAAACTGGAGGTATTGAGAATAAATCACTGAATCACTGATCCAGATGGTTCTCAAATATATCTATTAGTTTTCATGAAAAAGGACAGAACCAGATCAGCAAAAACTTGTTTCCTCAGGCGTCCGCATAATTTGCAAGCTGATTTAGATTTTTATGTTGTTCTGCAAAAGTGTAGTTTACACGGGTTAAATGAGGTGGCAAAAATTTACTAAGTTCGATTACTCTGTCCCTAGCAATTAAATATCACTATTCTTCCCCTATACAGAGGATGGAAGCAAATACTGTAAGAAAAGTCAACGTTTAAGTGCTAAACATACTCTTCTAGGTTCGCCTTCTTTTATACTCAGCTAAACAAACGGACTGATCATTTTTTAGGTAAATACTATACCACTTGTTTTAACTTGGGTACTTTTGTTAAACTATAGGCTAGACCGTAGCCAAGTTTCAAGTTTCCCTGTGGTATATAACTGAAATAAACACACTTTTTCGGACGCGGACAATAACAATTTTCCCGCATAATTCTTCGATCGCGGAGAGTGAACGTGACTCTTAAAACATTATTTAAGTGTGATTTTAACGTTAAGACCAAGAGCCACTTACCTATATCGATAAAAAGGATGACTAAAATTCCATTACCCAAGAAAACAAGCTTAGCTGAATGGCACAAAAAATACGTTTTTAGCCCGAACTCTAACATCAGTTTGCCAGCGCCATTTTTGAAGACTCGGCAAACTCGCGCGCTTTTCACGTCGTGACGTCACGATGGCCAGACACCTCGATCCAGCCGAGCGGCGAGTTCATTACTCCCTCCTGGGCGGGCGGGAAGCTCTATTGTTGGAGCGAATAACCGCTGGATTTAAGCGCCCGTTAGATAGCTGCTGTCCAGTTCGTGGGCGCACGTGTTATTTTATAAATTCTTTGTAAGAACGTATGACATCCTTAGTTTTGACCAGTTTTAATAAAAACCTTTTAATAAAGACCTTTTTGATGGTTTGGTCAGTTTTTAACTATTTGTTGACTCAAAAGTTGCCAAGGAAGGCAAAAGTTGCTCTAGTTGCTGACCGTTGCTCGCAGTACAAAAAGTTGCTGAAAACGCTAAAAGTTGCTCAAAAGTTGCCGAGCACAATCTATTTATGCCTAGCCAACGGTCCAAACGAACTGTAGGGACTGTCAAAACGTTTAACCCTTCTGAGCCTATTTAATGAGATGCCATTTAGGGACCGTCATCTCCCCTCTACGGGCACGGTCTGAGCGAGCTGCACCGACCGTTAACGCGTTTCACCCTTCTGAGAAAGAGAATGAAATATGTTGTCTCCTTAATGAGATGAAATCATGCCACAGACCCTCATCCTCTCTTAACGGACTGTGTGTGAGGCCTAAGGTCCAAATAATTAACAATTATTCGCCGGGGATTATTCCACAATATTCGCTAGCCTGAGGAGAATAATTGGTTTAGTATAATTGCTCAGGTAATTATCAACGCAAATGCATTTTATTTTTTCCTTTCTCCAGAAACATCAAAAATCGCGCGGTGGCTATTTTGAAAAAAAGTGCTTCAGGGCCCAGTTGTTCAAAAGTTGGATAGTGCTATCCACCGGATAAGTCACTAACCAGTGGATAAGTGTTAGGGAAACCAATTGTGTTATCCACTGGATAGAGATTTATCTGGTGGGTAGGGCTATCCAACTTTTGAACAACTGGGGCCAGTATTATAATCACCCTGCGCGGGGTGATTATAGCAAGATATGACGTAATCCTCGACCAATCAGTGCGCATGCTTCTCTATAATCACTTGACCAATTATACTGACCGTGGCTGTGAGATGTAGAGCGAAATCAAGTTTTGAGGCCCCTCAGCGATGAAGAGTGAAACAGTCTAAGCCTTTAATAAGATGCAATTCATGGACCGTCATATCCTCTACACGGACCGTTGGTTAGGTTTATGGATTGAACAAAATGAATGGACCTTAAATTAACTTTTAAGGACTACTACTATGCGGGACGAGTGTAATGAACAACCTTCTGAGACACCTCACTATATGCTCCACCGCTGGATTTCCTACATAGTCAACCCAGTACTTACATACGACATCACCATCTATTGATTCTTTGCAAAAATTTTGAAGATGAGGTGAACTAAGTCCCTCGCCTAAAATAAGATGAGTATAGTCAACACGGGAGGACAAAAGAACAGAGAACCAAGGTGGGGTGCACGCGGCAGTTATGACCCAGTGTAAGCTAGAGGTGTGTTTTAAGATATACTCCCTTTTTCACGACCGTCTCTCCAAAATCTCCATTGCCCTTTAAGGGAAAACCCATTGGGTTACCAAAAATCTCTTGCTTCTAAAGGTGAAAACCACTTGCAGTAATAATATGGAACATAATTCACCTCACGTACTTTACTGAGACAACACAAGCAAGCACGTATTCCAGGGTCATGGGCTCCTGCGTATTCCCATAAAAAAATGATCATACACGGATAGTACTAGACATTAAGAACACGACCTTCACCGCCATTAAGGCACATTTGCGGCCCCCGTGATCAAACGTGGTGGAAACAGTCAAATACTAGTAGAGGTACATAAACACGCCAATTCATTCATAAAACAATAGAAAACAAGCAATAAATCATTAATACATCCTCAATCTAATCGGCTCCTGCCCAAAGAAGCCTTTCTACAAATAACAGAAAGCAAAATAGGTACGCCTTTGCATGCAATCACACCTATTTATGGACCGCAATCGAATAAACCCCCAAAGAGCATTCCACAAATAGGAAATAGACACGCCTGCACATGTAAATACCCCCCCCCCGGAACGAAACGTGATGAAACCTCGAAAGGAAAAGACATTCGCCTTAGACCGCGATAGTTTTGGGAAACTCTTACGTCACAGGCCTTGAGTCACCCCACTTTTGGCCCCTATCGTTGCGTTTCCTATACAAACAACTCAATACGCACTCATCAGTTCATGACGCCCAGCATCGCCATTCAAATTCCTTCTACCGCAGTAGGGATACACCAAGTCCGCTGCGGAAAGGGAAATTAAGGTAAAGGAAACCCTAAGAAGGAGCAAACGTGGGGTGATAGTCATGACCCAGTGAAAACTTGGGGAGTTGATTGAGATACTCCTTTTCCACGACCGTCACTTTAGAACGCTCCCAACCCGTAGAGAAAAAAACACACAGGCTTACCATCATAACCTCGCTTTCCAAGGTGAAAATTGGCTATAAATACCAATTCACTCATTTCGCGTACCTCACTAAGCCAACAAAACACAAATTCGTATTGTCATGGAAAAGTGAAAATACTACGCATCGGTACCAGGACAACAAAACACGACCTTCACCAGAAATGAAGCTTCAGAGAAGATTTGCAAATCGACCTAAATCGCACACGCTACCGAAAATTAACGCCACTTCACAAGTAGTGGAGGCACAGAAACTCACACTTACATAGGGCGGTTAAGTCTAATTTGCGGTCCTTAACCAAGCACCACACCTGCCCAGCATAGCAGCAGCCAAAAAAGACACTGATTTGCATGTAATCAAATATATTTGTGGACCTCGATAGGGTAAACCGCCAAGGGAAATATACCACAAATAACAAAAAGCAAAGAGACGTCCTCAAGTGCAAATACGCGGTCCCCAACCGGACAGCCCGCCGAAAAGGATCATTTAGACAAATACGAGAAGGCAAAACAACACCGCCTTTACATGCAAATTGTACTCAATCTTACAATCCGCCAAAAGGTTAATCCACAAATAGTATTAGCCAAGCCAGAGCCTAGCGAATCATTCCACCAAATACAAACCCGCAAGTTATCGCCAGCACGTGTTCCCAGCAAAAGACTCGTCCACAATTACGAACAGAAGAATACTCGGGTACGAAACGAGCGAAAGCGCATGCTAAAAAAAGACTGGTGGTACTGTCTCCGCCAAGAACACGACTTGAGTATCCTGGTGGGCGAAACGCGCTGGTCCGCAGTTCGCAGTCCGCAGTCCGCAGTCCTCAATCTCTTTTTACACTGACCGGTTCCCGAACGCGTTGCACTTTATTGATCTAATATGCGATGCCAATAATTTATGCAGTGCGAATAGTGATACACCAATCTAGAAACTATAACTTTATTCCATGACTGGCTGATTGTTTACACGAGTGGTGATCGAATTTGGTGATCTTTATTTTATCTTGATCATGAGTGAAACAACAAATAAGGTTCTTATCATTATTCAAGGTCTATATATCCAGCGATCGCCTTATGTTTAGAATTCAGTTGAATATATTATCTCATTTACTGTTCTAGAAGTTACAATGTATTAAGAGAATGAACTAACCTGAAATTCTTGGCAGACAGATGTGCAGAAAGGCAACAATTATGGTAAGTTTGGCCAGCATGTTTCAAGATCCCTAGGAGCAGAAAGAAAGGAAATGATTGTTATAAGAATAAACAATTCGCAAGAAAAAACTAAAAAACTAATAAGACCACCTGAAATTTGGCCTAAATAGTGCCTGTGAATTATTGCTAGTTAGGCACAAAAACGTAAAGAAAAACTTCTTCCAACGTTATCGTTTGACTTTCTTGAACTTTTCCCTGATATCTTCCCGTCACTTAAAATCTTTAATGAAATACTTTTTAAAATACTATTCGCAAGGCTAAAAAGTTAAAAAGAAAAACCCAACGTTTTCGACTAATTAACTCATCTTCAGGGTAAAAACCGTCCGCTACAAGCACATTTTACATGTTCTAAACCTCTCTTCAAGCGTCCTCTCTGTAATATCACTAAGAATACAATGTTCAGCTTCAACGGCCACATCTATAAACAAATTGACGGATACGGTATGGGAACCCCTTTATCTCCAGTCCTCGCAAATATCTTCATGGCTAAACTAGAGTCCGAAGTTGTCCGACGCTAAGCCCACCGTTTTACGACTGGTAGGTTGATAATTGTTTCTCCAAGAAGAAAAAAGGAAAGCCTGATGATCTGATGAAGCGTCTTAACAGTTACCATCCTAACATCCTTTTCCCTGTCGAAGAAAACCCCGACCATTTCCTAGACACTGAACTGATTTGCTTATGACAACAAGTTCAATTGCAGAGTCTACAAGAAACCAGGAAAACTACCAACGCATTGGAATTCAGAAATCCCCACCCAATGGAAAAGAAATTGTATTACTGGCGCTCTTCACAGAGCTAAGCGCATCTCTTCCAATTTTAACAGCGACATCAAAACACTGGAAACAACTTTTCTAAACACAGAATACCCAAGCTTTTATTTCTCACACAGTGAACAGTTTTCTGAAAGATTCACCCGAAGATGACAACTTGATTCCGAGTTTCCTTTTTGAAGAGCGTAAGAAGATTTTCATCAAGCTCCCTTACTGCAACAGAAATGAAAGTCTTAGCAAAACTTTTGTCTCCAAGCTGAACAATTTCACGGGTTTCAAATACGTTTTCATCGTAGCCTGCGTAGTAGGTGTAAACGGGAAGGGGATGAGGATCGAGAACGCGGGCGAAAATTACGCTGAGATGTCAGTTCGTTTTAGAAAACGTGACGTAACTAAGTCACGCTATGGTCAAAATATTTCGTCACGTTCTTCTTCGCGAAGGCTAGAACAGGTGTTGACCAAGGAATGAGCGATGGGAAAGGGGTTCATACTATTAGGGATTCATATTATCACAGGGTGCCGAGAAGGCGTAGGAGGGGGAGGGGAATGGCATCAAACACGTCAAAGGTACGACAAAATCACCAACTTTAAAAATTTACACCACTTGGGCTCGTATCTTGAGTGACCGTAGTATATTTTGCACCCTGAGAGGAGGGGCAGCAACGATGGGGTCTAATGCCCCTGGGGCTTTTCTGGTCAACCTTAAAGACAAAAACATTCACAGATTGCATGTTGTCTATAGAGGCAACTGTTCTTGCGGTGATAATTACCTCGGTCAGACCATGAGGAATGTGGAAGTGCGAATTGATGAACACTCAAACCCTTATAATGACTCTGAACCTGCCTGTCACCTACGCGAGAATCCGTCCCATTCTTTTAGTTAGCGAATACTTTGCACGACCCAATCTTTTCACAAGCACAGAATTATTGAAGACCTAATGATCCAACAATGGAGCCCCAGTTTGAACAAATAAGTTCATTCTTAGTACGTTGCGAAACTGATCCCATCGGGAAACACTTAAACATCTAAAATGTGCATGTAGCGGACGGGTTTCTTACCATGAAGGTGACTTAATTAGTTGAGAACGTTCGGTTTTTTCTTTGAACTTTTTCGCCTTCTAAATAGTATTTTAAATCTTAAGTGAAATACTTTTTGTTAAAAATGTTAAGGCAAAATGGCCCATTTAACTGATTATAATCTCATTGCTTTTTCATATATTAAGGACAGAAATATAAAACATTGTTAACTGAAATTCAATCCCCATGCCAAAAATAGACAAACTGGAGACCAGCCAACTTCTTTCACTGAACTCTTGTTCTTACTTCATGTCATATTTCAGTTTTTCTACATTAATGTCACTGGCCAAAACGCTGGCTGTCAAATGTTCATTGTGAAGCTAAATTAAACTTTATAATTCGTTATTCCATGTGAAAGAGGAATTCATATGTAAATGCCAGAAATGGTGAAACAACAGTGTTTGAGACACGATCTTGGTTTCTGTCAAAGAAGAAAAAATGTTTTTGACCGTAAAAAAAAGAAAAACTATATATTTATTGAAGCTGTCTTAAATATCTTTCTTTTAACATTTACGCTGTTTTCAGGTTTCTGCTGTTAAATGTGTCTTGGTTGTTTCTTTTAATAAAGAAAACGCAACTCATTTCGCCAAACTAAGGAACACAACTGATGAGCGCATGATTAGCTAGTGTACCTAACCCGGAAAAGTTGTTCAAGAATCAAGCCCAACTGAGAATATCTTTTGGTAATGCAAATAACACGTTTGGTCCATCTTACCTATATATGCTATAGCTTCATGATTAAAAGTAAGTTTCAATTATTGCGAAGAAGCGTACCCTTGGGAAACGACCCAATTTTCATTCCAGAAACGAAATTTACAAGTTCGACACAAGAGCAATTACGTACTTATGCCATGTACTTAATCTTTCGATGCTCTCTGCAAAAACGTGCAAATTACCTTTTTGTAAAAGTTTTTGAACTGTTTTGGAAGCTTGGTGTTCGTCAGAAGTTGAGCCTTCAAGAAAAGTTTATTCTTTGGGTGAATAAGTGCTAAGAAAGTAATCTTTTATTTATTATTGAAAACAAAATAAACCGTCCTAAATTATCAAAGCACAAAGGAAGCCACATCCAGGAGAAATGTTCCAGGAGTGTTGTAATGTTGAAAGAATCAGCTGGATTAACGCGTATGGGAACTTTGGTACCTTCGCTTCAAATTGTTGATACAGTTTTATTTATTTTAACTTATTATATGCTAAAACTTAAGAAATATCAAAGGAAAACTGCGATGAAGAAAAAGGCTGTGAAATCGCTGGTACCATATATATATATATATATATATATATAGAAAGATAGATAGATAGATAGATAGATAGATAGATAGATAGATAGATAGATAGATAGATAGATAGGTAGATAGATAGATAGATAGATAGATAGATAGATAGATAGATAGATAGATAGATAGATAGATAGATAGATAGATAGATAGATAGATAGATAGATAGATAGATAGATATATTTTTTAAATTCAGAGTAATGTTCGCTTAGAAGCTTGGACAAACCAACCTTCTTGAATGTAAGAGAAACCTTTCTCTTCTTATCGAGTCTTATACTCTGTCTGTGAAGAGTCGATTGACATCATTGTTCGAAAGAAGTCGTCAACAGGTCGGCTAGTCTTGTGAGGAAATTGAAGTTCGAAAAAATCAACCTCGTCACTATTCGCCTGTGTTGTTTCTTATAACTGACATACCAAATCTTAGTAAATGAACTACCAAGACGGTTACATAGGAAATTATTTTGATGAAAAGAACAAGACAAGCGAAAGGGTTGTTTCCCCGGTGGTTCGCATGTTGTTGTCGTGAAGTAGAAAAATTTTCGTTGTGGTGTCCAGTGACACAAGGCCTCTAGTTCTTAAAAAAGTCTATTTATTATACTTCTTCCGGCTCCAGTTAAGAATTCTATAATAACTGTTTAAAATATTAAGCAAACACTTGTGTTAAACAACCACCTCTCGATGATAGACAAGATTTGTCTCATGATAAAATATTAAGCTGACTCCCTGATGTGTACAACATTACGGTTCTTTAACAAAGTTAGACTGTACCAAGAATGGCCAAAAGCGAACAATAGAATCGATCGACCGAATTGCTTGACATTTTTTTAGACTTCGATATATTTGTGTCTAGAGTATTATGGTTGTTTTATCTAAATTTTCCAAGTTGAAATGATCAATTCTTCGAATAGCCATGTCTGCCTTGCTTCAATTTTATAGAGTGGATTAAAGTCATAGGATCTACCTTGACTTAGGTGCCGTTCGATTGGGAAATCTTGATTTCGATTTTAAAATCCGGATTTCAGATTTCCTAATAAAACGCGAAATCCAAAACGGATTTCGTCGAGCCGAAATCCTTTTCCAAGGTGGATTTCAATGAGGCCCCTTCCTTACCTGCTCTTTGAACTACAGGGCCCAGGAGTGTTTTAATGATGGAAGAATCAGCTGGATTAACGTGTGGGAACTTTCACACCGTCGCTTCAATTCGATAGTAGAGTTTTGTTCATTTTATTTTATTTTGTTATTTTATTATTTCTAGTGTATAGAGAGTCTAAAGCAATGCAAAACTAAAGAAATTTGAAGGAAAAACCACAATAAAGAAAAAGCTGTGAAACTGCTGGTACCAGTCTGCAAACCTCTTAATGCACTTTTCGTCCTTTCGCGCTTCTCATCTTAGGAAGCACATAATGGGGGTGTTACCAGAAGCTCGAATAATTCACCAGTAGATGCTTTTAACCTTTCCACTTGCAAGAGCACTCAAGTTTATAACTGGCCAAAGAATATTTTGAAAAGTAGTGAGAAAAAACAGCACTACATGAATACACTGCTCAGAAGCTTTCGTTCACTTTAGGGTTTTGTCAACAAACACCAAATTTAAAACCTCAGTAAAAGGTAATAGTTTTGCACGTGGTTAGTGAAAACATTAAGGGGTCAACGAGCTCGAGTTCATTCACGAATTGTTCCGATTTCTATTCAATTACCGCATTTAACATTTTTATAAACTTTATTCGTTAAAGCAAGAAAAGCCAATTGAACTGAAACCCAAGAAACGACGGGCCAAATGATGGAGTCATAAATAATGAACTTAGGCGAAAATGTAAATGTGATAGACGGACAAGGGAAATTAGCTCTTTGTTTGCTAAGTGACAAAATGGGTGACTATCAGCAAATTTTAGATGCTATTTCCATGTCGTTACTGTTTTCATGTTTCCCCGATTGGAAAGATAAAGGGCCAGTTGAACTAAGTACCACTTCACGCTTCTCACATCACGAAACAGCTAATGAACACTGAATTAATTGCTTTACCCACTCAGGCCGCTATTTTGTGTCTGACCACCACAGTAATAAGACCTAGAACAAACAGAAGATAACAAAAGCGGAATAGAATGAAAGTCACAGAAGGAAACCAAAAAAATGCCTTTGGAAGAAACTAGATGACGTTTAAAGGAAACACTGAAACTTGTGAAGCAAATCAAGTGCATCATCAGACAAATCCAGTTTAGCATCAAAAGGCGGTCAGAGTTGAAAAGGAAATCAGGCATCCTGTAGCAGGCTGTTTAGTTGCCGATGGACAAATATATGCATGTTCAACTTTCGTAGGCCCAGTTTTTGTTGTGAATATTTATCTCTATTAATATGGATCTTTGCATCTAAGACAGAGTAGGGGGCGGAGAGAGGTTAGAAGGGCCTACAGTCCTCGCGCGCCTTTAGATCGAGCAATTTTCTAGCACAAAAGTTACAAGATTGTAACTACCAACGGTAAACCTTCAACGAAGGCTTTTCTTCCATGCACATATACGTTTATCAACGCAATTGTTACTTGTGTCCTATCGCTCGAGTTATAGCCCTTTTACCAAGCATTTTTTTTTTTTGGGTTTTTGGTTTTTCCTACCCATCCACTCCGTGGCACTTCTGATTTCTTTGTTTATTTTGTTTCCAATACTTTCCTGTGGGCCGTATTTCTACATTTTGTTATACTTGTGATTATTTCAAACAGTCTCGTGGTTATGTACTATTGCAAAAATCATTTAAGTTTAAAATCAGTAAGTTGATAGTTCGCGTTACATTTTTTCGTTAACCAAATTAGGAGAAGAAAAAGACAACACACAGTCCAATAAGCTGCCTGTTCTCAACATGACGTCTCGTTGACTGTTTGGGGAGTTTTGTTGAATCTCGCCGTTAGTCTGCAGGAAGATGCGGTGATTTCATCTAACAATTTGATTCAAGATTAACTCCTGTGGATTAGTTTCTCTCAGCAGCACGGTTTATTCTTGGGACAGCACACGGCGCACGGACTTTTTGGAATTCCGTAGACTGGGGAGGGGGTGGGGAAGGATGGAGGGGGAGAGGGCCACCGTGTGCTGTCCCAAGAATCCTCAGGCTCTTATATAAGCAGTTTAGATAATCCTTTGTTATTTTAATTTTAGCTTGTGCCCATTTAGTGGCTCTTTCAGTGCTATGTAAGATTGACACTTAGATCAACGTAATTTATTGTCCCTGAAAAGCACCTCACCGGGAGTGGTCAATTAAGTTATTATTTCTTATTATTTCTATTCATTCATTCACTCATTCATTCATTTACTATTTTTTGGTTCCGTCGTTCGTGCGTGCGTGTGCATGGATGTCTATCCCAGAAGGACATCCCTCCAGTATGTGTCACAAATGAAATTTTATTGAGTATCATAAAACAAGCAATTGGCTTCGATGAGAAGCATGCTGACAATGTCGGATAGTATTGCAATGGCAGTGCTGGTAGTCCCTAGCTAAATGGAATCAGATAAATAATTTTCAGCCAAAAATCCATACTATGTCTTAGTAAAGAAATGCAGCACTAGTGCACAAAAAAAAAAATCGAGAGGACTTGCTAAAGAAATGCTCTATAGCGTTTACTATGCTTTTCGATCAATGCCAACGAGCTGGGAATCTGGATTTCCAGCTCTGTAACCTTCAAAAAATTTCAGATGCATTTCTGCTGGATAACTACATTCCTTGACTGCAGGGACCTCACTCATGGCTGCACACCAAGCTGAGACAGCTGGGAATTTGTCCAGGTCGCAGACAGGCTTTACAGGTTGCAAAACAAGAAGACGTTCAAACCATGGCCACATTAGGTAGTCTCCCATGCCAGGATTATCACCTGTTTCCAAAGAGAACAACTTGGTCAGATCAGGTATGATTCATTGTATTTGTAGGTAGGTAAGTTAGTAGACAAGTAAGAAGGTAGGCAGGCATGTAGATAGGTGAGGAGGTTAAGGTAGCTCTCAAACCAAATGAATTTGCCATAGATTCTACATTGTAATTTTATCCTATATAATGCAGAGCTAATAATATTACTTTGTCAAAGTGTTATTACTAAGTTTTCCAGCAACAACTACCACTACTTCCAGGACTCAGGGTCCTAAATGGGGGTTCTTTGGAGCCCTGGAGCCCCCACATTTTTGTCATGGAGCCTGCAGCCCAAATCCATTTTCTACTTGGAGCTTAGACAAAAATGGTCATTCTGGCTAAATATAGCCCTGAGGTGAATTAAGTGATGGTGCTCTAGAGTCGCAATTCTTTTATCTGTCTTGGAGCCCTTTGAGAGCCTGAGAACTAGACTGAAGTAAATGTACTGCTACAACGTATGTTTAAACATCTATATTATACACTCTGGGGACAGAATCAAAATCAGGTCACATGGCCCATTTTAGGTGATTTATATCCCCTTTAGGTATATTTTGGTTACAGATCTTGAGAGTGCAGATTCAAAAATAGACAAAGTCTACATTAGTCTGCCTGCGTGGCCTGTCCTGGTCTGTGTGGCTTATTTAACATTTAAGGTGCATTCAGTACGGCCCTGGTTCATCCTATCATTTGTTTTAAAGAGAAATTACAGCTTACCTCCAACTAGTTTTGTGTTTAAATCTTTTAAATACTTTTCAAAGACAGCCAGTTGTTTGTTGAGTTCTTCTTTAGCTTCTTCAGTACCTCCTCTAGCACTCTTGTAAAATGCAGAAATGAACTGTAAAAAAGGAATAATTAATATTGGTAATGCAGGAGTGTGAAAAGTTTCCTCTTTTAGGCTTCTCATTTAGGTGTTTACATGTAGATGTTCAACATCAATTTGGGTATGTTATTAATTTAGGCACTGGAAACTGATCAAGTTTCACTGTTTGGTAAAATTCCCACTACAAATGTTACCCATGTGGTATGCACAGATGATCATACATGCAGCCATATGCCTAACTGGGGTTGATGAGTGAGTGAGTGAGTGAGTGAGTGAGTGAGTGAGTGAGTGAGTGAGTGAGTGAGTGATGCAGTACCATCCACATTAAACCATCACATAGGAGCTTCCTTGTCTTGAACACACTGATTTGGAAGAAACTGTAAATCCTTACTGCACTTCCTAAAGTTTCAAGCAGTATTCGATGCCTGTATTTTGTATAGGGATCTGCTGGATGTAGCCTGGCCTTATCAGGATATAAATCTTCCAGGTAATCTGAGAGGAAAAAGAGATACTGAGCAACTGCAGCTGGGTGCTTGATTTTTTAACTGTAATCGTTTACATGCCAGCCAGGCACTGGGAGGGGTTGGGGGGAGTGCAGTCAATTTAAAAGCACACATGTACGTACAGTAATAGTCGGAGCTCTATGTGGGAGTTTTCTTTGCTGAGACTTCAGCTCCTGTCCGTAATGAAGGGGTTTCTGTGGTAGCGGGGTATCTGCAAGGCAAGAGTTGACTGTACTAACGATGCAACTCAACTATTTGACCTCCATTTTTGGTTATTCCCTGCTTTATAGGAGATGGGATGGGTGGGTGGGGTTCCTTTGGTTTCCATCCCTTCTTTATTAGCTCCAGCCTTTTTTGCTCTTTTCCAATTACAAAATATTGTGTAAAGTAGTGTGATTTTTCTTTATTTCTTCCATTCCTGCCTCCTTGGGGAACCACATCCTGCCATCTCCCTGCTTCCTATACATCCCCCCTGTCCCCTCCCCTGTGGATTTTTGTTATTCATCAGCACATTTTTTTGTATTAAAAGAATTAAATACAGAAGACAGTTCAAGTTATATAGAGCTTTATCTGATTTTAAAGCCTCAAGGTTAAGCTAGAAGACCAAAAGATAGTATGGGTAGCTGAAAATCTTTTGCAATTTAGCTGTAATTTCACGGTTGCCACTGCCATAGGATAGGTGAAAGTACCACAAACACTTGCCTATGTAATTTATTTTCTGTAGGTGTCAGCCATAGCTAAGTTAGGTAAATTTATAGATAAATTACCCATATCACCTAGTAACCTTATCGCATAGGCTTTCTGACAACGTCAATTGAAATAGCTGTAAACGCTTTCTAAAACAGGTTTGTTCTTGCAATTCGCTTCTAAATGTTTTGAGAAGTTTGCTTACAGATACGTCTTGTGTATTCCAATTTTTCCATTATTAAGCTTTATTAAAGTTGCTCCAATTAATTCAAAAGTTGACATTTTGAGTGTTAGCTATTCATTAGAGCAAATGAGTTATTTAACACTCAAACATCAGTTTTGTCATCTCTTTCCGGTGGCTAACTTACCAAATCGACTTGGCTGATAAACCCCAATTTCTGTTTTTTACTTTTCCACCAACAAATTACCACAGTTTCTTAAAATCAGTAACTAACCCCTTTATTAAAAATAATCTCTTCTGAGGACCTTGAAAGCATTAAATGTTAAAGTTAGGTTATTGTATTAATGGTTTCTATAACAAGAACTTTTTGTAATTGGATAGCTGTAATCGGACAACTACGTTGCGCACGCGTCAATCAGGTACACTGAAATGTTTTCTTTTTATAGCTGTTTCTCCCCTGTTTGCAAAACTGATAATTAAAAATATATCCCTGAAAGGCACATAGATTTCCTAATCTCGCATTTTCTTATAGATGGGATTAACTGGACTTCGTATTGTACAATTAAATTCAGGGGTAATCGTGCTTGTAATTTCAAATCGTCCTCGCGCTACGCGCTCGGCTGATTTAAATTACCTCGCCCAATTACTCCCTGAATTGTCCTCCACTGAGTCCAATTACCATTACTAATCAAGAACTCTTCGAAGTGCAATGAAACTCTAACTATAGGAGAAAAGATTAACTTAAATTCCTGGGTTGCATGTATTCACTAACAGTCGCACTGGCTTTTCAAGTCTTTCAACAGGGTCCTAGGCTGGTTTGATGATGACATTCAATAAATCATCACTTAAACAGCAAGCAGTCTCCTGTTTTCCACTTGCATGAAGAAGGCAAATTGGATCCAGTCTTGTATAAACTACAAAATAAAGCGCAAGTGTAAGCAAGCGCTGTTTCATTTGGCTCCTCAATCCTCTCTAGGATCAGAGGAGAAAAGGCCGCTGGTGCAGTTCTATATTATTACTGGCAATTACGTTCACGTTTTAATGTTTCAGGATACTTTGATGTGAGATTTTCAATTTTTTTAGGAAACAAAACAAGCCATGGTGCAGTTATGCTTTTTATGCTTTTATAAGTTAGAGGCATAGAGACACCGCATTCATGGAAAGCAGTTTTAGGCAGTAATGTTTAGATTGGTATTTTTACTGCATAAGATTACCTGATGAATTTTAACCGTATATAAATAAATGTAATAATAATAATAATAATAATAATAATAATAATAATAATAATAACAAACACACAAAAAAAATTGTTTGCAGGAAGATGCAGCCGGAAAAAAATTGTTTGCACAGATAACAACACAAAAAAAAATTGTTTGTCTTGAAAAAATTTTCATCCCCCCCCCCCCCTCCAAAAAAATAATGGTCCGTCCCTAAGTACATAAATTCTCCCGACAGTGTTTGCTTTTAAACCGTGGTTACAGTTTTTCTGGGAAGCAGAAGACGACTCACTAATTGACCTCTTATTTTATTTTCTTTCGATATCCAGCCGTGCGGGTAACTACACCAATTGGTCTGAATGGGGGGAATGCAGTGTGACTTGCGGTGGAGGAGTCCAGAAACGTTCAAGAACCTGCACCAATCCCCCTCCATCTAACGGTGGGCCGAGTTGTATCGAGCAAAACCTGGGACCGGCTGAGGAAGAGCAGGAATGCAACACACAGGATTGCCGTAAGCGATGTTCCACTGAATGTTATTAAGAAGACTGAGATATTTTGAGAAGTTTCACTTTAAATCGTCTATTCCTATATTACACGAGAAAGCCCAATGGGCATTTTCACCAGCCTTTCTGACCCACCCCATCCCTAGGTTAACGATTCCGTATTTTACGTCGCTCAACATACAAATCAGCGTGATGAAAAGTGTGACCGTGTGACACAATATTTTGACTACTGGGTTACTGGATGGCGTTGAATGCTAAAACTCTGATGACTCAGCTCATCTTTCGTATCGCTTTTCATTTAATCTGCTAAAATAGAAAATTCAACTCAAAAGTTGAATATCAGGATAAATTCCCCACAAATGAGAATGTTTACACAGAGACGACGAAAATATTTACTGTTGGGCCTAGAGCGTGAATACAAACAGTGAGCATAGTAAAATCAAGATATAAAGCTTAATAAACACGCGCAGATCATCAGGGAAAGCGAAATTGTGACTCCACGCTCAAACACGTTGAGGCATATCTCATGACATAACGTTTAAATCCGGTTAGCTAACCCGGAAATCTCCTTGCAAAAGCAAAAATTCGTAACGATTTACAGCAAAATCTTTCTAAAAACGAACAATTAGCTTTGGAAATGCAAAAAAGGAGTACTAAACTAACTAAACATGTTGCAAGAATTGGAGTTCGTTTCTTTTCTTTGTGATATGACAATTTCGCCGTTATAAAGCGGTGAAACATTTATTGAAACAAATGTGTCAATCGTATCAAGGCGAGCGAAATTAAACTCGTCGGGTGACAATGTGACGAATCCGTCTTCATCACGCGGTGAAACTATTTATTCATATTTTGCTTTAGGCAAAGTCAAATGTATTAGTACCATTGAGTCGAGCTCACTTGCACATGCGTTACATGTAAGACACGTACCGCTACCAAAATCGCTACCACAAGGTTAACAGCGATTGGTCTGTGTCATATAAGTATGGAACGTTGAAACGTACGTACATAGTAATGTTAGGGCCATTTCTACTGGAGAAAATAAGACGTATAAATGGCCCCACTGTTGTGATGTGACATGCTTATGTGTTGTTTACCTTACATGACGTCACGAATGTATGACGTCATGACCGGAACCAGAAGTTTAAGTGGCCGTCGAGAGGAAGCCAGAAGTTTGCAAAGGCTGTGTTGGCCGAGACGAAACCGGATGACTAGTCCGAGCCCGGCGGTCGCCATGGCGACGGCCAGTGAATAACCCAGTGATAAATGTCGTATTTGCTTTTAGCCGTGTCCGGTAACTACACCAATTGGTCTGAATGGGGCGAATGCAGTGTGACGTGTGGTGGAGGAGTTCAGAAACGTACAAGAACCTGCACCAATCCCCCTCCATCGAATGGCGGGCCGATTTGTACCGAGCAAAACCTGGGACCAGCATCGGATACCCAGGAATGCAACAACGAAGAGTGTGGTTTGTAGTTAGATAATTTCATTCCATTTGGTGTCTAGGTTAGATGATATGATTTGGGAATCTTTAAAGCTTTAGAAATACAGCCGAACTCCCCTGTGTCACCACCTCTCGTAAGCGACCGCGACTACATTTTGAGGTGGTAGTTTTAGATATTTTTATTGTTTTCAACCTCCGGTAAGCGACCATTTGACACATGATCCCATTTCAGCGAGTGCAAATTGTTTGGAGTGACACCCTCTATCTAAAGTCAACCACGCTAAACTATCGATTTGTGCATGTGGCTACTAAAAAGGTATTACGCTTAATTTTGGGTTATATGTCTACTTATGTATTGATTAAAAAATTGAACCCTGCAAACAGTGAATTTAAAAGAAACTATGAATTTTTTGTTTCCAAAGCATTTTCCATTAACAGCAACCTTGCTCAAGACTGGACACGACATCTTGTCAATGTTTGAATTATCTGATCGTCAAGGACTATGTGGATTAATATTGGATCATAGCTATTTTCCATTTTCTTTTCTTTAGAACCTGAGTGTGAAGTTCCTCCACTTGATGTGGTCCTTGTTATCGACAAAACGAAAAGCCTTGGAAGACCCCATTACCGTTCCATGTTGGATTCCATCAAGGGTTTTGTCTCGATGTTCAATATCGGAGAAGACACAACGCACATGGCAGTTGTGTCGTTTGCTGGTAACGCAAAAGTAAAAGCTAACCTTGACAGCCCTGCCGCTCACAACAAAGAAGACATGATGAAACTTCTTGACAGAATGAAGAAGGACAAGCTAAGTCAGCCCACGCGTACAGATAAAGCGTTAGAACTTGTCTTCAACGCCTCTAACGCCAACGGAGACCGTCCAAATTCCCCCGACGTCACTGTTGTTTTTACGGACGAAGGTTTACATTATACGGCTAAACCTTATAGCGAAGTGATTCCGCAAGTAAGTGAAATATTGCAAACACGCTGTACAGGTTCGAGTTCAGTTGATGACGTCTATTTTGGTCGGTTTGGTGAGTTTTGATACTCCATGGAGAACCAGATCGTGTTCTTAGATTTAAAAAAAAACAATTTGATAAAGAGTATTAACGAAATTCAACAGCAGCTGCGTTGCAGCAGTTTTATGCTGTAAGTAATAAAATGAATAAAGAAACGACAACGTTGCTGCTGATTGACTGGATTATATGCTTGTATTACGCTTTCAAAACTGACTTATGTCAGTTCGCCATGAACGCTTTCATGATCGTCTTCCTCGCGTTACACACGAACCAGTACACTGCTAAATTACATCTTCTACAAACGTGACGTGACGCGTATGAGGTAAATAAGTTTTGCCTTGTATGAAATAAATCACATGAAACACTCTTACGGTACTTTGTTTTCAATTTATTTCTCCTATTCCAGGCATACATAATTGCCTTCCAATCTTGAGCTATCTTATTTCTGAAGTAACAAAACATTTTCCTTCAGCTTATCGGTGTAATTTTTAAGAGCAAGTCAAAAAGTTAACAAAACCTGTGTGCCTTTTTTTAACTCAGAATAGCAAAGCTCATCGCGTTGCTGTGGGCATTGGAAGGAAGATCAAGAAGGCAGAGCTCTTGAAAATCGCTGACAGCCCGGATCGGGTTATACAAGGCTCCAATTTTAAAGATCTGAATGCCAAACTTGAAGCGATCCGTGAGGCGGCCTGCAATAAAAACTGAGGTGGACACAGCATTTTCTGTTACTAGAATACTGATGGTTCCGGTAACACTTCAAAATGTCAGCTGTCAATTCACTACTCACTTTGACTCTGATGATGGCTTCCGTATAGATTATTGAAGTGTTGGTCATTATAAAAGATGGAATGTTTAGTTTGTCACGAGCTTCGATCCCCGTCGGGGTTTTTTTCTTTGTCCCACGCCCGTGACAAAGTGAATATTCTATCCTTATTTTTTTCCGAGCTTACAATTTACCATCTTTCTTCCTTTAGTACGTTGGTCGTTGTTACCAACAGTCTATTTCAGGAAGATTCTCAGCCGGATGATTATAACAACCCACTTATCTGATGACGCCTAGTTTCAAACTACTGGTTTACTAGTGTGATCTTCTGTTATATCTTGTTGTCGTTAATAGCATGCTTAAGTGTGATTTACTTTTCAACTTGTTGATGAATGCTCAAGACGGGTTATTACGGTGATTTGACGTTGTAGCTTAGCATCTTAACGCATAGTTCTTTGAGCGATGTTCCATGAATTTACCTGTAAATGAATTTATTTCTTTCTCTAATGCATGACGTTAAATACATTTGGCTACCAGCATTCCTACAGCAATACTCCACTCCTGCAAACTTTTGTTTAAAGCATAAGCGAACAGAGATGGAATGAGTCGTTCTGCTAAGTGTTTTGACGTTCATTGATTTACGAAATTACAGCAGGCAAGAAATAATCTTCAAATAAATACACACGGTTTTTAAGTTTAAAAAACACATTTCGGATGATCTACATCCATCTTCAGTTTCAAATGCAAATAAGACCGCTAGTCAGTGTGATATAAATACAGTGTACATAGAATATTAATTACTAAATAACAACATGAATATGAATAACTGAAATACAGTGGTGTTGAAAACGCAAAAAACTGAAAAAAGTGGAATTAACAAGGACAACTAAAATGAAAGTGATAGATTGACGTGATTGACTTGTTTGTTTAAAGCCTTCTTGATTTTGAGTTGGAAAGCCGTGGAGGCGGTGTCAAGAATTGAGAAGCAATCCTCTGAACACAAAGCTTTGCATGTCTCTGACCTATTTATGTGTCGGAAGATGTGCGAATTCTTATCAGATGTTAAGTGTTCACGAACACGTGTAGCAAGATGTCGGTTTGTCTTGCCGGTAGATCATCCGAAACATGTTTTTTAAACTTAAAACCGTGTGTCTTTGATTTCACGATAGGGTTGCATCAAGACATGGGTTGATTCACTCATTCTCTCTTTTTTCCTTTGTTAGAGTGACTGTAAAGCGACTTTCCTGGAAGTGATGGGTTGTCATAACATACAACAGATGAGGGTCAACTTTTGAAAAGAAAATGAATAAGTGAAAATGAAATAAAGAGTGTGAAACTGTATGCATTGTGTGATATAATAAGCATCAACTTAAACTCAGCATTTAACTTTAGATGGAGGCTTGAGACTGGATTCACGTAAACTGAGTCCCGCCCGTGAACTGTAACTTCAAAGGATCTGTTTCAGCCCCGAATTAGGCTTGATAACCCAAAGGCTGATTTGGCCCTCTGGGAAGCTATTTTGACAATATAATTTGGATTGAAAACCGTGACAGCTCACAATGGGATCCAATTTTGCCCAGGTTTCGGCCCAGGCCCTGGGCATACGATTAGTTTGGCCTTGACTAGAAGAGCCGAACTAGCCTCAGTCTACTCACATTTTGGGGCTAAAACAGATCTTTTGAAACAACAGTGAGGAGAACCTTTTTTCTTCTTCAGATCTGAGTTCACTAATTTTAACATGAAACTTCAACACAACCAAACAAACAAACGAACAAAACAAAGCAACAAAAACGTTTTACAGCGGAACAGAGCGGTTTTTTGAAACACGATTTGCCCATAATTCCAAGGTGTGGAGGTAATCTGTAGGTCTGGCAGGTGAGTCATAGTCGGCTTATCATGATTCGTTAGCCACCCCTCGCCAGTGGTCACGAAATGATGATGGAAATTTGCACATGAAATGATCATGGGTATAAGGATGAAAAACTAACTTCCTGACAGGTAAACAATCATAAGCAACCGGAAGATCTTCAGATTGCTTTAACCATATAGTGATTATCGGCAAATCGTGACAGCCGAATCGATAGCCAGCGAATCATGCCAAGCAAGGAAAATTTGGACATATTCAAGATTCTTTTCAATTTTTAAGAGATATGCGAAAAGACCTTCCAGTACGTTTTTTTTTTCCATATGAGAGCAGCAAAGTGAGGGAAAATTATTGTCAGAGAAATGGCGAGAAGCACAGCCACAAGCATTCAGGATAAACGGACAATGCTTGTCACAGTTTTTAACATTTAACATTTGTTCCATAACATCTACTGTTACATGAACTCTTGAAAAGGAATGCTGACAAAAGAAATTAGTTAAAACTTCCACCACTAACATGGGCAGCTACTCCACAAGCAAAAATAACTGAGCCAAATGCATGAGTTGAGACACTCTTAGTAACTAAAGAACGCAAGACGTTTTCAAATTCGCACCGTGTCTGTCTCGAAACGGAGAGGAGAGGTCGGAATATTATTTAATTGTTCATGTTCGCGTTTTATAGGTGAAATGCAAATGTTAACCTGCGAGCAGGCTCGCTTAGTGTGCTATTCGCGCGAGTAGCCGCGATTTGCGAGTCGGCGAGAGAAGCGAACCGGCGAGAAGAATGGGTCCCATTCTTTTCGCCGACTCGCAAATCGCGGCTCCGCTGCCAAGATACTCGCGAGAAATAACACACTAAGTGAGCCTGCTCGCAGGCTATGCAAATGTTGATGAAGTGGACTCTCCCGTTTTGTAACTGAATATCGCTAGTTAGTAGGGAGCCAAGTGCATGCAGGGATTGCTCATATCAACGGACCGTTTACATAATACAAAAACTTTGGATTTATCAACTGAGTTGATAAGTTAAATTGGCCACTTTATCAACCCAGTTGACAAATCTACGGTTTTGTGTTTCACTTCCCCACCGACGCAGCGGCCACACTTTCTTTAGAACTAACCCCCTTGTGGAAAAAATTTGAAGACACAACGGTGAATTTTCCTTTCTCGTCTTACGAATGAACACCGAATTCAGCTCCCGGATCGTTCAAGCACACAATTTAAATTGAACAACTTTTCATTGGTTGCCCGTCGTGGTTTCCAAAGATCCCAAATGTTGGCAACAAAATCCCTGATGACAAAATAAGCCAAAAAGGATACCGATCGACTTAATGTTTGCAAATGTAACCAAATTGACAGACTTCAGACAAGTGATTACAACGATTACAACAGTATCATAGACTAATTATGTCACACAGAACACATAGATTCCCACAATCTTTATTTCAGTTCAACTTATTCATTTCAGCCCCTTTCAATCGATTTCATTATATAAACCCCACTTGGTTTCTGGCGAGACAGTCCATCTCTCAGTCTGAGATTGACGTTATTCTGATAAAGAAAGAAATAAAATGAAAAGAAGAGTAAATAAACAAGGCAATGAGACTAAACAAAACGACTTTAGATTTGATGGAGGGATGGATGGATGGATGGATGGATGGATGGACTGATTGACTTATCGGTCGATCGCCTTATTAATCTGTCAGATTGCCATCAAAGCAAGGGTGTCTCTTTTAGTTCAAATTATAAATGTACACGGTGACTTCTTCCAGGGTCCTTACAAGTGTTCCTTATTAATACCCCTGGACAGTGTTTAGTATCATACTAGTGACATGCACCTCAGTGCACCTTATCCACCTAGGTTGACAATAGACTGAAGCCGTGTTCACAATACAGTTCGTTTAGGGAAGGTACGTTTTTTCTTGGGGGGGGAGGGCTGGGGAATTTTGGTATTTGTTTCCCAAAAAAGTGTTGGCCCTCCCTTGCATTTTAATAAAAAAAACTTCTGACCCCCCCCCCCCCCCACCTTTAGGTGACTAACAAAAGTGCGACCCTCCCCTCACTACTACATGGTATGTTCCATGCTGTAGAAACCTCAGAACGTTTCGCTTGTGAATGCAAAGTTTTTGAATATGAATATATCTCGATATTGAATGTGTGCGCGCTGAAACAAGGAAAATGCGAACAATCAGTGTGGGATATTTACGTTTTATAGCTGAAGTTTGAATATGGAAGTAATTGAGTATTATAAAAGTTTTGAACATAAAATATCTAAGGGAAAATACACGCGCTTCTGTCTCCGACTAGCCGGCATTGCTGTTGGTTATTTTAACAGAAAGGTTTATTTGTTTAGCATGCGAAATCTGCCTCTCAAAAAAAAATATTTCCTACATTTCCGACAGCGTAGAGCGCATTGTTGGATCTACTAGTAACTCTTCAGAACTAAACGACTCAGGAGATCAGGCAGCGGATAGCCAACAGCAAGAAGCTGAAGAAACGATAACTGAGTCAAGTACTTCTCGATACGGATGGAAAAGGACACGAGTCCTGCTAGATACATGTAGAAATGTAACCTAATACCTATGATAAAACACCAAATTAAATCAAAGTAGGTGAAAAGAAAAACTTAATCTGTAAGAAAAATGGAAAACAACATCACAAAAATTCTCATTAAAAAATTCTGGAAAAGATGTGTGACCCTTCCTTGAATAGCTCACGTGAGGTATGGCCCTCCCCTTTTGGGGCTCACTTTCACTGATGACCCTCCCCTCTGAGGCTCCAGCCCTCCCCTCCCAAGAAAAAACGTACCTTCCCTTACGATAGAACTGTAATCGAATTAAAAATGATAAAGAGTAAAGCCAACAAATATTATTCCTTGATTACGTTCCAAACTGCAGCATTTTGCCTAATTTGTATTTCTTTCAGCATTTCTGCATATTGAATCCGCGGCATAACGCAATTGACAAGGGAAGACAGCGATCCCCACAGCTGGAATCCCGCATACAGGTTGCCACCTGGATTGCTCTTCATGTAAACTCCCACGAAGTCGTTTTTAGGGAAGTCGTATTACCTTCTCCTCAATACTACTACCCCAAAAGCGACTGCGCGGGAGGCTACTCTTTAGGCGTCTGCGATCCCAGTGCATTGGTAACTACAATACCAGCTTACTAGCTAGCAGTTTAAGATAGTGGAGGCAATGTCCTGCAAATTGTATACGCCACGGACCGATATTCTCAGTGAACCTCACCAATCCATCAAATATAACTTCGTTTGTGGGGTGTTTGAACCAACCGACCTAAAAGACAGCTCTTTTCGCTATTGTGACGGTTCCTATAGAACAAGAACTGTTAGAATGTCATAGATAGCCAGGCCCTCCGTGACATGCCCATGATGGATGGAATCGAAGGCCTTTCGAAAAAAGCTACAGCATGCTTCATTCCATTATAATTGTCTAATGTAAACACGCCTCTGATCTACGTCTACAATACTACTATAGCGTGAAATAGAAGATTAATATCCATTCCACAAAGTGATCATAATATCTCAAACATCTTAGATAAGATTCTAATGTCAAACGTGCTAATTGGTTAATGCCTACCTTTCTTATTGCAGACCGCTTCACGGATCGCCTCAAGCTTTTTGTTCAGATCTTCAAAGTTGGAGGCTTGTACAACCCGATTGGGGCTGTCAGCAATTTTCAAAAGCTCTTCCTTCTTGATCTTCCTTCCAATACCAACAGCAACGCGATGAGCTTTGCTATCCTGAGTTGGAAAAACGTCAAACAGATTTCGTTAAATTTTTGGATTGCTGGTCTTCCTGGTACAAGAATGAACAAAACTGAAACACATACTAATTTTGCAGTCCTTGGAAAGGGAAACATAAAACAATCACCAGTTAAGGGTAGTGAAGATATGTTTCATGTTTATGTAAAACGAGAACAATGCTAAATCAGATGTTGCAAACTGCGCGACACTGATAAAAAGCACGAGGCCAAACGCTGGACGTTTTATTGATTAGAGACAAAGGTTTTTTATTGCTTCAAAAAATAAATTTCTGAATTGCAAACACTAAATTAAACTAAAATTAACCTTTGCTTGTTCATAATGTATATTTTTCAAATCTGTTGGGAACATATATAAAGCGGGTTTGCTTTTTAGCGAATATCACGATCAGGTGACCCTTTTGATTGTGTTTGAGACGACATTATAAAGGGGTAATGTCATCTTAAGCGATTGTTTATAAATTGCTATCGACACTGCATTGACGCCAAGTACCCACGAAAGTTAAAAAAAAACTCTTCGAAGAAAGAGGAGCAAAAATCCAAATTCTTGAACTCGTTTTCCAGCTCCAACAACTAGACAACGCTATATTATCCCCTCCCCCCATCTTCTACGTATAATAAAAAGCATGAATAGCGATACAAAACTCAACTCAATTTCGAGAGTTCATAGCGGCTTCACAGTGATCAGGCGTTACATGGGAGAAATATATCCCGCCTGAGTTGAGCCAGTTCACTTCGTGACTTAACCCAATGGGGAAACTAGTATATTTCACTTACTTTTGGAATCACTTCGCTGTAAGGTTTAGCCGTATGGTGTAAACCCCCGTCCGTAAAAACGACGACGATGTCGGGCGAATTTGGACGGTCACCTCTGGCTTTAGTGAAAACCTTTTGGAAGACAACTTCCAGCGCTTTGTCTGTACGGGTGGGTTGACTTAGCTTGTCCTTCTTCATTGTGTCAAGAAGGTTCTTCAACCTGTCTTTACTGTGAGCCTTACGGCTTTTCAGACTCGCTCGAACTTTTGCGTTACCAGCAAACGACACCACTGCGATGTGAGTTTTTTCTTTTCCGACGTTGAACGTAGATGTGAAGTTCTTGATGGAATCTAACATGGAGTGGTAGTGGGGTATTCCAAGGCTTTTTGTTTTGTCAATAACAATGGCCACATCTAGCGGAGGAACTTCACACTCAGGTTCTAATAGAAAAGAAAGAGGTAAATCGTTGACATCCAATCTTAAGAGCATCCATACATGGCCAGCCTTAAAGATGGAACGTTTTAACAATTTGATATGTCATCATGTCAAGGGTTATGCTACGATATTTTCCATGGAAAATGTTATAAAAATGGTAAAATGCATTGTTCCTAAACAAAGGAACATTTTTGGCGACATGTTATCTTTAGATTTTATACTACACCTTTTCAATGACTTACTCTAACTTTTGTGATAGCAGGTTTCCCAAATCATCTAACCTAGAATAAAACCTAACTGAATGTCAAGGTTTGCTACTGTGTAAACTTATGGACCCTTCTATAGCTACAAACCACACTCTCCCGTGTTGCATTTCTGGGTTTCCTCTGATGGTCCCAGGTTTTGTTCGGTACAGCTTGGTCCGCCGTTAGATGGAGGGGGGTTGGTACAGTTTCTTGAGCGTTTCTGAACTCCTCCGCCACAAGTCACACTGCATTCTCCCCATTCAGACCAACTGGAGTAGTTACCGGGCACGGCTAAAAACAACAAGATGTTTTTTATTGGCTTACTTTCTGTTGGAGTTATACACTTAAACAAAAACTGTTTTCAAGATCTCTCAGCCACCTTAATGACACAATAATACTTACAACAATTTTGCGTATTGCATTCCTCAACTTCCTCAGCTGGCCCTAGGTTTTGCTCGAGACAAATCTGCCCACCGTTAGCTGGAGGGGGACTGGTGCAGGTTCTTGAGCGATTCCGAACTCCTCCACCACAAGTCACACTACATTCTCCCCATTCAGACCAACTGGTATAGTTACCGGACACCGCTACAAGTCGAAAGGAGGCCAATCAATGAGTGGTGTTCTATTACCTATAACCACCATTTATGTCAAACCCTGTTTGGTACATCATTGTACGTACGGCATTCCTGTGTATTACATTCCTGCTCTTCTTCAGCTGGCCCCAGGCTTTGCTCGATGCAAGATGGCCCACCGCCAGATGGAGGAGGATTGGTGCAATTTCTTGAACGTTTCTGAACTCCTCCACCACAAGTCACACTGCATTCTCCCCAATCAGACCAATTGGTGTAGTTACCCGGGACAGCTGTAACACGGAATTATAAAATGTGTCATTTTTTAAAAGAACCAAAATATAACAAGACGATTTTCACGTTGATCAGAAACCTTATTAGCGAAGACGTAATTGACAACCATCATCATTGTCATCGCCATCCTCATCTTCATCAACGTATGAAAAATGTAATTTAACAAATCAGCATCATCTTTGTTCATCGCCTTTTTAGCTCAATCATCCCCATCCTCCGGGGCGAAGATTACACCTATTGTTTAACTCCATATCGGCTCAACAGCAGTAGCACCGAAAATGCCAACTTATGTTCACAAAGTCGCAAGTTGGATGCAATTTTACAAAGATGCAATCCAAAAATCCCTGACTGCCAAACTACCGAACACAATAAAGAGAACTTGTGTCAACTTGTGTTGGGTGGCCAATGATGAAAACGTAGTCCAAAAGTGAATTTTAGAAAAAAGAAGCGGCAAGTCGTTGCAAGTCATTGCACGCTCGTCCTGTCCAAACGACGTCAAAGCAAAAGGGAACTTACATGCACTTGCGATTCCATTTTCTGCCAATGACGTCACGAAAGTGACGTCAGTGGCTAATGTCTTCAAAGCCTAAATGATCCACCCTGTCCCATATACGATATACAATATACGGTATCTGTCTTCGTCTGTGAGGCAGGGCGGGGGGGGGGGGGCTGGTATTCTGTGAGATATTGGGTGGGGGAGTGCCACCGGGACACTGAAACCTTCTTATCAGCGACACGTGCCCATATAGCTTATACTATGGGAGTACGAACCCCGGGCTTTGAAGTGTTTTGCGTTCGCAAGTCTCGATCAACAGGAACTATTTAATGTTACTCCGAATGCGCTGTTTTGTGTACTTCAGGTCTGGCAGGACTTTATTTGCTTAGTAGTCCAGCGTTTACTTAGCCGTGGCGCAAATTTCCACAGCAGCAAACACATCAGAAATTATACACAAGACGGATTCGTCAATTTGAACGTCATGGCCGCATCGAACCAAATGTGTTCTGCGTTCTGCCGCGAAAAAGAAACACTTTGTAAATAACTTGTAATGTGAAGTAACAGAAGAAAAAACGAAAGTACCGTAACTTCCGGCCGATTACCCGCACGAAAACCTTCTCACTATCGCAAGTATCGATCGAAGATATTTCAAGATATTTAATGGAATGAACGTTACTCTCTAATTAAAACAAAAACAGTGAAAAGAATATATGTTTAAAGCCCAAGTTTACAACGGTAGTGAAAAGACTGACGTAAAACAGCATAAAATACTTCGGGGCTATCTGTAGCTAACAGCGAATTTAAAATTTGCAGTGTAATTGGTTCCTTGCTCTTGCGAAGACATATTACATTAACCGCAAGTTGTCGGGGAGAGGGTACCACACAGTCCGCACTGCAGTGGTGTGAAATTTCACAGGATGTCCTGATAAATTTCACAATATTTCGGAACAAAACGTCATTGGATCTGCACGCACTGCGTACCTATGTTTACATTTGCTACGTGGATGGTTCGGATGGCGATATGAAATTGCGGACCCTTCTTAAATTTGGAGACAGTTATCCTCCTTTTCAACGTAGTTTTTAGTGATCAAGTTAAAACAACTAATAAGTGGGAAGCTTTATTATGGAATTCTTTGTGTTTATTTCAGGTAAGCCATGTCTTATGTCAATATCCCAGGGTTAAAGTGTAATACTAAGTGAAATTGACTTACGACAGTCCTGGGTGTTACACGCTTCTGATTCCTCAGCTGGTCCGAGATCTTGCTCCACGCATGTTTTCCCGTTATTCTTAGGGGGAGGGCTGGTACAGGTTCTGGTGTGCGTACGAGATCCACCACCACAAGTTGCAGAGCACTCGGACCATTCACTCCATTCAGTGTAATTGCCATTTCGATCTGGGAGATAGTTTATTAAAAATGAACTACGGACTAAGTATCACCTCTAACCTGACCCCTTCCAGAGAACACACCCTTTTGAGACTCCTTGATATTCCTTGTCATCTCACCTTTATATTCTGTCAATAGAATAGTTGAAAGTGGCCATCTAGCTGACGACATGATTTTTCTTTTAGCTTTTTTCTACCTTTTTATCAAATTCGAATGATAGGTTGCTTGTTTAAGCATTTCAAAATTAAGGAATACCAGCATTAACGCAAGTCGACGTTTCGATGTTAATTTCATTTAGTATTGATGATGATTTTACGAGAAACACTGAGGCGTCAACTCACATTAATTTTAACAGTTGTTTTCTTCAAGTTGCAACTGAATTTTAAGATATATCATGCATTTCTTTTGTTTTACTCCCCCGCACAAACTTCAGGTCTATGGTCCATCGCCGCTTTCAATGTGCGATAGTAATACACGTTTCAACAAATTGGGATCCAAAGGTGAGGTTGCCGTTCATCGCTAAGTGGCGGCACCATTACTCGAGCCATCGACGCTTAGGTCCACCACCTACTTCCTACAGCTAGAATGCTGCCTTTTAAACTTAGTCACCCACCCCTGCTATTAAATTAACAAAGATTAACTGGAACTTTAAATCTTACTGCATGTTGCCTCCTTGATGTTGTCTAGCTCTTTATCAAGATCCTCAAAACTTTCAGCATGGATGACTTGGTCAGGACTTCCTGCAATGGTTACGAGTTCTTCCTGGGCGATGTTTCTCCCAATTCCAACAGCGATTCGATAAACACCCTTAGTCTGAGCATGTCAGATGGATTACAGATTAGTGGAGTTGAAGAATCTGGTGCAGGGTTTTCGTAACAGCAAGGAAAAGATTATTTATCCCAGGGATTCCAACCAGCAATTAAAAGAGTGAAGAGCGGTTCTTTGGGTACTCCTGTTTCGTAAGCTATGCGACAGAAGTTAAAATTTTCAACGTTCCCGAACACTTTTTTTGCCTTCAGGAAGGCCCGTTTTGGCCTTTTGGCCTTGAAGGCTGCCTGTGCGTTTTGACGTCTTTTGTCGTGGAAAACGTGTGGTTGTCGGTGGGTAAATGGGGGTGTAAAATACGTTAAATAGCAACTACAACATTCGCAGTATATGAAACAACTTTTTGATTACCATTTCAATTCTTTAGTAAAGTGTTGGATATGACAATCTACTTTACTTTGCTGTTAAATAATAGATGGTATCGATAATGGCAGTATAAACTGGAACAACGTTTTGATTAGCAATAAAACTTTAGCAAAGTGTTGGATATGACAACCTACTTTAATCATATGAAGACGCAAATTTGACGTTACGCATCGGTTTACAAATCGTGCTATGAGGAAGACAGTTTTAGTAGTCACCATGATCAGAAATGTGAGACTATAATTCTTCAGGGAGGATTAAAGGCATGTGTAACGCCTTGCAGTCCTAAAGTATAAAACCTTGGTCCGTGTTTATGTGCTTTTGCGTTTTGACAGGGTCTGTTGATGAAATCGCGCAAATATTCAAATGCGGTTGCTGGTTTGCGAATAACACGTTTTTCTCTATACATAACAGTTGCTCATATTTGAGGGAAAATTGTATAAAGCGCAGTTGTCTCTACGTATTAGTTGCAGGACCCTGGAGATGTGGACCTGCACACGTGCAGACTCTTTAAAGTCAGCCTACGCTCATACACATTGACCTCACCTCAAGTGGTGGCAGAACGGCGCTGTAAGGGTCCGAGTTTTCTGCTTTTCCACCATCCGTGAAAACTAAAAGGATGTTTGGTGAGTTTGGACGGTCACCGTTCGCTGCCGTAAAAACGTCTTTGTTGACCACATCCAGTGCAATGTCGGTCCTTGTAGGTGATCCTAGCACGTCGTTGTGTTCCATTTCTGTGATGAGGTCGTTCAAGCCACTAATGCTGTAAAACTTTGAGTCGCCAAGACTCGCCCGTACAGTGGCTTTGCCATGAAAGGTCACAATGGCTATATGATCGTCGTCTGGACCAACATTATACTTGGAAATCAGCGTCCTGATTGATTCCATCATGGTGTCGTAATTATCCTCTCCTACGCTTTTGGTCTGGTCAATGACAATTGCAATATCCATTGGAGGTTTCTCACAGTTCAATGCCTCTGGAGAAGAAAAAGCTGTAATCGGTCTTAGTTTTAATGCTGGGATAATTTAAATGTACACCATATAAGAGCTTTGAAACAATCTACATTGAAAAGTTATTTACCATCTCGGACGTTCACTTTCCCATGTGATACAAGACGTACAAAACTCGTTAAAAAGTAACTTAAATCAAAGATTTAAGTCTCTAAAGCCCCCACGTAAATGCGTTTAAGAAGTCTACATCAGAAGCTACACAATATGATCCTAGTAACTTACCTGTACAGTAATGTACAAGACACATAACAGCAACAAAGAGGAAACCATTCATTTTGGAGTATCTAAAAATAAAGTAACAAAGAATTTGAAGCAAATTAAGAGCCGTTTGACTCAGAGGATGAGACTACAAAGAGATAAAAAGGGAATTGCGCCCTATCACTGATAACGTCGTGCACCAGTCAGCAGGCTCTCTGTACTTTGTTAATAAAATAAAGGAGTTTCTTTTATCACTTGGTAGAAAACTGAACCGTTTTGGGTTATACAGATGAATTATGAGCATCGCGCAGAATGCCTATTGTTCTCGGGACATTTACCTCCAGTTCAAGAAAGTTTGTAGATCTGTCATATCGCGCGTTATTATTCATAGACGCTTAGAAAGAGCTTAATTCATTGGATGCCATGAACGCACAGCGATACTCATTATCATGATGTAGGCGGCAAACTAAACAATAAACGGAGCGCGCTACTGTTTCGCCTTTTGTTTCGTAAAATCAAACATAAGCGCATATTTCGCGTAGAACATTTCCTGAAGCGGTTTTCTATTTTGATCCGGTATTGCATGGGCATTTAGAGTGGTTTTGTCTCGGCAAAAGTTACAACACAGAAAGCCATGTCGAATCATCACTGCGCGGGCGAGATGATTGTGTCGTAAATAAATTCAGCATTTCGCTTGTTTGTGGTTTGCGTGCGCAAGCAGCACACACTGTAACGTTTTGCTTCTGTCTTTGGGAGCTTTTAACTTTCATGTGGAACAAAACAGGGGGTAAGTGAGTTTACATTCCCTAACTGAGCCAAAAATCTAAAGCTCGATCGCGGTCAACGATCGAAGCGAACATACGGATATGCGACACACAAGCGATTCTGCGATTGCATCTATTGCATGCAGCGACCGAACAGAAACCATTTCTTGAGGCTTTGAATTCCCTTGAACCTGGACCACGGGTTCTATGAGCTCTAGGGAGAGCTCATGGTCTAGATCATTTACGATTTTATCGGCCATTTTTGCTTTTCCTTTTCAGTACCGTTTTTACGCGCGACCTGCGAGTGTTAGTTTTGTTCAAATTTCGCGCGGGGTTGGTTTCGCTCATGATTAGCAATACAGTGGCCATAATTCGGTAAATTGTGACCGTCCGGGTGAGTGTAGTCCTGAGAAGGACCGTTTGAGGTGACATTGACTGACGTTTCGACAACCTGAGCGGAAGTCATCATCAGAGTCAAGTGAACTGTGAATCGTCAGTAGATGTTATAAGTCTCTGGTCGTTGTCCTGATTGGTCGACGATCTCGTGATGTTATTGGTCGTCTGTCAGTTAAGCCGTGATGTTATTGGCTGTGAAGACTGTAAACGTGATTGGTGCGTTTCGATCCGTCTTTTCTTAGTCAAATGTCCGTTGGTCTATTGTTAGTCAAATAAGTCGATTTGTCTATTGTTTGTCTGTCTTGTTATTGTCGGCAATCAGTCGTTTGTAAGGTGCAGGTAGCTGTTGGCAACGGTTCAGTGGTGTTTGTTCTAAGTTAGTAAACCAGCTCTCCAGAGTAATTCGTTGATAGTAGTCCGTACTGTAGGTAACGCATTCAGCAGAGTCCCAGTCGATTCTGTGGTTTGTTTTTAAATGGTGCTCAGCAATGTGATTGTTGATATCACCATATCAAACAGTCCTTCTCAGGACTACACTCACCCGGACGATCACAATTTACCAAATTATGATATGACTCCTAGGTTCAAACCATTTACTATTCTGAATACAATTGTCCAACCTATTGTTAATTCATGGTGACCATTATCATACCGAAGAACAAAGACTTCACTTGGAAGGCGCGCGAGTTTTGAACCTCAGATTTTCAATCGCAAAAGTCTACAACTTTTATTGCTCGAATTTTGATAAATATAGGAATCTTAAGAAGGGAAGACTTGTATCTTCAATAATCCGCTCTTTGATACGAAGATTGCTACTTATTTCGTTAAAAAAATTAGCATCGAATCTTAATGAGTACCGTTTCCCATACTAGAAATGCGAGAAAAAGCACAGTTTTGAGAGCCAAAAGTCTACAACTTATTCTCGTTCATTTTGTCTGATTCTTCGATTAAGTTGTAGAGTTATCTTTCTTCTTCCAAAATCAGCTCTTTGATACTTGAAAACCCATGTCTATCTACTGCAAAATGACAATTTTTGTCAGCCTACTTAACCAAAATCGACGCTTTTCTTTCTTATTGTGGCGCATGTTTAGGGCGCTCACACTTGAATAACTCGCCATGGTAGCTCATAAATATGCACGAATGTCCGGCCATTCTGCGCGATGAGGTAATTTCTTCATTTTGGTAGACTGAGTAACAGACTAAATTTCAGAATAGCCCTTTAAGCGCTTAACAGACGTCAAAGAAACTCTTCGTCCACTTAAATTGATTAAATTGTCTCTCTTTGGAAAAAAACCTTAATATTCGAATGCTCAAAGGTGTTAACGTTCTTGCAACCGAATACCTATGTAACAGTTTTAAAGGCTTAGTGATATAAAAGAATTGGTCCACTCGTGAATCTTCCTATGGCAAGTTAGCCATCTCGACCCACTTTCGGGTTGCTGCTGATTGGAGAGAAATTGTTTACGCGTTCAAAGGGGTCAAACTTTGGAAGGGACTATTTATAGGCTAAACAGCTTTTAAAATTGTCTTTTTCCCCTCTTCTAACCTTCCTTATGGTTTTCCTTGCCAAGGCGTCTGTGTTAATGCGATAACTAAGTGCGCCACGTAAGCTCAATATAATTTAAACCCAAATTTAATTAATTCCAAAGGTTTCAGACTTTTGAACAATCCATCTATATGCTATAAAAATTGAAACAAATATTCAAAGTTCCGGCAAATCTTATATTAGCTTATTCGTTCCTGCTTTGAATAATTGAACCCAAATCTCGATTAGAAACCTTCCATGCTGATGTAAGACCAGCAGCCGTCAATAATGTTCTCATAGCCCGTATGTAACCGAAAAGTCCATACACCAATATTAAAGGTGCCGATCCTGACTTAAGAACATTCTGCACAGCCTACACCAATAAAGAAAAAGGACAGAAACTACCACAGTTCTATAAGTGTTGGATTCTTAAGGCGTCTTCTGAGTTACTTGGAAACCCTTTTACGCTTTAATTGATTGGCCGTTTCCTTCCTAAAGGTAAACACCTCAGGATCAATGTTTGTTACAGTCATGATTGAAGTGACAAAAGCCAATGTTAGTTAGCTACATGTATCATGCAACAAATATTACAGCCTAAGCAACAGCATTTTTTTTCTTTTTTCGTTCTTTTTTTTTGTAGACTCTTTGTAGCTGTTTTTGGAAATGTGTAATTAAAGTTCAGTAAAAGAAAATGGTTCTAATTTTGGAGTTGATGTGTGAAATTCTGAAGGGTGTGAAAAAAACTATTGATCCTTTCTTTCATGTTCTTTGAAATGGTAAAGAAAGCAATTTCAAGCATGTCATGAGGCATGGGCCAAAATGTAGCCGGAAAAATGTATTGTTGATTGTCAATATTTACCGCTAATATAATTTCACGACTGGCGAATAGCTGGCGGATTTTAGTTCTTCAGGTAATTCTATAAAAAAATATCATTTACGGTGAAAATTTAACATTCTCCAACTTCAAAGTTTTGAAAGAGTGTTCTCTTTTCCCCTTCATAGTGTTATGAATAACGAAGGGTTACATTTTTGTGAAAACATCGACCTTTGTTCTCATAAAATTATTTTACGAAATAAGGATGCTCATTCGACACGTAAAAGGCTGAAAACAGAAGTATTTGATCCACATCCAAAAACCTTTGTTGTTGTTGTTTCCCATGAATCCGTCAGCAATTTCTTGAATATTTGCTATGAGGTAAACTATCAAAAAATGTGTTTACTGTTGGACGGTTACACGGTTTCAAAGATCAGAAATGCGCACAGACATTTTCTGAAACGGGCAGCTTTTTCCCGGAGCTCTGCAAAGTACTACCCAACTCATCTCAACATTTTTAAAAGAAACCGCCTTGAAGCTTTTAACGATCTCACTACTTTCAAAAGGTATGAAATATTTAGTTCTGGTTGTGGGGAAAAAAGGTAATTATTTCAGGAGGAGGGGGATTTTTTCACCAACCTTTAAAAGAAACGTCTTCCTGAAGTCACTCGGTCAGTTTCAGCAATGTCAGTCCTGCTTGAAACACATTATACTAGAACGTGCTTTCCTTGCACTGTTAACATATTTATCACTGGAAAAACGTAAGAAGAATTTGGCTATCGATCAGTCAGCGACACCATGTGAATTGGCTACTTAATCTAACACAAAATTGAAAACATTTCTTTGGGATGCGAAACAGTTCCATAGCAACGTATAGGATAGGAGGAACATAATTTTAGTGCTTGATTTTAGAAATGCTCGCACAGTAAGCAGTTGAAGGCATAGTTTTCGTCAGCTTTGATAATTTTAAATTTTGAGGGGAAAATAGAGCATTATTGGATGCCCTTACGTTACTGGACCGTTAGATTTCGCGCGCTGCTAAAAAAAGGTAGGTGTTAGAATAATTGCTTTCAGAAAGCGACCAACGGCCTATTTTGTGTCCTTGTTGTACAGAAAAAATTTGCACGAGTTATTGGGTTGTCTGCAATACGTGGCAGGCCCGTAGCAGAGGGGGGGAGGGGGGGCTCGACCCCTCCCCCCCCAAGAATTTTTGGAAATTAAAAATCATTACACGTCCCAAAAATAGATCATTAAAACAACTTTAATTAATGTGCAACAATCAGTCTTGAATTCTGATGCTAAAAGTGCCTTTTATAATTTCACGGCCTTAAACAGGGCTCGACATCTGTTGAGTTGAGTCACTAGCCACTGGGCAAGTTAGCTTCAAAAATCTATTAGCCCACCGCACATTTCAGTCGCCCAGGTTCCTTATACCAATGTCTTTCTTCACCCATATCACCTTTACCCTGGCAGATAACATAAGACTGAAAAGAACCTTTATACCTTTCATAGCTAACCAAATGCTGAGTATTTGCTACAAACTTTAAGCCCACTGTTGTAGAACAAGTCTAAGGAACAAAATTATATTTATCTCACTCGATTATTACATGTAATCGAGTGACAAACATTATTTAAACGTTTACGAGAATTAGGCAAAACAGGTCCGAAATTAGCTTAGCTGTCGGAATATTTGAATTTTGAGAAACCTTGTAACTTTCAGGATACTTTTTTAAAACTGATGCTATAAATCTGGTGGATGTTACCAACAACTTTGTCGGCAAAAAAAGCAGACGGGAAGCAGCTTTTAGGCAAATTTTCAATGAACGATGTCCCCATAAAGGTGTCCTTTTTGACAAAATCGACTCAAGCTGTGGCATTGTGAACAGTGTTAGTATCTATCTGACATGAATTTTTGTATGCCTTCTGACCTATTTGTTAACGTCTGTATTTTGACGGGGGGGGGGGGGGGCTTTGATCAGGCCAATTTCCTCCCCCCCCTAGTTATCTCAGCCTTGCTACGGGCCTGCGTGGTAAACTAAAAAGGAACTTTCTAGCTTTAACAGTGTACAAACTACAACAGGTTTTCATCTCTGCTGGAGAAACTAAACAATAGCTATGTTTCTGGTGAGTAGGTCAACGTAGTGTGTGAATGTAAAACAAAAGATTTTGCACTGCTGTGGTGCTTTCAGCATAAATTGACGACAGAGTTAACTAATAAATTAAAATATAACTGCAATTAACTGAAACAGACTTCAAACCTATTATTCTCAAAACTAACAAAAACAGAAACCTGATGAAAGAAAAGGGTCAAAAACTATTTTGCGAATGAAGGACGCTTACTTGAAACGGTAAAGGGCAAGAAAGAGCCAGAAAAATGCATCCGAAAAGCCTTTGCCGTTAAATATTTGCTTATTTTATAAGCACCGTTACCAGGAACCCAAAGAGGGATCCCTAAGAACCCTAGACAAAAGCTTCTAGACCACCAAGGGAATGACATCGAGTGAATTTTCAAGAAAGAACGAGCTACAATATAAGCTTTTACCTGTTTTATGTAAGAAACAAAAGAAGAACATGGAAAAGACACTTATTAACAGGTTTTGTGCACTACAATTATTGCCATTTTCAACAAAACAGGACCATTATGTTTCGGTTTCCAATGATACAAACGTGTTTATGGCTTTCCAAAGTGCTACTGAAAATGGATGACGTAGTCCCGTTAATGCCATCATGATATAATTGTCTTGCTCGCGTTGGTGAACATTTTATGCATAAGAATGGTTATAAGATCTACATGAAGCCAAAAAACTTCTCTGTCACACGTTTTTGTTAGCGATATTGGTCTTGAGCCTCCACAAGCCACAACGGGTTTATGTGTTGTGTTGAGGTAGCTAACCAACAGAAACGTTTCTGTGTAGTTATTCAGCCATAGTTTATGAACGTAAGACAAGATTGTGCCATTTGTGATGGTTTCAATATAAATTGCACTACTTCTGGTATCACAGCATTCTCGTCCCCAGAGCTACGCGGCTTTTTTAAATTACGTCTCTTGTAGCTCTGGTAAAGGCCAAAAATTTACTTTTTTTGATTGGCCCATTCAAACTATATGCGTAATAACGTTAAAAATTTTCGGCTTTTACGCATAACGTTTTATTTCCGGTTGAATTAATCAGGGCATTAATTTTAAAATATATTGACTTGATCAATTTCCACGCAAAGAATGTGACTTAGGGCAGATTGAGCGACCAAATTTAGCTGTTTGGTTAAGCACGTAAGAATTCAAAGTGTTAGAGATTGTCGCTAAATGCCAGCGATTCTTTCCTCGCTACAGCATTTTCTACAAAACTACAGCTTGTCCATAAATAAACTTACATGTAACTGTCTCATCAACTTTTGTAATGACCTCTTGATGTCGATGTTTAAAAACTTGGGCGCCAAATGCTTCTGGAAATTTTCGATGGGGTGAAACGTAATACAATGTAGCATTTAGTGGCGAAACGATAAGTGCACAGTTGACATTCTCAAACATCAGAAACCAGACGAATGTGACAAAATAACTGTACAATTCAGTATAACGCAAATGCAATACCTTTATTCAGGCAAGATACAAATCCAAAACCCGTGAGCGAAATGCAGAGACAATCGTTCTTCTGAACAACTACGGCACGAGAGGCAGCTTCTTAAGTTTGTTCCTTTTAAAGCTCCAGGTTTTCCGATAATTGCAGGAGATTTAGAGGGTCCCGAACAGCTTTTAGTCGAACTGACAACATGACTCGATCAATAGGAATTCAAATTTCTCGGCTGTTGTCAGAATTGTCATGCCCAGAGTTCCACGGACGAGAATAGAGCAGGCGCAATAGCACCTTAACGAATTAGACATGCGCTACCGGATGTCGTGAATTTCACGACATCCGGTAATGGCTGATAACAGAGCCCTACGATCCCACCGCTGACTGAACAGATCGTAGGCTCTGGGAACGAGAATAGTATCACCATTGAAGTCCTTCAACTGTTGCGTCTGTCAGTTGCAGCAGTGTCTATCGACTCCCCGGCATTAGTGAGGCATTTTCCGCATTCTCCTTACCAGAGGTCTGGCATTAGTCTATCCCAGGCAATTTGACCCTACCGAATTGTGGCTTCGTTTCAGTAAAACTTTCATCAGTAAAAGCGAGGAATTTAATTTTGTATAAGGAGGACATGAATGAGATGCCAGTTTTACTGAGCGAACGGTCGCTGAAGTAATTCAATAACAAATAAGACTTCCATGCGTCTAAGGGTGCATTTGCCAGTTTGTTTTCAAAAAATGTTAATGCCGGGGCCTTTACCCGTGGGGAGGGGGGGAGACACTGCTGGAGATGACTGATGCATAACTATGCCTTATATTGGTTAAATTGAACAAATGCAGACTGAAGACAAAGTCACTTAATTTAACTGTTTATTTCACTAACTGTTGCAACTAATTTCTTATTTCATCCGTTTTCTTGTTTCTGAAATATCAGCCAATTCAGGAAGCGTACCTGCAAAGACAAGAAAGCAGCAATAAACTTCAGTAATTATAATTAAAACCGTCTTCGCCAACGTACAAGAGATTTTATTTTACTCTTTTCATTTCTCCATTACTTCATCTCTATACATATGAATACTTTTACGTAAGGCCATTGATACTACAGAAAGCAAGTGTCGTTTTACTTGAGGTGTGTCCTAACGAGACTCACTGAAACCGACACTCGTTAAGACAATGAAATGAATGAACTGGCCCAAGTGCCCTTGTGTGCAAGTCAGAGCCGAGTTCTAGGCATCTTTTATTCTTTAGAAGTCGCTCGATGTAGTGTACTTACACGTTTTTACGACACTTCGTGCTATTAGAACAAATGCTGATGCGAGGCTAAACCTGCGCGTGCGCAATTAAAATGATTGCGGTTTTTGAAAGAGGTTTATTGATCATTTCAAAATGTTCAAGTCATCTCACGCGCTCTAATTGGATAAAACCAGTTAGAACATAACTATGGAATTTCTCTCCTTGTTTTTTTTTTATTTAGGGTGACCTTTATCAATGTTTGGAAAAAATCGGGACAGTTTCACCCTTGGAGCTTCGTTTCGTATTTCCACAGTTTTTTCCTTGATTTCGCGCCTTTATTGTATGTTTACAGACTTACATTCATACTATCCTATCTTTAAGGAAAGAGTGTTTCCTTTTAGAACAGAGATGTCTTGCAAAACGTACTCACTTTGCTATTTAGGTTTTTCAACGTCCCCAGCCACCTGGTCGTCTGCCTCCATAGCCGCCTGGTCTTCCGCCTCCCCAGCCACCCGGTCGTCCGCCTCCACCGTATCCTCCACCTCCACCATGGTGACCGCCTCCCCAGCCACCTGGTCTTCCCCCTCCGCCGTATCCTCCACCTCCGGTATGTCCGCCTCCTCCTCCTCCCCAGCCTCCAGTGTTTCCACCTCCACCTCCTTGTCCACCTCCACCTATGAAAACAATTGTTCAACAACATTTTATCCAATGGCTAAGGTGTCAGTGATACCAATCGAATAACAACCTTTCTGGTGTGATCTTTCAGTTAACCCCAGCCCTGGAAAAGACTTTCGTTGGACACATTATCTGTTATTTTGCCTGCCTGAGTGGAAATCAGTTTAATTTGGATTCAAAAAGATGTCGTATCGTCAGTTGCTATTCATAAGAATGTTCAAATACAATCTTTTTATGTTAGTGGCATGAAATTCTTGAAATAGTGATTGACTTGAAATGTTTATGTTTTTTGAGGCACACTCAGTGTTTGGCTGACATCTCTAGAAACACGGGAACCCCTTATGAAGTACAGGGTTCTTAGATGACAGTACGCTAAAGGTTTTAAACATGGGTGAGTTATTTTTTATCTTTAAAACATAAACTGTATACCGATTCCTTAAGTTCAAGAAAAATGGGGAGATTTGTCAACAATATGTTCGTTTGGTTTGAGCAAAATACCTTTAAAACATTTACTTGAAATTTCTGGCGATATTTATCGCTGATCTATACAGTATTTAACATGGACGTGTAATATTCTTTCCTAATAAAGAAACTAATTTTGCAAAAAGTTTCTTTAATCTTTACCTCCTATTCCACAAGTGTTACAGCTCTTCTTACAAACATCTGTAGAAAAAAGTAAAAAACAAATCCAAATAAAAAGTTAATATCCGGTATGGAGTCCAATCATTTCATTTTCCCTGTACATATTTGATTTAAATACATAATCTCGAGAGAGGGAGAGAGAAAGGAAAAGAGTGACTGTGACGAAAAGTACATGTTGCCATATTTCACCTTTCACTCTTCTCCTTCGGTTTTTCGTTTTTTCCTCATGAATGTGGCCATAGTTTTGAAAGAAGCTGCCGTTATATCTCGGATAAGATCAGGGCTTTTTACAGTTGTAAGTCCCAGTGGTTGACCCGTGGTGTTACTTAAACACTGCTTGCCTACCGATCAATCGTATCGCTAGCCTAGATTGCCTGTGCTATACATCACTTATTTCTCGTCTCTTCCTTCATCACTTTTAGATTTTTTCAACAAAACTAGCCATTTAACTGAGGTGTCTGTTATCTTTTTGAAAACGGTGTTGATTTTCATATGTCGGTTCTCCAGTCTAGCTGTGTGCGACTGCTCCGGTAAGCGACGTCTTTGTGAAATCAGTAAATCACTGTTCGTAGACTCTCTCATAAGTGACGAAGGGATTCATTTCTAAAGATACCGTGGTCCTGGATGGGTGTGGGACTGAAACACTTCAATTTGATATAAACTGCCTTATAAAGAATGAATAACCTAGTTGAACAAAGCTTTCGTTAATTCCATGGGATTTAGAGTGCTGATCGTTTTTACATCTTCCTCGTTGCCTTAGGGAAAAGGCCAGAAACCCTTACGTGTTGGGCGGAATGCTAGGGTGACTCGAGAAACTGTTTTAGGGGCGTCTCTATAATAAGTGACCACTATCGATTTTCTTGATCTCGAAGGTTGTTGCGCATGAGACATTCAACTATCCTACCACATTATTACTTACATTTCAGTTGCGCTCGACATGATCCCGGATTCTTAGCCGCCAGCCATGGGCACTGATAAGGATCATTATCTTGGCAATCAGAAGGATCAACTGTTGAAGACAAGTGGAGCATATTGGAATGATTTTCGAACTTTCAGAAGTTATAGAATGAAAAATTATGATAAGACAACAAACATTGCTTACACTAATTAATTCATCTGAAAAAATTAATACCGCTCAGATGACACCAAAAATAATAATTGTTATTGTTCAAAAACTGGAATGCAGCTTTGATGTGAAGTACAAATTACACGACTGCAAATAATCTGAGTTTAACCGCGGAACTCGAGGTGCCCTGAAAAGTGTCTCGGGAAGGAGTCTCCGAGGTTGCCGAAGATCTCCCAAAGACCTCCGAACTTTTCTCCAGAAATCAGCCACATTAATAACAAAAACAACGACAGGGTCGTGGATAAATTTACAATTTCTGGATTAGTTAGCTTATAGCTAGTTTAGTAAATTCATGGCTAATTACCTTCACATCTGCGACAGCTTTTCTTGCACCGGTTCCACAGTGTGTAGGTCTTGTGAAAGTTTGGTCCAGTGGCTTGTTTCCAGCACTGCCCGGCGGCTGCCAGGGATGGACAGTTTGATTGGCTGTCTTGGCAGGGCTCTGCACGTAAGTTAGAAAATGTGGAATAATTATACCACAGTTATAAAAAAGTTTTTAGGAAGGGCAGGTGTAGCATAACATATGTGCACAGACCAATTAATAATAAGTTCGAGCGGTTTTCAAATGAGTGTCGTAAAACCAAAACCAAAGTGATTACTCTAACCAATCACAACAGGAACAAAACACAAAATGAACCAATCAGAAATCGAAGCAAGTACAACTAACTAGCATTAATCGCGAGAAAACGCATGCGATCAAGTCACGACTGGGGTTACGTCTGATTGGTCAATTAAGTGGCGTGAGCTTTCTTCAGTTAGGGCCGATTTAGACGGAACGATTTTTCCTTACGACTGAAGTTTGCGACTTGCTCATGTCATGTCTACAAAACGAATCGTGTCGTCTAAATCAGACGTATTACATCTTTGCGACAGTTGCACACAACACGAAAACTGTCGTAGGATTTTGAAACGTGGTTTAAAACCCTACGAAAGTCATAGCCACAATCAAAATGTTGGAATGACCAGTTGTATACGATCTTTGCTTAACGCGAGCAGCGCGCGCTACAAAAGTCGCATACGACAGTCGTAAGCAAAAGTCGTACCGTGTAAATCGGCCCTTAGTCAGTTAGGGAAGGCAGTAAAGCAAACACAATATTACTTTCGCCACTCAGATCAATTGAAAATTACTCTAATTAGTTCACTAATTAATTCGAGCTGATTTCACTCATACTAAGAGCCCCAGATTGAGGTATTTAAAAGCAATTCCTTTCCAAAGGTCAAATGCCAGCAAACATTTTTAGCTCAAGGAACGTTTTTTTGAAGAAATATTTGCTACTTTCTTTAACATCATAAAAGACCACGAATCATACTTTGTCCTGGACACAGGTTGGTGTTGCAGGTGGCTTTCTGTTGTTTTAAGTGTAGACTATTTCCTGGGCAGCTTCTCCTGCGAACCTTGAAACCGGATCCACAGCTCTTGCTGCAGCTTCCATAAGATCCCCAAGGACCACAGGATCCTACAGAAAAGTAATTTCAAAATCCGTTATCACTAACGTTGTTTTGTGCCATATTTTACTGTCAAAAGCTCCGAAGTTAAAAGTTTCAAGTTTCAGGTTAATTCACCACACCACACAAACTTAACTTTGCAATTCAAACAAACTAAATACAAAAACCTTAAGAGAAACCTTAAGGCTTTTGGAAACCTTCATCGTTACATTAGCTGGGATGACAATATTAGAAAACGTAGGAAAGAAAAGTTACCTTCGTGACATTTTATACGTGGTATGCAACAGCGGGCGCACCTCAACTAAGAAGGTGTCCAGTTAATAAATTTGAACCACAGACAAGAACAAATGTTTTAAGAAAAAAGTAAAAGACAGAAGGGAAGCAATGCAACGGCACTGCCATACTGAACAGAAGAGTTTAATATTCACCTTCACATGACGAAGGGTTTTCATTCATTCATTCATTCATTCATTCATTCATTCATTCATTCATTCATTCATTCATTCATTCATTCATTCATAGTTTTCCCCTTTAAGTCACCACCATTTTTATTCTTATCGGGAAAATTAGCTTTAATGATGTCGAAAGTTAGCCACACAATTTCGGCTAACCTAAGTTCCAAACTATAAGGTTGCATCATAACACAGTTACTCATAGTTATTACTGGAAATGACTACTTGTTTTTGTGGCTTTTCATTCTTGGCATCCAATTGAAGCCACTGTTGGTTCTTTAGGAATTAATTTAGATGATATGTCTTTCGTTTGTTTACCTGGGTACTGGTTCTCGCAAGCCAATTTCATGATGTTCTCTAGTTTGCTGATTAAGTCGCCGTATGAATGCACTTGTATAACATCCTCGTAGTTGCCAGCAATTTCGACGAGCTCGTCTCTGTGGATCTCATTTCCAATGCCGACTGCAATTCGCCTTACTCCAGCAGCCTTACAAATTCAAATAATGATGTATAAGCATATTTTCTTTATAAACTTATTGGTGTACTTTCTTAACTAGTACGCTTAAAAATTCACTGATTTTAAAAGTACTATTCTGCTACTGAATAATTTAAAATTGCTTCACATGCTTAACAAATCGATTTATTGATCTACTAAAACACTGACAGACCAACTGACTTGGAAAATGACTGCCGGATTGATTGATTGATTGATTGATTGATTGATTGATTGATTGATTGATTGATTGATTGATTGATTGATTGATTGGTTGATTGGTCCCTTGCTGGATTAGCTAAAAATTGCAACTGTAAATACCTCCAATGGGGGTAGCACTTGAGAAAATGGCCTGCTTCCTTCATTTGTGTCTCCGTCTGTCAGCACGAGCAACACGTTAGGCACATCCGGTCTGTCTCCAGTCTCCGTCCAGCCAAAGAAATCTTGTCCTGCAAGCTCCAACGCTCTGTCAGTCCGTGTTCCACCCTGAATGTGAGGTGAGCTCCTTATTTTATTTCTCAGAGCGTTGATATTTTGTGTGTCTGTGAACCTATAATTGAAGTGGAAAATAAATTTTATAAGACATGTTTTATGTCCAAACGTTGTCTTTCCAATGGGTGTGATTTTGCTTCTTATGGGATACTAACGTGGTGCCGGATCTTTCAACCAACTCTGTGATCAAACCAAACGCGATTTTCTTTCAACAATTGATTGAAAATCGCAATACTTTTTCCAAAGTAAGTGACTGACATTTCTCTGTGTCTGGTAATGTTGATTTATGTCTAGCTACCAACCTGTAAACAGTGTGTGCCTCCCAACTGTACAAAATTATTGCCATGTGTGAACCGGGTTCTGATACTTGCAGTCTTTGAGCAAGGCTTTGTAAGAAATTGAGCGCCTTCTGATAATCAAATGGTTTGATGCTGTTCGAGGAGTCCAGGATTACTCCAACATCTAAATGCTCCTTGCACGGACGAGGTGGTGGAGGAGGGCCTGAGGGGAAAACAGAAGTTAATATGAAGGTTAATTTTGTTCTAAACCAAGTGGCTTCTTGAGCTGAAAGTAGAATCTAAACTGAGTAAGTATTCAATCTTTGAAAAGAGATTAAACTTTTAGCCGTCAACTGTTTTCGAGGTTACGGAACTTTTAACGGAAGATAAAGTGTCAAGCGTCAAAACGATAATATTTTATCCGTCAACGTAACAATGGGGTCAATTTTGCCGTTTGATATCCGAATGATTTTAAAGAGGCTACGTTATTAAGGAATTCTATGTTTTGCTATAAAAAAACTGCACTAGAAATACAACTAAACAGCTTTAATCGTACACTAAATGCCCTAATGAGCACAAAGCATACGATTTTAAGGGATTTTTTCGAAGAAAGAACAAACCTTAACAAGTTTTTAGTGATTAGTCTCCAAAAGCCAGAGTGAACAACTTGAACATTTTTGCGCAATTTTTTCAAGTTGCAACCCATTTAAACCTGATGGTTGAAAGAGTTAATCAAATAGATTGAATAGATTGATTCTCCCAGTTCTCCGATTGTTTTCCACCTTCGCGTTATGTCTCATCTTTTTATTTACATTTTACTCTGTTTAAGTATCCTTTGATTTATATATTTATTTATCTTATCACAGGAACACTTAAATTAACGGGAATTGAAGGGGAAAATTACTTCCCAACAAAGGAAATTAACGCGAAAGAGGAGGTAAAATTTCAAAATGAGGAAGATAAACGCGATTAACACAAAGAAAGACTTTAGGGTCTCAACTGGAACAAATTTATTTTCAACTGAATATAAAAATCAGGAACTAAACAGGTCTACATGTGTGAAGCAATTTCTTTATAAACAATGTGCGTTAAATTTCAGACAATGTGCGTTAAATTCTGCCTAAATGTAGGAAAGATATTGTTTTGTGGGTGTCAAGAATGTTTGGACTGTATCCATGATTTGGGATTAAAATGATGGAAATTAAGGTCGCGGAAAATAACGCTCCATTTAATTAACAACGCGGAAATTAACGCTCACAAAAGTTAACGCGACTTAAATTTACTTAACACGAATTTTTAAAATTCGAGTTCATTTCATGGAGCGTTAATTTCCTATAATAAGGTATCGAGGCAAAAAAAAATCAGTAATATGCGACCTACAATTCTGTGTGTTGCAGCTCTCCGTTTTAGTACTCGGTCCTGGGCATTTCTTGCCGTTGCCAGAAGGTGGTGGATTGGTACAGGTTCTTTTCCTCACTCGCACGCCTCCACCACAAGTCTTGTCACAAGGACCAGGATTACTCCAGGGAGACCAGTTACCATCCACACCTGGATTAAAACAAACAGGCAAACCAAAACCAGTTATAACAAACAGTGGGATCGCTAAAACAAGAAGTTCAGGTTTGGAAGGATTCCCAAAGTATATGGACCACCAGCTTGGGTGACCCACTTTCTTTGATCTTTCCAATGATGAAACTGAACGTTTGTTAACAAATTAATCGATAGTCTGCGTAGCAAGCGTTTCCGTAAGTTTTCTTTCGCCCGTTCAAAGCATTTTTCGCTTTTTGGCCGCACGAAAATTGGGACGAGCGCACTTTTTTGCACTCGCTCCATTGCCTAGTACAACCACAGTTGATTTTGTTGTAAAGTACTTCAACTATCAGTAGCTTGCGATTTTTAGTAGTATGGGGTGCCTTTGAGAAATGTCGCTTTTCAATGAGCTTGACTAAACGATACATGTGTGCGCTGCGAAAATAGTCTATGGCTTATGCTGGTACAAGCCCAGTGAAGAGGTCGTCGCCTGTACTAAATAAAGTACTTTAAAATCGTTAAATGAACAAAAATTATTATCAATCCCATCGCGCAAAGTAGGAATGTGAAAGTGAGACTTCATACCAACCACTGCCTTCTTACGGAAATTAATTTGTTATAAAGAAGGGCCTGTCTTAACAGAATCGTTATCAGTAATTGAAATTTATATTAAAGACTAACGATTGTATAAAGGCCTGTAAGAAGACATTAATGGCTGTGTTACCGCATTTCTGAGGATTGCACGTTTTCGATTGCTTGTCAGGTCCAAGGTTCTGTTCCTTGCACGTTTTTCCATCGCCGCTTGGTTTTGGATTCACGCATGCTCTGAATCTCCAAGTGACTCCTCCCCCACAAGTCACTGAACAATCAGACCACTTGCTCCACGAGGAGTATCCCCCATCCGTACCTGTGAAAAAAATTGAAAATGATTAAACCTTAGCACTGGCCCTCTGTACTGTGCAGTACTTTTCTGTAGCACTGTTTATCATGTTGTACAAGGCAGCAGGTTAGGTACCAAGCTACCAGAAAAGATATTATCATGGCCTTCATTTTCACCAGTAACTTACAAGTATCACAAAGGAAAACGGGAAATAAGAACCCTGAAAAGAGACACAGCAGAGCTAAGACGCTATCCAGAGGAAAGGCATATGTACCGCGTAGAACGAATTTTTTAAAGGGAATAAAACTAACTGGAAAACTGCTCCGAGAAACTATTTCGCGACAGCTATTGCAGTTTATATATTTATTTATTTTTTATTGTGGTGTTCGGCAAAATTATCGTAAAAGCCTTTCTTCACACTTATTTTGGAACCATCCTTAGGTAGTATAAAAGAAATGATTTCTGCTACATAGATACGTCCTGAAGAGCCAACACTACCAACCAAACAAACATTTATAATTTAACTGAGACTGGTTTTGCAATTATAAGTTCCTCACTTACTAAATTATATATGTCCGTAAAAGCTTTCCAAGTGTTGGATGTAGGTTACCGATACGTATAGCTGAACAAACTACTCGGGCCAATTCAGCAAACTCTTACTGAATGTCAAACTCGGGCTACACGCCGCCCAGTCTCTGTATCATGAACCGAGTGACACTCTTCCTCCTCCCCCCCCCCCCAACCCCCACAGGATACCACTGTTAGTAAATCGATCTTAAAAACACGACGATCACCTGGGATCACAAGGGCAAGGACCTTCGCATCACTCAATTCAGACGAAGTATCCTGTGAAGGAACGGCAGAGTCATGGGGTAGTTCGGTTATAAGGGAAGACTTTGTTAATTCCACCAAGGCCCGTGAATTTTCGTTTTTCGACTTGTTAAGTTGAACGTCTTGAGAGAGGGCCTGGGCCGCTCCTCCGGGAGAGGAGCGGTGTTTGTTGAATGGAGTTGGGAGGTACGAAGGAGCTTGTGGAGTCCGACAAGTGAGAAATATCATCGTGATCATAAGCGCTCCACACAGCAACGGAGGCAGAGCCATGAAAATCTTTGCCAGGGTTTGCGAAAGAATGATCGGACTTGCCAATTTTACATCTTGGACAGCGTATAGCACGTCCCATGACGAAACAGACCAATGAACAAGGAACGAATATAATGAGCAACATCTTTGCCGATGAAGCTACAATGAACAATGAACGGTATGTTCATGTAATGGAGTTAACTCCTTTACGCAAAAATTGAATCCTTATTATCTGTTCGTACTTTTTTACTACTACAACCAAAGCTGATTTTTATCCTATAGTACTTTTAATGTCAGTAGTTACGGCTTCGTAGTATGGGTTCCTGTGGGAAATGTCGATTTTTGATGAGCTGGGCTGAAATAAATGTACGCTTTACGAAGTGAAAAGGTCCTGTAAAGCGTCGCGAATGATACCGAGACCTGAAAATAACGATCCCGCAAAAAAAGTGGAATGGTAGGGAGTTTCAATGATTGGAAAGTGAAAAATAAGATGACAAAAATCAAATAAATAAATAAATAAATGATAAATAAAAATTTCTTATTAACCAGTGAGATGAATGGAGCACTCGGAAAATTGTTATATGAGAGAAAAATTACTATCACTGATATCGCGCAACCAAGGCTTTTGAGAGAAATCAATATATTTCAAGCAGCATCTATGTAAAACTGTCTCGATTATCAATTTCACCATCATCTGAAATTTATATTTAAAAGAGACTAACGATTTTATAAAGGCCAATAAGAGTCATTAATAGCTGTGTTACCGCATTTCTGAGGATTGCATGTTTTCGATTGCTTTTCAGGTCCAAGGCTCTGTTCCTTGCACGTCTTTCCATCACCGCTTGGTTTTGGATTCACGCATGCTCTGGTTCTCCACGTGACACCTCCCCCACATGTAACTGAACAATCAGACCACTTGCTCCATGAGGAATATCCCCCATCGGTACCTATGAAGAAAATTGAACATGAAACTTAGCACTGGCACTCCTGAGTGACTGATTCGTCAGTGTAGAGTGGTTTTAGTTTAAGTAGTGAAAGCTACTTTGCAGTGCTTTCCTGTAGCACTGTCTATATAATCACTGAACAAGGTAGTTCTTACTTTTTTTACCTTTGGGTAAAATCCTAAAGTGTAACTCATTCTTATAAATGAGAGTTACTGAAAAATACTTTCCTTTAGCACTGTCTATTATGCTGTACAAGGTACTTCTGACGTTTAAGTTTATGGGTGAAGTCTTATCACAAAGTGTGTCCACTCAGATGAAATAAAATGAGCAGTACTTTGCTATGTACCATTCGTTTGAAAATTTTTGCGCTCTTCTCACGCTGTACTACTAAGCGATTTTTGCGGTTAGGAGACAACTTAAAACCAGTTACTATAAAAAGAAAGCTCCAGAAAAAAATCTTCACTGAGTTGCACTCTCGACGAATGTGGCAACACTGCAACGAAATTTGTACTTTTTCCCAAAAGGTGCCGATTCTGAAACGAAAATTGACTTTTCCTTTTGTTTTCCGGGTTTTACCCCTTTTGGGTACCAGGATCATTATAACAACGACCTTTTTAGATCTATCAGTTGCAAGCCACACATTTAGCACCTCGGTCACTTTCATATGAAAGTCCCCCTTCCTGGGGGCTTACAATACCACTTTTTAAAATTTCCACAACAGTTCATCACAAGAAACTCACCGCATTTCTGAGTATTGCACGCCTGGGACTCTTTGGCAGGTCCAAGGTTCTGTTCCTTGCACGTTTTTCCTTTTCCTTTTGGTGATGGATTGGTACAAGTTCTAGAATGCCAGCGGACACCACCACCGCATGTTGCAGAACATGCAGACCACTTACTCCACGCAGTGTATCCTCCATCGATACCTGAGTATAACCAAAAGCAATTATGTTAAGAGAGGATACGCAGTCACCACAAGCCTGCGAATGCAACCCCCTCTCTTTGCTACCCGCCGCTGAGGGCGTTTGCGCAATTGTCTTCCAGCTCTGTTGTAAATACTAGAACGGACTTCGTTTGAAATGATTGTGTTAGTTTTGTATTTTCGTCTCCTGTGATCTGTAATTGGTCATAAATACTCAGAATACGGATTAAGCGTGCTTTAATCAGTCACATTGATTAACAATACTGGAATTTCCATTTGGGTAACAACTACAGCAACTGTCCATCAACAATAATTTCCTCTTCCTCCTAATTTACATGAAATAGTGGCACATCACAAGAAAAAACAAACAGTGAACGAAACAAAAATACTTACTGCATGTAACCTCACGAATTTTGTCCAGCTCTTTCTCTAGAGCATCAAAACTCGCAGCATTTACGACGCGATCAGGACTTCCAGCGATCGTTTCAAGTTCTTCTGTCTTAATCTGCTTTCCAATTCCAACGGCAATTCGATGGACACCTTTAGCCTGAGTATAGAAACGAAATGTCAAGAACAAAAATACCTAAATAAAGCTTGTCACTGCTTTCACCGCATTTTTGTTTTATGTATCTCTCCAGGGAGGAAATGGCATTTTAATTTAATTTGTTGGGTTAGATCTCAGTCTAGTGAAAAAAAATCATTTTTCCTCTGCTTTGCAACAATTTCAGGGTAAGTACTAATCCTGGGGAAAGTTATTTCTGAAGAAGATATTACTAATACTGATTTTTTACTTGCTGGTGTTGTCTGAATAATTCAATAACTATTATTACACTCAATGTTGTCTTACATGAATTCACGGTACCAATTTCTAATTAAACAATAGAGTTCACTATCGTCTGATGGGTTGCCCGAGGAAATTTGATGTTCACAACAAATATTAGCCCGAGAACGTAGTTCGAGGGCTTATATGAAGTTTGAACATCAAATTTCCAAGGGACGGCTACCACACATAGGGCCTGAGACAGAAGAACTCTATTGTTTTTATTGTACAACGCTAAATTTTGAGCGAAAATTGCCAAAACGGGTACTATGCACTGATAGGCGCCCGCTGAGGAGAGACACTTTCGCGTCACGTGATCGATTCCGACCAATGGGAACCTGGATAGGGGGAGACCGATGATGAAGAGTTTCTTATGGAAGTAAGCAATATGCCACAATGCAGAGACCAGGCTTCGAGCCAACCGATCATCTAATCTTTTGGTCAGACTTATCATGAAGCATTAAGTCATCGCCCCTCAACTTAATTATAACCTTATATACGACTCGAATACAAAAAAGCATTATCGATTACGAAGGTAATAGTGGTAAACTTTTTATCAGAACTAGCTCCTACCACGAGTGGAGGGAGAACTTGACTGTATGGCTTCGACTTCTTGTGTGTCGCACCGTCAGTAAACACGATCATGACATTGGGCGAATCCGGCCGGTCTCCATTCTTTGTGTTAAATACTTCTTTATTAACCACCTCCAGTGCTATGTCAGTGCGTGTGGGGTTACCCAGCTTGTCTTTGGCTTTCATTTCATCCAGGAGATCATTAAGTCCTTTCTGACTTTGATATTTCGCGTCGTCAAAGCTCGCGCGAACCTGCGCCTTGTTATGATATGTAACTATTGAAACGCGAGTCTTATCAGGACCTACGTGGTACTTTGATATGAGAGTACGGACTGATTCTAACATGGTGTCATAGTTGTCTGCTCCAACACTCTTTGTCTGGTCAATTACAATGCTTAAATCCAGTGGTGGATTCTCGCAGTCGGAAGCAGCTGAAATTTAAACAATAACAACATAAATTCTTCTTCTTTGACTACAATGAATAACTACGTGAAAAATTTTCACGTACTCAAATGAGAGCCAGTGTTTCAGCAGTATGTCAGCAAACATCGAGTTACAGAGAAACATATTGCATTTGCGTTAGATAGCATGGATAAAAGTGGATAAGAGAAGCTAACAGAAGCTATTTGGATATACAAACTTAAAAGTCACTTTAAAACTTGGTCTGCTGCTCGCTAGGGCAAACATTCGTTTTGAAGGTTAAGGTACCATGGTTACTGTAAATTTAAAAACATGTTATTTTGGGTGACCCTGTATCATTCTTTGCTGCAGTGGGTTGACACGTCTGACTCGACCATATCAACCTATTTTAAGAACCATTGTGAAAAACAAAAGACCTATTTGCGTTAATGGGAGCTAAAATGAATGGTCCAGTTTTTCTTCTAATTATTATTAAACTACACTCGTACACTGCAATGCACAGATGGCCAAAAAAAAGGTGATGACATCTTTTCGACGTTCGAAACAATTTCAAGATCTGCACCAGTATTTAGGTACAACACGGCGACAAAATATAATCCTATTTTTTTCCTTCTCGTCTTGTCTTCCTCGTGAAGTTTAAGAAGAATTTCATGCACAAGACAAAGTAATAAAGAGGAACAGGGTGCAGAGGGAGGGAAATATACAGGAGGCGGGAAAAAATACGGACGAGAAGCGGAAGGAATGGGCAAATTATTGGTTACATTGCGTAATCTTCCAACAAAGAAAAAGTGCAGCAAGGCTTGCGTCCAGGGCGCGGACCGGTATTAAATATACGGGAAGAAGGGAAGCTAATCCCCCTGTCCCATCATCCCGCCTCACACCCTACTAATTGTAGTTATAATTGTTGCAATGTTTTGGCAAAAAAAAAAAACCAAAAACAATCAGCAAAATTCCCATGTACATTCTCCTTTGCTTTACTTCTTTTTTCGTACATTGTCATAACTACCACTCACCTCGGGTGAGCGCTAAATGCACAACAAACGTGCACAGCCACAGGTGAATCATATTCCTGCCAAGAGCTTCTCTCTGACAATAAGAAAAAACGAGATTAATAATACTGAATAATAACAATAATAACATAAAATATTAATAGTTATTATAATAAGAATCTTTTATTAGGAAGCTGTCATCACAAATGTGGTTTTTGTCTTACGGTGTTGGTCTTTCATTCTATTGGCGATGCTTTAGAAGAAGCCGAATTCCAAAGTTGTTTGGGGACTACAAACAAGTGTTAGACCAAGGAATCCATTTTGTTCCATTTTAATTTTATGGGGGTATGGGAGGGGCACACACTAACCACAAGAAGCCCACCTGGTCGGAGCTTAACCCAGTTCCTTCAGCAAGAAGCCGACTAAGAGTGTTGCTACTCCTCTTTCCTCCCCCCCCCCTTCCCTGGATAGGATTCTAGTCCATTGCGGGTTACCCCCCCCCCAGCATTATGTTTCCGGTGTCCATTTTCACTCCTATTGTGTGGAGAGAAACACCGTGGAGGGAAGTGTCTTGGCAGAGACCAGGCTTCGGATTTTAGCATGACCTTCCTTACAAAGCTTTTCTTCTGATTCTCCTTTATTTGCTGCCGCAAATAGTCAGTCCAGCGGTCTTGGTGAACTCGAAACTGAACTATTATTATATCCAATTCTGCGCGATATTTAATTTAGCACGACATTCTTTGGGGACCAATGCATAAATACAGCGCCAGCAGAAAATTATTTTAGCGTCAAAACTGACTTTCGTATTGATTCGTCCCTATTGACTTTCAGCTAAAAAGAAAAAAGCCTCATGTAGACACGGCCTTAGAGCAAACAGTTAAGTCTTATAAAGGCCACAGTAGAAAACTTTGTAGTTACGAGAAATTTGCCGAAATGCGCGTCGGTACCTCACTAAAGACAGGCCTGGGTCTCATTTATTAAATTAGAACTAGATGATTAAATGAACGGTTTTTCAATTTTTGCTTCTTTTTTTCAAATTGAATGGAATTTTCCTCTGCATTCAATTTGGCTAAAAACAGCATAATAAAATTGAAGCTGTCCGATTCAGTTCAACCTGAAGGAGCTTGCAGGGTACAAGTAGTCTACAGGAGTTTTTTTGGCATAGCTTTTTGGACTTTCGTTTTGGCGTGAAGCGGAGCTTTGGGTGTCACTTCCCATGGTACCTGAAAACAAGACGCTCAGTTAACTAACCGCGTAGATATTGAAACCTACAACAGAAAATTATTTTGGCGCTAAACCAATTTTCGCCTCCACGTTCCTACAGACGTTTTGATGTCATTCTCCAAGTATCGAAACGGAGCTAATATAGACACGACCTTAGAGCAAACAGTTCCCGCCGCCAAAATTCGGTCAACTGCTTAAGATTGTCTACGAATAATAAAGTGATATTCTAGGTGTATATGACTGAAAGAACACTTGTTTTAAATTTCACTAATTCTTCTAACTTAGTCAGTTTTTCACAATCTTTATGGATACCTATACAGTATATAACTGTCCTTTACGAATAACGGTTACTTACAAGCAAATTGGCATTCGACTTGTTTCAATTTCTTCTCCCTCAAGAAGATCAGGCTAAATTCTATACAAGGAATGCTCCGAATCAATTCACGTATGCCGCTTTTGAATTCAACCCAATTTTCTAGCTGTGTTATTTAAACTTGCTTTGACTGAACTGATAAAAAATCCCCTGTGGCCAAACAGTAGTTTCAGTCTCAATTTTGCAAAAAACTTCTGTTGTTAAATTTCCCATGCCATTTCACTTGTCTCAAAAACAGTTTTCTACTCACAGAACGTTGGTTTATCGCAACCGACGTGTGCCAAGCTGATCCAAGTGTCTCCCCAGAAATACCTTTTGAGAGTAAAGTACACCCTTTATAGAATGTCTTATATAGCTGACTCGACATGTATGTAAATTGCATTGTATTCCATCTCCATTCTCAGTAAAATAAGTATTGTTTGTCCTTTACTTTGTATTCGGATCTTTTTGGCATGTAAGTTGTAGCTGAACAAAGGACTTATTTAAAAGTATTCAATTTAGAATTCAATACCTACATAAGCAATTGAATCTCATTAGTAGCTCAATAAAAAAAAGCTATTCAACTTTTAGTGTCAGGTCGTTTCCAAAATGACTTTCCGATAATTGCTTATCGTACAAATAAGTGGCTAAACAGAACCCGGCTACTCATCCTAAAGAAAGTCTTAATTAACGATAAGACTTTTGTCGTTTTGGGTCGAACCTAAAAGGAGAAAGATTTTTAGGAGATTCATATTTTTAAGGTTTTATCCTTTGAGTCATAAAAAGCTCATGGGATTGATCTGCACGGAAGACGAAGAAATTCTTGGATTAGCTTTGTATTACTTTAGGTGGCCTATAAACATAAAACATATTTACATCAACAATCATATTTTAGTTAATCCATATAAATCTACGCTTAATCTAGTGTGCGACAAGCATTCTACATCCATGACATTTAAGCCCCGGGAAATAAATGCCAGGGTACAATATTGGTCATTTAACGGCTGGCTTGTTTCGCTACGTGATTGTTAGTTCTTGTTACCCAATCAACTAGGAATTATTGTTCCGTGGATACTAATTGCCGTAATAACGACGGCCCGTTGCGCCGTTGCGCCGTCTTATAGTATTACCAATTAAAATTCATTTCGTCGAAGTAGGTTCTTCAAGGTCACGGACGATTGATTGGTATGTTTTAAAATTATATATATTGGCACGGGAGGGAGTGCAAAGGGAGATATTTTGACTATGTTTTTCTTGGGGATGGTGTATGCAATTGACGATTGATTGCCGTGTTAATGACGAAATGAAAGGAATTTCGTTGTTGTAGGTTGTTCAAGGCCATTGGAGATAAAGAGAAATATTTAGCATGTTTCAAACAAAGAACCTCTTTTTTTGCCTTTTCTTGGAAAGAAAAATTGATCTTACAATCGAAATTAGTCACCTTAAAGAGCTCAATACAAAATTAACACCAATGCTGCTCAATTTTGGTGTCAACCCGTTTCTAAGGGGCCGACCATTTAACTCTTGAGGGGGGGTGTGGATGATTTCGAAAAAAAATTTCCTGCAAGCCCTTGTCGGAAGAAAAAAATTGCATGCAGCACAAATGAAATAGAAAAAAATTCTTGCACTGCTACAAGCAAGAAAAAAAAGATGTTGCAAAGCTATTTCATCATTCCAGGGGGACTTTACAAAATCCCAGCAAAACTGCAACCATTCTTCCCTTGCTCCCTTTAAACTCTGGAGTTGGTTATGCTTCAGAATGTGCAATGCATTCTTAGCTTTATAGGGTCCGACAATCAGTGAGCCAGCGAGCCAATCCAGTTAGCCTAAATCGGCGTTGGCGTGACCTGAAGATGGCGGTTGGACGGTGGCCGTTTGCGCTCTCTCGATATTTGTCTCTTCTGTTTCTGCTTTCTACTATTATTTCTTCGTTACACGTTTATCGTGTATCTAATCCTACCGTGGCTTTCTTGGTTGCTTTTAATGGCGACAGGTACTACGTCCCTGATCGAAACCACTGTTCTAGTCGTCATTACAGTGCAAGCCCATCAATTCCGCCCTGTTGGAAGGCGAGAGCCGGACTCAAACTCGTCAGACTATCTTTGTGTGCTGGTTATTTGGTTCTTCTGTCTGGAGATGTTAGTCTCAACCCTGGGCCTGTTAATGGACTGAATGACGTTGTCAAACTCCGTGGACTCAAGTTTATTCACCAAAACGTACAGAGCCTTGGCGATAAAATTGATCAGCTTCGCCTTTTATTACAAGAGCTCCATTCAGGCATACAAATAATAACTCTGTCTGAGACCTGGATTAAGCCTGACAGAAATGACAGTGAATATGAATTACCGGGTTATAGGCTTTTTCGAAAGGACAGAAAGGGCAATCATGGTGGAGTTGCGGTGTTTGTTCACGACGCCTTAGTGGTTACGCGGAGGGATGATCTCGAGCTGGATACCGTAGAAGGAATGTGGCTGGAAATTGCTGTTCCTAAATCACGCAGCTTTCTTGTTGGAAATTTCTACAGACCCGATCGTACCTCGTCGTATTACGATAAGGACTTTATGGTTAAGCTAAATGGCATCTTAGACACTGCTTCAGCGGAGGGCAAAGAGATGCTCCTTTTTGGCGACTTCAGTTGTTGTTTTATGTCTAGTCATCGAAATGACTCCGATTGTAAACAACTAAAATCGCTTTTCAGGAGTCTAAATATCAAACAGCTAATCGATCAGCCCACAAGGATTACTAAAAACTCGAAGTCACTCATTGACTTAGTTGCTGTCAACTGCCCGCAGAATGTGTGTGAGTCGGGAGTAGTTTCTGCGCATTTAAGTGACCATGAATTGGTTTATTGCGTTCGTAAATTAAACTGGAAAAGAGCACCCTCTCAAGTCAAGACCTTCAGAAATTATGCGCATTTTAATGTTGACGCCTTTCGTAAAGACCTGAAAGGTGTTAACTGGAACTCTGCTCCTTGTCCCGATGGACCTGTCATTGTTGATAAACTTTGGCATGACTTTAAACGGGAATTTATCGCGATTGCTGATCGTCATGAACCGCTGACGCAGCGCCGCGTGCGCGGCATTGACAATTGTCCTTGGCTAAACAAGAGCATAAAAGCGACTATGCGCCAGCGTGATTACTTTCACAAAAGAGCACTCAAAAGTAACACCTCAGAAGATTGGGCTAGCTACCGCCGTTTTCGCAATCGTGTGACAAATGAAATAAGATCAGCGAAAGCGTCTTATAATAAACGGCTCATCGAGGAAAGTGTTGGTGATCACAGATCGTTTTGGAGGACGATGAAGAAAATCCTGCCGGGTGAAAAGAAAGTTACGTCTCCAAACATTAAAGTAAACGGCGTTGTCTCTTCAGACAAACAATGCATTGTCAATGCATTTAATAAGTTTTTCGCATCCGCGGCAAGCAAATTGATGGCCACCGTACGGTCAACTTGTGGTCATAATCAACGTGATCACAATACTTCTATCCGTCAATACCCGCCGTTTAATTTTCTAGAAATCACTGAGGAGTTTGTTCTGTCGCAGTTACGTAGCCTGAAATCTGGGAAGGCTGTGGGTTTGGACGGCATACCAGCGCGCCTTTTAAAAGATTCTGTGGATATTGTAGTCAAGCCTGTGACGTTCATTATCAACACTTCGTTGCGTACTTCCAAAGTCCCTTGTGATTGGAAATCTGCGCGAGTCATTCCACTTTTTAAAAAGGGAAAGGCTGATGAGATGGACAATTATCGCCCGATTTCCATTTTACCTGTTCTATCCAAGGTTTTAGAACGGGCTGTACATATCCAACTGTACAAATATCTTCAGCAATACAACATCTTGAGCCCTTATCAGTGCGGGTTTCGGAAGTGTCACTCGACAGAATTCGCTGCTCTTAGTTTTTCTGATAATATTCGTAGAAACATGGACCAAGGTCAATTAACTGGTGCTGTGTTTATTGACCTTCGTAAAGCTTTCGACACTGTGGATCATGCGGTACTTCTGGACAAGCTTTCTAATTTGGGGATTGGGGATAAAGAGCATGGCTGGTTTACGGACTACCTGTCGAACCGCACCCAGGTTGTTGAGTTTCAAGGGGTGACTTCTACTCCGGAAGCCATCTCTGTTGGAGTGCCTCAGGGTTCTATCCTCGGTCCACTTTTGTTTATTCTACACATTAATGATTTACCGGAGGTGGTGTCCGAATGCAATATTTTGGTGTACGCTGATGACACTGTTTTGTACTGCTCATCCTCTAAAGCCTCTATTATTCAAGACAAGCTGATTGCTGATCTGTCTAAAATTGAACACTGGCTTTCTTTTAATAGTCTGTTTATTAACGTCTCAAAAACTGAAGCTATGCTTTTCGGAACTGCCCCCAGATTATCGGCCGTAAACTCTTTTTCTATTACCTTAAATAACAATGTTATTAAGCGGGTTTTTCACTTCCCTTATCTCGGTATAGTTTTTGATGACCGCCTTAGCTGGAACGAGCATATAAAACACCTTATTTCGAAGGCAGGAAAACGCGTAGGAATGCTCGGCAGGCTTCGTAGAGGTCTCACTAGAGAGAGTGCAAATATAGTTTATTGTAGTTTAATTAGGCCAATTTTAGAATACTGTGTAAGTGTGTGGGGCTGCTGCGGAGTAGGTCACAAACAAGACCTTGAAGCCCTCCAAAAACGGGCTGCCAGAATAGTTGCAAGAACTGTGCGCAGCAACCCGGCAATGGACGTTCTGAAATGGCCCACGCTGGAGGAGCGCCGTCGTAAATCTGTTTTTAAACTCGTTAAGAAATGCCTGCAAGGGCAATGTCCCCAATATTTTAAAGAATATTTTAAACGTAATAATACAATCCATGCGCGCGCCACTAGACAAAGTAACCTTTTACACCCGCCTGCTGTGAGGACTGAGATCGCAAAACGATCCTTCTATTACTATGGTTGCACTCTTTTCAACGAACTATCTTGATGGTATTTTTCGTATTCATTTGCTTCTAAATCTTTTATTTGTACATAGTTTTCTATCTATATTATTATTAGTGTTAGTGTAATGCATATGTATGTATAGTTTTGGTACATTGTTGCGCTCAGGGCTCCCATTGATAACAGACAACTTTTTGCATCTGAAGGGGCTACCCTGAGCGGTATAAATCAATAAAGGTTCTTCTTCTAAATCACACTCTGGTTTAGCCAAAACAACATTCCGGTTAGCCTACGACTTGCATATTTGCTTGTAGTGTTCTTCAAGTGCTGTTTGCTTTTATTGCTTATCAATACGAAAAAAAGTGTTCTACCAAGAATTCTTTCGAATTCTCCGATTAAAAATCACAGACATGATTGCTTAAAATCTCCGAATAAGGTCTTGAAATAGCTAATTTTATAATAAAAAATTCCTCTTCAATCTATGCGTCCAATTGAAACGCCCAAATTGAACACTACTAAAAAGAATAAATCCCCCCCTCAAAAAAACATGTTTTTGTATAGCATGATTTTGTATAGCTTACAACATTTTAAGGCTTTGCAGCTCCATATTGAACTATTACAACAATAACCACAATGTAAATGTAAATACATTCTGTAAATGTAAACACATGACACTTCTTTTAGGAAAAAAATCCTGCAGAGAAATGAAGAGGAAAAAAATATTCTGCAGAGCATTTAGAAGGAAAAAAATATCCTGCCCACCAGGTTGCTAGAAAAAAAAAAGCTTGCTGACCAGAAATCATCCATCCCCCCCCTCAAGAGTTAAATGGTCGGCCCCTAAGCTAACTGGTTGTTAGTTTTGATAGTTTTGATTCTTATTGACGATGCACCTGCCTGTATTCTTAAAATTGATTCTTTCAAGGTATGCGTTGAGCATCACGGAATAGGCAAACATACAGTATTTCGTGCTGTAAATTGGACATGTAAGGCTTGTGTCTTTAAAATGGTATCCTTTGTAACTTACCTTTCTCGTATTAATTGAATAGAATAAACTGAAAGATATTTCCTCAACCATTACAAGAGGAAAACTGGCAATTTAATTTGCTTTATTCGAAATTAAAATGCTGGCAACGAAACTTTCTAAAAAGCCCTCAATTTAGGTATAGCTATACAAAGCACAATCTCCTTGGAAAAGATTGTGTTGGGTGGAAAATTACGTATTTCTCGTATCATTTGGGACTATAGGTTTTAAGTGACAACTAACCCAAAAGACCAATTTATCCCACGCATTCACTCCCATAGGTTCTCGGAAAAGCGGTCTTTTTAAGCAATAAAAGGCACTCTACTCGTCATTTCAGCAAATTGCCTCCAGATAGCCTAAACCGCGCTTTGCAGCATTCAAATGAAACTGATGACGCTTCTCAGCCCAAGTTTGTTTTCAAGCTTGCGCACTATTCGTGGTTTTGAAAAGGGACTGGCACAACTTCTTGATTTTTCGTGCCCTGTCCCGCTGCTTTTAGACCCCTTTTCTCTGGTGTTTTACCCATTTAGTAGGCCTGGTCCTTCATGGGCGATTTTCACCGGCACGGGAGTGAATGGGTTAAAAAAAGAGTGCGCAAAACAAAGCGGAAACAAAATTTTTGTCCCCCACCAAAATTTGGCAGTGTAAGATCTTCAGGGAGATGCCAAATGTCATTTCGTTTCCAGTTGTAAAACGCCTTTTATTGCTTTTATTGTCAATCTAAGATTCAAAGTTGACAAAGTTTGTGCTCCCTAGTGTTTAAAAAAGGGCTTCACAATGCATCATATCCAATTTTGAATTACAGTTTCGAAACAACGAGCGCGAACAGGGGGGCAGGAATTATGGGCAATCCACATTTATAAGCTGTAAACCGAATTCCAGCTTGTAGAAGTTATTCTTAGTTAAGCTCATCGTCGAGCCAGAGCTGAGGCAGGCTGAATCGGGACAGAACGAACATTTTACGAGCAAATTGGGTAAATTTCTCTCCTACTGATTTTGCCGACGAAACCTTCGTCACGTTCCTGGTTCTCACAGGAAAGAACTAGCTTCATTTTTCATCAGCAACCGGGCCCACAAATGTGGACTGCGCTCCTGATGTAGGCTAACAACTGCCATTAAAACATTTAAAGGTCAAATAAACCCAAATTTTGATAATTCCGCTTTAGCCGCTTAAACGCGTCTTGACACAAAAATAAATCATTATAAAGCCAAACTGGACCGAAATTTTCCTTCCTGAGACCTTAAAAGGAGTAATAAAGCCAAAAGTACGAAGATATCCGAAGGTTTCACGAAATCGTTTCTGAAATGACCGCGCGCTTAAATGGAAGGAATGAAAACGACCGCTGATTTGTGACGTCACTGTTGATGAGCAAAGAAAGCTCAAGATCAAAAGGCGAGTATTGAAGAGTATTGTTGTAATTTTTTGGAAAATTATCTGTTTTCACCCGTTTTCTTTGCGTTGAAAATGGCCGAGGAGCTCAAACCTGTGGCATTTAACGTAGAGCCATACCAGTTTGAGCTAATTGCCACAGAATCGGACTGCAAAATCTCAGATGATATTCGACCGACAGCAATGGCTTCGAAAGTAAACAACCGAATTGGTAAAGTTTAATGGTGAGCGTTTAAGCTTATTTATTCATTACACTGTAAAAGTTCGCCGTATAATCGTTAATAAATGCGTTACCACTTTATTTGAGGCATCTTTGTTGTTCTTTGCAGCCCTTTTGTACACTTATCATGATCGATGTTTGTTGTTATGCCTTTCTGACTAGACTGACTAGAGTAAAGCAAAGCTTCTTATACATGTATCCATTGTGGTTCCTGTGTGAGGACGGTTTTCATCCTCGCGGCAACAGCGGCAGGAAATCCAGGTCAAATTTTGAACATAGCCGAAAACAGGTTACAGTTTTTGTTGAATGTATTTGAATCTTGTTGAATGTATCTGTCTACATCGCAGAGTGTTACTAGTGACTGTGTTTGTTTGTTGTTTTGCATGTATACAATCTTAGGCTCAAAATTTAGGTGCATTTAAATTTTGGCAACTGTGTACTAATGCCAGCTGGGCGAGAAAGTGTTTTGCTGTCGTGCAATTCCCAAATCCTATGATAAGATACCACCTGCTATGTCCTAGAGACAGATGAAGAGAATTTTTTAAATCCAGCTGTCATTGAGACAGACTATAATCAATATTTTGAAAATGAAGGCCGATGTACGTACATATTAACGTAATTTTAATTTTGCTTTGGGCTCTTTTTTTTTGGGGGGGGGGTGGGGGGGGGGCAGAGAAAAAACTCCATGTATAGATTGGTGCAACCCAAATGAGTATGGTTTTAAAGCCTTTTTGGTCTGAAAATGGTTGTTGACTTAAAAGTCAGGTCTGAAAATGGTAATTGATTCGGGGTGACAGTTGTGTTTTGTCAGTTCTGAAAATGGGTGGGAAAAATTACACATCTGGTTCTCAAGATGGGTAAGGAAAATTACATGTTTGGTCTGACAGTGGGCACACTGAGAGCTGCTTTGTGGTTGAATTTTGTTTGGGAAAAGAGAAAGAAAAACCTCTGGGAGCAGGGGAGGAACTAGGGGACAAGTGGGGAGGGAAAATTACATATTTTGGTCCGAAAATGAATCACCTATAAATTGTGTTCATGAGAAAAGATCCCTCATTATTACATGATGAGATGTTGCAATGCTTATGAGGTTGTGTGCTAAATACTAAGATATTTGACAAAAGGTGACGTAAAAGTAGTAAAAGATCAAGGAACAATAATGAAATGACAATTACAAAAACCCTTATTACAGGAATGAACATGATTACAGAAACAGTATACCTTGTTAAGTTCTTAGCAACCTTGTGCACTTTACGACTCCTTTGATGTATATGGTTTAACAAGTATTGGGTTTACAATCAGTTGTACTACCAGTACAACATGTAAGTAACATAATTATTGTTAGTTGAAAGCAAAAACAAACTCTCAAATCAAATGTGATTTCATTATTTCTAAGACTGTGAAATCGAGTTAGTGTTGTTTTTCTACTGTTGTTACTGGTTAGCTAACCTGTTTATTTATTTAATATAGATTTATTTTTGTAGTTGACATATTTATTTAATCCCTTTACTGATGAGTTACCTTTTACTCATCTGTGTATCTTTCTTATGAGTCTGTTGTTTCCTCTTTCGTTCTCAGAACATGTATACAGTAATGTTGCTTATAGGCAATGCACCTACTGGATACGTATGAAGCTGGGACGACAAATCCCAGTGGCCATTCCATCTTGTCTGGTTTTAAAAATTAGAGAGAGCTTCCCAAGTAAAAGTGAAAACTGAAAAGGCTTTGAATATGTTCATTAACAGCTTGGCAGTCTTGCTAGATAATATTAACATCATATTTGGTTGACAGTTGTACTACTCTTTGAAATGTTTCTAAACTTTGTATTTTCTTCAATTACTACAGAGTGGTACTTAACCTAGGAGGTGAGAGGGGAGGGGCTCCCATAGTGTAGTGAAGGGGTCACCGTGATTACAATTCATGCTTTGGTACCACTTAGGGTGTTCGAATTAAAAATGACCATTGTCAGCGTGTTTTTGTACTTTCTAGGGTTTTAAGGTACTATAATGTCAGAAATTCATGCTGGCATCAACAACTTTTCAAGAGGTATTAGTACTTCTTGGAGTGACAAGGAACATATGCGACGCCCACAAAAGAAGTTTTTTTTTTGTTTCAAACAACAATCAGTTCGTTCAGTTTTTATGGGTCAACCATTTCCCCCTCCTGAAAGTACTTAGAAAGCAGCTGTACAAAGGGTGGACCCCATAATTATATTAAGTGATATGACTGTCATAAACTTGATAGGGGCATGTTCGTCTTGATATGATGTCATTTCTGCCTCCCCTAAAAATCATAAACATGGAACAGCCTGGAACACCTGCTTCCCAGGGGGGTACTCCGGTGACGGGAGTACCCCCGACGGGGATGATCGAATGGGGGCAAAAATCAAAACCCAAAGAAATCCCTAGGGCCTCCAAGGAACCCAAAAAATCCCTGGACCAATAATTAACCCCCCAAAATGCCATGCTGAATTTTTGAGCCTCAAAAATTTCCAGAAAGGATTAACCCACAAGTCACAAGCGAAAGATATCAAGAATTTACTACAGCAAAGGGGAATTCCAGTGAGGATAAAGCCGGGTGATAAACATGATGGATGAGACTTCAGTTGAATGAATTGAAGCCTTGTGAAATACACCCGGGACACTTTGCGGACTATTGTATAGCCTGTTTTATGAAACAGATGCAATGTAATGTGACACCATCGTTAAATATAATTAAAACAACTGCAAAACAAGTTTGGTTGTCCGTACTTAATATTCGCAGAACTATGCGGCCTGGATACACAGGCACTACCACAATTCTTCAGATTGTTTTGAATACCCAAAACATCTCTACTTAAATCAAGCCACCCAAAAGAATACTTGCCAAATTTTCCTACCCAAAAACATCTCGGAATGGAAAATTTCAACCTCCACCCCCCCCCCCCAAAAATCCTTCGATTATCCCCGTCACTTGAAATCTGGAGTACCCCCCCTCCCCAACTGGGACCTGCTTGCCAGTGAAAAGCCACAAGACTTAGAAACTAGGCTAGTTTATTAAATCTGGGTTTATGTTGTTGGTTGTCTTGAGTGTTGGCTTGTGAGAGGCTTAAGAAGGGCCTGCAACCGCTGTGTGAAAGCGATAAAACTGAAATATTTTAGTGTGTGAAAAATATTACATTCAGAGCTCGAAATTTACGTTCGTTTATAATTATTCCAGCCTAATTTATGCGCCAAAAACCCGAGGTTATTGTTAATGCTTAGTGACTGCTATGACTTAAAATTCTCAAATAACCTAACTGAAAGAGCTAACAACCATCAGAAGATACAAGCTAGTCATAGTTATATTGAACAAAATGCAAAATTCTTACCTCTAAATTTCTACGTTGTGCAAATGCTGAACGCGCAATTGGAATTCCCGTGTGAAGTTGCTCCGTTCTTGGGCGAACATGGATGGTTTATACCGCTGTAACTTACCGCTCAAAACAACCTCCACAAGCTCGGAAAACCGGCAAAAACACAACAGGTAAGGTTTTTCAAACTTTATTTGGATTTTCAGGTATTTTCCATGGAAAACCGCCGATTGTTTTCGATCGAATCGCTTTGGTTACCTGTGGTGTAAACTGGTCTACACATACACGTGAATCAGTGTTTTGTGGGTTGAAACGATCCTCCTTTCATTCTTTTAGCCATTCTTGAGGCAGTTCTGGCTCTTCTGGAAACTTAAAATTACTTACTTTACTCTCATAGCAGCACAAAACACCATGATTTTCCGCTCAAGTCCTCACACTTCGAATCCCCGCAATTTTCCAGCTCGCCAACAGTGACGTCACTAATGTTATTTCCGACAATTTACCGACAACTTTCCCGACCACTCTACGATTATGAAGGCCAAAAAGTAGCACTTTTCACGTGCCATTATCTCTGCGATCCTAAGTCCAATTGACTTGAAACTTCAGAATATGTTTATTTGATACCAAATCAACACATAACAAGTAAATTGGATTGAAAGAAAAAATGTCGAAATTTTGGTTTATTTGACCTTTAAGTGGCTGTCTCCCTAAGATCCTCATAACTCAAATTGGTCACAAAATAGATGTCCTTCAAATCTTGTATGTGAATTACACTTTGTCTGGGTACTTTAAAAACACTTTTCGTTTGGGCTCTAAATGCTTTCTTCGACAGTTTACAAGAGGGGTCCTCTGGTGGACAAAAACGGACATTTTATTGGTACAAAAATGCCAATTTTCAATAACTTTGGTAACTCCTCACAACACTTAAAATTTGACGCAGGGCAAAATTCTACTGTTGGTTGATAAGTACAACTCTTCCTTATGCTACAGTGTCACTGACATTTCCATGTAGTTATTTTGAGTAGTTCAAACAGTTCCTTTTAACAACCCAATTTTACAACTTTTAAAAAAGTAGGAAAAATGGGTAAACAAAAATACATGTTTACAAAACGTGAGACCTCGTATAGCAAATTCCTTGCAGTCATGACAAGTTAAAGACTTGGTCTTGGTTATAATAAAATAAAATCGTGCGGCCAGACGGATTAAAGAACGTGGCGCCGCTTTGAAACACCAGTATTTCTAAATTATGCAAATTACAAACCACAACCTATGCGTGGAATTTAAGAGCAAATTTGATGCGAGCAATGCTCCCTTACGTCAGGAAAACACAAAAATAGTTTCAAACTACAGCACGACACAAATGTAAACTGGTAATATTTCGCATATAGCTTTAATTAAACTGTACAGCATTCAAATAGCTCATTAACTATGCTCAATTCACAAGATAAACAAGTTATAAAGTACCTGCCACTCGATGATTGCTCATTGCGCATAGCAAGTACCTTTACAAAACAACCTTGATCTAGGACTATTAATCTGAGAATAAATCAATAAAAGCAAGTCATACTGAGTATATCACAGCATGTATTTTGCAAACTAATCTAGCGAACACTTAATGCCTTGCAAAATAATGAAATCAACGAAGGGCGTCTTGTTCTGTTTTTATTTGCCCAATTACCTCAATTATTCTGTCATCTTCGATCAAAAACAGATCCGTGCATTTCAGAGATCATCTTAGAAGCGTCAAAAAAGTTGGTTTTCGGAAAATTCTTCGTTCAAAAGCCTTCATTTAGACCAAGCTTTCCATTCATTACTTCTCCCGTGTTACATTTTTCAGGCAGTAGCCGCTGACCAGTAACTAATGTCAGCAACAACACCTGGTACTGCTCCGTTTTGCACTCGCGTTTTCTCCCTTAATTAGCTATCTAAAATTTGAATTCATGATCCTTCACCAATTAATAGTGAATTTATTTGAAGAGTTGGAGCTCATGGGGAGAAAAAACAAATTTTTGTCCTTAATATTAGATCTGCAAGCACACAACCACAATGAGGGCCATGGTTTCGAATTTTTTGTATTTTCAGCCAGGTAAAATAACGCGTACAGCTGGGCGCGTCTTCATAGATCTGAAAAAAACCCTCCTGTTTTCGACTTTTGGGGCTTTGAAAGGTTCTTTCAGTTTTGAGAAAGTAATCAGCTGCAGTTAAGAGACAACCTTAACTCTATCTACACCGGGCCTTCTTTGGTCTTCTGTGGCCGTTGAGGGGCAGGCCTCCATTAAACTCCGATAGCAACAAAACAATGCAAATGAAACTTAGAGGGTCAAAAGTATGTCCAAGAATTTTGTCCAAGAATGTCTCCTTTGCGATCGGCAAGTGATACTGATGACGTCACACGACGCCAGACTTACGTCACAATTTCCAATTGGCGGCCATCTTGGATCCAACGTATTGGATTTCGTGATTTCCCTAAAACTTCGGAAAGCCACCCAATTGACCAAAAAGTGAACAAAAATAATAAAAGAACTCTAAAACTATCTAGTAACATGACACCTACTGCGAGAAAGTCATTTTCGTTTTCAGTTAAGACAGTAATGTACCAAATTATTTTAGAAAAACAAGCCTGTCAAAGTTTGATTGCCTTAGCAACGTGAATCTCACTGTACATTGACCTACCACACTAATTTGCTCCCAAATAATTTTTTAGATAAAAGTTTTGCGGTGTTTGTTCACATATTAAAAAAACAATAGAAAAGTTTCAAGTCCGCAAAGGCAGAATCCGTGCACCCTCCCCCTCCCCCCCCCCCCCCACCCAATGTAGGGTTAATTTAAAGCAAAGTAGTGTTTCAAGGAACTCAAAAATTCCTTCGGAAAAGCCAGCAGTAAATGACTGGAAACAGTATTCAAGAGGAAACGAGTTTCTGTTCTCGGTAACGGGCGTCTACTGTACAGTTAGACTAAGAGTAGTCTAGTAGAGCCAGATAGTACTTATAGTAAAGTAATTTTTGCGCGAGCTCGCGTATCTCACCCGCTATTCAATCCCTAACAAAAATCTGAGGATACTAGTAATTTCCACTGATTAAGCCTGGTTCTCATACTACCCAGGCTAGTCTGTGATCAACTCCGGAAGTGACATTCACTATGTTTGGCGGTATATTGCTAATCTAGAGAAAGCGCAGCAAAACTAAGTCGAGGCGAAATTCCAAAAGCAAGACGTCTTTTTGGGTTTCGTATGTTCACATTTGGTAGAGCAGTACCCCACGATCAGGTGGTTCTGGGGACTACATATTGCAGACTGGATCACAACCATTAAGTCGTCATGGACCAAGCTCCCACCACTGTTTTATCAAACAGAAAGTATTCAACGGAGGATATTTGTATCAATTTTTTGCTTTACTGACGTTTCGCCAGGGTCAGATTCCAGAATTTAACAGCTTGGATGAAACTATAGATGCAAAAATAGATGTAAAGAAGATCCTCGCAGTTAGTAACGCAACTTATGCAGTTCCGAAAAGAAAGCCTGAAAAAATCAGGCTTGCCGGGATTCGAACCCTGACCTCCGCGATACCGGTGCAGCGCTCTAACCAATTGAGCTAACAAGCCAACTGGGAGCTGGTCATTAAATTGGTTCGTAATGTACCCGGGAAAGATGAAGGTGAAATTATGAATATATGAAATTCATATATTTGAACTGCGGAATGAAGAAATAGATGTAAAGAAGATCCTCGCAGTTACTAAAGCGAGGATCTTCTTCTTCTTTATTTCATATATTCATGATTTCACCTTGGATGAGTTTCACCAAATTCCGGGTTATCACGTTATTTCACCTTGCTAAAAATACAAAAAAATTAGCAACTACGTCACACACTGTGGTTATGTGCTTTAAGGGCAAAAATTTGCATTTTCCCTCAAGACCTCCAACCCTTATTTTCAAATGCATTCATCCTTCATTGGTGAGCGATCTTGCATTCAAATTTAAGATAGCTAAGAGAAACGCGAGTGCAAAACGGAGCAGTACCCGGTCTTTTTGTTGACATTAGCTACTGGTCAGCGGCTACTGCCTGAAAAATGTAACACGGGAGAAGTAATGAATGGAAAGCATGGTCTAAATGAAGGCTTTTGAACGAAGAATTTTCCGAAAACCAACTCTTTTGACGCTTCTAAGATGATCTCTGAAATGCACGGATCTGTTTTTGATCGAAGATGACAGAATAATTGAGGTAATGGGGGCTAATGTCGACTCCCCGGCATTAGTGAGGCATTTTCCGCATTCTGCTTACCAGAGGTCTGGCATTAGTCTACCCCAGGCAATTTGACCCTACCGAATTGTGGCTTCGTTTCAGTAAAGCGTTCATCAGTAAAAGCGAGGAATTTAATTTTGTATAAGGAGGACATAGATGAGATGCCAGTTTCACTGAGCGAACGGTCACTCAAGCAATTCAATAAGAAATAAGACTTCCATGCGTCTAGGTGTTCATTTGCCAGTTTGTTTTCAAAAAATGTTTATGCCGGGGCCTTTACCCGTGGGGAGGGGGGGGAGACACTGCTGGAGATGACTGATGCATAACTATGCCTTATATTGGTTAAATTGAACAAATGCAGACTGAAGACAAAGTCATTTAATTTAACTGTTTATTTCACTAACTGTTGCAACTAATTTCTTATTTCACCCGTTTTCTTACTTCTGAAATATCAGCCAATTCAGGAAGCGTACCTGTAAAGACAAGAAAGCAGCAATAAACTTCAGTAATTATAATTAAAACCGTCTTCGCCGACGTACAAGGGATTTGATTTTACTCTTTTCATTTCGCCATTAATTCATCTCTATACATATGAATACCTTTACGTAAGGCCATTGATACTACAGAAAGCAAGTGTCGTTTTACTTGAGGTGTGTCCTAACGAGACTCACTGAAACTGAGACTCGTTAAGACAATGAAATGAATGAACTGGCCCAAGTGCCCTTGTGTGCAAGTCAGAGCCGAGTTCTAGGCATCTTTTATTCTTTAGAAGTCACTCGAGGTAGTGTACTTACACGTTTTTACGACACTTTGTGCTCTTAGAACAAATGCTGATGCGAGGCTAAACCTGCGCGTGCGCAATTAAAATGATTGCGGTTTTTGAAAGAGGTTTATTGATCATTACAAAATGTTCAAGTCATCTCACGCGCTCTAATTGGATAAAACCAGTTAGAACATAACTATGGAATTTCTCTCCTTCCTCCCCAGCCTCCAGTGTTTCCACCTCCACCTCCTTGTCCACCTCCACCTATGAAAACAATTGTTCAACAACATCTAAGATGTCAGTGATACCAATCGAATAACAACCTTTCTGGTGTGATCGTTCAGTTAACCCAAGCCCTGGAAAAGACTTTCGTTAGACACGTTATCTGTTGTTTTGCCTACCTGAGTGGAAGTCAGTTTAATTTTGATTCAAGAAGATGTGGTATCGTCAGTTGCTATTCACGAGACTGTTCAAATGCAATCCTTTTATGCTAGTGGCATGAAATTCTTGAAATAGTGATTGCCTTGAAATTGCTAATTTTATGTTTATTAATTCGGTTATCATTCAAGCCTTGAGGCACACGTGTTTGGCTGACATCTCTAGAAACATGGGAGCCTCTTTTGAAGTACACGGCTCTTAGATGACAGTACGCTAAAGGTTTTAAACGTGGGTGAGTTATTTATTATCTTTAAAACATAAACTGTATACCGATCCTTTAATTTGAAGAGAAATTTGGGAGATTTGTTAACAGTATGTTCGTTTTGGTTTGAACAGACTACCATTAAAAAAAACATTTACTTGAAATTTCTGCCGATATTTACCGTTGATCTATATAGTATTTAACATGGACGTGTAATATTCTTTCCTAGTAAAGAAACGAATTTTACAAAAAGGTTCATTACTCTTTACCTCCGATTCCACAAGTGTTACAGCTCTTCTTACAAACATCTGTAGAAAAACGTAAAAAGAAAAATTCCAAATAAAAAGTTAATATCCGGTATGGAGTCCAATCACTTCATTGTCCCTGTACATATTAATTTTGATTTAAATACATAATCTCAAAGAGAGAGAGAGAGAAAAAGGAAAAGAGTGACTGTGACGAAAAGTGCATGTTGCTACATTTCACCTTTCACTTTTCTCCTTCGGTTTTTCGTTTTTTCCTCATGAATGTGGCCATAGTTTTGAAAGAAACTGCCGTTAAATCTCGGATAAGATCAGGGCTTTTTACAGTTGTAGCCAGTGGTCGACCCGTGGTGTTACTTAAACACTGCTTGCCTAATGATCAATCGTATCGCTAGCCTAGATTGCCTTTGCTGTAAATCACTTTTTTCTCGTCTCTTCCTTCATCACTTTTAGATTTTTTCAACAAAACTAGCCATAGGCCTTGTGCCGGCCGCACAAACCTTACACCTACACAAATTGCCCACCTTTTAAATTAAGATCCACGTATTTCCAATACAACGGGTCGATTTACGAACAGAAAGACGGAGCAGCCATGGGGAGCCCTGTCTCCGCGGTTATTGCTAACCTTTACATGGAAGAGTTTGAGGAACGGGCGATAGCAACAGCGACCTATAAACCTAAGACCTGGAAGTGATATGTAGATGACACTTTTACAGTCTTAGGTAGAGACTATGAAGACAGCTTTTTACAACATCTAAACAGTCAACAGCCTACTATTCGTTTTACCATGGAAATCGAGAAAGATAACACTATCCCCTTTCTCGACACGTCAGTTTCAAGGGATTCAAACGGTCTTCTCACCGCCACTGTTTACAGAAAGCCCACCCACATTGACCAAAACCTAGCCTATGATTCACACCATCCTCAGTGTGTGAAACGTGGTATTGTTAAGTGTCTATACGACCGAGCCAAACATCTCACATCAAAACCATCAGCTATCTCTGAAGAAAAGAAACATTTATCATCGGTACTTGTTTCGAACGGATGTCCTTCTTCATTTGTACGAAAGCTCACAAAGACAACAAGACCAACAGCCAACAAAGAACCTACGCAGGAATTTAAAGCTACTGCGGTTCTACCCTACATAAAAGGTGTATCAGAGGTTCTTCGTCGCTGCCTACAACAACAAGGCGTACGCACTGTCTTCAAATCAGACGCAACTCTTAGGTCTCACTTAGTGCGACCGAAAGACCCTCTTGAACCAACTAAACAAGACAGTGTCGTCTATAAAATTCCACTGATGTGAGTGCGGCAAAGTATACATCGGGGAAACAGGGAGAGCGATGCAAGACAGGATAAAAGAACACGACAGAGATATACGGCTTGCTCGTACGCAAACCTCCGCAGTTTCGGAGCACGCTAATGAAACGGGCCATCTTCCTATTTGGAAAGAAGTTAAAGTGCCACTGGGACCAGAATTTTGGTATTCCATATTTTTACATTTTCGAAAATAGTCTGTGGTTGTTAGTCACCATGCCAAATCTCAACTCATTACGATGACTGGAAGTCGCTTTTTTCGGACGGTTTTTCTCGAGATTTTACGGCCGCCATTACTGGCCCTTGTTCCGGAAGGTGGCTTGCGAATTAGCGGAAGTGACGTTAGAGGCTCATCTCAAACCAAGTCAGGCTTCATTCGGTTACTTGCCGCGGGAAATATAACTGTTGTCGAGGGAAGATTTCGTGCCAACTGTTTGTTGTACGGCCTTGAAATTTTCGTTGCTGCAGCAGTTATGAAGGGTATTACTTGTGTTGTACAATGCTACAACTATAAATCCAACCACCGAGCTGGCATTTCGCTTCATCAAAGCCTTGCGAGCGGACCCGCAATGGAAAAATGGATAATGTTCGTACTCACACTCAGTGCAACTTTCAACCCGAGAGGTATTTTTGTCGGCTGTTCTGATCACTTCACGGACGAGTGTTTCCAGAGGGCTGTTCATGTCGAAGGATCCCAGAGGTCGATTATTCCATTGTCCATTCCAACTATATGGAAAGAAAGATCCGGAAAAAACGAGACGAAAGGTACCTAATCTTAACGCAGTTTGTTTCTTTTTCAACGCATCCACCATTGTGCAAAACTTAATTTCTTTTAACGTATTTTAAAATTTATTTTGCTTGTGGAAAACCCTTTCAGTTCTGCCGTCTGCTAGCGCGAAGATCTTCGGCGTAGTCCTCATAAAATGCATTCTGGGCGAATGCAGGACCGCCGCGATTAAGCCAATAGTTTGAATTGCTTAGCTTTTTTTTTTTTTTAATTCCGTGTGTTAATTTCAAAGCAGTAATCGCTTAGAAGCATGGACAGTTATTTTATAGCACACCACCCTGAATGTCGAGAAACTTTTCTCCTTATTCCCTGTCGCTGAAGAGTCGATTGACAATATTGTTCGAAATATATAAAGGCTTCGAACATGTCGATAGGTCGGCTCGTCTTGCGTGGAAATTTAAGTTAGAAAAAAATATCACACGCCACTATTTGTCTAAGGGTTTTACAACGTTCTTTCTTTTAACTGCCATAGCATAGTAAATGAACTACTGAGAAAAATGATTAAATATCAAGTTATTATTTTTAAGCAGTCAATAAAGCAAGTGAAAGCTTCGTTTCCTTGGCGGTCCGCATGTTGGCATTGAGCAGCAGAAAATTTTCCTTGTGGCTTTGATTTGCACTACAAATATTTAGATTCCGGTCACACAAGGCCTTCAGTTCTTAAAAGAAGGTCTTGGTTTATTTCACTTTTTTCGGCTCAAGTTAAGAATTCTACAAAAACTGTTCAAAATATTTAGAAACGCCAAGCACTTGTGTTTCAATGCATTAAGCGACCACTGTACTATGATGGACACGATAAGCTTCATGAGCTGACTGCCAGATGGCTACAGCATTACGGCTCTTCTAGAAAGTTTCCCATACTATGCTAAGAATGGCCAAAAACCTCAATGCTTTACAATATATAATGAATATAAACAACGCCAAACAAAATATAGCTTCTTTTATTTCTCCAACGAAGCGAACAATAAAATCGATCGACCGATGCTTGAGAATTCGCGAGCATCAAATTCTAGACTTTTTATAGGTGTTTTGTCTAAATTTCCAAAGCTTAGAACATCAATTTTTCGAATAGCTGGACAGCCATTTATCCGCTGGATAAGAGTTATCCGCTCTTTGAGCAACTTGTGCCTGAACTGTAATCACATTATAAGCATTATTTCGCGCATATAACTCCCGCCAATAAGGCGAGAAAAACAACTTTGAACAGTTTGTTTACAAGCTTAGAAGCTAAAATCTCCTGACATCAGTTCTTACATCGTACGGTAAGAAGAATTCTTCATTTGCCGAATTAAATGAATCCTCTGATGCTTCGGAAGCTAAAGACTGTTCCGAATCGTAGAAATACTCTTGGGAGGTTTCGTAGTTGACGGTAGGCATCTTGAGTCAAAACACAAGGAAACGCGACTGAGGTGAGCCTCTGACGTCACAAGCTAATATATAGATTTAGCCAAGCCTAAAAGCGGAGCCCCCCTTTTTGTTTTGTCTGTTTTTTGCTTTTGTTTTTTGTTTTGTTTTTGCTGGCAGTTATTAATTTGTGAAAATGCTCTCATCCAAGTCGTTTTATTAAAAAAAAAAAAAAGGAAAAAAAAAAGAAAAAATTCTTGCTCCCGCTGAGTGTCGAATCCCAGCTCGTCGGCGTGAGTTGCCGTTATCTAGTCCACTAGGCCATGGGCGTTTGACATTGTTTTCAAAGTTAATTTTAATACTTATTTCTTTCTTCTTGACAAGATGCCTATCAGCATGAAAATGCTGGTGTTTTTCCTGGCAAAATGTGTTCGAAACGCCGTAAAAACCATGGTTGTGGACAGAAAAAACCAAAAAGCACTAGCTCTGCTATATTTGGCATCGAAACCGCTGCGAAAAGCTGCGAACTCAAGCGGTGTGCCGACCGAGTTTGAACAGAACCGACGAGGCAAATTTGAACTTTTTGCCTGAACTTTATCGCCGAATTTCTTTCGCCTAGATTGAACTTTTCCCCTTCCACCAAAAAGACAACTGAGTGTTCTTTTGAACTTTTTTTTTCCACTAACAAATTTGTTTTTGACTTTTGTTGTCTTTGCTTGTTTTGCTACAACGCGGGTCAACATGCGATTTCGCGCCGAAAACACACGGGATTCAGCACAGGATTCTATCCAGTGTAGGAAGTGTATTGGTAGCCCTGTGGTGCGGACGGACGGACGTACGGACGGATGTACGGACGGACGGTCACGTGACTACTACGTCACTACCAAAATTTTTTGGTTTGATAGATTACCAAATTTCCTTAGCAATGGAGCTCCGCTGACGCGCTAGCGCGCTGGCTCCGCTATTAAATTGCGCCATCACCCAGGAACACGTTTTCAATAATGGCGGACACATTTTACGCAACTTTGGAGCTAAAAAATATTAGGATGGACGGTTTCTTGTTCAGTTTTCTGGGTAAATATAGACACAACGCGATATTCTGCGACAGTATTTGGTGGAAATAAACCTACGAATTTTCGTCTCAGTGGCACTTTAAGTTTATTGATCGTGACCCTCACTGGTACACACGTAGGGTCAAAGAGGCTATCCATATAAGACTTCATCCTAATAACATCAATAGAGATAGTGGAATCGAAATTCCTGAAGCTTGGATACCTACGATCAGAAAGCACAACAGCTGACCAACCACAAAGCGGACCTGTGAGGGAACAACATCTAATAGTCGGAATAATAATGAGGATCGAAATGCACCAATAGCAGCGAACCATCATGCTACAAATAGCGACACGTAAACAGTCGACCTCATCGCCTGATGAAGACTAGCAGTATCGCAGTCGAAACGTCGCGATCAACAACTCTAAGCGATTCCACCGTGAGACAAACGAATAAACGTTCATCTTACCTATCTTACACCACGATGAACAATAAACACATCTTTAATGACATTAAAACTAGCCATTTAACTGAGGTGTCTGTTATCTTTTAGAAAACGGTGCTGATATTCATATTTCGGTTCTCCAGTCTAGCTGTGTGCGACTACTCCCGTAAGCGACGTCTTTGTGAAATCAGTAAATCACTGTTCGTACACTCTCTCATAAGTGACGAAGGGATTCATTTCTAAAGATACCGTGGTGCTGGATCGATGGGGACTGAAACACTTCAATTTGATATAAACTGACTTATAACCTCGTTGAACAAAGCTTTCGTTGATTCCATGGGATTTAGAGTGCTGATCGTTTTTACATCTTCCTCGTTGCCGTAGGGAAAAGGCCATAAACCCTTACGTGTTGAGCGCAATGCTAGGGTGACCCGAGAAGCTGTTTTAGAGGCGTCTCTATAATAAGTGACACTATCGATTTTCTTGATCTCGAAGGTTGTTGCGCATGAGACATTCAACTACCCTACCACGTTATTACTTACATTTCAGTTGCGCTCGACATGACCCCGGATTCTTAGCCGCCAGCCATGGGCACTGATAAGGATCATTATCTTGGCAATCAGAAGGATCAACTGTTGAAGACAAGTGGAGCATATTGGAATGATTTTCGAACTTTCAGAAGTCATAGAATGAAAAATTATGATAAGACAACAAACATTGCTTACACTAATTAATTCATCTGAAAAAATTAATACCACTCAGATGACACCAAAAATAATAATTGTTATTGTTCAAAAACTGGAATGCAGCTTTGATGTGAAGTACAAATTACACGACTGCAAATAATCTGAGTTTAACCGCGGAACTCGAGGTGCCCTGAAAAGTGTCTCGGGAAGGAGTCTCCGAGGTTGCCGAAGATCTCCCAAAGACCTCCGAACTTTTCTGCCGAAATCAGCCACATTAATAACAAAAACAACGACAGGGTCGTGGATAAATTTACAATTTCTGGGTTAGTTAGCTTATAGCTAGTTTAGTAAATTCATGGCTAATTACCGTCACATCTGCGACAGCTTTTCTTGCACCGGTTCCACAGTGTGTAAGTCTTGTGAAAGTTTGGTCCAGTGGCTTGTTTCCAGCACTGCCCGGCGGCCGCCAGGGATGGACAGTTTGATTGGCTGTCTTGGCAAGGCTCTGCACATACGTTAGAAAATGCGGAATAATTATACCACAGTTATAAAAAAAAGTTTCTAGGAAGGGCAGGTGTAGCATAACATATGTGCACAGACCAATTAATAATAAGTTCAAGTGGTTTTCAAATGAGTGTCGTACAACCAAAACCAGAGTAATTACGCTTACTAACTAAAAACACAAAAGAACCAATCAGAAATCGCAGAAAATCAGAAATCGCCGGAAAACGCATGCGATCAAGTCACTACTGATGTTTACGTCTGATTGGTCAATAAAGTGGCGCGAGCTTTCTTAGCCAGTTAGAGAACGCAGTAAAGCAAACCCAACGCAAACACAACATCACTTTCGCCACTCAATTGAAAGCTACTCTAATTCGTTAATTCGACCTGTTTTCACTCATACGAAGGCTGGGGAATTTGAAAACAATCCTTTCCAAAGGCCAAATGCCCGCAAACATTTTCAGCTCAAGGAATTTTTGAAGAAATATTTGCTGCTTTCTTTAACATAAATTAATAAAAGACCTCCAATATACTCCATACTTTGTCCTGGACACAGGTTGGTGTTGCAGGTGGCTTTTTGTTGTTTTAAGTGTAGACTGTTTCCTGGGCAGCTTCTCCTGCGAACCTTGAATCCGGATCCACAGCTCTTGCTGCAGCTTCCATAAGATCCCCAAGGACCACAGGATCCTACAGAAAAGTAATTTCAAAAACCGTTATCACTAACGTTGTTTTTGACCATTTTACTGCCAAGAGCTCCGAAGTTAAAAGTTTCAAGTTTCAGGTTAATTCACCACACCACACAAACTTTGCAATTCAAACAAACTAAATACAAAAACCTTAAGAGAAACCTTAAGGCTTTTGGAAACTTTTATCGTTACATTAGTTGGGATGACAATATCAGAAAACGTATGAAAGAAAAGTTACCTTCGTGACATTTTATACGTTGTATGCAACAGCGGGCGCACCTCAACTAAGAAGGTGTCCAGTTAATAATTTTGCACCACAAACAAGAACAAATGTTTTAAGAAAAAAGTAAAAGACAGAAGGGAAGCAATGCAACGGCACTGCCATACTGAACAGAAGAGTTTATTCACCTTCACATGACGAAGGGTTTTCATTCATTCATTCATTTATTCATTCATTCATTCATTCATTCATTCATTCATTCATTCATTCATTCATTCATTCATTCATTCATTCATTCATTCATTCATTCATTCATTCATTCATAGTTTTCCCCTTTAAGTCATCACCATTTTCATTCTATTGGGAAAATTATCTTTAATGATGTCGAAAGTTAGCCACACAATTTCGGCTAACCTAAGTTCAAAACTATAAGGTTGCATCATAACACAGTTACTCATAGTTATTATTGGAAATGATTACTTGTTTTTGTGGCTTTTCATTCTTGGCATCCAATTTAAGCCACCGTTGGTTCTATCGGAATTAATTCAGATGATATGTCTTTCGTTTGTTTACCTGGGTACTGGTTCTCGCAAGCCAATTTCATGATGTTCTCTAGTTTGCTGATTAAGTCACCGTATGAATGCACTTGTATAACATCCTCGTAGTTGCCAGCAATTTCGACGAGCTCGTCTCTGTGGATCTCATTTCCAATGCCGACCGCAATTCGCCTTCCTCCAGCAGCCTTACAAATTCAAATAAAGATGTATAAGCATATTTTCTTTATAAACTTATTGGTATACTTTCTTAACTAGTACGCTTAAAAATTCACTGATTTTAAAAGTACTATTCTAGTACTGAATAATTTAAAATTGCTTCACATGCTTAACAAATCGATTTATTGATCTACTAAAACACTGACAGACCAACTGACTTGGAAAATGACTGCCGGATTGATTGATTGATTGATTGATTGATTGATTGATTGATTGATTGGTTGATTGATTGATTGATTGATTGATTGATTGATTGATTGATTGATTGATTGATTGATTGATTGATTGATTGATTGGTTGATTGGTCCCTTGCTAGATTAGCTAAAAATTGCGACTGTAAATACCTCCAATGGGGGCAGCACTTGAGAAAATGGCCTGCTTCCTTCATTTGTGTCTCCGTCTGTCAGCACGAGCAACACGTTAGGCACATCCGGTCTGTCTCCAGTCTCCGCCCAGCCAAAGAAATCCTGTCCTGCAAGCTCCAACGCTCTGTCAGTCCGTGTTCCACCCTGAATGTGAGGTAAGCTCCTTATTTTATTTCTCAGAGCGTTGATATTTTGTGAGTCTGTGAACCTAAAATTAAAGTGGAAAACAAATTTTATAAGACATGTTTCATACCCAAACGTTGTCTTTTGAATGGGTTTGATTTTGCTTCTTATGGGATACTAACGTGGTGCCGGATCTTTCAATCGACTCTGTGATCAAAGCAAACGCGATTTACTGTCAACAATCGATTGAAAATCGCAATACTTTTTCCATAGTAAGTGACTGACATTTCTCTTCGTCAGGTAATGTTGATTTATGTCTAGCTACCAACCTGTAAACAGTGTGTGCCTCCCAACTGTACAAAAGTATTGCCATGTGTGAACCGGGTTCTGATACTTGCAGTCTTTGAGCAAGGCTTTGTAAGAAATTGAGCGCCTTCTGATAATCAAATGGCTTGATGCTGTTCGAGGAGTCCAGGATTACTCCAACATCTAAATGCTCCTTGCACGGACGAGGTGGTGGAGGAGGACCTGAGGGGAAAACAGAAGTTAACATGAAGGTTAATTTTGTTCTAAACCAAGTGGCTTCTTCAGCTGAAAGTAGAGTCTAAATTGAGTGAGTATTCACTCTGTAAAAAGTGATTAAAATTTTAGCTGTCAACTGTTTTCGAGGTTACGGAAAACTTTTAACGGATGATTAAGTGTCAAACGTCAAAATGATAAAATTTTATCCATCAACGTAACAATGGAGCCGTTTGATCCGAATGGTTTTATAGAGGCTACGTTATTAAGGAGTTCTATATTTTGCTATAAAAAACTGCACTGGAAATACAACTAGGCAGTTTTAATCGTACACTAAATGCCCCTAGAGCACAAAGCATACGATTTTAAGGGATTTTTTCAAAGAGAGAACAAACCTTAACAAGGTTTTAGTGGTCAGTCTCCAAAAGCCAGAGTGAACAACTTGAACATATTTGCCCAATTTTTTCAAGTTGCAATCCATTTAAACCTGATGGTTGAAAGAGTTTATCAAATAGATTGATTAGATTGATTCTCCAAGTTCTTCGGTTGTTTTCCACCTTTACGTTATATCATCTTTGTATTTTTCTCTGTTAAAGTATCCTTTGATTTATATATTAATTTATCCAGGCCACAAAAAAACTCAGTAATATGCTACCTACAATTTAGCCAGAGAAAACAGCCGATGTTTCGCGAGGTCGCCACTTGAACCCTCGCCAAACGACGTCTGAGTAATGAGCGCAGAAATTCATACTGATGACGCGTCACTACCCAGATCTTGGTAGTGCTTCTGATTGGTTAAAACGAAATTCCCTCGGGTTTCAACCAATCAGAAGCACTACCTACATCTGGGTGGTGACGCTTCATCAGTATGGAATTTCTGCACTCGTTACTCAGACGTCGTTTTGCGAGGGCTCAAGTGGCGACCTTGCGAGATGTCGGCTGTTTTATCAGGCTACCTACAATTCTGTGTGTTGCAGCTCTCCGTTTTAGTACTCGGTCCTGGGCATTTCTTGCCGTTGCCAGAAGGTGGTGGATTGGTACAGGTTCGTTTCCTCACTCGCACACCACCACCACAAGTCTTGTCACAAGGACCAGGATTACTCCAGGGAGACCAGTTACCATCCACACCTGGATTAAAACAAACAGGCAAACCAAAACCAGTTATAACAAACAGTGGGATCGCTAAAACAAGAAGTTCAGGTTTGGAAGGGTCCCCAAAGTATATGGACCACCAGCTTGGGTGACCCACCTTCTTTGATCTTTCCAATGATGAAACTGAACATTTTATAACAAATTAATCGATAGTCTGCGTAGCAAGCGTTTCCGTAAGTTTTTTTCGCCCGTTCAAAGCATTTTTCGCTTTTTGGCTGCACGTAAATTGGGACGAGCGCACTTTTTTGCACTCGCTCCATCGCCTAGTACAACCACAGTTGATTTTGCTGTAAAGTACTTTAACTGTCAGTAGCTTACGATTTTCAGTAATATGGGGTGCCTTTGAGAAACTTCGCTTTTCAGTGAACTTGACTAAACGATACATGTGTGCGCTGCGAAAATAGTCTATGGCTTATGCTGGTACAAACCCAGTGAAGAGGTCGTCGCCTGTACTAAATAAAGTACTTTAAAATCGTTATATGAGCAAAAATTATTATCAATCCCCTCGCGCAAAGTTGGAATGTGAAAGTGCGACTTCATACCAACCACTGCCTTCTTACGGAAATTGATTTGTTATAAAGAAGGGCCTCTCTTATCAGAATCGTTATCATTAATTGAAATTTATATTAAAAGACTAACGATTGTATAAAGGCCTATAAGAAGACATTAATGACTGTGTTACCGCATTTCTGAGGATTGCATGTTTTCGATTGCTTGTCAGGTCCAAGGTTCTGTTCCTTGCACGTTTTTCCATCGCCGCTTGGTTTTGGATTCACGCATGCTCTGAATCTCCAAGTGACTCCTCCCCCACAAGTCACTGAACAATCAGACCACTTGCTCCACGAGGAATATCCCCCATCCGTACCTGTGAAAAAATTTCAAAATAAACCTTAGCAATGGCCCTCTTGATTCAGTGTAGGGCGGTTAAGTTTAAGTAATGAAGCTACTGTGCAATACTTTCCTGTAGCACTGTTTATCATGTTGTACAAGGCAGCAGGTTAGGTACCAAGGTACCGGAAAAGATATAATCATGGCCTTCATTTTCACCAGTAACTTACAAGTATCACAAAGGAAAACGGGAAATAAGAACCCTGAAAAGAAAGACAGCAGAGCTAAGACGCTGTCCAGAGGAAAGGCATGTGTACCGCGTAGAACGAATTTTTTAAAGGAAATAAAAATAACTGGAAAACTGCTCGGAGAAACTATTTCGAGACAACTATTGCAGTTTATTTATTTTTTATTGCGGTGTTCGACAAAATTACCGTAAAAGCCTTTCTTCACACTTATTTTGGAACCATCCTTAGGCAGTATAAAAGAAATGATTTCTGCTTCACAGATACGTCCTGAAGAGCCAACACTACCAACCAAACAAACATTTATAATTTAACTGAGACTTACAAAAATATATACCTCCGTAAAGCTTTTCAAGTGTTGGATGTAGGTTACCGATACGTATAGCTGAACAAACTACTCGGGCCAATTCAGGAAACTCTTACTGAATGTCAAACTAGGGCTACAGACCACCCAGTCTCTGTGTCATAAACCGAGTGACACTCTTCCTCCTCCCCCCCCCCCAACTCCCACAGGATACCACTGTTAGTAAATCGATCTTAAAAACACGACGATCACCTTGGATCACAAGGACAAGGACCTTCGCATCACTCAATTCAGACGAAGTATCCTGTGAAAGAACGCCAGAGTCATGGGGTAGTTCGGTTATAAGGGAAGACTTTGTTTATTCTACCAAGGCCCGTGAATTTTCGTTTTTCGACTTGTCAAGTTGAACGTCTTGAGAGAGGGCCTGGGCCGCTCGTCCGGGAGAGGAGCGGTGTTTGTTGAATGGAGTTGGGAGGTACGAAGGAGCTTGTGGAGTCCGACAAGTGAGAAATATCATCGTGATCATAAGCGCTCCACACAGCAACGGAAGCAGCGCCATGAAAATCTTTGCCAGGGTTTGCGAAAGAATGATCGGACTTGCCAATTTTACATCTTGGACAGCGTATAGCACGTCCCGTGACGAAACAGACCAATCAACAAGGAGCGAATAAAATGAGCAACATCTTTGCCGATGAAGCTACAATGAACAATGAATGGTATGTTCATGTAATGGAGTTAACTCCTTTACGCAAAAATTGAATCCTTATCATCTGTTTGTACTTTTTTACTACTACAACCAAAGCTGATTTTTATCCTATGGTACTTTTAATGTTCAGTAGCTTACGGCTTCGTAGTATGGGGTTCCTGTGGGAAATGTCGATTTTTGATGAGCTGGGCTGAAATAAATGTGCGCTTTACGAAGTGAAAAGGTCCTGTAAAGCGTCGCGAATGATACGGAGACCTCAAAATAATGATCCCGCTAAAAAAGTGGAATGGTGGGGAGTTTCAATGATTGGAAAGTGAAAAATAAGATGAAAAAAATCAAATAAATAAATAAATGATAAAAAATTTATTAACCAGTGAGATGAATGGAGCACTCGGAAAATTGTTATACGAGAGAAAAATTACTATCACTGATATCGCGCAACGAAGGCTTTTGAGAGAAATCAATATATTTCAAGCAGCATCTATGTAAAACTGTCTCGATTATCAATTGCACCATCATCTGAAATTTATATTTAAAAGAGACTAACGATTTTATAAAGGCCAATAAGAGTCACTAATAGCTGTGTTACCGCATTTCTGAGGATTGCATGTTTTCGATTGCTTGTCAGGTCCAAGGTTCTGTTCCTTGCACGTCTTTCCATCACCGCTCGGTTTTGGATTCACGCATGCTCTGGTTCTCCACGTGACACCTCCTCCACATGTAACTGAACAATCAGACCACTTGTTCCACGAGGAATATCCCCCATCGGTACCTATGAAGAAACTTGAACATGGAACTTAGCACTGGCATTCCTGAGTGACTGATTCGTCAGTGTAGAGTGGTTTTAGTTTAAGTAGTGAAAACTACTTTGCAGTGCTTTCCTGTAGCACTGTCTATATAATCACTGAACAAGGTAGTTCTTACTTTTTTTACCTTTGGGTAAAATCCTAAAGTGTAACTCATTCTTATAAATGAGAGTTACTGAAAAATACTTTCCTTTAACACTGTCTATTATGCTGTACAAGGTACTTCTGACGTTTAAGTTTATGGGTGAAGTCTTGTCATGAAGTGTGTCCACTCAGATGAAATAAAATGAGCAGTACTTTGCTATGTCCCATTCGTTTGAAAATTTTTGCGCTCTTCTCACGCTGTACTACTAAGCGATTTTTGCGGTTAGGAGACAACTTAAAACCAGTTACTATAAAAAGAAAGCTCCAGAAAAAAATCTTCACTGAGTTGCACTCTCGACGAATGTGGCAACACTGCAACGAAATTTGTACTTTTTCCCAAAAGGTGCCGATTCTGAAACGAAAATTGACTTTTCCTTTTGTTTTCCGGGTTTTACCCCTTTTGGGTACCAGGATCATTATAACAACGACCTTTTTAGATCTATCAGTTGCAAGCCACACATTTAGCACCTCGGTCACTTTCATGTGAAAGTCCCCTTTCCTGGGGGCTTACAATACCACTTTTTAAAATTTCCACAACAGTTCATCACAAGAAACTCACCGCATTTCTGAGTATTGCACGCCTGGGACTCTTTGGCAGGTCCAAGGTTCTGTTCCTTGCACGTTTTTCCTTTTCCTTTTGGTGATGGATTGGTACAAGTTCTAGAATGCCAGCGGACACCACCACCGCATGTTGCAGAACATGCAGAACACTTACTCCACGCAGTGTATCCTCCTTCGATACCTGAATATAACCAAAAGCAATTATGTTAAGAGAGGATACGCAGTCACCACAAGCCTGCGAATGCAACCCCCTCTCTTTGCTACCCGCCGCTGAGGGCGTTTGCGCAATTGTCTTCCAGCTCTGTTGAAAATACTAGAACGGAGTCGTTTGAAATGATTGTGTTAGTTTTGTATTTTCGTCTCCTGTGATCTGTAATTGGTCATAAATACACGGAATACGGATTAAGCGTGCTTTAATCAGTCACATTGATTAACAATACTGGAATTTCCATTTGGGTAACAACTACAGCAACTGTCGATCAACAATAATTTCCTCTTCTTCCTGATATATATGAAATAGTGGCACATCACAAGAAAAAACAAACAATGAACGAAACAAAAATACTTACTGCATGTAACCTCACGAATTTTGTCCAGCTCTTTCTCTAGAGCATCAAAACTCGCAGCATTTACGACGCGATCAGGACTTCCAGCGATCGTTTCAAGTTCTTCTGTCTTAATCTGCTTTCCAATTCCAACGGCAATTCGATGGACACCTTTAGCCTGAGTATAGAAACGAAATGTCAAGAACAAAAATACCTAAATAAAGCTTGTCACTGCTTTCACCGCATTGTTGTTTTATGTATCTCTCCAGGCAGGAAATGGCATTTTAATTTAATTTGTTGGGTTAGATCCCAGTCTAGTGAAAAAAAATCATTTTTCCTCTGCCTTGCAACAATTTCACGGCAAGTACTAATCCTGGGGAAAGTTATTTCACAAGAAGATATTACTAATACTGATTTTTTACTTGCTGGTGTTGTCTGAATAATTCAATAACTATTATTACACTCAATGTTGTCTTACATGAAGTCACGGTACCAATTTCTATTTAAAGAATAGAGTTCACTATCGTCTGAGGGGTTGCCCGAGGAAATTTGACGTTCACAACAAATGTTAGCCCGAGAACGTAGTTCGAGTGCTTATATGAAGTTTGAACGTCAAATTTCCGAAGGAAGCTATCACACATAGGGCCTGAGACAGAAGAACTCTATTGTTTTCATTGTACAACGCTAAATTTTTGAGCGAAAATTGCCAAAACAGGCACTATGCGCGTGAGACACTTTCGCGTCACGTGATCGATTCCGACCAATGGAAGCACGCCAGAATTTACCGTTGTACTATAAACCTGGATAGGGGGAGACCGATGATGAGAAGTTTCTTTTGTAAGTAAACAATATGCCACGATGCAGAGACCGGGCTTCGAGCCAACCGATCATCTAATCTTTTGGTCAGACTTATCATGAAGCATTAAGTCATCGCCCCTCTACTTAATTATAACCTTATATACGACTCGAATACAAAAAAGCATTATCGATTACGAAGGTAATAGTGGTAAAATTTTATCAGAACTAGCTCTTACCACGAGTGGAGGGAGAACTTGACTGTATGGCTTCGACTTCTTGTGTGTCGCACCGTCAGTAAACACAATCATGACATTGGGCGAATCCGGCCGGTCTCCATTCTTTGTGTTAAATACTTCTTTATTAATCACCTCCAGTGCTATGTCAGTGCGTGTGGGGTTACCCAGCTTGTCTTTGGCTTTCATTTCATCCAGGAGATCATTAAGTCCTTTCTGACTTTGATATTTCGCGTCGTCAAAGCTCGCGCGAACCTGCCCTTTGTTATGATATGTAACTATTGAAACGCGAGTCTTATCAGGACCTACGTGGTACTTTGATATGAGAGTGCGGACTGATTCTAACATGGTGTCATAGTTGTCTGCTCCAACACTCTTTGTCTGATCAATTACAATGCTTAAATCCAGTGGTGGATTCTCGCAGTCGGAAGCAGCTGAAATTTAAACAATAACAACATAAATTCTTCTTCTTTGACTACAATGAATAACTACGTGAAAAATTTTCAAGTACTCAAATGAGAGCCAGTGTTTCAGCAGTATGTCAGCAAACATCGAGTTACAGAGAAACATATTGCATTTGCGTTAGATAGCATGGATAAAAGTGGATAAGGGAAGCTAACAGAAGCTATTTGGATATACAAACTTAAAAGTCACTTTAAAACTTGGTCTGCTGCTCGCTAGAGCAAACATTCGTTTAGAAGGTTTAGGTATCATGGTTACTGTGAATTTAAAAGCATGTTATTTTGGGTGACTCTGTGTCATTCTTTGTTGCAGTGGGTTGACACGTCTGACTCCGCCATATCAACCTATTTTAAGAACCATCGTGAAAAACAAAAGACCTATTTGTGTTAATGGAGAGCTAAAATGAATGGTCCAGTTTTTCTTCTAATTATTATTAAACTACGCTCGTACACTGCAATGCACAGATGGCCAAAAAAAGGTGATGACATCTTTTCGACGTTCGAAACAATTTCAAGATCTGCACCAGTATTTAGGTACAACACGGCGACAAAATATAATCCTATTTTTTTCCTTCTCGTCTTGTCTTCCTCGTGAAGTTTAAGAAGAATTTCATGCACAAGACAAAGTAATAAAGAGGAACAGGGTGCAGAGGGAGGGAAATATACAGGAGGCGGGAAAAAATACGGACGAGAAGCGGAAGGAATGGGCAAATTATTGGTTACATTGCGTAATCTTCCAACAAAGAAAAAGTGCAGCAAGACTTGCGTCCAGGGCGCGGACCGGTATTAAATATACGGGAAGAAGGGAAGCTAATCCCCCTGTCCCATCATCCCGCCTCACACCCTACTAATTGTAGTCATAATTGTTGCAATGTTTTGGCAAAAAAAAAAAAAAAAACAATCAGCAAAATTCCCATGCACATTCTCCTTTGCTTTACTTCTTTTTTCGTACATTGTCATAACTACCACTCACCTCGGGTGAGCGCTAAGTGCACAACAAACGTGCACAGCCACAGGTAAATCATATTCCTGCCAAGAGCTTCTCTCTGACAATAAGAAAAAACGAGATTAATAATACTGAATAATAACAATAATAACATATAATATTAATAGTTATTATAATAAGAATCTTTTATTAGAAAGCTGTCATCACAAATGTGGTTTTTGTCTTACGGTGTTGGTCTTTCATTCTATTGGCGATGCTTTAGAAGAAGCCGAATTCCAAAGTTGTTTGGGGACTACAAACAAGTGTTAGACCAAGGAATCCATTTTGTTCCATTTTAATTTTATGGGGGTATGGGAGGGGCACACACTAACCACAAGAAGCCCACCTGGTCGGAGCTTAACCCAGTTCCTTCAGCAAGAAGCCGACTAAGAGTGTCGCTACTCCTCTTTCCTCCCCCCCCCCCCCTTCCCTGGATAGGATTCTAGTCCATTGCGGGTTACCCCCCCCCCCCCCAGCATTATGTTTCCGGTGTCCATTTTCACTCCTGTTGTGTGGAGAGAAACACCGTGGAGGGAAGTGTCTTGGCAGAGACCAGGCTTCGGATTTTAGCATGACCTTCCTTACAAAGCTTTTCTTCTGATTCTCCTTTATTTGCTGCCGCAAATAGTCAGTCCAGCGGTCTTGGTGAACTCGAAACTGAACTATTATTATATCCAATTCTGCGCGATCTTTAATTTAGCACGACATTCTCTGGGGACCAATGCATAAATACAGCGCCAGCAGAAAATTATTTTAGCGTCAAAACTGACTTTCGTATTGATTCGTCCCTATTGACTTTCAGCTAAAAAGAAAAAAGCCTCATGTAGACACGGCCTTAGAGCAAACAGTTAAGTCTTATAAAGGCCACAGTAGAAAACTTTGTAGTTACGAGAAATTTGCCGAAATTCGCGTCGGTACCTCACTAAAGACAGGCCTGGGTCTCATTTATTAAATTAGAACTAGATGATTAAATGAACGGTTTTTCAATTTTTGCTTCTTTTTTTCAAATTGAATGGAATTTTCCTCTGCATTCAATTTGGCTAAAAACAGCATAATAAAATTGAAGCTGTCCGATTCAGTTCAACCTGAAGGAGCTTGCAGGGTACAAGTAGTCTACAGGAGTTTTTTTGGCATAGCTTTTTGGACTTTCGTTTTGGCGCGAAGCGGAGCTTTGGGTGTCACTTCCCATGGTACCTGAAAACAAGACGCTCAGTTAACTAACCGCGTAGATATTGAAACCTACAACAGAAAATTATTTTGGCGCTAAACCAATTTTCGCCTCCACGTTCCTACAGACGTTTTGATGTCATTCTCCAAGTATCGAAACGGAGCTAATATAGACACGACCTTAGAGTAAACAGTTCCCGCCGCCAAAATTCGGTCAACTGCTTAAGATTGTCTACGAATAATAAAGTGATATTCTAGGTGTATATGACTGAAAGAACACTTGTTTTAAAGGTCAAATAAACCCAAATTTTGATAATTCCGCTTTAGCCGTTTAAACGCGTCTTGACACAAAAAGGAATCATTATAAAGCCAAACTGGACCGACATTTTCCTTCCTGAGACCTTAAAAGGAGTAATAAAGCCAAAAGTACGAAGATATCCGAAGGTTTCACGAAATCGTTTCTGAAATGACCGCGCGCTTAAATGGAAGGAATGGAAACGACCTCTGATTCTGTGACGTCACTGTTGATGAGCAGCGAAAGATAGCTCAAGATCGAGCATTGAAAAGTATTGTTGTAATTTTTTGGAAACTTCTCTGTTTTCACCCGTTTTCTTTGCGTCGAAAATGGCCGAGGAGCTCAAACCTGTGGCATTTAACGTAGAACCATACCAGTTTGAACTAATTGCCACAGAATCGGACTGCGAAATCTCTGATGATATTCGACCGATAGCAATGGCTTCGAAAGTAAACGACCGAATTGGTAAAGTTTACTGGTGAGCATTTAAGCTTATTTATTCATTACACTGTAAAAGTTCGCCGTATAATTGTTAATAAATGCGTTACCACTTCATCTGAGGCATTTTTGTTGTTCTTTGCAGCCCTTTTGTACACTTATCATGATCGATGTTTGTTGTTATGCATTACTAACTAGACTGACTAGAGTAAAGCAAAGCTAGCTTCTTGTACATGTATCCATTATAGTTCCTGTGTGAGTACGGTTTTCATCCTCGCAGCAACAGCGGCATAAAATCCAGCTCAAATTTTCAACATAGCCGAAAGCAGGTTACAGTTCTTGTTGAATGTATCTGTCTACATCGCAAAGTGTTACTAGTGACTGTGTTTGTTTGTTGTTTTGCATGTATACAATCTTAGGCTCAAAATTTAGGTGCATTTAAATTTTGGCAACTGTGTACCAATGCCAGGTGGGCGAGAAAGTGTTTTGCTGTCGTGCAATTCCCAAATCCTGTGATATTAAGATACCACCTGCTATGTCCTAGAGACAGATGAAGAGAATTTTACCTCTGTATTGCAAAAATCCAGCTGTCACTGAGACAGATTATAATCAGTATTTTGGAAATGAAGGACGGAGTACGTACATATTAACGTAATTTTGCTTTGGGCTCTTTTTTGGGGGGGGAGGGGGTGGGGGCAGAGAACAAACTCCATGTAAAGATTCGTGCAACCCAAATGGGTATGGTTTTAAAGCCATTTTGGTCTGAAAATGGTTGTTGACTTAAGAGTCACGTCTGAAAATGGTAATTGATTCGGGGGTGACAGTTATGCTTTGTCAGTTCTGAAAATGGGTAGGAAATATTACACATCTTGTTCTCAAGATGGGTAAGGAAAATTACATGTTTGGTCTGACAGTGGGCACACTGAGAGCTGCTTTGTGGTTGAACTTTGTTTGGGAAAAGAGAAAGAAAAACCTCTGGGAGCAGGGGAGGAACCAGGGGACCAGTGGGGAGGGAAAATTACATATTTTAGTCCGGAAATGAATCACCTATAAATTGTGTTCATGAGAAAAGATCCTTCATTAATACATGATGAGATGCTGCAATGCTTATGAGGTTGTGTGCTAAATACTAAGATATTTGACAAAAGGTGACGTAAAAGCAGTAAAAGATCAAGGAACCAATAATGAAATGACAATTACAAAAACCCTTATTGAATGAACATGATTACATAAACAGTATACCTTGTTAAGTTCTCAGCAACCTTGTGCACTTTATGACTCCTTTGATGGTTTAACAAGTATTGGGTTTACAATCAGTTGTACTATCAGTACAACATATAAGTCATAATCGTTAGTTGAAAGCAAAAACAAACTCTAAAATTTTAGCTTAAACAAAGGTGATTTCATTATTTCTAAGACTGTGAAATCGAGTCAATGTTGTTTTTCTACTGTTGTTACTGGTTAGCTAACCTGTTTATTTATTTAATATAGATTTATTTTTGTAGTTGACATATTTATTTAATCCCTTTACTGATGAGTTACCTTTTACTCATCTGTGTATCTTTCTTATGAGTCTGTTGTTTCCTCTTTCGTTCTCAGAACATGTATACAGTAATGTTGCTTATAGGCAATACACTTACTGGATACGTATGAAGCTGGGACGACAAATCCCAATAGCCATTCAATCTTGTCTGGTTTTAAGAATTGGAGAGAGCTTACCAAGTAAAAGTGGAAACTGTAAGGGCTTTGAATATTTCCATTAACAGACTGGCAGTCTTGCTAGATAATATTAACATCATCAGATTTGGTTGACAGTTGTACTACTCTTTGAAATGTTTCTAAACTTTGCATTTTCTTCAATTACTATAGAGTGGTACTTAACCTAGGAGGTGAGAGGGGAGGGGCTCCCATAGTGCAGTGAAGGGGTCACCGTGATTACAATTCATGCTTTGGTACCACTTGGGGTGTTTGAATTAAAACCACCATTGTCAGCGTGTTTTGATACTTTCTAGGGTTTTAAGGTACTATAATGTCAGAAATTCATGCTTGCAGGAACAACTTTTCAAGAGGTATTAGTGCTTCTTGGAGTGACAAGGAACATATGCCGCATCCAAGAAAGAAGATTTTTTTTTTGTTTCAAACAATCAATTCCTTCAGTTTTTGTGATTCAACTATTTCCTTAGCCTCCCACGCAGTCATTTTTAGCGGAGTCGTATTACCCACCTCCTCCTTTTTGGGGTAAAACAACTCCCCTAGAAACGACTGCACGGGAGGCTACCATTTCCCCCTCCTGAAAGTACTTACCGGTAGATAGCAGCTGTATGGAGGATGGACCCCATAATTATATTAAGTGATACACCTGTCATAAACTTTATAGGGGCATGTTCGTCTTGATATGATGTCATTTCTGCCTCCCCTAAAAAACATGAACATGGAACAGCCTGGAACACCTGCTTCCCAGGGGGGTACTCCGGATTTCAAGTGACGGGGATGATCGAATGAGGGCAAAACTCAAAACCAAAAAAATGCCTAGGGCCTCCAAGGAACCCCCAAAAAAACCCTGGACCAAACATTAACCCCCGAAATCCCATGCCGACTTTTCGAGCCTCAAAAATTTCCAGAGAGGATTAACCCACAAGTCACAAGCGAAAAATATCAAGAATTCACTACAGCAAAAGAGAATTCCAGTGAGGATACAGCCGGGTGATAAACAGAATGGATGAGAAATCAGTTGAATGAATTGAAGCCTTGTGAAATACACTCAGGACACTTTGCGGACTATTGTATAACCAGTTTTATGAAACAGATGCAATGTAATGCGACACCATCGTTAAATATAATTAAAACAACCGCAAAACAAGTTTGGTTGTCAGTAGGTAATACTCGCAGAAACTACGCGGCCAGCATACGCAGGCACTACCACAATTGTTCAGATTGTTTTGAATACCCAAAATATCTCTACTTAAATCAAGCCACCCAAAAAAAATACTTGCCAAAATTAATTTTCCTACCCAAAAACATCCCGGAATAGAAAATTTCAAACCCAAAAAATCCTTCAATCATCCCCGTCACTTGAAATCCGGAGTACCCCCCCTGGGACCTGCTTGCCGGTGAAAAGCCACAACACTTAGAAACTAGGCCAGTTTATTAAATCTGGGTTTATGTTGTTCGCTGTCTTGAGTGTTGGCTTGTGAGAGGCTTAAGAAGGGCCTGCAGCCGCTGTATGAAAGCGATAAAACTGAAATATGTTAGTGTGTGAAAAATATTATTCAGAGCTCGAAATTTACGTTTATTTATATTGTAGCCTAATTTGTGCGCCAAAAACCTGAGGTTATTGTTAATGCTTAGTAACTGCTATGACTCATAATATTCTCAAATAAACTAACCGAAAGAGCTAACAACCATCAGAAGATACAAGCTAGTCATAGTTATATTAAACAAAATACAAAATTCTTACCTCTAAATTTCTACGTTGTGCAAATGCTGAACACGCAATTGGAATTCCCGTGTGAAGTTGCTCCGTTCTTCGGCGGACATGGATGGCTTATACCGCTGTAACTTATCGCTCGAAACAACCTCCACAAGCTCTGAAGACCGGCAAAAACACAGCAAACACATAAAAGGTACGGTTCTTCAAACTTTATTTGGATTTTTAGGTATTTTCCATGGAAAACCGCCGATTATTTTCGATCGAATCGCTTTGGTTACTTGTGGTGTAAACTGGTCTGCACAGACGCGTGAATCAGTGTTTTGTGGCTTGAAACGATCCTCCTTTCATTCTTTGAGCCATTCTTGAGGCAGTTCTGGATCTTCTGGAAACTTAAAATTACTTACTTTACTCTTATAGCAGCACAAAACACCATGAGTTTCCGCTCAAGTCCGCACACTTCGAATCCCCGCAATTTTCCAGCTCGCCAACAGTGACGTCACTAGTGCTATTTCCGACAATTTACCGACAACTTTACCGACCACTCTACGAATATGAAGGCCAAAAAGTAGCACTTTTCACGTTCCATTATCTCTGCGATCCTAAGTCCAATTGGCTTGAAACTTCAGAATATGTTTATTTGATACCTAATCAACACATAACAAGGAAATTGCATTGAAAGAAAAAATGTCGAAATTTTGGTTTATTTGACCTTTAAATTTCACTAATTCTTCTAACTTAGTCAGTTTTTCACAATCTTCATGGATACCTATACAGTATATAACTGTCCTTTTCGAATAACGGTTACTTACAAGCAATTAAATTGGCATTCGACTTGTTTCAATTTCTTCTCCCTCAAGAAGATCAGGCTAAATTCTATACAAGGAATGCTCCGAATCAATTCACGTATGCCGCTTTTGAATTCAACCCAATTTTCTAGCTGTGTTATTTAAACTTGCTTTGACTGAACTGATAAAAAATCCCCTGCGGCCAAACAGTAGTTTCAGTCTCAATTTTACAAAAAACTTCTGTTGTTAAATTTCCCATGCCATTTCACTTGTCTCAAAAACAGTTTTCTACTCACAGAACGTTGGTTTATCGCAACCGACGTGTGCCAAGCTGATCCAAGTGTCTCCCCAGAAATACCTTTTGAGAGTAAAGTACACCCTTTATAGAATGTCTTATATAGCTGACTCGACATGTATGTAAATTGCATTGTATTCCATCTCCATTCTCAGTAAAATAAGTATTGTTTGTCCTTTACTTTGTATTCGGATCTTTTTGGCATGTAAGTTGTAGCTGAACAAAGGACTTATTTAAAAGTATTCAATTTAGAATTCAATACCTACATAAGCAATTGAATCTCATTAGTAGCTCAATAAAAAAAAGCTATTCAACTTTTAGTGTCAGGTCGTTTCCAAAATGACTTTCCGATAATTGCTTATCGTACAAATAAGTGGCTAAACAGAACCCGGCTACTCATCCTAAAGAAAGTCTTAATTAACGATAAGACTTTTGTCGTTTTGGGTCGAACCTAAAAGGAGAAAGATTTTTAGGAGATTCATATTTTTAAGGTTTTATCCTTTGAGTCATAAAAAGCTCATGGGATTAATCTGCACGGAAGACGAAGAAATTCTTGGATTAGTTAAGCTTTGTATTACTTTAGGTGGCCTATAAACATAAAACATATTTACATCAACAATCATATTTTAGTTAATCCATATAAATCTACGCTTAATCTAGTGTGCGACAAGCATTCTACAACCATGACATTTAAGCCCCGGGAAATAAATGCCAGGGTACAATATTGGTCATTTAACGGCTGGCTTGTTTCGCTACGTGATTGTTAGTTCTTGTTACCCAATCAACTAGGAATTATTGTTCCGTGGATACTATTTGCCGTAATAACGACGGCCCGTTGCGCCGTTGCGCCGTCTTATAGTATTACCAATTAAAATTCATTTCGTCGAAGTAGGTTCTTCAAGGTCACGGACGATTGATTGGTATGTTTTAAAATTATATATATGGGCACGGGAGGGAGTGCAAAGGGAGATATTTTGACTATGTTTTTCTTGGGGATGGTGTATGCAATTGACGATTGATTGCCGTGTTAATGACGAAATGAAAGGAATTTCGTTGTTGTAGGTTGTTCAAGGCCATTGGAGATAAAGAGAAATATTTAGCATGTTTCAAACAAAGAACCTCTTTTTTTGCCTTTTCTTGGAAAGAAAAATTGATCTTACAATCGAAATTAGTCACCTTAAAGAGCTCAATACAAAATTAACACCAATGCTGCTCAATTTTGGTGTCAACCCGTTTCTAAGCTAACTGGTTGTTAGTTTTGATAGTTTTGATTCTTATTGACGATGCACCTGCCTGTATTCTTAAAATTGATTCTTTCAAGGTATGCGTTGAGCATCACGGAATAGGCACACATACAGTATTTCGTGCTGTAAATTGGACATGTAAGGCTTGTGTCTTTAAAATGGTATCCTTTGTAACTTACCTTTCTCGTATTAATTGAATAGAATAAACTGAAAGATATTTCCTCAACCATTACAAGAGGAAAACTGGCAATTTAATTTGCTTTATTCGAAATTAAAATGCTGGCAACGAAACTTTCTAAAAAGCCCTCAATTTAGGTATAGCTATACAAAGCACAATCTCCTTGGAAAAGATTGTGTTGGGTGGAAAATTACGTATTTCTCGTATCATTTGGGACTATAGGTTTTAAGTGACAACTAACCCAAAAGACCAATTTATCCCACGCATTCACTCCCATAGGTTCTCGGAAAAGCGGTCTTTTTAAGCAATAAAAGGCACTCTACTCGTCATTTCAGCAAATTGCCTCCAGATAGCCTAAACCGCGCTTTGCAGCATTCAAATGAAACTGATGACGCTTCTCAGCCCAAGTTTGTTTTCAAGCTTGCGCACTATTCGTGGTTTTGAAAAGGGACTGGCACAACTTCTTGATTTTTCGTGCCCTGTCCCGCTGCTTTTAGACCCCCCTTCTCTGGTGTTTTACCCATTTAGTAGGCCTGGTCCTTCATGGGCGATTTTCACCGGCACGGGAGTGAATGGGTTAACAAAAGAGTGCTCAAAACAAAGCGGAAACGAAATTTTTGTCCCCCACCAAAATTTGGCAGTGTAAGATCTTCAGGGAGATGCCAAATGTCATTTCGTTTCCAGTTGTAAAACGCCTTTTATTGCTTTTATTGTCAATCTAAGATTCAAAGTTGACAAAGTTTGTGCTCCCTAGTGTTTAAAAAAGGGCTTCACAATGCATCATATCCAATTTTGAATTACAGTTTCGAAACAACGAGCGCGAACAGGGGGGCAGGAATTATGGGCAATCCACATTTATAAGCTGTAAACCGAATTCCAGCTTGTAGAAATTATTCTTAGTTAAGCTCATCGTCGAGCCAGAGCTGAGGCAGGCTGAAAAGGGACAGAACGAACATTTTACGAGCAAATTGGGTAACTTTCTCTCCTACTGATTTTGCCGACGAAACCTTCGTCACGTTCCTGGTTCTCACAGGAAAGAACTAGCTTCATTTTTCATCAGCAACCGGGCCCAGAAATGTGGACTGCGCTCCTGATGTAGGCTAACAACTTCCATTAAAACATTTAAGTGGCTGTCTCCCTAAGATCCTCATAACTCAAATTGGTCACAAAATAGATGTCCTTCAAATCTTGTATGTGAATTACACTTTGTCTGGGTACTTTAAAAACACTTTTCGTTTGGGTTCTAAATGCTTTCTTCGACAGTTTACAAGAGGGGTCCTCTGGTGGACAAAAACGGACATTTTATTGGTACAAAAATGCCAATTTTCAATAACTTTGGTAACTCCTCACAACACTTAAAATTTGACGCAGGACAAAATTCTACTGTTGGTTGATAAGTACAACTCTTCCTTATGCTACAGTGTCACTGACATTTCCATGTAGTTATTTTGAGTAGTTCAAACAGTTCCTTTTAACAACCCAATTTTACAACTTTTAAAAAAGTAGGAAAAATGGGTAAACAAAAATACATGTTTACAAAACGTGAGACCTCGTATAGCAAATTCCTTGCAGTCATGACAAGTTAAAGACTTGGTCTTGGTTATAATAAAATAAAATCGTGCGGCCAGACGGATTAAAGAACGTGGCGCCGCTTTGAAACACCAGTATTTCTAAATTATGCAAATTACAAACCACAACCTATGCGTGGAATTTAAGAGCAAATTTGATGCGAGCAATGCTCCCTTACGTCAGGAAAACACAAAAATAGTTTCAAACTACAGCACGACACAAATGTAAACTGGTAATATTTCGTATATAGCTTTAATTAAACTGTACAGCATTCAAATAGCTCATTAACTATGCTCAATTCACAAGATAAACAAGTTATAAAGTACCTGCCACTCGATGATTGCTCATTGCGCATAGCAAGTACCTTTACAAAACAACCTTGATCTAGAACTATTAATCTGAGAATAAATCAATAAAAGCAAGTCATACTGAGTATATCACAGCATGTATTTTGCAAACTAATCTAGCGAACACTTAATGCCTTGCAAAATAATGAAATCAACGAAGGGCGTCTTGTTCTGTATTTATTTGCCCCATTACCTCAATTATTCTGTCATCTTCGATCAAAAACAGATCCGTGCATTTCAGAGATCATCTTAGAAGCGTCAAAAAAGTTGGTTTTCGGAAAATTCTTCGTTCAAAAGCCTTCATTTAGACCAAGCTTTCCATTCATTACTTCTCCCGTGTTACATTTTTCAGGCAGTAGCCGCTGACCAGTAACTAATGTCAGCAACAACACCTGGTACTGCTCCGTTTTGCACTCGCGTTTTCTCCCTTAATTAGCTATCTAAAATTTGAATTCATGATCCTTCACCAATTAATAGTGAATTTATTTGAAGAGTTGGAGCTCATGGGGAGAAAAAACAAATTTTTGTCCTTAATATTAGATCTGCAAGCACACAACCACAATGAGGGCCATGGTTTCGAATTTTTTGTATTTTCAGCCAGGTAAAATAACGCGTACAGCTGGGCGCGTCTTCATAGATCTGAAAAAAACCCTCCTGTTTTCGACTTTTGGGGCTTTGAAAGGTTCTTTCAGTTTTGAGAAAGTAATCAGCTGCAGTTAAGAGACAACCTTAACTCTATCTACACCGGGCCTTCTTTGGTCTTCTGTGGCCGTTGAGGGGCAGGCCTCCATTAAACTCCGATAGCAACAAAACAATGCAAATGAAACTTAGAGGGTCAAAAGTATGTCCAAGAATTTTGTCCAAGAATGTCTCCTTTGCGATCGGCAAGTGATACTGATGACGTCACACGACGCCAGACTTACGTCACAATTTCCAATTGGCGGCCATCTTGGATCCAACGTATTGGATTTCGTGATTTCCCTAAAACTTCGGAAAGCCACCCAATTGACCAAAAAGTGAACAAAAATAATAAAAGAACTCTAAAACTATCTAGTAACATGACACCTACTGCGAGAAAGTCATTTTCGTTTTCAGTTAAGACAGTAATGTACCAAATTATTTTAGAAAAACAAGCCTGTCAAAGTTTGATTGCCTTAGCAACGTGAATCTCACTGTACATTGACCTACCACACTAATTTGCTCCCAAATAATTTTTTAGATAAAAGTTTTGCGGTGTTTGTTCACATATTAAAAAAACAATAGAAAAGTTTCAAGTCCGCAAAGGCAGAATCCGTGCACCCTCCCCCTCCCCCCCCCCACCCAATGTAGGGTTAATTTAAAGCAAAGTAGTGTTTCAAGGAACTCAAAAATTCCTTCGGAAAAGCCAGCAGTAAATGACTGGAAACAGTATTCAAGAGGAAACGAGTTTCTGTTCTCGGTAACGGGCGTCTACTGTACAGTTAGACTAAGAGTAGTCTAGTAGAGCCAGATAGTACTTATAGTAAAGTAATTTTTGCGCGATCTCGCTGAGGATACTAGTAATTTCCACTGATTAAGCCTGGTTCTCATACTACCCAGGCTAGTCTGTGATCAACTCCGGAAGTGACATTCACTATGTTTGGCGGTATGTTGCTAATCTAGAGAAAGCGCAGCAAAACTAAGTCGAGGCGAAATTCCAAAAGCAAGACGTCTTTTTGGGTTTCGTATGTTCACATTTGGTAGAGCAGTACCCCACGATCAGGTGGTTCTGGGGACTACATATTGCAGACTGGATCACAACCATTAAGTCGTCATGGACCAAGCTCCCACCACTGTTTTATCAAACAGAAAGTATTCAACGGAGGATATTTCTATCAAGTAGTAATATTTTTGCTTTACTGACGTTTCGCCAGGGTCAGATTCCAGAATTTAACAGCTTGGATGAAACTATAGATGCAAAAATAGATGTAAAGAAGATCCTCGCAGTTAGTAACGCAACTTATGCAGTTCCGGCCCGAAAAGAAAGCCTGAAAAAATCAGGCTTGCCGGGATTCGAACCCTGACCTCCGCGATACCGGTGCAGCGCTCTAACCAATTGAGCTAACAAGCCAACTGGGAGCTGGTCATTAAATTGGTTCGTAATGTACCCGGGAAAGATGAAGGTGAAATTATGAATATATGAAATTCATATATTTGAACTGCGGAATGAAGAAATAGATGTAAAGAAGATCCTCGCAGTTACTAAAGCGAGGATCTTCTTCTTCTTTATTTCATATATTCATGATTTCACCTTGGATGAAACTAGAAGTGTATTTTCAAACTTGTTAAAATGTGCCCCCAAAGTCCGGGTTATCACGTTATTTCACCTTGCTAAAAATACAAAAAAATTAGCAACTACGTCACACACTGTGGTTATGTGCTTTAAGGGCAAAAATTTGCATTTTCCCTCAAGACCTCCAACCCTTATTTTCAAATGCATTCATCCTTCATTGGTGAGCGATCTTGCATTCAAATTTAAGATAGCTAAGAGAAACGCGAGTGCAAAACGGAGCAGTACCCGGTCTTTTTGTTGACATTAGCTACTGGTCAGCGGCTACTGCCTGAAAAATGTAACACGGGAGAAGTAATGAATGGAAAGCATGGTCTAAATGAAGGCTTTTGAACGAAGAATTTTCCGAAAACCAACTCTTTTGACGCTTCTAAGATGATCTCTGAAATGCACGGATCTGTTTTTGATCGAAGATGACAGAATAATTGAGGTAATGGGGGCTAATGTCGACTCCCCGGCATTAGTGAGGCATTTTCCGCATTCTCCTTACCAGAGGTCTGGCATTAGTCTACCCCAGGCAATTTGACCCTACCGAATTGTGGCTTCGTTTCAGTAAAGCGTTCATCAGTAAAAGCGAGGAATTTAATTTTGTATAAGGAGGACATAGATGAGATGCCAGTTTCACTGAGCGAACGGTCACTCAAGCAATTCAATAAGAAATAAGACTTCCATGCGTCTAGGTGTTCATTTGCCAGTTTGTTTTCAAAAAATGTTTATGCCGGGGCCTTTACCCGTGGGGAGGGGGGGGGAGACACTGCTGGAGATGACTGATGCATAACTATGCCTTATATTGGTTAAATTGAACAAATGCAGACTGAAGACAAAGTCATTTAATTTAACTGTTTATTTCACTAACTGTTGCAACTAATTTCTTATTTCATCCGTTTTCTTACTTCTGAAATATCAGCCAATTCAGGAAGCGTACCTGTAAAGACAAGAAAGCAGCAATAAACTTCAGTAATTATAATTAAAACCGTCTTCGCCGACGTACAAGGGATTTGATTTTACTCTTTTCATTTCGCCATTAATTCATCTCTATACATATGAATACCTTTACGTAAGGCCATTGATACTACAGAAAGCAAGTGTCGTTTTACTTGAGGTGTGTCCTAACGAGACTCACTGAAACTGAGACTCGTTAAGACAATGAAATGAATGAACTGGCCCAAGTGCCCTTGTGTGCAAGTCAGAGCCGAGTTCTAGGCATCTTTTATTCTTTAGAAGTCACTCGAGGTAGTGTACTTACACGTTTTTACGACACTTTGTGCTCTTAGAACAAATGCTGATGCGAGGCTAAACCTGCGCGTGCGCAATTAAAATGATTGCGGTTTTTGAAAGAGGTTTATTGATCATTACAAAATGTTCAAGTCATCTCACGCGCTCTAATTGGATAAAACCAGTTAGAACATAACTATGGAATTTCTCTCCTTGCTTTTATGATTTAGGGTAACCTTTATCAATGTTTGGGAAAAATCGGGACAGTTTCACCCTTGGAGCTTCGTTTCGTACTTCCACAGTTTTTTCCTTGATTTCGCACCTTTATTGTATGTTTACAGACTTACATTTAAGGAAAGAGTGTTTCCTTTTAGAAACAGAAATGTCTTACAAAACGTACTCACTTTGCTATTTAGGATTTTTAACGTCCCCAGCCACCTGGTCTGTGGCCACCGCCATAGCCTCCGCCTGGTCTTCCGCCTCCCCAACCGCCTGGTCGTCCGCCTCCACCGTATCCTCCACCTCCACCATGGTGACCGCCTCCCCAGCCACCTGGTCGTCCCCCTCCGCCGTATCCTCCACCTCCGGTATGTCCGCCTCCTCCTCCCCAGCCTCCAGTGTTTCCACCTCCACCTCCTTGTCCACCTCCACCTATGAAAACAATTGTTCAACAACACCTAAGATGTCAGTGATACCAATCGAATAACAACCTTTCTGGTGTGATCGTTCAGTTAACCCAATCCCTGGAAAAGACTTTCGTTAGACACGTTATCTGTTGTTTTGCCTACCTGAGTGGAAGTCAGTTTAATTTTGATTCAAGAAGATGTGGTATCGTCAGTTGCTATTCACGAGACTGATCAAATGCAATCCTTTTATGCTAGTGGCATGAAATTCTTGAAATAGTGATTGTCTTGAAATTGCTAATTTTATGTTTATTAATTCGGTTATCATTCAAGCCTTGAAGCACACGTGTTTGGCTGACATCTCTAGAAACACGGGAGCCTCTTTTGAAGTACACGGCTCTTAGATGACAGTACGCTAAAGGTTTTAAACGTGGGTGAGTTATTTATTATCTTTAAAACATAAACTGTATACCGATCCTTTAATTTGAAGAGAAATTTGGGAGATTTGTCAACAGTATGTTCGTTCTGGTTTGAACAGACTACCATTAAAAAAAAACATTTACTTGAAATTTCTGCCGATATTTACCGTTGATCTATATAGTATTTAACATGGACGTGTAATATTCTTTCCTAGTAAAGAAACGAATTTTACAAAAAGGTTCATTAACCTTTACCTCCGATTCCACAAGTGTTACAGCTCTTCTTACAAACATCTGTAGAAAAACGTAAAAAGAAAAATTCCAAATAAAAAGTTAATATCCGGTATGGAGTCCAATCACTTCATTGTCCCTGTACATATTAATTTTGATTTAAATACATAATCTCAAAGAGAGAAAGAGAGAAAAAGGAAAAGAGTGACTGTGACGAAAAGTGCATGTTGCTACATTTCACCTTTCACTTTTCTCCTTCGGTTTTTCGTTTTTTCCTCATGAATGTGGCCATAGTTTTGAAAGAAACTGCCGTTAAATCTCGGTTAAGATCAGGGCTTTTTACAGTTGTAGCCAGTGGTCGACCCGTGGTGTTACTTAAACACTGCTTGCCTAATGATCAATCGTATCGCTAGCCTAGATTGCCTTTGCTGTACATCACTTTTTTCTCGTCTCTTCCTTCATCACTTTTAGATTTTTTCAACAAAACTAGCCATAGGCTTTGTGCCGGCCGCACAAACCTTACACCTACACAAATTGCCGACCTTTTAAATTAAGATCCACGTATTTCCAATACAACGGGTCGATTTACGAACAGAAAGACGGAGCAGCCATGGGGAGCCCTGTCTCCGCGGTTATTGCTAACCTTTACATGGAAGAGTTTGAGGAACGGGCGATAGCAACAGCGACCTATAAACCTAAGACCTGGAAGCGATATGTAGATGACACTTTTACAGTCTTAGGTAAAGACTATGTAGACGGCTTTTTACAACATCTAAACAGTCAACAGCCTACTATTCGTTTTACCATGGAAATCGAGAAAGATAACACTATCCCCTTTCTCGACACGTCAGTTTCAAGGGATTCAAACGGTCTTCTCACCGCCACTGTTTACAGAAAGCCCACCCACACTGACCAAAACCTAGCCTATGATTCACACCATCCTCAGTGTGTGAAACGTGGTATTGTTAAGTGTCTATACGACCGAGCCAAACATCTCACATCAAAACCATCAGCTATCTCTGAAGAAAAGAAACATTTATCATCGGTACTTGTTTCGAACGGATGTCCTTCTTCATTTGTACGAAAGCTCACAAAGACAACAAGACCAACAGCCAACAAAGAACCTACGCAGGAATTTAAAGCTACTGCGGTTCTACCCTACATAAAAGGTGTATCAGAGGTTCTTCGTCGCTGCCTACAACAACAAGGCGTACGCACTGTCTTCAAATCAGACACAACTCTTAGGTCTCACTTAGTGCGACCGAAAGACCCTCTTGAACCAACTAAACAAGACAGTGTCGTCTATAAAATTCCACTGATGTGAGTGCGGCAAAGTATACATCGGGGAAACAGGGAGAGCGATGCAAGACAGGATAAAAGAACACGACAGAGATATACGGCTTGCTCGTACGCAAACCTCCGCAGTTTCGGAGCACCCTACTGAAACGGGCCATCTTCCTATTTGGAAAGAAGTTAAAGTGCCACTGGGACCAGAATTTTGGTATTCCATATTTTTACATTTTCGAAAATAGTCTGTGGTTGTTAGTCACCATGCCAAATTTCAACTCATTACGATGACTGGAAGTCGCTTTTTTCGGACGGTTTTTCTCGAGATTTTACGGCCGCCATTACTGGCCCTTGTTCCGGAAGGTGGCTTGCGAATTAGCGGAAGTGACGTTAGAGGCTCATCTCAAACCAAGTCAGGCTTCATTCGGTTACTTGCCGCGGGAAATATAACTGTTGTCGAGGGAAGATTTCGTGCCAACTGTTTGTTGTACGGCCTTGAAATTTTCGTTGCTGCAGCAGTTATGAAGGGTATTACTTGTGTTGTACAATGCTACAACAATAAATCCAACCACCGAGCTGGCATTTCGCTTCATCAAAGCCTTGCGAGCGGACCCGCAATGGAAAAATGGATAATGTTCGTACTCACACTCAGTGCAACTTTCAACCCGAGAGGTATTTTTGTCGGCTGTTCTGATCACTTCACGGACGAGTGTTTCCAGAGGGCTGTTCATGTCGAAGGATCCCAGAGGTCGATTATTCCATTGTCAGTAGTAATGTACGCTCACTAGGACAACTTTGCCTCGTTTTGATGTAAGGATGACGTCATGACCGGAACCGGAAGTCACGTGTTTTGAGATGGGAAACCGCTGACCAGTAAGAAAAAAGGGATCGCAGGCTCATGCAACCGGAAGTCACGTGATTTGGAAGGGGAAATCGCTGGCGAGTAGGAAAAATGGATCGTGGGCTCAAGGGGAAGTAAAACCGCTGAGAAAACGCGGGCTCAAAGTCCAAAGTCCAATTTTGGGAACGGGGGTGACCCATATATGGCCCAGATATGGATTTGATATGGGTTTGATATGGCACATCAAGCAAAAGGCATTTATAAGTTGGAAAGAAAATATTTTAATGTAAATCATATAATCCATGGCTTGCAGATGATGAGAGTTCCATGTCACAAGGGGAAGCAGAAGCGTGGCGTCTTTAATAATGAAGGAGACGATATGCTTTTGGAGGACTATTGAGAATGAATAAATATCACAACAACAAAGTGTCATGCAACATCTTTTATTGATCCTTGGTATTGACAACAAGTAGGAAAAAATCCAAACATGGGGGTGTCCTTTTTTACGAGAAGCTGATACAGGTTTTCATGCGTCCAATGGCTAGGCTTTTGGTCTGACCCAGAAAGTAGAGGGTTTTGCGGTGAGGCTCATAGGGATCTCGGAGTTCTCCCCAGAATCCTTGGAGGGCGTGGTCGTTCTCATAGCAAATGCCATACCAGATAGGATTGTTTTTCCAATCGTCCTTGACATGCTGGACAAACTCCGGGTCTTCTTTCCAGTGTTCATGGAGAACTTCATGGACGACAAGAGGAACGTGGCAGGTAGAGCATAGGCGGGTCTGGCGGTTCTGTTGGTTGGCACAGGCGACATGACAAGGAAGACCACAGCACCTCAACGTGGTATAATTGGCGAGAGGTATCAAACAAATCACACAGGGGTCGGGTTGAGCCATCAGGCGAAAGGATCGGTGAAAGGATCAAAGAGTGGATTGGTCAAGAGTTGAAACTCGACGGTGGTGATGATCCCTTCTTTTCGGAGTCGGCACAGTTCTTGAAAAGTGATCTTGTAACGTAAAGGTTGAACCAGGTGAAGGATTTGTTTTCGGATCTCTCCCAAACGTTCAATGATTTGCAGGGCTTGAGGACTGACCTTGCCAGGACTGATCTTGTCGGCTTTGTCGCCCATTCACCACCGGTAGAAGTTGTTCAAAGTTAATAAAGCCAATTCGTTCCTACTGAGATGTTTTTGACTATGAAGTCGGAGCAGTTCAAAATAAGAAGCTTTGAAACGGATCTCTTCCAAGTCTTTTTCGAGTCGAGATAACAAGGCTCGTAGACGATCAATCACTTGTTGGGCTTCTGGACTGAGGACTGGATCATCCATTGAGTGTGAAAGATGGAATGGGACAGGGGGTTTTTATAGAGATACCAAAGGGTCACGTGGGAGGGAAGGAGCCAATGAGAGAAAGACCCATCATGCTTTGAGAGGGGAAGAGGTGGGTGGACCCCCCTCCCCCCTCCTTAGATAGACCATGGTGCATTGCGCGAATCAGGGTATATAAGTCAAGCGAGGCCACAGGACGTCACTCTTAGCTTTGAGCCGGTCCTAAGTGACTTATGTTTGTGGTGTGCGGGAAAAATGTCGGAAACAAGAAAGCCCTTGGGCTCGTTAGCCAGTGCTGTGAATGTGAGTGGGCCAGAGGTGTTGCGAAGGAGGGTACGACCCGAGAGAACAGGAGTGGAGCGGCAGACCAGACTGATGCGAGAAAGACGACAAGAAACCTGGCGCCCCCTCACCCGTCAGCGCGTGGTTGCTTTTTTTGAACTCTTTTTAAGGTGTATGGTCTGGACAGAAAATGGAGAGCGAGAGGGCAGACCACATCCCGAGATCATAGAAGCGTTGCTGGGAGCCCTGGTGAACAAGATCATTCCTTGGGTGGACCAGCACCGCATTCGGTCGCGGTTTGAACGTCGCTGGCCCATGACCCTGGACCATTTCCATGAAATTGATAATGAACTGGAACTTTATTTGTCTAGGATACATAGGGCCCCCGCATGGCAACGAATTCGCGTTTATTTTGGGGACATGGAGCGGGAGCGGGAGGAGCGGCGGCGGGAGGAGTGGGAGAGGAGGCAGAGGGAAGTGAGACTCAACCAAGTGCGACGTATTTTATTTCCTTGAACATTTTTTTTATTGTGAGTCAAGGCAACTGTGAGTCAAGACCAACTATTTATGATCCACGTGCAAAGTCAGTGTTGTCAGTTTTTATTTTTTAATTAAAAAAAAGAGTTGATGTTACAAAGGGTGGTCTGTGTTCTTTGCCACGCGGGTGGGGTGCTCCTATTTACAAATTGAAAAAAGCTATCTACAATTTGAAAAAATAAAAAGTAAAAAAATTAAAAAAGAAAGCTATGTACAATTCCAAAAGTAAAAACTAAGAAATTACAAATGAAAGTCTTCCAGTTCCATACGTAATTGATCAATGTTCTCGGGTAGACAGAAGGTGCGGTTGAATAAGGCTTGAATTTCGGCTCGGGTTTTCTCGTCCACATCCCGGGATCCCACGATAGCACTGCTTTGATGAAGGGTGGGCTTTTTGGGTCCCCAAGGGACAAATTGACTGCCAGTGACCAGGGTGGCGGCATTCTCATTGACTTGGTAGTAATGGTCCGAGCGGTACCATGATTGACTGGGTATATCAAACAGGTAGACGGGTTTGCCTTGATCCATAGCCAATTGCACAGTCCAACCAGTGCCTCCTTTCACGCGTTTATGATCCGGTTCCAAGATGCCAAAGGCATAGATGGTATGGGCTTTTTTGGCAATTTGATAATTGCGTTGCAGCAATTGCAGGGTGTAAAAATGACTGGGCATTTGTTTGCCTAGTTTCTCCGCTGCCTGGTGAAGATGGGGGTTGGCCAGCATCAGGACTTCCACCGTAGAAGGGGTGATGAAAGTGGATCGAGGATGGTTCGGGGGGACCAGGACTTCTAGTTGCATCCCAAAGTGTTTGGCATGTTCTTCCACGAGGGCATCCGTACCTTTGGCTCCCCCTGTGTAGACCACATGGCCATGACCCACTTGCAGTTCCAAGGCACCGAGATCTTGTTCTCCGATCATGTCAATGTCTGGGGGCATGGCTTTTGAGAATGAAGATCTAGAGACCAAGGGACCGTCTTAAATAGGGACAGTTGACCAATGGGAAGACAAGAGGACCTTATTTGGATTGAACAAGCTGACCAATGGGAAGATAACAAGTCCTTATATGGGTAGGATAAGCTGACCAATGACAGTCAAGGGTCTAAGGTATAAAAAGGCATGGTCGGTAGGGGTGACATCAACCTTTGAGTACGATGTCTGTCGATCGGAAGAGAAAATCAACCCATCCCCCAGAGGGGAAGAAGAAGAAGAAGAGCATTCAACATATGACGCCCGTGGACTGTGATCCTGTGGTGTGCGACGTGGTGGAAGACACCCGAGCTGCTGTGGAAGATATGATGAAAGAATTGAATGACATGGTGGAGCAATCACCCCCATCACCTCAATTCACCTTGACGACCGTGTATGATCCTCCCAGTTCAGTGGACACTATGGTATGTCCTTACCATGAGGTGCGTTTGGAGGCCCGAGAATCTCAAAAGGGATGGAAGTATGTGAAATGTCCCATGCAACCGTGTTTGCTGTTTTGTGGTCAAGATAAAGTTCTGGAGTATATGAAAGCCGTGTATAGTCAACCTCATGTAGAAGTGTTGGACATGTGGGGTGGTTTACAATGCTTTTGCCGTGAACCCGCTACGCTTCAACAGAGTCATTCGACCCAGAACCCCGATCGGTTGTTTCTGACTTGTTCCAAGAAAACGTGTGGCTTGTTCCGATGGGCCGATCAACCCTTGGGTCCCAAGTACTGGACGTGGTTTCATGACAACCCTCCCAAAAAAGCCGATCAACAAGCTGAATCGCCTTTGTCTACCCGTGATGCTCAAGGATATCCCAAGAGGGGCTATGACATCCCTGGCCCTCCAGTCAGAAGGAAAGAGGACGTGGAACGAGAACGACCCTTGACAGAGTATGAGAAACAATTGTTACGAGAAATTCAAGATCTCAAGAACCGTCAAGAAATGATGGTAGCCCCAGCTCCACCACCCCCCAAGTACAGTGACAGTGTGGAGAACTGGCAGAAAGGTCTAGAGACCATCAGTTACGGCCGTCTAGGTCTCTTTTAAATGAGAGAACGAATAAAATTTTTTATCAATGTCACCATGGAGTCTGTGTGTGATGCGTGGGAGTCTATCTTGTCCCTGGGGCAATGGCAATGTCATCAAACCCTTTGTCAAGTCTTATATGATCATCAACCCGGGTCCCAAATCCCCATACCCCCATGTCCCGAGGACACGCATCCTCTCCACCTCTTTGAAGAAACCCATGTCGACCGTAACCTGTATCGATGGGTGGTGTTTGTCTTATGGTTAAAAGCTCACCCAGAGGCATGGCGATGGTATCGAATCATTCAAAAGGCGCATCCCCACACGGTCCCTACCATATCAACCTTATGGGATGAATGCCAGAACGTATGGCCCCTCGAAAGAGAACCCAACGCTGGAGTTCGTCGTCCTCATGGTTGAAGAAAACCAAACGCCCTGTGTCGTCAACGAAGAAGAAGAAGGCCAATGTCTCGCAACAATGGTTAAAGCGTTACCATGATCCTCGTACCCCGGGGAGTTTAGGTGGGGTGCAACGATTTGCTAAAGCCCAGGGTCTCCCTTTGAAAAAAGCCCAACAGGTGTTGGAACAGGATGTGGGTTACACCTTGCATAAACCTCGACGTCGTCGTTTTGCTACCTTACCCGTGATCGTAGGGGGGTTGGATGATCAATGGGCCGCGGATTTAGTGGAAGTGCAACGTTTGGCCAAACATAATCGGGGTATACGCTACTTGTTGACCGTCGTGGATGTGTTGTCGAAGTATGCGTGGGTCGAACCGTTGAAAACCAAAACCGGGGTGGCCCTCGTGAAAGCCTTTGAGAAGATTGTGAGACAAGGAGGACGTCACCCGAATCGATTGCAAACGGATCGAGGGAAAGAATTTTATAATCGGACCTTTCAACGATGGGTCGACGAGCAAGACATCAATCATTTTTCGACCGAAGGGGATGCGAAAGCCAGTGTGGTGGAACGATTTAACCGCACCTTGAAAGAACGGTTGTACCGTTATTTGACCGCGGCCAACACGTTGAAATTTGACGATGTCTTACCCGAGTTGGTGCAAGGGTATAATGCCACCCGGCATCGAAGTATTGGTATGCCCCCCGAAAACGTGACGTGGGACAACGAAGAAGCCGTGTGGAAACGATTGTATGCCAAACGATTGAAAGGCTACAAAAAACCCCAATTGAAGGTGGGGGATCATGTCCGTCTCAATACGATTCATCGTACCTTTGAAAAAGGGTATTTACCCGGTTGGACCGAAGAAGTGTTTGTGGTGCATCGTGTGGTGCCGGGCCCTGTCCCCACGTATAAGATTCGCGAATGGGATGAGACCCCCGTCAAAGGTACGTTTTATGAAGAGGATTTACAAAAAGTCCATGTGTCCGAGGTGTTTCGCATTGAAAAGGTACTTAAGCGACAAAAAGGTCGTTGGTTGGTCAAGTGGAAAGGGTGGCCCGACAAGTACAATAGTTGGATTGCTCGTGGAGACGTGACATCCCTTCGACCCCGCAAACGACGACGACGCCGCTAAAAACAATGACATTGGTGCCCAATTCTTCGTTTTACGTGACGTTGATGAGTCATGCGAGTACCAAAGAGTTTCCTGGGAACAAGAGTCATCATTTCAGAAACCGATTGCCTAAACCCATTCGATTTGTGGGACGAGGATGGATGGTGGGTATGGTGAGTTTATCCTTACCCACCATTCCCGTGATAGCGGAAGAAGGAGGCGTGGGTGATTCCCATCCTCTGTTGTACGTACGATGGCACGAACGGGTGTATGCCCAAGACGATCAAGGCAACGATCGATGGTGGCATCAACGTCGCGAACTCACTGTCTACGGGCGAGATATGAGAAAGGAATTGGCCTCGTCGACGGGATCGCACTTTTTTCATCAACTGGTGTACCGTTACGAGCAAAGCCGTGCCAAACAAACCGAACCCAAAAACAAATGGGCCGAGGACAATGGCGTCAAATTATACCCGACGTTTGAATGGACTTCCGAAGGGGATTTGTTGTTGAATACGACCAATGTGGATTACACACGACAAGTAGCACACGTGTCATGGGGCAGATCCTTGGCCCTGAGAATGGGATGGATTGAACAAGTGTCGACGGACGTGTATCGATTGGGTCCGAATCTCTTGCAAGAATTTCATTCGGACTCCATTTCCATTCCGACCGATATCCGCGATGCCGCCAACAACCCCATCTTTTGGAAAGTGGAGGGGGATTATCTGAAATTGAGTATGACGTGTAATTGGCGGTTTGTGAATGTGAACCAGACCTTTCGTCCCTCGTTGGAATTTCCCTCGGTGCGTCCTTTGCATGTGTATTGTGATGTAGGCACCAGCAGCATGGTAGGGGGTCGTATCACCGATCTCTTAAGAGAAATCAAGTACCAGCCTCAAAACACCACCCACTTTGAACCTCGGCATATTCAATATATCCCAGTACGCAACGAAGTGGTGGAAATCGTGGAAACCCAGATGGCCGAAACCAATGGGGATCTGGTGAAATTTGGTGAAGGCCATGCCCTCCTGACCCTCCACTTTAAAAGGGAAGTGGTGTTGTGAAGAACAAAGACAACATGTCGTTCTACGTGACGTTACCCAGTCATGCCAACCGACGTGAATTTCCCAACAACCAAGCCAATTCCTTCAAGATTCGTTTACCTCAACCGTTACAGCTCACGGGAGGTGGTTGGCAAGTGGGGTTGAGTGCCATTTCCTTACCGGATGCGCGCGTCAATTTGTATCAGTTGGTGATGAAAGGACAACACGTCTTAGGTATCAAATGGCACCTGAAAGCACCCAGTAAAAGCGGAGGTACCTACAACAAATATGGAGCGGCCGTGACCAAAATTGATGATATTAAAGACTGGGATTGGGTGGTGGACGGGGTGAGTTTTTTGAAAGCCGCCATTACTCATGTGGAACAGAAACGACGGGAATCGGTTATCCAAGGGGGTACGTTTTTGGACGATCAAGGCAAACACACGTACGTCAAGTTTCGTTGGGAAGGGGAGGATCTGCTGATTGACAACACGAACGTCTCTCATGATGGTTCCGTTCGCACGCCCTCCTTTGCCGTTCATACCAAGTTAGCTGCCAAGATGGGATGGTTACGTAAAATCACCAGCGGATGGATTTTGGGGCCGAACTTACAGCAAGACTTCATGGGGGATCAAGTCCCCGACATCACCAACAACAGCGATTGGAAGGATATCACCGATAAGGAGGGGAACCCAGTGTTTTGGACCACCAGTCGAGTGGAAGACTATATGGAATTGAGTATGAGTTGTGGTTGGCGTTTCACCAACTTGAATGTAGCATTTCGTGCCGTGGTGGGGGAACCCACACGATCGTTGCACGTGTACTCTGACGTGGCAGGCAGTATGATGGTAGGCAATCGCGTGACTGATTTGTTGCGTGAAATCCAGTACAAGCGAGAAGCACGTGGCACCCTGTATTTTGAACCGTTGCACATTCATTACATGTCTCTTCGTAACGAGGTGGTGGAAATGATTCACGTTCAAGTGGCTGAAACGATTGGTGCCGGAGGAGACTTGGTCAAGTTTGGTGAAGGTCATACCATTGTCACGTTACACTTCAAAAAGACATAAAAAAGAGAGACGAGAAGGGAACCCAAATCAATCATGCCTCCGAAACGACGACGACGACGACGACGACGCCGACCACAGCGTCCACAAGCGGGGGAAGGGGTCAACGCGGTGATTGCCGGGATTCCTAAGGCCGCTTGGTCCATCACCAAAGGGGTAGAAAAGTTAGCCAAAAAGAATTACCTAAGATCAACGAAGAAACGTATGGAAGAAATGCGAAGTGGGAAACGCAAACGGTGGGCGGGGGAATCGTTTACGTGCAACGTCATCTGAGTATAAAAAGAAAACAAGAGTTGTGAAAACAAACAAAGATGCCCAAGACAAGAGCGCGTCGAAGGAGACGAAGAAGGCAACGAGGGGGTCTCTTGCCCCTGGCCGCCCTCATTCCAGCCTTGATCGCTGGAGGAAAAGCTGTGGCGTTGGGTGCCGCAAGTGGTGCTGCGAGTTACGGGGCTAAAAAAGGGTTGGAAGCCGCTTTTCGGAAAAAGCGACGACGACGATGATGACGGTATAAAAAGGGGAGTCCCATAAAGCCTAAACAAAACGTTTATCCCTGGTGAAGAAGAAGGCACCATGCGTGGGGGAAGTTTGACACGATTTCGAACCGACGAGTGGTATGATCAACAAGGCAAAGGAGTGATGACGGATCTGATGCGTGGGGGGTTGCAAGGTCTTATAAGGACGCGAAATCCTTTAAAATTGCCTAGTAATATCAAGAGAGGCTTGGAAACGGGTTTGACACGAGGTATCAAACGCAAAGCCGAAGACGTCCTTAAAAAAGAAATCACCAAACAAGCCAAGAAAGCGTTGAGTCATAAGAACGTGAAAGACGCCGTGCGTGTAGCCACTGCTTTATTTCCCAAACAAACCAAACGTGCACGTGATATTTTGGGAGTCTAATGGAACCCGTGCATTCACGACCTCGACGGATTCGTAGTAATCGAGGGTTGTCTCAATGGGGTGGACTGTATCCGTTTTGGAAACTCATGCCACGACGACGACAACGTGGTGGATGGTTAAGTCCCGAGGTCATGAGAGTCCCCGGGTTTGATTTGAGACAACGTTTAGCACGACGACGACGCTATAAAAACCCCTCACGACGACGACGGGGTACCACTCGACGACGACGCCGCTAAAATGACCGAAGCTGCCCCAGCGCATCCGCGTTCCGAAGGGACCGCCAACCCTGCCTTACGGATTTTCAAGGTGCCACCGACCGACATTAGCATCAATGCCTATCGCATGGTCACCATCCAACCCACCACCACGGGTATCAATCCTATGGAATTCATCATACCGGGATTGGACGATTTTGTGGATTTGGGACGCAGTTACTTTACCATGGAATTGAGTTTGAAAAAGGAGGATGCCGGGAACTTGGTGGCCAATCAGAAATTGTGGCCCGTCAATAATTTGGCCCATTCCATCATCAAACAAATTGACATGCAGTTGAATGGCACGTTGATCAGTCCTCAATCCGACACGTATCATTACAAAGCTTACCTAGAAAACTTGTTGAATTATGACCGAGAAGATGGCAAGACCGTGTTAGGACCCCAAGGATGGTTCAATCAAGTGGATTTCCCACCCGAATGGACTGCCACCAACACCAACACCACAGCGAATGCTAATGCCGGACATGTAGACTACCAGAATCTCCCTGCCAATCACAAAAGGGCCTTGGGCGCCATGAAAGCTGAAGTGGCCAAGTATGCTGGAGGTGTCACCCACAGTCTAGTGTTTACCCCGCACTTGGAAGTCTTTCACACTGGCAAACTGTTGGTGCCAGGCATCGAAATCAAGATGAAATTTCATTTCAATGGTCCCAGCCTGTTTTTGAATGGAGTGGGTCAAGCTGGCCGATTGATGGAAGGGGATGTGAAACTACGGTTTCATCTCTGTCAACTACGTTTGAATGACGCCATCTACCAGAGTATATCTAGCAAAAGACACAATGAAGGCCAAGTGGCGACTTACCCGACCGTCCGCAGTGAAATCCGGACCTTCAGCATGCAAGGCAACCTGGTCCGCTTTGATATCCCTAACCTGTTTCAAAACAGAATACCTGACCGATTGATTGTGGGATTACTGGACAGCCGTGCCTTCAATGGAGATGTGACCCGAGATCCGTTCTGTTTCCAGAAATTTGGTCTGACGTCCATTAAACAGATTGTCAGAGGAGAAGAATACCCTTATGAAACCCTCCAGTTAGTGCATGACAATGGCACCCGAGATAATCTAGGCTACTTCCGTTTTCTGCAAGCCAGTGGTGCCTGGTGTAAAAAGAAAGGCAACATGGTAGAACTGTTGGATTGGGGCCAAGATAAAAATTGTACCTTGTACATGTTTGACAATGTGGCCAATGGATGTGCTGACAGTCAAAACCTCAACCCCAAGCAAACGGGCGATTTACAACTGGTCTTGGAATTTGGAGCTGCCCCCGGTGTCAATATAACCGTACTCGTGTATGGAGAATTTGAGAATTTGCTGGAGATTGACAGGAACGGAGCCGTGTTGTATAACATTTACCAACACTGAAGATGGAACACGTGGCCTTGAATAATGTACAGTTGGATTATTTAGCCCGAGACGACCCCCAATTGAACCCGGTCTTTTACGGAACCGTGGCCTGTGATCGTTTACCCAAGACTCCTGTCAAGACCCAACCCCAAGGGTACATTGTGAATACCGACCCACACGATCAACCGGGACAACATTGGTTAGCGGTGTGGACGGATGGAAAGGTGTGTGAAGTCCTCGATAGTTATGCTTTGCCCATGGACACGTACGTGCAAGCTACCCCGTTACGAGATTGGATTGTCCAACATTGGAAGTATGTAGTGACCAATGGCAAGTCCCTCCAAGCCATTTCAAGCAAGAGTTGTGGTGATTACGCCTTGTTGTATTTGAAAGCCAAAGCCCGTGGACGGACCTTGCAAGCGTTTTTAAATGAGTTTTCGGATCATGATTATGTTAGTAATGACCATCAAGCCGGTCAACGCCTTCAACAATTGATTGTAGGCCAAGAAGCCAGATGGTATCAACTGTATTGTCATCCGTATCATCAATGTAATGGTTAAATAAAATTTGTTGGAAAAAAGTGATGTCGGAGTCGTAGCTCAGTTGGTTAGAGCCTTAGACCTTTGATTCAGATAGGGATCGGGTCGTACGTGGGTTCGAGTCCCACCGACTCCAATAAAAAGGTGCCTTTTTTTTCTAAGGGTAGTTCGTCATCATCATGCAAACGGGGAAACCGTTTCGTTTTCATACTCCTTCCTCTATCTTGGTGGTGGGTCCTTCGGGATGTGGTAAAACCGCGTTTACGGAAAAACTCTTGGTAGACAACCCCGAGTTGTTTGAAAGTCCACCGACCCAAATGCATTATTGTTATGGGGCCTGGCAAGATCGATTTCAAGGCATGCAAGATCAAGGGGTGGTGTTTCACGAAGGGATTCCCGATCATGAGGCCTTAGTGCAATGGTTTCCTGAAGGACAGGGGGTCCTGGTCTTGGATGATTTAATGGATGAAGGCAGCCACGATAAACGCGTGTTGGATTTATTCACCAAACATTCGCATCATCAAGGGGTGACGGTGCTCTACTTGTGCCAAGACATGTTTCCCGTGGGTCGCTATGCGAAAAGTATATCCCGCAATGCCCATTACATCGTGGCGTTCAAGAACCCTCGAGATCAATTAGGGGTACGCAACGTCATGCTTCAATCGTTTCCTACCACTTGGAAAGACACGTTGGAGACGTTTCATCAAGCCACCACACGACCGTATGGGTATTTGGCCTTGGATTTACATCCGGCCTCGTCCGATCAACAACGGGTGTTGAGTCACCTGTTAAAAGACGAAGGATGGACTCGCACCTATCAAAAACGACTATAAAGGCACCCCCTTGGAACAGGTAAAAAGAGAAAAGCAAACCATGGCCGATGATGACGATGACCGTCAACCTCCGCAATCGTACGATACCGTGTCCCCGGCGGGGGTGGGGGCGGCCAGCGGCAATCAAATGTCCCCAAGCGCCTGGCAAGATTTGTATTTCACGGGAGACCAAGGCCTTCTCGACGTCGCCATGGAGGAAATGGAAGCCGAGCCCCTCTTTCAGTTTATGGAAGCTCTCCCCATTACCGGTAGAGATGGTGCGCCCCCTGCCCAGGCTTCTTCCCCAGCAGGGGTAGGAAGTCCAGGAAATCAATCATTCCAAAGCCCCCAGACCAGCCCGTTGTCTTCTGGTGCTCGAACCCCTGCGACTCCTCCAAGCGTACCCTTGGCAGCGGGTGCTCGAACAGCAGCGGGTGCTGGGGGTAATGGACGTGGTGGTGGACGTAGTGGACGTGGTGCTGGTGCTGGACGTGGACGTGGTGGTGGTGGTGGTGGTGGTGGACGTGGTGCTGGTGGTGGTGGTGGTGGTGGAAGCGGTCGTGGTGGTGGTGGTGGTGGAGCTGGTGGTGGTGGAGGTGCTGGTGGTGCTGGTGGTGCTGGTGGTGCTGGTGGTGCTGGTGGTGGTGGAGGTGGTGGTGGTGGTGGTGGTGGTGGAGGAGGTGGTGGTGGTGGTGGTGGTGGTGGTGGGGGTCGTCGTGGACGACGACCGAGACGAATACGAGGACGACGACGAAATACCCCCACTTCCCCTTTGACACCTGCCTCCAATCCAGCTACCCCTCGAGGATCTTGGACATCTGGGAGTTCTGGCCGACAGCCTCGTACCTTGCGTCAAGCGGATTTACAACGACGTTTACGGATGCTGTTACAAGATCAAGAACAGTTGGCCCAAGGACGTGAAATTGCTAATGTCACCATGACCAATAGCATTGTCACCAGTTATAAACAAGGAGGAGCACCGAGTGTACAAACCTCGTCGTCCCGTGTTTCGCCGTAAAGATGAAAACCGTCGTGTCGTTATTGAATGGATCCAAACAGCATGGTCTTCCCTTCCCCCCAGAATTATTACAACGCATGGATTCCTTGTATGCTTTTTATCATCAACAATGGTGGTGTTATCGAAAAATGTTGAACCATTACAGGTGTATCAATGCCTTGTTCAATGGTATGGCCTTACTTCTGATGGCTGCTGGTATGATTGCGGGCCCCCTTTTGGAAAACAGTACGTTGGTAGCCTGTTTGGCGGCCGTGGGCACCGTGGTCAAAGGATGGAATGATTTTAAACAATACCGATTTAAAGTGACCATGAGTCGATTTGCGTTTACCACCTATGCCAAAGCCTTGACCGAATTGAAAACCCATGTGCGGGGTATTCCCTTGGAGGATCTGGAACGATTTTTAATCAAGATGCAAACCTTGGATGATACCATTGTGGATTTCACCCCTCCGTTACCCAAACGATGTCTCCAAGATTACCATGGTCATTTTGTGTACCAACCCTTGGAAGCCCTATGCTATGTAGATGGATGTCCTCGTCCCTTGAGACCTAAAGAGTATTGGATCCATAAAAAGCCGCTCCCTCCTAGTCCCACACTCTTAGAACCATGGCCGTCCAACAACGACGACGACGACGCAGAAAAAGGAAACAACGAGGAGGGGCTTTAATGCGTCGGAAACCCCGTTTGGTGGATAAAATTGCCCATGGCATGAGTATGTTTCTATCAGGCCCAGCGCCTGGGTTTGGACTGGCTTTAGGCAAATTAGGGGGTCAAGCCTTGAAAGGCATTACCGATAATGTACAACATTACCGACGACAACGAGGTGGGGGTTGGTGGCAAGATTTCAAACGCAATACCCGTCAAGGCTATAAAGAGACGCGGGATGCCATCAAACAAGACAAAGCCCTTCAACGTCTATTGACAGGTCGACCATGGTGAGGAGGAGAAGACGACGCCGTCGTCAACGAGGCGGTTTTTTAAATCTATTGGTCCCCGCCATGGTAGGATTGGGGAAAGCCGCGGCCTTGGAAACGGATAAACGTATAAAACGCACGATTCAAAAAGCCAATCAACGGTATCGTCGTCGTCATCGATAAAGGATGCAACGTCTTCGACGTCAATTACCGTTTTTACGGTCCATGTTACAAGAAGCCAATGGTTCCAAACGTCAAGAGTTGTTACAACATGCCAATGCCGATCAAATCAATGCTGTGAGTGAACTGGTGTTGAACTTTTTAAAAAACAAGATTCCTGTCACCCCACCCATGCTGGCTAAACTTCAACCCTATAAAAAGGTACTACGTGATTTGGGACGTCGTCGACATTCCGTCAAAAAACGTCGTCAGTGGTTAGTCCAACAAAAAGGACAAGGGTTGTTTCAAGGACTTCACGAGGTGCTATGTCAATGTGTTCGTTAACCCTCCCTACGTGGATGACTCTATTACAAGAGGCCAATCGGGCCACCGACAAGTGGAAAGACGAGTGTCATTATTGGAAGCATAAATATCACCTGTTGTATCGAGAGTACCAACACATCTTGAGGGCCCGTCTTTGTAAGAGTTGCCGTGACCAGGAAGACGGGGAACTTTGCTCCGAGTGTAGTCAACGAACATGGACGAAGTGTACATGATTCCCCAAAAAGACTTGGAACAACTCATTCAATATTACAAAGGAGAACTCACCGAAAATGCCTTGTTGAACAAAGCCGCAACGCTCGCCGCCCGAAAACATGTGTTATTAGCCAATCCCCAATTACCTCCAGCCCCGGTTAATGCTCAAACCAAACCGTTGAGTCAAGAATTAATCAAGTTAACCAAACGCATTCGTCAATTTCCCGGTGGGGTGGGGGTTGGTGCCCCGGGTGCCCCGGGTGGTCCACCAGGCGAAGAAGAAGAAGAAGCCGGGGATTTGGTGACGGGACCCGTCGAACAATGGTTGAAGCGCATGATAAAAGGAGGTCCGTCGGCTCCCAAACCCACCATTACCCCTGCTACCAGGGAAGGCGCGAGAGAACCGAGACCTTCTACCAGTCGAGGAGAAGAGAGGCCTTCCACCAGTCGAGGGGATATCCGATCGCGTTTAGAAACCGTGCGAGAACGACGCAAGGCCTGGGAAAAGCATTTAACCGAAAGTGGTGCCGCGAAAGGCAAAGGCAAAGGCAAAGGCAAAGGCAAAGGCAAAGGCGTCTCCCGGGAAGTGCAACGATTAAAACCCTTACCCGGTTGGGAAGATTGGACCAAACCCCAACAGCCCCGACGGAGACGTTTGCAATACGACAGTGAATAAACATGCCCACCAAGAGGAGGAGAAGGGGTATCAAACGGAAACGCCGCCAACGAGGAGGAGCCTTGGATGTCCAAAAATGGATTGCGAAAACGGGGAAGGAATTTCATTGGCCCGGTTATCAGTACATGGGACCTGGCACCCATTTGGCTAAACGTCTGAAACGGGGGGATCCCGGGATCAATCGCTTGGACCAAATTGCTAAGCAACACGACATTGATTACAGCCGTGCTAAGAATTTGCAAGATAAATGGAAAGCCGATACCAAGATGATCCAAGCCATTGATCGATTACCCGGCAAGAAAAACAAGACGGAACGGGTGGTCAAGAAAATCATGCAAGCCAAGAAACGTTTAAAATTGTAAACATTTAATAACATGTTGAGTAAAAATAAACAATGAAAATGTCACATTGTTATTCTGCAGTTCGGTAGTCTTCTGTAGTTCGTGTTGAGTCTCAAGCAGGATTTGCGAGACAAAACCCATTGTGATGTAGACAATCCAGATAAAATAAAAACCAATGTCCCTTGTGTCATTTTGATTGATGAGTTGTCAAGTTCATTTGTTCTCTCACAAATACTAATACGAATGTTAAGCCAAATACTGACACGGATGTTCTGCCAAAATACTGAGACGAGGGGGTTAAGACATCAAATCATACAATAAATCCACGCCCTCGTCGGATGACATGTCATGAACGAGGTCTTCAGGGGGCAACAATGCCTCCACATCAAAATCCTCGACATCGTTCATGAACTGCTGCCAATCATCGGGTGACATGTCTTTCAATAACTCCTGCAAATACGAAAGGTTCTCCCAATCAGGGGAGTCCACGACTTGCACGCCCCACGAATCCAAATCAAACAGAGTATGAGAGTCCGTGGGCGGTCCGTTTGTATCCACAGATTCCAGCGTCACAGGAATGGATTTCAAATAATCCGTCAGGGGGATGGTTAATGTCAAAGGTCCTAAAGCCTCCATTTTCTCTCGAGTTCTCTTTTTCTCCACCAGGTGGGCTCGACGACACCTCTCTTTCTCCCTCAACACCTCTCGATGGGTCTCCCGATATTGTTGGTCATACCCCAGGCGCTGTTCCGGATTCTTTTCCCGGTAGCGCCTTTGGGCTTCCGCCAGCTGGGCTCGATGGGTCTCCCGATATTGTTGGTCATACCCCAGGCGCTGTTTCGGATTCTTTTCCCGGTAGCGCCTTTGGGCCTCCGCCAGCTTGGCTCGATTCCTTTCCCGGTAGCGCCTTTGGGCCTCCGCCAGCTTGGCTCGATTCCTTTCCCGGTAACGCTTATCAGCCTCAGCCACGCGCTCTGGATACCTTGCCTTGTAGCGCTTGCGGGCCGCCGCCACCTGTTTATGACGTTTTTCCCGGTAACACTGTTTGGACACCGCGATGAACTCTCGATTGTTTTCTCGGTACTTTTTTCGGCTGTCTGGGTTTTTGGCCCGATACCGTTTACATTTGGCCCTCATTTGGAGTACCTTGCTCTGACGTTTCGCCAGAAACCGTTGTTGAGTGGCGGCTACTCGGTCGGGATGCCTGGCCCGGTACCTCGCTTGAGCGGCCAGTTGCTGCAGTTGTTTTCTCTCAAGGTTGGGCAGTTCGTAGTCCTCGTCGTCGTCGTCGTCGTCGTCGTCGTCGTCGTGGGGGTCATAGTCGGTGTCGTTGGTGGAGTCATCGTCGTCGTCGTCGCTTTGATGGTAACTGACTGGGGGTCTGTGACGACGACGACTGCGGAACTGTCTTACGCGGGACATCGGGCGATGGTGGCGGTGCTGGGGGAGGTGTGGCTGGCCGCTGAAACTCGTACCGCCAATAGTCGCAGCAATAATCCAGGCCCTCGATGTACCAGTCACAGGTCATTTGAGGGTAACAATATTGGTGCAAACGAACGGCCTCTTCTGCTCGGCGTTTCTGCGCCTCTACTTTCTCCGGCTCGAGTTCCTTTAACCTTTCTGCAAACTCACCAAAGGTTTCCTCCTCCTCCAACTCCCTCTTCACTTTCTCCAAGATCTCCTCCACTTCCAAATCTACTTCAAAGTCTTCGAATCTTTCTAATAGCTTCTCATGACCAGCGTCCATTTTCAGATGACTCACCTCGAGGGTCGATCTGTTTTATAGTCTCTCATTCGTTCCCGTGATGCACCATGGACCCTAACTAGAGAGGGGGGAGGGGGGTCCCCCCACCTCGTCCCACCCCTCCCTAGGGCACCCCCTCTCAGGGGGGACCCTGTTTAGTGATTGGCTCCTTCCCTCCCACGTGACCCTTTTGGTTCTCTATAAAAACAGAGCCCCGATCTCCAGTAAGTTCATCTGATCATGTCCTCTCGCCAAGAGGAGGAGGAGGAGGAGGAAGCGGGGCCCAGTGGCCTCGCTACACGCGAGATCATGTCCTTGCTTGGACTAGAGATGTCCGATTCTGAGAAAGAAGAAGAAGACGAGACGACAACAACTTCCTGTGTGGGACCTTTCTTATGTACCGAAGACATGCCGGACAGTGATGAGATTTGTGAAGAGGCCTTGGATCGCTTCGAACGCCAACGTGCGTTTCAAACCCATCTTCTTCAACAAACTGGGGGAGGTTTGGATACCTCGATCGGAGCAGGAACGTTTGACTTTGAACTCCAACCCTATGTCGATCGTTTGAGCAACCGTCTGGGAGTGCGTGAACGTCATTTCAATACCCAGTTACGTCAAAGAGGTAACTTCATTCCCAATCAGAGCATGACTCGAGCTCTAGAAGAGGGGTTACGTCGCGCGGTGAATCAAGTGTTGACCACCACCACACCTGCCCTCCACGATCAAGATCGCCTCTACTTTACCATCGCCTCCAACAGACTCCATAATAATTTTCAGGGCTGGGGATTACGAGCAGGAGAATGGCGCCAAGGCGGCGACCGTGTCGAGGCATTGTTCCAACGTTTAGCCCAAGCCCTCAACAGCAATGAACAATTTGAAATGGACGACTCCTTTCAAGTCTCCATTACTCAAGTCCATCATGCCCCTCAAGGAACCGGCCGCCGACGCCTGGAGAAACCCGGACATCAACCTCTACGAAATTTAATACCCAAGAAACGTTCCATTATCCAGATCCAAAACAGGGATGATCTCTGTTGTGCCAGAGCCCTCGTCACCGCCAAAGCCAAAGTGGACCAACACCCGAAATGGTCATCCATTCGACAAGGAGGGAAAATTCAAAAAGAAATGGCTCTCTTGCTCCATCACGAGGCCAACGTGCCCTTCGGCCCTTGTGGCTACGATGCCTTGACCCAATTCAGTACTACTCCTTCCCTGGCCGGTTACCAGATCCTGTTGGTGGATGCCGACCGTTCTTTTCACATCACCACCTTTGGCCCCCTTCAAGACAAACAATTGATCCTGTTGCACGAGAAAGGCCATTATGATGTCATTACCAAGTTGCCAGCCTTTTTCGGGGTCAGTTACGTGTGTGCCCATTGTTGGAAACCCTATGACCATGAGGGAAAGCATCGATGCAACAACAAACGTCATTGCAGGGCCTGTTGCCAAAAAGAGTGTCCTGATTTCCTGGAGGCGTACCCTCGAGGCCAGAAAGCCACTCAACGTTGTCAACAATGTCATCGGGACTTTTTTGGAGACACCTGTTTCCAAATGCATCTGGTCAAGGACCACGCCGGCAAACCCGTCACCAACCTAGACTCCGCCGTCTGCTTTCGGCGCCGTCGCTGTGCTAAATGTCTAATCCTACTTCCTGCTTGCCACATTGACAAACATCAATGTGGGTATATTGATTGTCCCTCCTGTCATGAGTACGTGGACGGCGACACCCATCGATGCTTTATTCAAATAGCCACTCAAGACAAGAAGAAAAGAAAGAGGAAACGGTCTGGAGGACCACGCGCCAAACGTAGGGTGGGTGTGGATGCCACACCCGAGGAGGAAGACGACGACCTCCCACCCCTTCATGTCTTCTTTGATATTGAAGCCATGCAACCCCAAGAACAACACATCGCTAACCTCGTCGTGGCCGAAACCGAAGACGACGACCCTCCCGTGTGTTTCCCTGGCAACCATTGCGTCCGAGATTTTCTGGAATGGTTGGATACCTTAACACTCCATGATACCCGCCAAGTTAATGTGTTGGCCCATAACTTCCAAGGGTACGATGGTTACTTTATCATTCATCAATACTATGGTGACAACCGAATCGTTCAACAACTCCGGAACGGGTGTAAACTCTTAGAGATCAAGCATGACCACATCCGCTTCATCGACTCTTTGAGTTTCTTCCAGATGCCTCTATCAGCGTTTCCCAAAACCTTTGGATTGACAGAACTCCGCAAAGGGTACTTCCCCCACAAGTTCAATCATCCAGACCATCAAAACTACGTAGGACCCATCCCGGCCCTCGATTACTACATGCCTGAAACCATGTCCCCCGAAGGCAAGCAAGCCTTGGAAACCTGGCATCAAGACCAACGCGACAAAGTCTTTGACTTCAAGAAAGAACTGGTGGCCTACTGCAAATCCGATGTACGTCTCTTGAAAGAAGGTTGCTTGACATTCAAACGGTTGTTTGAAACCCTAACGGGCTTCAACCCCTTCGACCACATCACCATTGCTTCTGCTTGTAACCGCGATCTACGCATGAATCGCATGATGCCCGACAGTATTGCCAGCGAACCCGTTCGTGGGTGGAAGAACAATATCAACTACTCCAAGGTGGCCCTGGAATGGTTAACCTGGTGTACCCAACAACAACAGACCATTCAACATGCCCGTAATGCCGGCGAGTATTGCATCCCTGGCACTAACTTCCATGTCGACGGTTTCGATGCCAGTACCAACACTATCTACGAATTTCACGGGTGTTTCTGGCATGGGTGTCGTCGCTGTTTCCCCATTCGTCACGAAAGCCATCTACGTCACTATGATCGAACCATGCAAGATGTCTACGAGACCACCCAGCAAAGGATCCAACAATTTAGAGAGCGAGGGTTTACAGTCGTGGAAATGTGGGAATGTGATTGGTCCCGTCTCAAAGACACCTCCTTGGACATCCGAACTTACCTGGGGACCCTTGACTTCACAGAACCTTTGAATCCACGCGACGCTTTCTGCGGGGGTCGTACCAATGCTGTGAAACTGTACCATCGCGTGACACCCAATCAACAAATACATTACATTGATGTGACCTCCTTGTACCCATGGGTGAACAAGACCTGTGTGTACCCCAAAGGCCATCCTCGTTTCATCTTCAATCCGGGGCACACCGACATCAGTTTCTACTTTGGCCTCGTCCAATGCAAAGTCCTGCCGCCACGTCATCTCTACCATCCTGTCCTCCCTTACCGTCATGACTCCAAACTCCTTTTTCCTCTCTGTGCTGCCTGTGTGGAACAAGAGATGCCCAAACGACCCTTAGACAGATGCGCAGAATGTGTGCACACCGACGAACAGCGAGCCCTGACTGGAACATGGTGTAGCCCCGAATTATCTAAAGCGGTGGACTTGGGGTACGAAATCCAGTACATCTATGAGGTCTGGCATTTTGACGAGACGTGTGAAGGACTCTTCAAAGACTACGTCAACACCTGGTTGAAAATTAAGCAAGAAGCCAGCGGGTGGCCATCCTGGGTCGGTGAGGACGAAACCAAACGCCAGCAATACCTTCGAGAGTACTTCGAGCATGAAGGCATCCAATTGGAGTACGACAAGATTAAGAAGAATCCGGGGTTGCGTACCCTCGCTAAAATGATGCTCAATTCCATGTGGGGCAAGTTTGGACAACGTCTGAACAAGACCCAAGTCGAAACATTTGATGACCCTCAAGCCTTCCACCGTTTTCTTGATACCAGTAGTTTGGAGGTACGTCACGTCTCCGTTATCAATGACCAATTAGTGGAGGTGCATTACCAGTACCAAGACGAAGACATCCCCGTGTCACCTAACCTCAACATCTTTGTAGCCTGTTTCACTACCTGTTGGGCCCGGCTCCGACTTTATGCAGCCCTGGAAAAGCTGGGGGAACGTGTCTTGTACTACGACACGGACTCCGTCATCTACTGGACAGACGAGAATCAATCAACCCCGGTCTTGGGCGATTACCTCGGCGAGTTTACGAGTGAATTGGACCCTGACGATTTCATTGTGGAATTTGTCTCAGGGGGTCCCAAGAACTATGGATACCAAACCCAGAATGGTCACGTTGAGTGCAAGGTGAGGGGGTTCCGCCTTAACAGCGAAGGCAAAACCCAATTGAATTACAACATCATGCGTCAGAATGTCCTGGACGAAATCCAGAAGCCCCTCCTCAAACCCCGTCAGACCCAAGTCGTCAAGACCTACCAGATCGTCCGTGATCCCAAACACTACCAACTGTACACCTTCCCCGAGTATAAACGTTACCAGCTGGTGTATGACAAGAGAGTCGTGGATCCGCACACCTTCCAAACCCACCCTTATGGATACCAGTGAGACTCTTTCCTAAGAGTATACCAAGTCGTTGCCGTTCCTTGCCCATTGGAAAGCTTGCGTCATGTTTTGACTGCGTTTTTCGTCTTGGTGAGAGCCCATGAAGTCACCTTGACGTTCATAGCCACATTGCCTGTGCATCGCTATCGTCATCATCTGTGATTGTCGCTTGGAATCCTTGCTTGCTTTCTGGCTTGGGAGCCATCAATGACATCATCTTGACCGAGCCCATGACGTCACCTTCCATCCTTGGCTTCATCCTGCAGGTCCCAAGCGAGGGTTCTCTCGTCTTCCTTGTCGAATAGTATTGTATTTGGGGTGTCTACAGTGTCACTTAGCAGCTAATCTCTTAAGTGGTCACACCCCTAGGTCCCGCTTCTGCTTCCTCTTGTGAAATGGAACACTCATCTCAACTCATCTTATCAAATGGAACACTCAGCCCATATCAAAAGGAACACTCAGCCCATATCAAAGGGAACACTCATATTATCAAAAGGAATACTCATCATGGAACACTCATATTATTAAAAGGAACTCAAAGGAATACTCATATTATTAAAAGGAACTCAAAGGAATACTCATCATGGAACACTCATATTATCAAAAGGAACTCATTAAAAGGAACACTCATCTCAACTCATCTTATCAAATGGAACACTCAGCCCATATCAAAAGGAACACTCATATTATTAAAAGGAACTCAAAGGAATACTCATCATGGAACACTCATATTATTAAAAGGAACTCAAAGGAATACTCATATTATCAAAAGGAACTCAAAGGAACACTCATATTATCAAAAGGAACTCATTAAAAGGAACACTCATATAAACATCGGTGGTTTGGAGGACACTTTATTGAAAGGAAATCTTTCCACAGAACTCCCATGCGAGCAACATGGATTTCCACTATTTCATCGAAAACCATATCGTCTCCTCCCTTAAGAACTCAGCTGCTACCATTTCTGTTGGGGTTGTGTTTACAACCTATCACCTTTTGGTCTGTAACTTATCACTGTCACTTGATACAATGCCTTCCAGTGCCGCGATTGAGCCCGCGATCCTATTTTCACTAAGTTCTGCGTCACGTCGCAATGCTTCTGCTTCCCCTTGTGACATGGAACTCTCATCATCTGCAAGCCATGGATTATATGATTTACATTAAAATATTTTCTTTCCAACTTATAAATGCCTTTTGCTTGATGTGCCATATCAAACCCATATCAAATCCATATCTGGGCCATATATGGGTCACCCCCGTTCCCAAAATTGGACTTTGGACTTTGAGCCCGCGTTTTCTCAGCGGTTTTACTTCCCCTTGAGCCCACGATCCATTTTTCCTACTCGCCAGCGGTTTCCCCTTCCAAATCACGTGACTTCCGGTTGCATGAGCCTGCGATCCCTTTTTTCTTACTGGTCAGCGGTTTCCCATCTCAAAACACGTGACTTCCGGTTCCGGTCATGACGTCATCCTTACATCAAAACGAGGCAAAGTTGTCCTAGTGAGCGTACATTACTACTATTGTCCATTCCAACTATATGGAAAGAAAGATCCGGAAAAAACGAGACGAAAGGTACCTAATCTTAACGCAGTTTGTTTCTTTTTCAACGCATCCACCATTGTGCAAAACTTAATTTCTTTTAACGTATTTTAAAATTTATTTTGCTTGTGGAAAACCCTTTCAGTTCTGCCGTCTGCTAGCGCGAAGATCTTCGGCGTAGTCCTCATAAAATGCATTCTGGGCGAATGCAGGACCGCCGCGATTAAGCCAATAGTTTGAATTGCTTAGCTTTTTTTTTTTTAATTCCGTGTGTTAATTTCAAAGCAGTAATCGCTTAGAAGCATGGACAGTTATTTTATAGCACACCACCCTGAATGTCGAGAAACTTTTCTCCTTATTCCCTGTCGCTGAAGAGTCGATTGACAATATTGTTCGAAATATATAAAGGCTTCGAACATGTCGATAGGTCGGCTCGTCTTGCGTGGAAATTTAAGTTAGAAAAAAATATCACACGCCACTATTTGTCTAAGGGTTTTACAACGTTCTTTCTTTTAACTGCCATAGCATAGTAAATGAACTACTGAGAAAAATGATTAAATATCAAGTTATTATTTTTAAGCAGTCAATAAAGCAAGTGAAAGCTTCGTTTCCTTGGCGGTCCGCATGTTGGCATTGAGCAGCAGAAAATTTTCCTTGTGGCTTTGATTTGCACTACAAATATTTAGATTCCGGTCACACAAGGCCTTCAGTTCTTAAAAGAAGGTCTTGGTTTATTTCACTTTTTTCGGCTCAAGTTAAGAATTCTACAAAAACTGTTCAAAATATTTAGAAACGCCAAGCACTTGTGTTTCAATGCATTAAGCGACCACTGTACTATGATGGACACGATAAGCTTCATGAGCTGACTGCCAGATGGCTACAGCATTACGGCTCTTCTAGAAAGTTTCCCATACTATGCTAAGAATGGCCAAAAACCTCAATGCTTTACAATATATAATGAATATAAACAACGCCAAACAAAATATAGCTTCTTTTATTTCTCCAACGAAGCGAACAATAAAATCGATCGACCGATGCTTGAGAATTCGCGAGCATCAAATTCTAGACTTTTTATAGGTGTTTTGTCTAAATTTCCAAAGCTTAGAACATCAATTTTTCGAATAGCTGGACAGCCATTTATCCGCTGGATAAGAGTTATCCGCTCTTTGAGCAACTTGTGCCTGAACTGTAATCACATTATAAGCATTATTTCGCGCATATTTTGAACTCCCGCCAATAAGGCGAGAAAAACAACTTTGAACAGTTTGTTTACAAGCTTAGAAGCTGAAATCTCCTGACATCAGTTCTTACATCGTACGGTAAGAAGAATTCTTCATTTGCCGAATTAAATGAATCCTCTGATGCTTCGGAAGCTAAAGACTGTTCCGAATCGTAGAAATACTCTTGGGAGGGTTTCGTAGTTGACGGTAGGCATCTTGAGTCAAAACACAAGGAAACACGACTGAGGTGAGCCTCTGACGTCACAAGCTATTAAATTGCGCCATCACCCAGGAACACGTTTTCAATAATGGCGGACACATTTTACGCAACTTTGGAGCTAAAAAATATTAGGATGGACGGTTTCTTGTTCAGTTTTCTGGGTAAATATAGACACAACGCGATATTCTGCGACAGTATTTGGTGGAAATAAACCTACGAATTTTCGTCTCAGTGGCACTTTAAGTTTATTGATCGTGACCCTCACTGGTACACACGTAGGGTCAAAGAGGCTATCCATATAAGACTTCATCCTAATAACATCAATAGAGATAGTGGAATCGAAATTCCTGAAGCTTGGATACCTACGATCAGAAAGCACAACAGCTGACCAACCACAAAGCGGACCTGTGAGGGAACAACATCTAATAGTCGGAATAATAATGAGGATCGAAATGCACCAATAGCAGCGAACCATCATGCTACAAATAGCGACACGTAAACAGTCGACCTCATCGCCTGATGAAGACTAGCAGTATCGCAGTCGAAACGTCGCGATCAACAACTCTAAGCGATTCCACCGTGAGACAAACGAATAAACGTTCATCTTACCTATCTTACACCACGATGAACAATAAACACATCTTTAATGACATTAAAACTAGCCATTTAACTGAGGTGTCTGTTATCTTTTAGAAAACGGTGCTGATATTCATATTTCGGTTCTCCAGTCTAGCTGTGTGCGACTACTCCCGTAAGCGACGTCTTTGTGAAATCAGTAAATCACTGTTCGTACACTCTCTCATAAGTGACGAAGGGATTCATTTCTAAAGATACCGTGGTGCTGGATCGATGGGGACTGAAACACTTCAATTTGATATAAACTGACTTATAACCTCGTTGAACAAAGCTTTCGTTGATTCCATGGGATTTAGAGTGCTGATCGTTTTTACATCTTCCTCGTTGCCGTAGGGAAAAGGCCATAAACCCTTACGTGTTGAGCGCAATGCTAGGGTGACCCGAGAAGCTGTTTTAGAGGCGTCTCTATAATAAGTGACACTATCGATTTTCTTGATCTCGAAGGTTGTTGCGCATGAGACATTCAACTACCCTACCACGTTATTACTTACATTTCAGTTGCGCTCGACATGACCCCGGATTCTTAGCCGCCAGCCATGGGCACTGATAAGGATCATTATCTTGGCAATCAGAAGGATCAACTGTTGAAGACAAGTGGAGCATATTGGAATGATTTTCGAACTTTCAGAAGTCATAGAATGAAAAATTATGATAAGACAACAAACATTGCTTACACTAATTAATTCATCTGAAAAAATTAATACCACTCAGATGACACCAAAAATAATAATTGTTATTGTTCAAAAACTGGAATGCAGCTTTGATGTGAAGTACAAATTACACGACTGCAAATAATCTGAGTTTAACCGCGGAACTCGAGGTGCCCTGAAAAGTGTATCGGGAAGGAGTCTCCGAGGTTGCCGAAGATCTCCCAAAGACCTCCGAACTTTTCTGCAGAAATCAGCCACATTAATAACAAAAACAACGACAGGGTCGTGGATAAATTTACAATTTCTGGGTTAGTTAGCTTATAGCTAGTTTAGTAAATTCATGGCTAATTACCGTCACATCTCCGACAGCTTTTCTTGCACCGGTTCCACAGTGTGTAAGTCTTGTGAAAGTTTGGTCCAGTGGCTTGTTTCCAGCACTGCCCGGCGGCCGCCAGGGATGGACAGTTTGATTGGCTGTCTTGGCAAGGCTCTGCACATACGTTAGAAAATGCGGAATAATTATACCTCAGTTATAAAAAAAAGTTTCTAGTAAGGGCAGGTGTAACATAACATATGTGCACAGACCAATTAATAATAAGTTCAAGCGGTTTTCAAATGAGTGTCGTAAAACCAAAACCAGAGTAATTACGCTTACTAACTAAAAACACAAAAGAACCAATCAGAAATCGCAGAAAATCAGAAATCGCCGGAAAACGCATGCGATCAAGTCACTACTGATGTTTACGTCTGATTGGTCAATAAAGTGGCGCGAGCTTTCTTAGCCAGTTAGAGAACGCAGTAAAGCAAACCCAACGCAAACACAACATCACTTTCGCCACTCAATTGAAAACTACTCTAACTCGTTAATTCGACCTGTTTTCACTCATACGAAGGCGGGGGAATTTGAAAACAATCCTTTCCAAAGGCCAAATGCCCGCAAACATTTTCAGCTCAAGGAATTTTTGAAGAAATATTTGCTGCTTTCTTTAACATAAATTAATAAAAGACCTCCAGTATACTCCATACTTTGTCCTGGACACAGGTTGGTGTTGCAGGTGGCTTTTTGTTGTTTTAAGTGTAGACTGTTTCCTGGGCAGCTTCTCCTGCGAACCTTGAATCCGGATCCACAGCTCTTGCTGCAGCTTCCATAAGATCCCCAAGGACCACAGGATCCTACAGAAAAGTAATTTCAAAAACCGTTATCACTAACGTTGTTTTTGACCATTTTACTGCCAAGAGCTCCGAAGTTAAAAGTTTCAAGTTTCAGGTTAATTCACCACACCACACAAACTTTGCAATTCAAACAAACTAAATACAAAAACCTTAAGAGAAACCTTAAGGCTTTTGGAAACTCTTATCGTTACATTAGTTGGGATGACAATATCAGAAAACGTATGAAAGAAAAGTTACCTTCGTGACATTTTATACGTTGTATGCAACAGCGGGCGCACCTCAACTAAGAAGGTGTCCAGTTAATAATTTTGCACCACAAACAAGAACAAATGTTTTAAGAAAAAAGTAAAAGACAGAAGGGAAGCAATGCAACGGCACTGCCATACTGAACAGAAGAGTTTATTCACCTTCACATGACGAAGGGTTTTCATTCATTCATTCATTCATTCATTCATTCATTCATTCATTCATTCATTCATTCATTCATTCATTCATTCATTCGTTCGTTCGTTCGTTCGTTCATTCATTCATTCATTCATTCATTCATAGTTTTCCCCTTTAAGTCATCACCATTTTCATTCTATTGGGAAAATTATCTTTAATGATGTCGAAAGTTAGCCACACAATTTCGGCTAACCTAAGTTCAAAACTATAAGGTTGCATCATAACACAGTTACTCATAGTTATTATTGGAAATGATTACTTGTTTTTGTGGCTTTTCATTCTTGGCATCCAATTTAAGCCACCGTTGGTTCTATCGGAATTAATTCAGATGATATGTCTTTCGTTTGTTTACCTGGGTACTGGTTCTCGCAAGCCAATTTCATGATGTTCTCTAGTTTGCTGATTAAGTCACCGTATGAATGCACTTGTATAACATCCTCGTAGTTGCCAGCAATTTCGACGAGCTCGTCTCTGTGGATCTCATTTCCAATGCCGACCGCAATTCGCCTTACTCCAGCAGCCTTACAAATTCAAATAAAGATGTATAAGCATATTTTCTTTATAAACTTATTGGTATACTTTCTTAACTAGTACGCTTAAAAATTCACTGATTTTAAAAGTACTATTCTAGTACTGAATAATTTAAAATTGCTTCACATGCTTAACAAATCGATTTATTGATCTACTAAAACACTGACAGACCAACTGACGTGGAAAATGACTGCCGGATTGATTGATTGATTGATTGATTGATTGATTGATTGATTGATTGATTGATTGGTTGGTTGATTGATTGATTGATTGATTGATTGATTGATTGATTGATTGATTGATTGATTGATTGATTGATTGATTGATTGGTTGATTGGTCCCTTGCTAGATTAGCTAAAAATTGCGACTGTAAATACCTCCAATGGGGGCAGCACTTGAGAAAATGGCCTGCTTCCTTCATTTGTGTCTCCGTCTGTCAGCACGAGCAACACGTTAGGCACATCCGGTCTGTCTCCAGTCTCCGCCCAGCCAAAGAAATCCTGTCCTGCAAGCTCCAACGCTCTGTCAGTCCGTGTTCCACCCTGAATGTGAGGTAAGCTCCTTATTTTATTTCTCAGAGCGTTGATATTTTGTGAGTCTGTGAACCTAAAATTAAAGTGGAAAACAAATTTTATAAGACATGTTTCATACCCAAACGTTGTCTTTTGAATGGGTTTGATTTTGCTTCTTATGGGATACTAACGTGGTGCCGGATCTTTCAATCGACTCTGTGATCAAAGCAAACGCGATTTACTTTCAACAATCGATTGAAAATCGCAATACTTTTTCCATAGTAAGTGACTGACATTTCTCTTCGTCAGGTAATGTTGATTTATGTCTAGCTACCAACCTGTAAACAGTGTGTGCCTCCCAACTGTACAAAAGTATTGCCATGTGTGAACCGGGTTCTGATACTTGCAGTCTTTGAGCAAGGCTTTGTAAGAAATTGAGCGCCTTCTGATAATCAAATGGCTTGATGCTGTTCGAGGAGTCCAGGATTACTCCAACATCTAAATGCTCCTTGCACGGACGAGGTGGTGGAGGAGGACCTGAGGGGAAAACAGAAGTTAACATGAAGGTTAATTTTGTTCTAAACCAAGTGGCTTCTTCAGCTGAAAGTAGAGTCTAAATTGAGTGAGTATTCACTCTGTAAAAAGTGATTAAAATTTTAGCTGTCAACTGTTTTCGAGGTTACGGAAAACTTTTAACGGATGATTAAGTGTCAAACGTCAAAATGATAAAATTTTATCCATCAACGTAACAATGGAGCCGTTTGATCCGAATGGTTTTATAGAGGCTACGTTATTAAGGAGTTCTATATTTTGCTATAAAAAACTGCACTGGAAATACAACTAGGCAGTTTTAATCGTACACTAAATGCCCCTAGAGCACAAAGCATACGATTTTAAGGGATTTTTTCAAAGAGAGAACAAACCTTAACAAGGTTTTAGTGGTCAGTCTCCAAAAGCCAGAGTGAACAACTTGAACATATTTGCCCAATTTTTTCAAGTTGCAATCCATTTAAACCTGACGGTTGAAAGAGTTTATCAAATAGATTGATTAGATTGATTCTCCAAGTTCTTCGGTTGTTTTCCACCTTTACGTTATATCATCTTTGTATTTTTCTCTGTTAAAGTATCCTTTGATTTATATATTAATTTATCCAGGCCACAAAAAAACTCAGTAATATGCTACCTACAATTTAGCCAGAGAAAACAGCCGATGTTTCGCGAGGTCGCCACTTGAACCCTCGCCAAACGACGTCTGAGTAATGAGCGCAGAAATTCATACTGATGACGCGTCACTACCCAGATCTTGGTAGTGCTTCTGATTGGTTAAAACGAAATTCCCTCGGGTTTCAACCAATCAGAAGCACTACCTACATCTGGGTGGTGACGCTTCATCAGTATGGAATTTCTGCACTCGTTACTCAGACGTCGTTTTGCGAGGGCTCAAGTGGCGACCTTGCGAGATGTCGGCTGTTTTATCAGGCTACCTACAATTCTGTGTGTTGCAGCTCTCCGTTTTAGTACTCGGTCCTGGGCATTTCTTGCCGTTGCCAGAAGGTGGTGGATTGGTACAGGTTCGTTTCCTCACTCGCACACCACCACCACAAGTCTTGTCACAAGGACCAGGATTACTCCAGGGAGACCAGTTGCCATCCACACCTGGATTAAAACAAACAGGCAAACCAAAACCAGTTATAACAAACAGTGGGATCGCTAAAACAAGAAGTTCAGGTTTGGAAGGGTCCCCAAGGTATATGGACCACCAGCTTGGGTGACCCACCTTCTTTGATCTTTCCAATGATGAAACTGAACATTTTATAACAAATTAATCGATAGTCTGCGTAGCAAGCGTTTCCGTAAGTTTTTTTCGCCCGTTCAAAGCATTTTTCGCTTTTTGGCTGCACGAAAATTGGGACGAGCGCACTTTTTTGCACTCGCACCATCGCCTAGTACAACCACAGTTGATTTTGCTGTAAAGTACTTTAACTGTCAGTAGCTTACGATTTTCAGTAATATGGGGTGCCTTTGAGAAACTTCGCTTTTCAGTGAACTTGACTAAACGATACATGTGTGCGCTGCGAAAATAGTCTATGGCTTATGCTGGTACAAACCCAGTGAAGAGGTCGTCGCCTGTACTAAATAAAGTACTTTAAAATCGTTATATGAGCAAAAATTATTATCAATCCCCTCGCGCAAAGTTGGAATGTGAAAGTGCGACTTCATACCAACCACTGCCTTCTTACGGAAATTGATTTGTTATAAAGAAGGGCCTCTCTTATCAGAATCGTTATCATTAATTGAAATTTATATTAAAAGACTAACGATTGTATAAAGGCCTATAAGAAGACATTAATGACTGTGTTACCGCATTTCTGAGGATTGCATGTTTTCGATTGCTTGTCAGGTCCAAGGTTCTGTTCCTTGCACGTTTTTCCATCGCCGCTTGGTTTTGGATTCACGCATGCTCTGAATCTCCAAGTGACTCCTCCCCCACAAGTCACTGAACAATCAGACCACTTGCTCCACGAGGAATATCCCCCATCCGTACCTGTGAAAAAATTTCAAAATAAACCTTAGCAATGGCCCTCTTGATTCAGTGTAGGGCGGTTAAGTTTAAGTAATGAAGCTACTGTGCAATACTTTCCTGTAGCACTGTTTATCATGTTGTACAAGGCAGCAGGTTAGGTACCAAGGTACCGGAAAAGATATAATCATGGCCTTCATTTTCACCAGTAACTTACAAGTATCACAAAGGAAAACGGGAAATAAGAACCCTGAAAAGAAAGACAGCAGAGCTAAGACGCTGTCCAGAGGAAAGGCATGTGTACCGCGTAGAACGAATTTTTTAAAGGAAATAAAAATAACTGGAAAACTGCTCGGAGAAACTATTTCGCGACAACTATTGCAGTTTATTTATTTTTTATTGCGGTGTTCGACAAAATTACCGTAAAAGCCTTTCTTCACACTTATTTTGGAACCATCCTTAGGCAGTATAAAAGAAATGATTTCTGCTACACAGATACGTCCTGAAGAGCCAACACTACCAACCAAACAAACATTTATAATTTAACTGAGACTGGTTTTGCAGTTATAAGTTCCTCATTTACAAAAATATATACCTCCGTAAAGCTTTTCAAGTGTTGGATGTAGGTTACCGATACGTATAGCTGAACAAACTACTCGGGCCAATTCAGGAAACTCTTACTGAATGTCAAACTCGGGCTACAGGCCACCCAGTCTCTGTGTCATAAACCGAGTGACACTCTTCCTCCTCCCCCCCCCCCCCCCAACTCCCACAGGATACCACTGTTAGTAAATCGATCTTAAAAACACGACGATCCGGCCTGGGATCACAAGGGCAAGGACCTTCGCATCACTCAATTCAGACGAAGTATCCTGTGAAGGAACGCCAGAGTCATGGGGTATTTCGGTTGTAAGGGAAGACTTTGTTAATTCCACCAAGGCCCGTGATTTTTTGTTTTTCGACTTGTTAAGTTGAACGTCTTGAGAGAGGGCCTGGGCCGCTCCTCCGGGAGAGGTCGGTGTTTGTTCAATGGAGTTGGGAGGTACGAAGGAGCTTGTGGAGTCCGACAAGTGAGAAATATCATTGTAATCATAAGCGCTCCACACAGCAACGGAAGCAGCGCCATGAAAATCTTTGCCAGGGTTTGCGAAAGAATGATCGGACTTGCCAATTTTACATCTTGGACAGCGTATAGCACGTCCCGTGACGAAACAGACCAATGAACAAGGAACGAATAAAATGAGCAACATCTTTGCTGATGAAGCTACACGTACAATGAACAATGAATGGTATGTTCATGTAATGGAGTTAACTCCTTTACGCAAAAATTGAATCCTTATGATCTGTTTGTACTTTTTTACTACTACAACCAAATCTGATTTTTATCCTATAGTACTTTTAATGTCAGTAGCTTACGGCTTCGTTGTATGGGGTTCCTGTGGGAAATGTCGATTTTTGATGAGCTGGGCTGAAATAAATGTGCGCTTTACGAAGTGAAAAGGTCCTGTAAAGCGTCGCGAACGATACCGAGACCTGAAAATAATGATCCCGCAAAAAAGTGGAATGGTGGGGAGTTTCAATGATTGGAAAGTGAAAAATAAGATGACAAAAATCAAATAAATAAATAAATGATAAATAAGAATTTCTTATTAACCAGTGAGATGAATGGAGCACTCGAAAAATTGTTATATGACAGAAAAATTACTATCACTGATATCGCGCAACCAAGGCTTTTGAGAGAAATCAATATATTTCAAGCAGCATCTATGTAAAACTGTCTCGATCATCAATTTCACCATCATCTGAAATTTATATTGAGAGACTAACGATTTTATAAAGGCCAATAAGAGTCATTGATAGCTGTGTTACCGCATTTCTGAGGATTGCATGTTTTCGATTGCTTGTCAGGTCCAAGGTTCTGTTCCTTGCACGTCTTTCCATCACCGCTCGGTTTTGGATTCACGCATGCTCTGGTTCTCCACGTGACACCTCCCCCACATGTAACTGAACAATCAGACCACTTGCTCCATGAGGAATATCCCCCATCGGTACCTATGAAGAAAATTGAACATGAAACTTAGCACTGGCACTCCTGAGTGACTGATTCGCCAGTGTAGAGTGGTTTTAGTTTAAGTAGTGAAAGCTACTTTGCAGTGCTTTCCTGTAGCACTGTCTATATAATCACTGAACAAGGTAGTTCTTACTTTTTTTACCTTTGGGTAAAATCCTAAAGTGTAACTCATTCTTATAAATGAGAGTTACTGAAAAATACTTTCCTTTAGCACTGTCTATTATGCTGTACAAGGTGCTTCTGACGTTTAAGTTTATGGGTGAAGTCTTATCATGAAGTGTGTCCACTCAGATGAAATAAAATGAGCAGTACTTTGCTATGTACCATTCGTTTGAAAATTTTTGCGCTCTTCTCACGCTGTATACTACTAAGCGATTTTTGCGGTTAGGAGACAACTTAAAACCAGTTACTATAAAAAGAAAGCTCCAGAAAAAAATCTTCACTGAGTTGCACTCTCGACGAATGTGGCAACACTGCAACGAAATTTGTACTTTTTCCCAAAAGGTGCCGATTCTGAAAAGAAAATTGACTTTTCCTTTTGTTTTCCGGGTTTTACCCCTTTTGGGTACCAGGATCATTATAACAACGACCTTTTTAGATCTATCAGTTGCAAGCCACACATTTAGCACCTCGGTCACTTTCATATGAAAGTCCCCTTTCCTGGGGGCTTACAATACCACTTTTTAAAATTTCCACAACAGTTCATCACAAGAAACTCACCGCATTTCTGAGTATTGCACGCCTGGGACTCTTTGGCAGGTCCAAGGTTCTGTTCCTTGCACGTTTTTCCTTTTCCTTTTGGTGATGGATTGGTACAAGTTCTAGAATGCCAGCGGACACCACCACCGCATGTTGCAGAACATGCAGACCACTTACTTCACGCAGTGTATCCTCCATCGATACCTGAATATAACAAAAAGCACTTATGTTAAGAGAGGATACACAGTCACCACAAGCCTGCGAATGCAACCCCCTCTCTTTGCTACCCGCCGCTGAGGGCGTTTGCGCAATTGTCTTCCAGCTCTGTTGTAAATACTAGAACGGACTTCGTTTGAAATGATTGTGTTAGTTTTGTATTTTCGTCTCCTGTGATCTGTAATTGGTCATAAATACACAGAATACGGATTAAGCGCGCTTTAATCAGTCACATTGATTAACAATACTGGAATTTCCATTTGGGTAACAACTACAGCAACTGTCCATCAACAATAATTTCCTCTTCCTCCTAATATATATGAAATAGTGGCACATCACAAGAAAAAACAAACAGTGAACGAAACAAAAATACTTACTGCATGTAACCTCACGAATTTTGTCCAGCTCTTTCTCTAGAGCATCAAAACTCGCAGCATTTACGACGCGATCAGGACTTCCCGCGATCGTTTCAAGTTCTTCTGTCTTAATCTGCTTTCCAATTCCAACGGCAATTCGATGGACACCTTTAGCCTGAGTATAGAAACGAAATGTCAAGAACAAAAATACCTAAATAAAGCTTGTCACTGCTTTCACCGCATTGTTGTTTTATGTATCTCTCCAGGCAGGAAATGGCATTTTAATTTAATTTGTTGGGTTAGATCCCAGTCTAGTGAAAAAAAATCATTTTTCCTCTGCTTTGCAACAATTTCAGGGTAAGTACTAATCCTGGGGAAAGTTATTTCACAAGAAGATATTACTAATACTGATTTTTTACTTGCTGGTGTTGTCTGAATAATTCAATAACTATTATTACACTCAATGTTGTCTTACATGAAGTCACGGTACCAATTTCTATTTAAAGAATAGAGTTCACTATCGTCTGATGGGTTGCCCGAGGAAATTTGACGTTCACAACAAATGTTAGGCTTATATGAAGTTTGAACGTCAAATTTCCGAAGGAAGCTATCACACATAGGGCCTGAGACAGAAGAACTCTATTGTTTTCATTGTACAACGCTAAATTTTTGAGCGAAAATTGCCAAAACAGGCACTATGCGCGTGAGACACTTTCGCGTCACGTGATCGATTCCGACCAATGGAAGCACGCCAGAATTTACCGTTGTACTATAAACCTGGATAGGGGGAGACCGATGATGAGAAGTTTCTTTTGTAAGTAAACAATATGCCACGATGCAGAGACCGGGCTTCGAGCCAACCGATCATCTAATCTTTTGGTCAGACTTATCATGAAGCATTAAGTCATCGCCCCTCTACTTAATTATAACCTTATATACGACTTGAATACAAAAAAGCATTATCGATTACGAAGGTAATAGTGGTAAAATTTTATCAGAACTAGCTCTTACCACGAGTGGAGGGAGAACTTGACTGTATGGCTTCGACTTCTTGTGTGTCGCACCGTCAGTAAACACAATCATGACATTGGGCGAATCCGGCCGGTCTCCATTCTTTGTGTTAAATACTTCTTTATTAACCACCTCCAGTGCTATGTCAGTGCGTGTGGGGTTACCCAGCTTGTCTTTGGCTTTCATTTCATCCAGGAGATCATTAAGTCCTTTCTGACTTTGATATTTCGCGTCGTCAAAGCTCGCGCGAACCTGCCCTTTGTTATGATATGTAACTATTGAAACGCGAGTCTTATCAGGACCAACGTGGTACTTTGATATGAGAGTACGGACTGATTCTATCATGGTGTCATAGTTGTCTGCTCCAACACTCTTTGTCTGATCAATTACAATGCTTAAATCCAGTGGTGGATTCTCGCAGTCGGAAGCAGCTGAAATTTAAACAATAACAACATCAATTCTTCTTCTTTGACTACAATGAATAACTACGTGAAAAATTTTCAAGTACTCAAATGAGAGCCAGTGTTTCAGCAGTATGTCAGCAAACATCGAGTTACAGAGAAACATATTGCGTTTGCGTTAGATAGCATGGATAAAAGTGGATAAGGGAAGCTAACAGAAGCTATTTGGATATACAAACTTAAAAGTCACTTTAAAACTTGGTCTGCTGCTCGCTAGGACAAACATTCGTTTTGAAGGTTAAGGTACCATGGTTACTGTGAATTTAAAAACATGTTATTTTGGGTGACTCTGTATCATTCTTTGTTGCAGTGGGTTGACACGTCTGACTCGACCATATCAACCTATTTTAAGAACCATTGTGAAAAACAAAAGACCTGTTTGCGTTAATGGAGAGCTAAAATGAATGGTCCAGGTTTTCTTCTAATTATTATTAAAATACACTCGTGCACTACAATGCACAGATGGCAAAAAAAAGTTGATTGCATCTTTTCGACGTTCGAAACAATTTCAAGATCTGCACCAGTATTTTGGTACAACACGTCGACAAAATATAATCCTATTTTTTCCTTCTCGTCATGTCTTCCTCGTGAAGTTTCAGAAGAATTTCATGCACAAGAGAAAGTAATAAAGAGGAGCAGGGTACAGAGGGAGGGAAATATACAGGAGGCGGGAAAAAATACGGATGAGAAGCGGAAGAATGGGCAAATTTTTGGTTACATTGCGTAATCTTTCCAACAAAGAAAAAGCGCAGCAAGGCTTGCGTCCAGGGCGTCGACCGGTATTAAATATACGGGAAGAAGGGAAGCTTATTCCCCTGCCCCATAATCCCGCGTCACACCCTACTAATTGTTGTCATAATTGTTGTAATGTTTTGGCAAATAAAAAAACAATAAGCAAAATTCCCATGTACATTCTCCTTTGCTTTACTTCTTTTTTCGTACATTGTCATAATTACCACTCACCTCGGGTGAGCGCTAAATGCACAACAAACGTGCACAGCCACAAGTAAATCATATTCCTGCAAAGAGCTTGTCTCTGACAATAAGATAAAACGAGATTAATAATACTGAATAATAACAATAATAACATATAATAGTAATAGTTATTATAATAACAATCTTTTATTAGGAAGCTTTCATCACAAATGTGGTTTTCGTCTTACGGTATTGGTCTTTCATTCTATTGGCGATGTTTTAGAAGAAGCCGAATTCAAAAGTTGTTCGGGGACTACAAACAAGTGTTAGACCAAGGAATACATTTTGTTCCATTTTAATCTTATGGGGGTATGGGAGAGGCACACACTAACCACAAGAAGCCCACCTGGCCGGAGCTTAACCCAGTTCCTTTAGCAAGAAGCCGACTAAGAGTGTTGCTACTCCTCTTTCTTCCCCCCCCCCCCCCTTCCCTGGATAGGATTCTAGTCCATTGCGGGGCTACTCCCCCAGCATTATGTTTCCGGTGTCCATTCTCACTCCTGTTGTGTGGAGAGGAACACGTTGGAGGGAAGTGTCTTGGCAGAGACCAGGCTTCGGATTTTAGCATGGCCTTCCTTACAAAGCTTTTCTTCTGATTCTCCTTTATTTGCTGCCGCAAATAGTCAGTCCAGCGGTCTTGGTGAACTCGAAACTGGACTATTATTATATCCAATTCTGCGCGATCTTTAATTTAGCGCGACATTCTCTGGGGACCAATGCATAAATACAGCGCCAGCAGAAAACTATTTTAGCGTCAAAACTGACTTTCGTATTGATTCGTCCCTATTGATTTTCAGCTAAAAAGAAAAAAGCCTCATGTAGACACGGCCTTAGAGCAAACAGTTAAGTCTTATAAAGGCCACAGTAGAAAACTTTGTAGTTACGAGAAATTTGCCGAAATTCGCGTCGGTACCTCACTAAAGACAGGCCTGGGTCTCATTTATTAAATTAGAACTAGATGATTAAATGAACGGTTTTTCAATTTTTGCTTCTTTTTTTCAAATTGAATGGAATTTTCCTCTGCATTCAATTTGGCTAAAAACAGCATAATAATATTGAAGCTGTCCGATTCAGTTCAACCTGAAGGAGCTTGCAGGGTACAAGTAGTCTACAGGAGTGTTTTTGGCATAGCTTTTTGGACTTTCGTTTTGGCGCGAAGCGGAGCTTTGGGTGTCACTTCCCATGGGACCTGAAAACAACACGCTCATTTAACTAACCGCGTAGATATTGAAACCTACAACAGAAAATTATTTAGGCGCTAAACCAATATTCGCCTCCATATTCCTACAGACGTTTTGATGTCATTCTCTAAGTATCGAAACGGCGCTAATGTAGACACGACCTTAGAGCAAACAGTTCCCGCCAAAATTCGGTCAACTGCTTAAGACTGTCTACGAATAATAAAGTGATATTCTAGGTGTATATGATTGAAAGAACACTTCTTTTAAATTTCACCAATTCTTCTAACTTAGTCAGTTTTTCACAATCTTCATGGATACCTATACAGTATATAACTGTCCTTTTCGTATTACGGTTACTTACAAGCAAATTGGCATTCGACCTGTTTCAATTTCTTCTCCCTCAAGAAGATCAGGCTAAATTCTATACAAGGAATGCTCCGAATCAATTCACGTATGTCGCTTGTGAATTGAGCCCATTTTTCTAGCTGTGTTATTTAAACTTGCTTTGACTGAACTGATAAAAAATCCCCTGCGGCCGAACAGTAGTTTCAGTCTCAATTTTGCAAAAAACTTCTGTTGTTAAATTTCCCATGCCATTTCACTTGTCTCAAAAATTATCTTAAAATATCAGTTTTCTACTCACAGAACGTTGGTTTATCGCAACCGACGTGTGCCAAGCTGACCCAAGTGTCTCCTCAGAAATACCTTTTGAGAGTAAAGTACACCCTTTATAGAATATCTTTCATAGCTGATTCGACATGTATGTAAATTGCATAGTATTCCATCTCCATTCTTAGTAAAATAAGTATTGTTTGTCCTTTACTTTGTATTCGGATCTTTTTGGCATATAAGTTGTAGCTGAACAAAGGACTTATTTAAAA